>CM066033.1:619492740-620692740 GCA_033557465.1 Ichthyophis bannanicus
TTATATACCGCTTTAATCCTGAAATCAAAGCCGGTTTTTACACATCAAACAAATGTCAAGTGGTAGACTTGCATGGGTGTGGGCCATGCAGTGAAAAAATCAACAAGAGGGGTGTTGGTGAGTGGTGTACAATTTGATTTGCGTGGTGAGCTATGTACAGTAAGAAGGCTATGTACAGGAACTATTTTACATTTTAATGTGGAGGGGAAAGGGGATGCTGAGGAGGGCAGGGGGAGGTGGGCAGAGGAGAGAGAGAGGTAGCAAATTATAGCAAATATTAATGTCCATGTACAAGTCATTCGTGTATGACAATACTTTGAATATTGTGTTCAGTTTTGAAGACCATAATCTCACAAAAGACACCAAAAGACCTCAATGGTTCAGAAGACGGTAATCACAATGATTTGGAACCTGTGCCAGAAGACATATGAGAAGAGACTTGTAGACCTAAATATGTATACTCTAGAAGAGAGGAGGGACAGGGGAGATATGATGTTGTTGTTGTTGTTGTTAAGTGCCATCCAGTCGGTGTCGACTCATGGCGATCCTCTGGATAGTTGTCCTAAATTGTGTTCGGTATTCAGTCAGGTGGCTCATTGTTGACAGACAGGTACCTGTAGCTGCTGTTATTGTATCGATCCATCTCATGGCTGGCCTTCCTCGTTTGCGTTGACCTTCTACCTTGCCAAGCATGATGCCTTTCTCTAATGATCTCTCTCTTTGCATGATGTGTCCAAAGTTTGAAAGTCAAAGTCTTGTCATCTGAGCGTCTAAAGAAAGCTTAGGTTTAATCTCCTCTACTACTGACTGGTTTGTTCTTTGGGCAGTCCATGGTATACGCGAATATTCGCCACCAGCACCATAATTCAAAGGCATCAATTTTCTTCCTGTCTATCTGTTTCACTGTCCAGCTTTCGCATCCATATGATGTTATTGAAAATACGATGGCTTGAACGAGTCAAATCTTTGCATGGAGAGAGACATCTCTGGTCTTGAGAATCTTGTCTAGGTCTTCATAGCCATTCTGCCAATAGCAATGCGTCATCGGATTTCTTGAATGCTTGTTGCTTCTTTATTGATAGTTGATCCAAGTAGGCTGAAAGTTGTCCACAATTTCAATTTCTTCTTCTTCAACGATGAACTTATTGATTTTGTCAGTTGTCATGATCTTTGTCTTCTTTACATTAAGGTGGGGTATGTTTACTACACTGCGGTAATGTTCACCCGCATTAGGTTCCGCGGTAAAGGTACAGATGCCCATATAAAGGCATGGGCGGTGCATCGTTACAGCAAGCCGTATCAGCTAAACGCACGTTACAAGGCGCCTTAGACTAACGCGCGTTACAAGGCAACTTATAAGGCACCCTACAAGTCACATTACAAGGCGCCTTGTAAGGTGCCTTATAAGTACGGTGCCTTAAAAGGTGCCTTTTTAGGTGCCTTGTAAGTTGCCTTATAAGTAAGTGACTTATAAGGTGCCTTGTAAGGTACCTTGCAAGGTACCTTATAAGGTGCCTTGCTAGGTGCCTTGTAAGGTGCCTTATAAGGTACCTTGTAAGTAAGGTGCTTTGTTAGGTGCCTTATAAGGCGCCTTGTAAGATGCCTTGTAAGGTGCCTTGTTAGGTGCCTTATAAGGTGCCTTGTAAGGCACCCCATAGGGCTGCTTAGGCTAAGCGCCGTATTAGGCACCCCTGGACAAGGCACAATAGAAGGCACCCTGGGCTATGGAATCATAGGTTAAGGTGGCCTAACAAGGTTACGGTGCCCTAGGTTAGTGTGCCCTAAGGTCTGCAAGGTGCTTCAGGATGGCAAGCATGTCCTGTGAGGCACAGAGGACAGATGTAGCCCTAACACTAGATAGAGCACTGAGGAAAGGCAATGAACAGGTGAATGAAGGAGGGAGAGCTTGGAGATGCTGGACCTGCCATATCTTCGAGCATCCCATGTGGCTGCCAGTAATGTTGACAAACATGGTGGGGGCAACTGTACCACAGCACAGGGTGTTGGCAATGTAAAGTACTGGAAAGACAGTTGGTGGCAGACGATGGGAATATGTGTCCCCTAGTGGAGGCGGAAGTGGCAGGAAAGTTACAATGATGGGGTGTCAGAGGAGTGGTGGTGCCATGCAGATCAGACACATGTGAGGCAAGCATGAAGAGGCGCAATGCAGGAAAGGGTACCAGCGCAGGACATGGGGTGGCAGCCTGCACAGGAAGACAGGACGCTACACAGCTGAGAGACACAGAAAGATGGACCGAAGGATTGTTGGCAACAGTGGTGAGGGTAATATGGGCTGGCAGCATGGATCTGCAAAGATATGACTGTTATAGGCATCCAAAATATCAGAGTTGGACAGGCATGAAAAGAGGGAACAATGAGGACTCAAAAACCATGATCAACTGTTTAGAATGTCATTGTACTAACCAGTAGGCTATACCTCTGGGCTTGTTGCACAGCAATGGCTGGGTACAGAAGGACTGCAGGTCACCACACAAACCGTCTTCTCTGTGTGCCAGGATAGGGTAACCCCACCAGCATCCATGATGCAATGCACATGCAGAACAGCGGTCAACCAGATGGTGTCTGCACCTCTCTGGTACTGCAGCGTGGTAAGACGGACTGACAGTGCATGATACTGACACAGAGTAGCTACAGGACCAGGCCATTGTGCAGGTTCTGTGTTCACCCAGAGGGCTAGGATGGGCACCCAGCACTATGTCCGCAGTACATGTGGTTGCTAGAGATAGGTCCTTGCTGCCACATCCTCAGCACTGCCAGTGTGTGCCAGGTGTTCCTAGCAGTGCAACCAAAAGTACTTCTTTGTCCCACAGTAACATTTGGCCCTGTGGGGCCAGACACCACCCAGATTAGTGCATACCCAGTGTTAGGGTCTGGGTGACATGGTCACCTGTTATCAGGGCAGAGAGGTGTCTAGACTCACATGGAGGTGGATGCAGTATTGTCTTACAGGTCAAAGTTGGTATACACTATATACCCCAAAGGACCCACAATCAGCCATTTGAAGGTGAGGGAGTGGAGGGACAGGTGCCTGAGCCCTGGCTGTAGGACAAGCAAACCATAGCCCTCCAGGGCTGATGGACCAGAGCCATACCTATGACTGTGGCAGACCAGCAGTAATGCTTGGGATAAGCCAAGGAAACCTCAACTTCCCCCCACCACAGTCTTCCATTCACCAGCAGACTGCACCTGCAGCACCCTACAAGGTGTTTCAACCATACACAGACTAACTGCAGACAGTCCACTAGCCAGTCCATAGTGCATGCTCACAGAAGAACCCTGTGCACCCAGAAATGGGATGTACAGCACAGACACCACGCAGGAATCTATGTGATTGAGCCCCTCTACTGTGATGATATAGGTATAACTGAAAACAAAAAACATAGAACACTATGTGGGAGCATAGACATGCTATGGTCACTACTTGGTCAGGGTGAGAGTGACCCCACAGCATGCCATACTGTGGCCACCCTGTCCATGCAGGTGGTGGTCGGGCACTACAGTGTCCCAGCCATTGCCCTACACACTGTGCAGATGCATCCTGCCAACCCGCCTGTCCGGGCCATACCCACAATACCTTGCTCCTCATTATGCAATTTGCAGGCTAATGCTGGTAACAGTGGGACATTTTGGGCCCAGAGCGCTGTTGGCAGCCACAAAACAAACTGATAGACATACACACCCCTATTTCAGCATTGTGCAATGATAGGGGTGGTTAGCAATCCTGCTCACCACACTGGTCCTGATCACAGTGCCGACATTGCTAAACTGTGCAGGGGGTAGCAGTGGTGCTCTACTGATAACTGCAGCTCCGTGCTGGGGCCGACGGACTGACTCTTCATGAAGCTTTGGATAGCGGAGCCTGTGTGAGTGGGTGTTTTGACCCCTGTTCGACGCGGCCTTAGGGTTTGCACATGTTGATGTTGTATCTGCATTGTAGGGTAAAAAGTGGGGAGATGCTCTGTAGGATCCATAGCTGGGACTTGAACCTGTGACTTTCTGCATCTGGACATACTGGCTCTGTGTACTGCACCACACTATTGCCACAGAGGAGTAGTGGTCCCTGTTGCTACCCTTACTTTCCTCAGGCAGACCATTTCTGTTGCACTGCACACCATGTACTGGTAACAGGGCATGGTCTAGGTCCACTGCAGGCAGGTGGCACTGCTTCCTCCAGCACAAACACACACCCCCTGCCATGTCGACATGACCATATGCTGTCGGTGCTGGCCGTGCACGGTCCGGGGCCATCCACTGTGCAGGTAGACGGGTGCCTAGGTGCGGAGTCTGGGGTGGCGAGGCATATATGGATATCCACACATCCTCCCCATCACTGCCTACCAATGTTTATGTCCCTTCTACATGGGGGAGTGATGGCTGGGGGGATGTCAGGCTGGTGCTCTAGCAACTACTGGCTAGGGTGGACCGGGTAGATGTAGGTGGAGTGTGTTGTTACTGCCGACTGTGGACAGGCTAGGGTATGCACCTCAGGTATGGTGTACCCAGTTTGGCCTACTGGGTGTATATATGTTTCCGACAATGTATGGGCACACTCTGCAATGCCTTACTAGGGGCTGCCGTAAAGTGTGTTCAGTTAGCTGGGTCTACGTACTGTTTGGGACCCATTCTGGGTGTGGTCTATGGATCCTTGTTAGTGTGGTCCCCAGATGTGCACTGCTTGCCCTATTACAGGCATAGTGGTACCTGTGTGACTTTTGGGGACTTGCTGGGTAATGTCCCATGAATGGGACACTGTGAAACACGGACTACTGGACATGTTTGGCCCTGGTCAGCTGCTATCCTGCTGATTTCCAGATTCTATGTTCCTATGTGCCATCTGGGCAATGGCCTAGTTCACCCTGTTCTCCAGCTGCCCCCACTGCATGTCTCGCCTGCAGTCCCCCTATTCCCCATTTGCACCATCACCATAGTGGCCTTTCATACTTGGCCACTATACTGTTGCTGTAGATGGAGCACTACTATCACCTTTCTCAGGCTCCCTGCCTAGACTGTACATTGCTGACACTGAAATTGTTTCTCTTTCCTGCAAATGTGCATCTAACGGCAGGTTTTCATTTGCGGTAGGATTCAGCCCTTCAGTTCAGCGCGTTAGTGTGCAGGGAGCCACTCCCCACCCATTTACCCCTGCTCTCCACCCTCTCCTCCCTCTGTGGTATGTACCGCGCCACGGAACGCTTCCGCGTGGTTTGTAACGTTACTGCGTTGTAACATTACGTTACCACGCGGGAACATGACGCACCGTGCTGTAACGTTACCTAACACACGGTAGCATTACCTAAAACGTGGTCTGTAACGTTACCGCAGTTTAGTAAAACATACCCCTAGGTTCCTTGATCATGAGAAGCAAATGTTTCAGATCAATTTCACTTTCAGCCAGTAATGTTTTATCATCAGCAAAGCGAAGGTTGTTGATGAGTCTTCCACCAATCTTCACATCTCTGTTGTCTTCATACAATCCTGCTTCCTGATGATTTGTTCTGCATATAAATTAAACAGGTAGGGGGAAAGTATGCAGCTTAGTCATACACCTTTGCTTATTTTAAACCATTCTGTTTCTCCTTGTTCCCTATACAGACTTTTAAATACTTAAAGGGTATCAATGAATAAACAAACCTTTTTCAAAGAAGTGGAAGCTGTAAAACTGGAGGACATACAATGAAGCTGCAAGGCAGTAGATTTAAAAACAATATCATGAAATAGTTTTTAACTGAAAGGATCGTTGATATATGGTATGCCCTCCCGATGGAGGTGGTGGAGGCAAATACAGTGACGGAGATCATAATGGCATGCGACAGACACAGTGGATCCCTTCATAGCAAGAGGATGTATTCAAAGCAAACTCACATATCTCTTCATAGAGAGGGGCTGACCTGCACAGAGCAGCAATTACAACCATTCTACCTTACTGGGCAGACCAGCTGGACCATACTGGTCTTTATCCACCGTCATCTTTTAAAGTAACTATGTTATGATGTTATTGTGGAGTGGAGGAGTGGCCTAGTGGTTGGGGCAAGGTACTTCAGGCCAGAAGGTCAGTGGTTCAAATCCCACTAGAGGACAGCAACCTTGGGCCGGAAGGACTGGGGTTTCTAGTCCCACAGGTGCTCCTTGTGGTCTTGGGCAAGCCACTTAACCCTCCATTGCCCATGTTTCCTGTAAGTATTATTGTATGTGTCTCATATCCCCTCATGTTAAATGTATCCCCCCAACCGCTTTGACCCGGAGAAAAGCGGGATATAAATGCAGCTAAATAAATAAATAAATAAATTGTCTGCCTCACGCAGCATGGACATTGGAAACCAGCCATTCATTTTCTCCATGCTTTGCAGATCCCAATACCTGTGCAACCCTCCAACCTCACTGTGCGCACACACACACACACACACACTTTCACTTGCAGGAATGAATCCTAGAAGACAGCAGAAAATGGGCAAAGTCCTGTCCTTGTTCCACGTATCCAGCAGGAATAATGTGCATGTCTCCGGGAAATGCCAGAAACATGCACGGCACTTTCTGGATTATGGTATACACATCTTTGGAGCCAGGCATGCCTCCGGTCTGCCCCCTCCAGGATGCGTGCAGACATCCCTGTGCAAGCAAGATAAACATGTGCGGGTGCCGTATACTACAATACATTTGTAGATGTTTTTGCTACATAAATGTCCCCGGCGCACGTCCAAATGCTTATTCAGCTTCTGAAATGACTATATTTGTGAACTGAGTGAACTGGATAATAACCTAAACTAAACTTGGTATACTGAAATCAGCTTTGTAATGGTCCTAGAGAAGCATGACTTCTTTGTGCATTATACATAACATGAAATCTTACAAAATTTTAAATAGGAGATTAAGGGGCTTGCTTACTAATGGGCACAGCTGTAGCATGCATTTGTACAGCCAAATGAGAGCAGAGGTACCTACTAAAATTTGGGGGCATGTGCGCCCCTTTCCCTGCTAAAATCATGATATTAAAATGTAGCACCATGCTAAAGAACACATGGGTGACCATTGAGCTAATAATAGGGGGTATGTTTATTAAAGATCATTAAGGGAGCCAATGTGTCATGAACATGCATTATCAGCACCCTTGAGTGCTTAATGCTGTGGAAAGGACCGATAATGCTGTAGTAACGTATGCAAATGTCTCCCTTAGTGTTAAGGGAAAAAAGGTGGAAAGAGGGTGTTAATGGGACAGAGATGGGGCGGGGATAGCAGGTGCTCCCTTAACGCCAGCTGGTGTTACCGTGCATTAGAGCTCCCTGTGCTGGGAACCCTAACACCACCGGGAAACATGCAGTGAGGGCTATTTTAGAGGGGAGAGAGCCTATTTCAATGTATGAAATGTACACCACCCATTGTAGGTCCAACATTAGTAAGAGTAGTGCTCTATTGGCAATAACAGCATGGTGCCCCAGTAATAAAGGGCACCATGTTGTTGGTGCCAAATTGGCAAAGGAGGTGTCACATGGGTGATGCAGTGGAGCTGGCAGATCCACTTGGTTGACAAGGCGGCTGCCTAGGGAGAACATCTGTGATAGATGGCATGACCCTGCTGTAACAGCAGCAGCACATATACATGCTGCCGCAGTCAGAAGGGAGTTGTGCCACCCCCCACTGCCACCATGCTGCCATGTCAGCATTCTGTGAGGGTGAGAATGGCAGGAGAATTATGTGTCCTGGCCCTGTGTGTCAGGTGCAATGCTGCAGTTGCCACTGTCAGTGGGATGGCAAGCATGTCAATAGCAGATACAGTGAAGTACAACCTGCCCCCTCCCTTCCGAGGTCTAAGCCAGCAGCACCTGTGCCCACATCCCCCTAGTGGAGGGGGTAGGAATGGCATGGTGTGACTAGCTACATGTGTTCTACCTCAATAAGATCACCAGCAGCACTGAGGTCACGCTTGCAGAGAGGGAGAGATTGACCAGTATGCTGCCTATCGCATCTGTGGACCCTGGTACATGGCTAGTATGCCTACTGGATGGGCTGGCCCTCGGATCAGGATGCCCCCCCCACTTGCGCATATTGAATGGATATGTATATGTAGTGCTGAAAAACTGAGCCAGGAATACGATGCAATATGAGAGCAGCTCATGTAAGAGGAAAGAATGAGCACCCTGTTCTTTCACCAACCAAATGATGAGCAGAATCTGTGTGTGAACTGGTGACAACTCCATAAGGCAATACATAGTCAGTCACAACCATCTGAGCCACATACAAGCCTAATTCAGCTCTTGTGGTCTGCAAAATATGAGAGCAGTCCATCATTGGCCCACAAGCACACACAAGGAATTGGGTACATTGGTAATTCTGCTAGGACACCCAGGGTCTGGAATGTGTGTGTTCATGTATCACGGCCTCCCCCTTCGACTGGACAGAACCCATATGTTAGACATGAATGTCAGTTGAACCAGCAGCATAGCAAGGCGGTGCAATATACAGACCTAACAAAATGCCCCCTCACACACCTGCCTAGCATACCGTGGCAGAGGAGCATGGCACAGAGCCTGCAAACATCTAAGCAGACATAGGCAGACCCCAAATCCTCCTGAAATGCAGCCTGACAATGACCACTTATATATCTGTGGATTGCTAGCTCCATAAGGCTCTTCTGTGGCTCCAAACACATGAGGAAGTGTGTGTATGAGGAAAGGATCATTGATTCAAAGCCAGTCTGTGGATCAGAAATGGTATGTTCAGGTGAGTTAACTCTATCCAACTTTTACAGAAATGTAGCATCATGTGCAACCAACATATTGGCCAGCATGAGTCCTCACACTAAGCTGCCTCACACGTGTCTGAATGACAGAGCATGCCAACAGCACCTGCACACTGAGCAGGCCTGGACAATGGTGGAGCATTAAAGGAGGCTGAAGGGGCATGTAAGAATGCCAACTTGCACCACTTTTGGACAGCGGGGTCATGTGTGTGTGTCTCTCTCTCCCCACAGGATTGGGAGCTGCAACAATGCACTGTGCATACATGGGTTGCCCAGACTTTCTGGCTGTGCACACATCATGCTGCAGGTCAGCTATTAAGAAACTCTACGTACAGTGTGTCACCAGTAACCTCCCCTGGAGCCCTGAGGCATGCAGAGAAAGGTCAGCCTGGGAAAATCCTGACTCAGGAAGTAGGGCAGTGCACTGATTATGCACGGCCTTCTGGGTGTTGTAGTCCCCTTCCACTCCCCAAGCAAGGAATAACTGTAGTCGAGTGGTTCAGACAATATATGACAAGGTTTTATTTCCCCTCCGGGTGGATTAATTGCCAATAAAATACAGAACAAAAAGGGCCATGCTTCTGGCATAAGAAAACAAAACTCAGGAACTAAACAAAACAGTTTCTTCCTTTTCAGCTTTAACCAATGCAGTGCTTCAACAAACTCAAAGAAACATTTCCTTTTAAACCCAAAAGAATCACTGTGCTCCTTTGCTGCTGTTCCAACAGCTTTGGTAACAGATATCAGCACTGGGATATGATATCATCTGCAAATGATAGCGTACAGTCCATTTGTTCCTCAGAGTCTTCTACAACAGACCATGTCTGCATTTCCTCATCACTTTCAGCTGAGCAGGTTTGTACAAAATCATACGGAGTTTTAAAACACAGACCCTTTCTATCTCCCAGAGGTTTCTCTTCAGAATGCTCTATAGAGCAGGGCTGATAACTGCCGTATACTTGGGAACTAGCACATGGAGAGTCTAACAAAGCTTGGCAATCACAGGGAAAACTTTTCTGCTTAGTTTTCTCTTTCAATACTTTACACAGCCTACCTTCTGGCTTTTTCCTGGAAGACTTTCTCAGCACTGCTTCCTCAGTCATGCAAACGTCCTTTGGCCAACACCCTCCTCTCTCCAGAGTTTCTGAGCACTCCCCAACTGACCTCTCAGGCAGTCTCTCTCTCCAGCTGCCTTCACGATAAGGCTCTAATTGTGAGTAGCTCCCACCTGGCTTTTGGGCTTGGGCTCTCCAGGACTTTGTAGCTTTGAATTCTTGTGCTTTATATCCTGTTTCTCTCTCTGCTGCTCTTGGAACTCCTACAGCTCCACCAGCTCCTCTTATTCCGCCATCTCTGCTCTCCTGGTTCCTGCTCTCCTTGCTCTGCTCCTGGCTCTCCTTGCTCTGCTCGTTGCCTTCCTCTCTGAATCTTAGTGAGCAATTCTTATATCCCTGTCTTCTAGGGCTTAACTCTGCCCCGCCTCCCACCAGGTGTCTCTCCTTAAGACCGGGGCTCAGGGATACTCTGCAGCTTGGGCGTGTTTGCTGCACCTGTGACTCATACTGTTTATGTTTCCCATGGCAACCCTGGGCCATGTGCTTTGCTTGCCTGTCAGAAACTGAAACAGAATCTTCTGTTTCACCCAGCTCTATAGTCTCGGAAGGACCTTCTACATTACAAGTGTGAGACCCCATGTATAAGCTGTCATGCTTCCATGCACTCTTGGAGGGGGGGTGGCCACTGCATCTGCAGTGTGGGAGAATGCATGTGCTGCACTGGCCAGTTTTGCAAGGTCCAAGTCTAAGGACATGTCATTATATGGGAGTACAAGCATAGCACTATCTTCAGTGCTTACTGCCAAAAGCTGTGTAGGGGGACACCGTATTTCATATGTGTCAGATGTAGGCCACTGTGAGCTAGCATGCACTCACAGCCTGTTGCTGGCCCACTTTCCAATATGCTTTGCATTACAGAAGCTGTCCCCAGGTTCAAAATAAAAAGGGTACATAATGGGAACAGAGGATTCTGGGTATTGGCTAAAACAGAGCCATTTGCACAGGATGTAAATGGGTCAGAAATTAGGTACATGGCTGAGCTATCCTAACATGTCTGCCATGGGCATGGCCCGGGTGCACACATCTGTTCATGCTTGGAGGCCACACTCACTCTGACCGAGCTGTGACCATGTCACTCACAGCTATGTATCCACATGGTGCTATAGCATGTCAAGTTGTAGTGATATGATTGCTGTGTCTTGTTTGGTAGTCCAGCCATTAGACAGGTTGCTCAATGTCTATGCTATTTGTACAAAGTCAACGTGTATGTAGTGGTTATCTGTTCATACAGTGTGTGGTGAGTAGCAGAATGGGCACAAATGATATGCGAGTGGCTGACACAGCCCATTGTTGCTTCACTTATGGAGGTTGCCCGTGATGGATCTAGCTGATTGAAATACTCACAAAGTGAGACTAGTAGCTCTTGACAACCTGCTGATGAGTATGGTCTTGGTAGGCCTTTCTGCTTCATGTCAGCACCCACTCTTCCTGCCTAGCCATTTAGAAAATGACATGAGATATTTGAGGAGTGCCCCTGACATGCTGCAAAGGTATAGAATACTAAATGACTAGCATCATGCATTAGCAGTACAATAGATATGCTCCAGGACCTGAAGCATCCATCTATTTTAGTGCTTGCTCAGGGGACCAGGTGATGTGTGTCCTTCCTCACATTTAGGGTGACTGGTGAAAAAGGTTCTTTGTACATGTGACAGATGTTACATGCAAGAAGCACACAATGTTCCTGCAAATTACAGAGCTGATATGATGGATCACTGCATTTTCTATAGTGGCAAAAGTTGCATATAGTTGCTCAGGCTGTGAGTTACATCATGGGTAATGGAGAGGCTAACCAATACTGGCACCAAGAGGCCAAATTGTAGCCATAGTGGTGACTGTGATCCCTGGAGCATTGCCCAGTATCTGCTTGTCTTCTATGATGGTGGAAGATGCGTGCAGGGCCACATGAGGAGGGTAGGATGGTCTGCGATGTATCGCTTGGGCATGACTGTGGTTTGGTATATGAGCAAGTGTGCCTATCTTGCAATATACCGCAGGTCACAGGGGACTGCACACCTTGCACATGTGCTGCCTCAGGGGCTGGTACCACAATGCTGCACAGCGGACCTTTATGTGCAATTGGCATTGGAGGTACAGAGGAGGGACTGGCATCTTACCCTCAAATGTGATGTGGCCTTTGGAGAAGAGATGTATGCTGCAGCTGTGTGCCTGTTATGCTGTTACAGTCTTGCCTGTCCAGTGCAGTACGTGCTGCAAGTGTACCGATGTGGGCAGGCCCAAGCAGTACTGTACTAATGTCTCCGAATGTGCCAGCCACATGGTTTCATGTTCTGTGTTCCTGCCATTGCAGGAAGGGCCCTGCTGTCTCTTGCTTTGTATACTTTCCTATAGAGAAAGGTGTGGAGGTGTAGGCTAATGGTTAGCGCACTGGATTTATAAGCAGCAGACCAGGGTTTGAATGCCATCTGGGCAGCTCACTTCAATGAATTGTTTATTATATTGCCAGAAACAGTCCGGGGTCTGCATTGTCTGGGGGACACACACCATTATTTTTTTTCATGTGTTCTGACAGCACATTGGGTTGCCAAATATGTACATTGCACTCATGCCCATCTGACGGTATGGCTTTATTAGCTCTGCTTTAGCCCATTGCAAAGGGTTAGACATGTTCACCTTGCAGATGTAAGACACACAGATGGTACATGATTGATATACTTCATCATAATTGTGACTGCACATCTTTGGCTCCATCACATATTTGCAGTCTGTGCAGCATATCACGCTCCTGGGATGGCCACCTGCAAGGATCATCACACATCCTTATGGCCAGTATAAGAGACACATTTGTAGTTGTTCTATGCACATGTGTCAGGAAGACTGCATAGAAACATAGTAACAGAGAAAACATGATGGCAGAAAAAGACCACATTGCCTATCTAGTCTGCCCTTCCATATCCACTACAATAGTCCCCTTTTTATCTTTAAAGATCCTGTCCCATGCTTATTGGAATGCCCTCTCGATGGAAGTGATGGGGGGGAAATACAGTGACAGAATTTAAAATGTCATAAATTAGACACAGTGTATCCCTTTATAGCAAGAAGATAAAATCAAAATAAACATAACTATCTCTTATATCTCAACAAATAGGGGAGACCTGCATGGAGCGGCAGGTGCTCCTACTCTTTCTGCCTTGCTGGGCAGACTAGATGGATCATACTGGACTTTATTTGCCGTCTTATTCTATGTTAATATGTCCTCTTCTCCACCACCTCCACTGGGAGACTATTGTATGCACCTACCACTCTTTCTGTAATTAAATATTTCTGCATATTACTCCTGAGTCTATCCCCTTTCACTCTCATCCTCTGTCCCCTCGTAGCAGAGCTTGCCTTCAATTGAAAGAGTCTCTCCTGTGGCTTTACACCACAGAGGTATTTAAATGGCTCTATCATATCTCACCTTTCCTCTAAAGTCAACATATTAAGATCTTTACATCTATCTTGATATGCTTCATAAAGACGACTACCAACCGTTTTAGTAGCCACCCTCTTCATAGACTCCAACCTGCTTATATGGTGGTTAGAAAAGCTGAGACAGCTGTCATATTCAACAAGCTGGTATTAGAACTCCCCCATTGCACAGCTACTATTTTTTCACACACACTACAACTGCATTTGTGCGGCCACATCAGGTACATCGGCTCAGTAAGGCCACACTGCACTCTCATCTACTGCCATCCATCCTTCAGCCTCCCATCATGTACAGTCACGTATTCTCCTGGCAGCTTCTACACCATGGCTCACACAGGAAGATTTTAATCATTAGGATGTATCACTCACACCTCTGCTGTTTATTTATTTTATTAATTGCACATTTTTTTTAATACTGCTTTATCCTATAGTCAAAGCCATTTACATTACAGGCAGATTTGCGGGAACAATATGACAGGAACATAAAACTTGGAAGATTCATAATGTACTGTAATTAGCAGCATGCATATACCCCTACCCTGGTTGAAGTGACGCCAGCCTTGATTACGCACACCTTGAAAATAGCAGCTTGTATATACTCTCACACTCTGTAAACATTTATATATACTCTGTAAATAGTTACCCCAGCAATGTCCAAGTTATAGTACCTGTTCTCTGTAAATACAGAGCAGCTCTGGCTGCTCTGTATAAGATACTGTTGTATGTAAACCGCACTGATATTAAATAGCGCAGTATAGAAGAGACATTAAATAAATAAATAATACTGGGGTTGAACATTGCAATTAACAGGGAGGGAGCAGGTTTAGTGGATGTGTGGCTGCGCACTAATGGAGTCATTCCGAGCCGCATTTAGCAGGGATGGATGTCTGGGTCGGGAGTCCATCCCCGCCAAACGCCAAAACCATATCCCCTGCCCAAAGCTCCCCCACTAACCGCATACCCCAACCCAAAGTAAGGCAACATTCGCCTTTAAACAGCATGTACATAGTTCTAAATAATATGTTAAGTTGTTAAGTGTTGCAAGTTTTTATGTAAATAGTTCTGAAAACAAATGTTCTATGTAAAATGTTAGTTATATGTAAACCGCCCCTGATCTCTGGAAGGGGCGGTATAGAAAAATGTAACAAACAAACAAATAAATAAATAAATAAAATGTACTAGGAGATGTACAGAGAGCTCTGGATGGGGGCAGGAGTGGGCGTGCTGAGAGAGGAGTGAGGGCGGACGGTGGGCAGAGATGGGACCCTGGACATATAGGGTCGATTCTGAGGCCAGCCTTGTACATCCGGGGTTGCAAACATGGATGGGGGACTTATTTCACTTCAGAGATGGAATAAGTCTCACTGGACATCGGGGAACAACAGTGCAGGGCCTGGTAAGTGGGGTGAGGGGTTAAGGCTGCATCAGGGGTCGGACTGCAGGGAATGGACTTTATGGCAGCAGCCGAGGATAGCGGTTCCTTAATGGAGCGACGGTGCCATGGCAACAGGATGCCATGGCACTGTGACTCCATGCAGGAGCTGGGACAGGCCTGTGCTGGGAAACGTTTGGATGTCCAGTGGCACAGAATTGTGGGACGGCCTGCCCATCCAGGCACGGATCGGCCGTCTAAACCCGATTCTGATCCTGCAGAAATATCTAGCTCCTGCGGGCTCATAATTGAAGACTAGACCGGCCCATCCAAATCCTTGGCGTCCGGGCGGGCAGGACGTTCCCCCTTCAGAATCAGGCCCTAACTGGTTGTGTTATGTCATTGGTGCAGCGTTCTAGGAATAGGAATGTTTTTTTCATTTTTTTTCAGACGGTTATCAGGTCCTTTGTGGCACATATGTTTTTTGGAATTGAGTGAATGATCTGCATGTCACCACTCCTGCTCAGTCATCCTTTTGATGCCCACATTGGGGCAATGCTGGCTCCACCAGGGCACACATCCTCCCAATCCTACGCCCCACACTGACATTACGGCAGATTACATGGGCAACCCTCACTGATAC
This sequence comes from Ichthyophis bannanicus, assembly GCA_033557465.1. Classification (NCBI taxonomy): domain Eukaryota; kingdom Metazoa; phylum Chordata; class Amphibia; order Gymnophiona; family Ichthyophiidae; genus Ichthyophis; species Ichthyophis bannanicus. The sequence goes on from CM066033.1 coordinate 619,508,058, forward strand.
AGTACAGCTGCCTCCCACATGATCATCCCACTTACTGACTAGTACATAGGATGCATATGGCTCTGACATGTCCATCAGCTCTTACCTTTCCTTCCATTCATCATCTCAAATCTGACTTTCACAGGGGCTCCCTTATCCTGCATTAAGGTGACTGCGTTTTCGGGTGCTTGATACCTTAACGTCCAGTGTCCTGCTAGTGCCCGATAAATGGGCCCTTACGTCCTTACCTCAGAACACCTACTACCCACCCCGTCCTTTATTGCACAGAGACATCCTTAATGCTGCCGTTATCATTCGATATCTGGTGCTCTCTTAATGCTCTTTATTAAAGATACCCCTAGGTGTACCCATGCGAATGACGACAAGCATGGTTAGCACATTCCCAAAATACCCACGCTAACCAAGATGTACTGTCAATGCCCATATTATGCCCCTAATCTGACCAATTGTGTACTATCCAGTTAGCAGGAGATTTTTAGTGTGGTCCCCATGCTAAATGTTAGCGCAACACCCTTCGCATGTATCAAATAATCAATGCTGGGGTGCTGGTTTTACAAGACATTGCATACTCGTTAGTCATAGAAGCTTCTACTCTAGTAGGTCAGTAATCTCCATGGCAACCTGCTCCCCCCCCCCCACCAATCTCCATGGCAACCTGCCCCCCCCCCCCACCAAGTACTTTTTAAAAATTTCTTTTACTGGTTTTTATATGGAAGCTTTATAAGAGAAAGAATGACCTCTGTGGAGGGTATTTTCTGAACATAATGTCCTGGAGGGATAAGGTGCAAAGATGAAAGGAAAAGCTTTTCCCTTGGGTTAACATTACTTACTCTTAATTGAGATATATTGAAAGGGCAAAGATTAGTGCAGTGACTCTGGAACATGGATGCTTTCAAAAAGATAAGGAAGTTCAACCGATATCTTTTAAACATGCATCTTTAAAAAATACTAGACTTTTATATATAAAAAAACTTGAATTCACAGTTCCCAACATCTTTGACCAATGCTCATATTCACCCAATAAATTGTTTATTTATTTATAAATACAGCTAAATTTATTTAGCTGTATTTATATCCCGCTTTGACCCGGGGAAAAGCGGGATATAAATACAGCTAAATAAATAAATAAATAAATGTATCAAACCTCATGTTAACAATTAGTGCACTTTAGTAAACTTGTCAAATTTAGTAAACATATCAGATTTCAGACTCCAGATCTTATATTGTTACGTGGTTTTCAAAAGTCATGCTATAAAATACATGGATTCTCTGAGGGTGGCGTTAGATTTTATTGGGTGAATATGAGCATTGGTCAAAGATGTTGGGAACTGTGAATTCAAGTTTTTTTATATATAAAAGTCTAGTATTTTTTAAAGATGCATGTTTAAAAGATATCGGTTGAACTTCCTTATCTTTTTGAAAGCATCCATGTTCCAGAGTCACTGCACTAATCTTTGCCCTTCCAATATATCTCAATTAAGAGTAAGTAATGTTAACCCAAGGGAAAAGCTTTTCCTTTCATCTTTGCACCTTATCCCTCCAGGACATTATGTTCAGAAAATACCCTCCACAGAGGTCATTCTTTCTCTTATAAAGCTTCCATATAAAAACCAGTAAAAGAAATTTTTAAAAAGTACTTGGTGGGGGGGGGGGGGGGCAGGTTGCCATGGAGATTGGTGGGGGGGGGGAGCAGGTTGCCATGGAGAGTACTGACCTACTAGAGTAGAAGCTTCTATGACTAACGAGTATGCAATGTCTTGTAAAACCAGCACCCCAGCATTGATTATTTGCTATTCATTTGAGTACACATAGAGGCCTCTTTACTAAAGCGCATTAGGCGTTTGCTCCTGGTATGGCAGAAAAGTGCAGATATAGCATGACATTAGCTGCAAAAGCCATGCGTTAACTGTTGGGGGCTAGTAGCATCCCCACTGCCTGTAAATTCGGCGGTTACTGCACACTGTAGAGGCTCAACATGCCCATTCTCTGCCCTTATCGCACCTGCTAATGCAGATAACACGCGTTCTGCAGATGGCAGAGAAAATCATCGCGTTATAGTCTCTTTGCATTCATAGATCCTTTATGTCTTGAGGCAGTACAGTTATAACACTACTGGACCTTCTCTGACTTGTAAATAATAGCTAAGCTTCTTCTGGATATCTCAGATATAGAAATATTACTGAATTTAATGCTTTCCTCAGAAAATACAGTCTATTACATCTTTTGACAACAGCAAAACTGTTTTGAAGATAAGGTCTGTGAGTTATGTTATAGACAAGAACCTAGGTTGTGAGTCTTAGAAGTTCATATTGCTCAAAGCATGGTTTGTGAGTCTATGGATTCTGTTTACTAAACCACGTTAGCATGTGCTATCTGCCCGTATTTAGAGCTTTCTGGTCATGTTAGCAGATAAACACTTACAAAATGCATATACCCTCAAAAGTACCATAGAATTACTACTACTACTATTAATAATTTACATAGCGCTACAAGGAATACACAGCGCTATACAAACATATAAAGAAAACAGTCCCTGCTCATGGAACTTACAATCTAATTAAGATAGACAGAACACTACAAGAAAAACAAGGGGTTCAAATAGGGAAGGAGACAAGGAAATCAAGGGATTAGGATCCAAATGTGGCCTCAAAGAGGTAAGCCTTTAGCATGGATTTGAAGAGGGGGAGACAAGAGACGACGTAAAGATAGAGGAGGTTTGTTCCATGTATAAGGAGCAGCAAGGTGAAAAGATCAAAGTCTGGAGTTTGCTGAAGAAGAAAAGGGCATAGAGAGAAGAAAGCCAGAGGAGGAGCGGAGTTCACGAGGAGGGGCGCAGGGAGAGAGAAGAGAGAAGAGAAGAAAGGTAATGAGGGGCAGTAGAGTGAATGCATTTATATGTTAGAAGGAGAAGTTTGAATTGGATACGGAAATGGAAGGCGAGCCAGTAAAGTAATTTTAGTAGAGGGGTAATTTTAGTAGAGGAGCTGGTGGAAGATCAGCTATGCATCAGAGTTCTAGAGAGATTGAAGAGGAGAGAGATGACACTGAGGGAGACCAGCAAGGAGGAGGTTGCAATAGTCAAGATGGGAAGTGACCAAAGAGTAGACAAGAGCCTTAGTAGTGTGTTCAGAGAGGAAGGAACAAATGTTGTTAATATTGTAGAGAAAAAATGACAGGTTTTAGCTATTTAATTTAATTAACAGGTTTTTCTATACCGCTTCTTCCATTGATCAGATGCGGTTTACATATAACAACAATTAACAGAGCAGGCTGTTTTACATATAACAGTAGTAACTTGAAGGCTACATTTACAAATTAACAGTTAACAATTAACAATTAACAATTAGAGAACTATTTACATTTGTACAGGATTAAACTATATACAGGGTTATTTGTTGTTCAGTTTTCAATATCTTATTTTATTGCCACAGTACCTTTTCCCTTATGTTGAATATACTAAATATATTAAATATTGGATGTCCTCTGTCCAAGATGGTGGAGAACTAAAGAGAAAAAAACAAAACTGACTTGAATATGGGAGTCAAGCTTTTATGACTGGTAATTGGGAAATATCCTAATGACATGGACAGGAATAACCTGACAGGCTGAAAATTAGTCATTTCCTGCCATCTACGATGTTATGTTACTAACATGCCACAATTTACAATTCCACATCCTAAGGGGTATGTTCACTAAAGCACATTGGGCTTTTGTAGCTAACACAGTTTTATTGTGAAAATAGCGCTGCATTATCTGCAAACGTGGTGTGCTATCTGTAGGGGGTGTACACGGCATTTCCTCAGCAGATAATGCATCAAACTTATAGAGAGCGTGGCCTGGCAGCACCATGGAGGAACACAATGTCACCCATTGAGGTGGTGTTATCTGCACCCGTGCTATCTACAACTTTGACAGAGACTGCATGCTGTTGATGACCGTGGTAACAGCGTGTTGCAGACTCACCCACTCTCCACCCCTATCCTGCTCACTCTGTCATCTAGGTCAGTTTCTGAAGATAGCGCAGAAAATCACTGCGCTATCTGCACTTACCCTACACTATTTAATGTGGGCCGAGAAAGCATGCTATCAGCCATTTTAACAAGTAGCACAGTTTGGTAAGCATTCCCCTTAGATTAAGGTGAAATTCAGACTATTTAGTTCTGTAAAGAGAGTTGAGCAATCACAGAATGGCACTTCCTTTATGAATACCATTTTCTCCTGAGTTGGTTTGCTCATATGTTATAATTTTCTGCATAGTATGTACTGATTTTCTTGAAAGTAAAATACAGTTATATATATGAAAGTATTTATGGGATGAACAATTTGAACAAACGTTTTACAAAAGTATTTATGGGATGAAAAATTTGAACGGACATTTTGAGCATTTGAACAAACATTTTACAAATAGATAAGCACGTTTGTATTATGTTTACTTGTGCAATAAAATGGTAAGACCTTTACTGTATAAAATCCTGAAAATATGGACTCAGCAAACACTCAGGATTCACTGTCCATGTCAACACAGCTAAATTTCAACCAAGGGTGACGGTCCATCAAAGATTTTGCTGAATTACAATTAGATGGCAATTAAGCACATAGGGCAGCTCTCATTCTACTGGTTCCATTACTTTTATTTAAAGAAAAAAATATGTAAGAGCAAGGCTTTGCAGATGGATTCTGTCACACAGGCTGGGTTTGCCTTTTCTCTGGCAGGCTGAGATACAGCACGTGCTAGTATACCTGATGCCATGGTTACACGAATATGGTATTTAGCAATCTGTCAGTCAAGCCGGCAAAAAGTGAGGGAGATTAGCAGTGCATTAAATAGAAAAGTATAGCTTCTCTGACTGGGTAAATGGGGAAAAGGAAGACTGGAAGAGGAATTAACTATGGAAACAAAGTGGAGAGGAAAAATAAACCCATCAGAGTAGTAGATTATCATGAGGTAATTTACATTAGCATTTTAATTGATTGATAACGCTAAGTGCTGCCGTATCGGATATCTTAATGTGAGTTGTGATGCTGCTGTTAGTGTACCTTCTTTAGCCAAAGGGATGAAAGGATTTGTCTTTCAATAATATGTGATAATCCTCAAAAAATGAAAAATTAAAGATGGCGGGGTCAATGAAATATATTTTAATATCTTGCAGCCCAATATTCAAAAGCACTTAGAAACATGATGGCAGAAAAAGACCATATAGCCTATCTAGTCTGCTCTTCCATATCAATTACTATACTCCCTCTTTTTCCTTTAGAGATCTTCTGTGTTTGTCCCATGTGTTTTTGAATTCAGATACTGTTCTCGTCTCTACTACCTCTACTAGGAGAAAGTTCCACATATCTATCACTCTTTCCGTAAAGAAATATTTCCGCATATTACTCCTGAGTCTATCCCCTTTCACCCTCATCTTATGTCCCCTTATTGCAGCTAGTGGCAGTTTTCACTGGCTATGTTTCTGGAAAGTGGAGATGAATATATGTAAAGGGCCCGATATTCGAAGGCGTTTACATGGGTAACTTCTTTAGTTACCCATGTAAAGGACTTAACCGGGATTTTCGAAGGGCACCTACATGGGCAGTGTCCTTCGAAAATCCCGGCTATGTCCCTAACGCACCCAGATGCTAAAAAGATACCATCTGGGCGTGTTAGGGTCATTCTGGGATGGACCGGAGGCAGAGGAAGGGGCTACATGGGTAGCAGCAATTTTCATTGTTACCTGCATAGCCCTCTATGCTTTAAAGAGAGGCGAGGAAAAACCTTGTCTATCTTTAAGACGCAGAGGTTATGTGGGTAGCATCGAAAATTGTTGCTACCCGTGTAGTCTCTGTGGCTGCCGGGGTGTCCAGGCTAACACTGATTTTCACTTCCACTGGCACGGAAATGAAAATCTGGATCAAGGGGGTCGGCGGGCAGCCACATAGCCTGAAACATACGGCCAGCATAACTTCAACGGAACCATTTTGACTCTAAATCTCATTGAGTGAGGAAGGCGTGCTGGTGTGGGCTGCAGGACTGTAAAGGGGTAATAACAATTTGGCTAGCATGGAAAAGAAAGCAAAACAGCAGTGTGGCTAGTGGCTATTGCTATAGGGTTGTGTATGGAGCTAAGGAGGATTTTAAAGGAGGAAAAACAGATGGCTGACTTTGATTTGTTCATTAAGGAGGGAGTTATGGCTAGGCTTTGTTTAACATTCTACATACAGCACAAAAAGAAAAAAAAAAGATTCAAACTTTTCTTTTTTACAGTATACCAGACAACTAGGGCTTAAAAGTTTTGGGTGAGTCAGGAAATTGTACTTAGATTTTGCTACAATGACCTCATACCATTCCTCCCAAGCCTGGGTGCACATGGTTGCTTTGTGTACATGCAATATGTACCGACCAGCAGGTTGTCTGCAGTGGGTGTGTGCATGGCTGGAAAACCCAGTGGTGGGCAGCAGGTGCAGTCTGACTGTGCTTGCTGTGGGTGATTGTTAGACCTAGGTGGTTGGGACAGGAGGTATTCCACGCCTGCGCCCTGTGGTAATGGTAGGGCCAACAGGACTCTAATACCAACCCCATGCAAGCCTAGACGCCCCCACCTGGTAGTTGTAGTCCATGGCAGCAGCAGTTTAACACTGGGTATCAACATTCACTGTTCTAGGAGGGTCCCTGTCCAACAGGGGCAGATCATAGGGCCAGCTGTGACTAGCGCATACAGCATGTTGCAGGGAACAAGATGAAGAGCCTGCCATGCTGCAGACAATACCAGCCACATACTGGTGGTGATGGGGATTAGCAGTAGGGACCATCTGCAAGTTCTGGAGTGCTACTCTGTAAATGCGATCCAGATTGTCTACGTCTGGAAATATAATAGGTCGAATGGACCTTTGACCGAAGGGAAACAAACTGAACCATGTGGAAGCAGTAGGAGTCCAATGGTAGTCTGTAACAGAGGGCATTTTCACAGACAACACAGCTGACTGGTGTGTAAAAATGTCTACGTCATACCGATAAACTTTATGCATATGACATTTTCCAAACCTAAGTGCAAACCAGTAACTGTCTCCATCTAAAACATCATCCCATTAAAAAAACTAAGCACCCACCATTATCAAAGGCCAGTACACTGTTTTATCAATTGCTTATGCAAAGGCCAAATACGTTTCCTGGGGGAATGATACAGAATTGGGAGGCTGATCTCTAAACTAGTATTATATCTCAACAATGGGTATGCCTCACTACTAGGGTGAAAGCGTCTCCCTCTCTGACCCACTTACTGTGAAGGTAGTTAAAAATATGTCTGAAGATGCCTTTGGAGCCATATTCACTTGTTAGAGCACTGAATAGGGTTGCCTTTCCAGGGGAGTGTCCACTCCAGAGTTACAAGTTTTGATATGGTTACATGCACAGCGGCGTATACATGCAAATTCCCAGAATACTGAACACATGTGTACGCCTAGATTCACGTGTACGTCTGACTTCCGCATTATACGTGGATATCCGCTACAGTTGAAAACGTGTAACATTTCTTATGTGCTATACCTTTTGGATATTTTGGGAGCTTATTTTGTGCAACATATCGGCCTCTACAACAACACTGACACTGACACTGTAGGTACAAACGATCTCTAATGTAACTGCGATGGTATGTGCGCTGGGCCTGTGCCCCAGATGCATGTCTGTGGTGCATGTGGCCCTGTGGGAAACAGTGGTATGCATGGACCTGGGTGCAGAGGCCAGGTACCCTGCGCAGACGCCCACCACAGGGCAGGCAGGTGTGGGCATGTCACTGTCCGGGGCATGGACCTACTGGCTTGCATGTGGGCATGGGAGGTCCTTCTCCGACACCACATCCCCAGCCCCATACTATGGTCACTGTACAGGGAGTGCACATGTTTGGCCTCCACATTTGCATGCCTGTAGGTGTTACATAGACGTTACATAGCATAGCAGATCAAGACTAGTATGGTCCATCTGGTCTGCCCAACAAAGCAGCAAGAGTAGGTGCACCTGCCGCTCCATGTAGATCACCCCTATTGAGAAGTAAGAGATGGTTAGCTTTATTGTGATGTTATCCTGTTGCTCTAAAGGGATCCACTGTGTCTTCCCAATGCCAATTTGAGTTCTGTATTTACCCCCACAACTTCCATCGGGAGGGCATTCCAAGCATCCACCACCCTCTCAGTGAAACAGTATTTCCTGCCATTGTCTTTCAGTTTACCCCCTTGCAGCTTAATGTTCTTCCCTCTAGTTTTATAGCTTCTCCGTCTTTAGAAGAGGTGTGTTTGTTCCTTACTACACTGTAATTATGGAAAGGTCTGAACCATATCTCCCCTGTCCCTCCTCTCCTCCAGAGTGTATGGATGTAGGTTTTGAAGTCTCTTCTCATAGGTCTTCTGGCAGAGGCTCCAAATCATTTCAGTCACCGTCCTCTGAACCACTTCCAGCCTTTTCATATCTTTGTGAGATGTGGTCTCCAAAACTGAACATAATATTCCAAGTGAGGCCTCACCAGCAACTTGTACAGTGGCAATAGTACCTGTACCTTTCTGCTGGTAAATCCACTCTGTATGCAACACAGCATCCTTCTGGCTGTTGCCACTGCCTTGGTACACTGTTTCACCACCTTGAGATCCCAAGAAACAACCACCCTGAGGTCCTTCTCCTGGTCTGTGCACACCAACCTCCTGCCCCCTATCACATACATTTCCCTTGGATATCTGCTTCCCAAGTGCATGACACCGCACTTCTTCACATTAAATCCTAACTGCCAAGCATTAGATCATTCCTACAGCTTTTGTAGACCTTTCCTCATTTTATCCACACCCTCAGGGGAGTCCACTCTCAGCCTGCTTCTGTCCTGGACGTAGATCTCCTTTGTACGTCTGGGCTGAGCCAGACGTACAAAGGCGATTGCAATTCCAATCCTGCGGGGCACATCTTGCCCCACGGGATCAGATTCACAAACAGGCATGTATGTGCAGGTCAGGACTGCGATTCAGTCCTGGGCTGCATGCACAGCCACATCCCGACTAAGTCAGGGCATCTATATGGAGCCGCGGCATCATGTAGCCATGGAACCGTGACTCCATTTCAAGGTCGCGATGCCAGCTGCCACAAAATAGAGTTCATTCCCTGAAGCCTGACCCCTGATCCAGCTTCCTAAGGCCAGGGTTCAGCTGTGGGGAATTAACACCTACTCCCCAGCCCCATCCACTCCCCGGAGCTGAACAAAACAAATTTCCCCTGATATTTCACTGGCCCTGGATGTACGGGGCTGACATTAGAATTGGCCTTGTATGTCTAGGGCTGGCAACCGCCCACTGCCTACCCACTCACCACCCCCATGCCGCATCTTCCCCGCCCCTGTATAGCGTCCCTGCACAACTGGCAGGGATGTTAAACTGGAGGGGAAAGCAAGCACGGATAGCAGGGATGGATGTCCTGTTGAGACATCCATGCCCACTATTAGTACCACAGAATAACCCCATCTGTGTTGTCACTGGTGCCTGAACACCTTGCTGCATGTGTAGTGCAAAGGGACCCCAGCAGTGCACACATGGGGATGCACACACCCTTCATGGGCATGTTCTCAGGTAGATATGCAACCATGCAGCATTGCGTGGTGGATAGGCCACTCACCAGATGCCCTGGGCACATGTGGATAGTGGGAAGGTGCAGCACCATTGGTGTAGCACAACACCTTCCCCCCTGCCACCCACAGGGGGCTTGGGGGGACATTTGGTGGCACCCCTGAGGCTCAGACTGATCCCCTATGCATATGTACACACAGACACAGTGTTAAAAAGTAATGCATTTTATTCAAACTATGTACATAGGCAATGGCCCCATTGTACCACCCACAGACAGGCAGCCCAGGTGGGCCTCATTGCTAATCACCTAAGTGGGGTCAGGAGCACCTTCATGAGCCACTCAGTAGCCCATGTGAGGGCTTAGAGATCACCCCTGATCCCATGTAGGTGGTCCGTGATGAGCCAAAATGGCCCTGCCTTGGCTATCTGCGCTGCTGCCCCCTGCTCCCTCCCATATCATCCCTCAACCCCCTACACCCCCATCCCCATTCCCACTCTCCACCCCCTGCCCTCCCATCCTCTCCTTCCACTCCCTACCCACCCACCCTCCCGTCCACTCCCTCCACCCCCCACCTCTCTGTCCCCACCCTCCATCCCTTCCCCCTCCTGTCCCCTCCCCCAACCCCCCAACCCCCTCTACCACCTTGTCCCCACCCACCACCCTCAACCCTCCCTCCCCACCCTCCACCCTCCTGTCCTCTCCCTCTACCCCCTCCTCCACCCACTGGGTGGCCCTGGGTGGGGTTGCCCTGAGTTCTCCCCCCACCAGGGGCTGTACCTCCTCCTCCTCCTCCTGCTCTTCAGGGCCACCAACCCAGGAGTACCCTGCCTCCCAGCCAGGGGGGCACTGGCCAGCCCCTATAGCACTATCCAGCCCCTCCCCCTCAGAGTGGGGCACCACCATGAGGTCCAGTGTGACCTCATCCCCACTCTCTCCTGATGGGGAGGTGCTGGATAGTACTATGGGTGGTCTGATGTGGCGGTGGTGATGGGGCTCCGTGCTGGGGCTGGTGCCGGCTGCTCCACCTCTTCCTCCTCCTCCTTCTCCTCCTCTTCCTCCTCTTCTTCCTCCTCTGCCATGGGGGGGGGGGGTGTCCTCAACTGGGATGGCTGTGGAAGGGATGCAGAGAGGTGGCTGGTAGTTCTGGTGGGCGGCGGACGCAGAGCAGGTTAGCGGGAACATTGCTCCCAGGTTGATACATTATTTGGAGACACCCTGCAGCTCTGGATGTTGTTCTTCAGCTTGAAAGCTATGTATAAAGGGGCGGGCTGGGTTGTTGTTGGTGTGTGTGTCCTGCTGAGTTCTACTGTATTTTGTTCCAGATGACAGTGGAATGCTCGCTCTTCAGCATAGTGTCTATGCAGTTAATTTGATTTTGCAGCTGTGGATTATGTTTATCTGAGGCTGTGTATTATGATGTTTATATGAGGTTGGGATTTGTGACTTTTCAGGGTTTCGCTGTTTTGCGATGAAATTGATTTAGGGAACAGGAGAGGTCTTTTAGACCTATGATGGTGTGATAGGACACATCCCCTTCAGGCAAGTCTTCTTTTCTTCTCTGCTTGGAAACTTTGTAAATGGACAGGTGTTGAAATCTCTTGAGGGTTTTATACTATACTGATGAGTTTAAATGTCCTGTTTTTTGATTACATAAGTTATTTTTGTTTGGGTAGTTGTCTTTACTAGTACCGTGTCTCTATTTTGGGCCATGTTGCTGCTCTGTTACACACAGTAGGTTTTTTTACTGTGTTCATATTTCCTTTCCATATGTGCTTTCCCTCTTGTCCATGCTGCATTTTTTCCACCTTGCTTTCCTCTTGGCCATTGTGTTTCTGTTTGCCTGTTTCCTGTGTGGGCCCTGTTGTGTGTGTTTACCGTCATTTGGTTGTGTGGTGGGTCCAACTTATCCCCTGTTCCTTTTGCCCTTTCACTTTGCAGCTACTTCCCGGCTCTTTGCACTGTTGTTTTCCTCCTCATGCTTTTCCCCTGCCTCCTCCCTTTCCTGCTTTGCCCTACTTACTGCGCCAGGGTGGTCCTGATTCTTTCTCAGCCCCTGCGTGATGCAGCTAGGGCTGGCCTTCTGTGTCCTATTGGGAGCAGGGCATGTTCGTTTTCGAGAACTAGCCTGCAGAGCAGGTGAGTCTCGGGTTCTGAAATGTTGTCCTGCCTCGTTGCCGTTTTCCACGGGTCTGCCAGCAGAGGGGGGTGATTACTGTATCCTGTTTCCTGTTGCACATGGACAACTGTGTAGATGGACACGTTTTCAGCATGTCCCGAGTTACACGTGTTACTTAAATGGCAACATGACTGGTAGCACAGCGAACACGTTTTTGCGGGCTAGATGTGGTACTTAAACATATCCGGAACACTGATGTGCGGGAATTGCACGTTTTCCAGCTAGACGTACAATTTTGTATTCTGTTCCACGGTTACACATCTAACCTTGCACGTTCGGAATCGCGTCTACGTTTCTGGCATACACGTTTTAGACATGCACATCAGCTCTGCACGTCTTGTTCAGAATAGGGCCCTTTGTATCTTTTTCTGAAACTGCTAGGTACTTGTGACCTGGTTTAGCCACTGTTGGAAACAGATACTGGGCTTGATGGATCTTGGTCTGACCCAGTATGACATTTCTTATGTTCTTATGTAGTCACATTCAGGTATGGTAGGAATTTCTCTGTCTTCAGAGGGGTTACAACCCATGTTTATATCAGACAATTGTGGGTTAAGTGACTTGCCCAAGGCTGCAATGATATTGGTGGGATTTGAGGCCTGGATTTCCTGGTTCCCAGCACTCCTCCACTAAGTATTGACCGATTTGTTATTAAAGTTTGGTAATATTTAGGCCTCCATTAGCTATCAGTAGTGGAGTGCTTTCAGCCCAAGCTCATTCAAATGGATCTCTCAGCTCAATGACCAAAACATGGAAAAATGCCCATACTATACAAGCATATCTTCATTCCTTCAGTTTATTTGTAGATGTATTAATAAAATATGTTTTTTAGGCCTTATTTTACCCAGTAGAGTCAAATTATGCTATAATGGTCCGATTTTGACCATGCTCCAAACTTCAATCATTTTTAAGGGGAGAAATTCCAACAAGAGACCTTGGGGATGGCAGAAAATGACACATTTTTAAGGTCCATTTATTTAATTTTACTGCTGGTGCATTCCCCATGTCTATTCCCAGACTCCCACAGCTCATCAGCATTACTGTGCTATCCAGGCTTGCAAACAATCTACTTTCTTGTCACAGACATGTTCAATTAAAGGAATACATTTTATAAGAGAGGAAATACACAGTTTTTTCAGTGGTATTTAAAATTAAAAATGTCAAAGGCCACTTTCCCAAGCCTTTCCAAAACACAATGGTTCTTTTGCAATGACTGCTCACAAAGTGTCATAATTTTCACTTCTTTAACATGATCACTTAGGGCGTCGGTGCTGTAAATGCACATTCTTTGCTTCAGGGCCCATTCTTTTGCAATTGGCTCAGATGGGAATTAATATATGTCGACAGCATTAACTTGCAGTGTTTGCAAATAAGCCCTTAAATAGAGTTCATGATACACAATATAAGCAACCAGTCACATAATTCTTAAGCGTTAGGTCAGCATGTCATTTAACCCTCCATTACCTCAGGTGCAAACCTAGATTGTAAGCCCTCTGGTGACAGGAAAATACCTACTGCAACTGACTGTAACTTGCCTTGAGCTATTACTGGAAAAAGCATGAGCTAAATACAAAATCCCTTCTCATGAAAATGTATTCCGGATGCCCCGGAAGATATTCAGCCTTTTCTCATGGAGTTCTACTTGGGGATCATTTGGAACAGCATTGTTGTTGCACTCCTGTAAGGCCTTAGACAAGTGAGGTTGACCCTGGATAGGGAATCTCCAGTAAAGAGCAAGCAGACAGTCGAGTTGCTGACCAAGGAAGACCTGGATCTATAACCAAGCACTATAAACTGCACATGCAAAAAGAAAGAGACATACCTCTTTGCATAATTGTTGTACACCTTCCAGACTTATAGATTGGCCTTATTGGGTATATGAATCTTGGGGTAATTTCCCCAAAATAGGGATAGTTATGCATATATCATGATGACAAGGATCCTTCTCATAAGCCAGAGTAAGTTGGATATATGATCAGATCTACTGATGATCCCTGTCTTGTTTAGATTGTAAGCTCTGATGAGCAGGGGCTGTCTTACTCCAAGGGTATGTTTACTAAACCGCGGTAATGTTACCCGCGTTAGGTTCCATGGTAATGGTACAGCTGCCCATATAAAGGCTTGGGCGGTGCTTATAAGGTGCATTATAAGGCGCCTTGTAAGGTGCCTTATAAGTAAGGTGCCTTGTTAGGCGCCTTGTAAGGTGCCTTATTAGGTGCCTTATAAGGTGCCTTATAAGGTGCCTTGTTAGGTGCCCTGTTAGGTGCCTTATAAGTAAGTTGCCTTATAAGGCACCTTGTAAGGTGCCTTATAAGGTGCCTTGTAAGTAAGGTGCCCTCTAAGGTGCCTTGTTAGGTGCCTTCTAGGCGCCGTATTAGGCACCCCTGGACAAGGCACCTTAGAAGGCACCCTGGGTTACGGAACCATAGGTCAGTGTGCCCTAAGGTTACGGTGCCCTAGGTCAGTGTGCCCTAAGGGCTGCAAGGTGCTTCAGGATGACATGCATGACCTGTGAGGCATAGAGACAGATGTAGCCCTAACACTAGATAGAACACTGAGGAAAGGCAATGAACAGGTGAATGAAGGAGCGAGAGCTGGGAGCTGCTGGATCTGCCATATCTGCGAGCATCCCATGTGGCTGCCAGTACTGTTGACAAACATGGTGGGGGCAACTGTACCACAGCACAGGGTGTTGGCAATATAAAGTACTGGAAAGACAGTGGGTGGCAGATGATGGGAATACGTGTCCCCCAGTGGAGGCGGAGGTGGCAGGATAGTTACAATGATGGGTGGACAGAGGAGTGGTGGTGTCATGCAGATCAGGCACAGGCGAGGCAAGCATGAAGAGGCGCAATGCAGGAAAGGGTAGCAGTGCAGGACATGAGGTGGCAGCCTGCACAGGCAGACAGGACTCTACACAGCTGACAGATGCAAATAGACGGACCGAAGGAATGTTGGCAACTGTGGCGAGGGTATTATGGGCTGGCAGCACAGCTCTCCAAAAATATGACTGCTACAGGCATGCAAACTATTTGAGTAGGACAGGCATGAAAGAAAGGAACAATGAGGAATTGAACCCATGAACACTGCTGAGAACAGCATTGTATTAACCAGTAGGCTACACCTCCATAGTGCATATCACAGCAATGGCTGGGTACAGAAGGACTGCAGGGCACCGCAAAACTGTCTGCTCTGAATGCCAGGATAGGGTAACCCCACCAGTACCCATGATGCAATACACATGCTGAATAGCTGTCTACAGCTGATCACTAAATGGGGTCTGCACCTCTCCGGTACCTCAGCTTGGAAAGACGAACTGACAGTGCATGATACTGGCACAGAGTAGCTACAGACCATGCCATTGTGCAGGTTCTGTGTTCACCCTGAGTGATAGGATGGGTGCCCAGCACTAGGACCGCAGTACATGTGGTGCTAGAGATAGGTCCTGCTGTACATCCTTATCGTTATCAGTGTGTGACAGGTGTTCCTTGCAGTGCATCCAAAGGTAATTTGGTATCCATCTGTGTTCTGCTGTAACATATGGCCCTCTGAGACCAGACATCACCCAGATTAGTGCATACCCAGTGTTAGGGTCTGGCTGACATGGGCACCTTTTATCAAGGCAGAGGGGTTTCTAGACTTGCATGAGATTTGTGTAACAGGTCAAAGTGGTATACACTATATACCCCGAAGGGCCCACAATCACCCTTTCTGTAGGTATGGAACAGGTGCCTGAGGCCAGTGGAAGCAACCTCCATCCTGCTCGTATAAGACAGCCCTCCAGGGTTGGTGGAAAAGAGCCACACCTATGACTGTGGCAGACCAGCAGCAATGCTGGAGTTAGATCTGGAAAAACACAACTGCCTTATACCACAGTCTGCCAGTCACCAGCAGACAGCACAGCCAGACTGCACCTGCAGCACTCTATATTCCAACCTATGTTCCAACCATGCCCAGACTAACTGCAGACAGCCCACTAGCCAGTTCATAGCACATGTTCACAAAGGAACTATCTGTCCCAAACAAGCATCTCAGTGTTAAATCCCAAGCACGGGGGGGGATCACTGGAAACAGATAGTGTAGAATGCTATGTGGGAACCTAGACATGCCATGGTCACTGCTCGGTCAGAGTGAGAGTGTTCTCCCAGTATGACATGCTGTGGCCACCCTGTCCATGCAGGAGGTGGTCGGGCACTACAGTATCCCAGCCATTGCCCCACACCCAGTGAAGATGCATCCTGGCCAATCTGCCCTGTCCGGGCCATACCCACAATACCTTGCTCATCATTATGCACATATTCAGGCTAACGCTGGTAACAGTGGGACATTGTGGGCCCAGTGAGGTGTGGGCAGCCACAAAACAATGGATAGACATATACACACACACACACACACACTCCTATTGCAGCATTGAGCACAGATGGGGTTGTTGGCAGCCCTGCCCGCCACACTGGTCCTGATCACAGTGCCGATATTGATAAACTGTGCAGGAGGTAGTAGTAGTGCTCTGGTGATAACTGCAGCTCCGTGCAAGGGCCAACAGCCTGACTCTCCATGCAGCTTTGGATTGTAGAGCCTGTGTGAGTGGGTGTTTGTACCCCTGTTCACCGCTGCTTTGGGCTTTGCACATGTTGCTGTTGTATCTGCTTTGTAGTGTAAAATATAGGGACATGCTCTGCAGGACACACAGCTGAGACTTGAACCTTTGATTCTTTGCTTCTGGACACACTGACTGTGTGAACTGCACCACACTGTTGCCACAGATGCACAGTAATCCCTTGAGCTACCTATACTTTTCCTCAGCCAGACCTTTTATGTTGCACTGCACACCACGTACTGGTACAGGGCATGGCCTAGGTCCACTGCAGGCAGGTTCCACTGTGCCCTCCAGCACGGGCACATTCCCCCCTGCCATGCTGACATGACCATATGCTGTCGGTGCTGGTAGTGTGCAGTCCCAGGCCATCCACTGTGTGGGTAGGCGGTTGCCTAGGGAGTTGGGTCTGGGGTGGGGAGGCATACATGGGCATCCTCAAATCTGCCCCATCACCGCCTGACAATATTATGTCCCTTCCGTTTGGGGGAGGGTTGGCTTGGGGGATGTCAGGTCAGTGCCCTGGCAATTGTTAGCTAGGGTGGACCAGGTAGATGTAGTTGGATTGTGTTTGGCCTTTGTCAGCTGCTGTCTTGCTGATGTCCGGTTTCTATGTTCCTATGTGCCACCTAGACAACTGCCTAGTCCACCCTGTGCCCCATCTGCCCCACTACATGTCCCGCCTGCAGCCCCCTATGCCCCATTTGCACGGATACTTGGGCACTATGCTGTTGCTGCAAATGGAGCACTACTATCACTTTTCTTGGGCTCCCTGCCTATGCTGTACATTACTGACAGTGAAATTGTTTCTCTCTCTTGCAAATGTGTGCTAATGCCAGGTTTTCAGTTGCGGTAAGATTCAGCCCTTCAGTTTCCCGCGATACTGTGGAAGGGGCATCTCCCCGCCCACTCCCTGCCCATGGACCCCTTCTTTCCGCCCTCTCTCCACCCTCTGTGGGACTTACCGTGGCTGGGAATGCTAGCACGAGTTATGTAACATTAACGCACGTTAGGTAACATTAACGTGTACTTTTACACGCGTTAACATTACCTAACATGCGTTAACGTAGCATCTGCTACATTAACGTGGTCTAGTAAACATACCCCCCATATATGTACAGCTCTGTGTAAGCCTTGTAGTACTATATAAATGATTAATAGTAGATTAATAGTAGATTGGAATGCAAAGATTGGAACGCAAATGTTGGCAACAAAGAAGAAGACAAAGTAGTTGGAAAATATGGACTTGGCAACAGAAATGAAACTGGAGAAAGACTGATAGAATTCTGCAAGACCAACGATCTATTCATCTCGAACACCTTCTTCCAGCAACACAAGCGGCGACTGTACACCTGGACTTCACCCAATGGATTGTATAAAAATCAAATTGACTACATCTGTGGAAGTCAACGATGGAAAAGCTCTATAACATCAACAAAGACAAAACCTGGAGCTGACTGTGGTACAGATCATCAACTACTAGTATGCAAACTCAAGCTAAAGCTGAAAAAGAGCAAACCACTCATGAATGCAGCAAAATATGACCTTGAGAATATACCACTGGAATTTAAAGACTGCCTGCAAAATCGATTTGCTGCTTTAGATACAAATGATAAGAGTTCCAGAAGAGTTATGGAATGACATCAAGAAGGTTGTGTTGGAAGAAAGCGAGAAGTCTCTACAAAAGGTAAAGATAGAAGGTCAACGCAAAAGAGGAAGGCCAGCAATGAGATGGATCGATACAATAACAGCAGCTACGGGTACCAGTCTGTCAACAATGAGCCGCCTGACTGAAGACCGAACACAATTTAGGATAGCTATCCAGAGGGTCGCCATGAGTCGACTCCGACTCGACTGCACTTAACAATAACAACAACAGATTAATAGTAATGAGATAGAGTTGAATATTTTCTGAGGCATCTTGAATATATTTTCCCAAGTATGAGGGCAGCTACAACTAAATGGTCCTCTCCAGATATTAGGACTTGTGTGATTTGTTTTCTTGCACTGTACAAGATGTTATCATTTTTAGGGATTTATTTATTAAAAGCGTGCACTAACCCTGTTAGCACATGTTTTTCTGCCACAGGACCCATTACACAGGCCCTGCAGCATTAACAGCACTAGTATGCTAAGTCATCTCCTAAATGATCCTGTTAAAGAACTGAAAATTCTGAAAATTTGCGAGCAGTCATTGCGAGGGATTTGCATTGCCCCTAAAAGAAACTCCTATAAATCTCCTCTCTGTAGCAGGTAGGTGCTTTGTAAGGAATCTACCTTTTAGAGTGCTGCTATTCCTGACTTTTCATTCTTGTACCTCTGCGTGCAGCCCAGAAATTTAGCATTTTCACTGCTTTTGACTTAGAGCCGTCCCTATGCACCTAAGACCATTGTCTTAACTTATCCGGAGACCATAGGTCCATATTTCAACTGTAAAAAGTTGCTGCAAAAATGATTTTAAATCTAGGTGGTAGGTGGCTACATTTAGTTGCCTATCACTGAAAATTAGAAGTGGGTAGCTAAGTTTGTGTAATTTATTTTGATTTAGTGATCACGTCTTTACTATCATAGTATACAATAGGCGTCATTTTATAAGGTGTTGCCTAGTTGAAGACCTATTGAAAGTGCCTATATGAAGCCTCTGATGAAATTATTAAGCACCTATTTGTCTTTATAAAATACTAACAAGACAAAAAGAACCCAAGTGTGCAAAAAGCCATCCTCACACTTAGAGGAAAAAGGGCACATAGCAGGGGATAAAAACAGCAAAAAGACAAACCTGTTAAGGACAGGCCTCAGTCATCAGGGGAAGTGGCTATACACTTGCGCAAATAACGCAGCACAACACACAATTCAACACCCCGCAATATCAATCATAGGCCACCAGTTAGTTTATAATTTTAAATGCATTTAAAACACTTCAACTTAACTGAGAATGAAAATGCCCAACAGGAACCATCGTGGAGCTCCAAGGCTCTCACGCTGAAAACAGGAAGCATTTCAATCTGCAGTCCTGTCGACTCGAGTTTTGCCAATATATTCAAGGTTGTGTCGACAACCATCATGACTGGTATGATCTCCAGTGGTGTGTGATTGATGTGGTCCCCAATCTACAGGCTGGCCAAGCTGATTGTCACTTGGTCCGCCTCAAACAAAAATGGATTTTTTGCCTTGGGGTGGTTCAACCTTTGGGCTTAAATGATTCCATTGAATGGAAGTCAGCAATTTAGTCCATTCACCATCTGTTCATGTTTTGACCATCTGTTTCATTGCGTCATCGTTGACACGGTGCTATTTGTTCCTAATGTTTTTGATTGTTTGCTTATATGCCGTTTCTGGTTCCTAAATAGGTCTCCAAATGTTGAGACTGTTTCATTGTGTATGGGGGCCGTTGATTTCTCTGCCTTGTGTACTGAAGCAGCCTTGAATACATTGGCGAAACCCGAGTCATCAGGACTGCAGATTGAATGCTTCCTGTTTTCAGCATGAGAGCCTTGGAGCTCCACGAAGGTTCCTGTTGGGCATTTTCATTCTCAGTTAAGTTGAAGTGTTTTAAATGCATTTAAAATTATAAACTAACTGGTGGCCTATGACTGATATTGTGGGGTGTTGAATTGTGTGGTATGCCGTGTTATTTGCGGATGTGTATACCCACTTCCCCGGATGACTGAGGCCTGCCCTTAACAGGTTTGGCTTTTTGCTGTTTTTTTCCCCCTGCTATTTGCCCTTTTTCCTCTAAGTGTGAGGATGGCTTTTTGCACACTTGGGTTCTTTTTGTCTTGTTAATTCCTTTAGGTGTTTGAACCTAAACGGACTTGTGGTTTTGCAGTTTTATGAAATACTAGCATAAATGACAGAGATTTTGGGGCATGTTTACTAACAGGCCGGTAAAGTGCGGGTCGCGGTAGAGTGAGTGTGCCGTATAAGGAGTGGGCGTTCCGTCCTGAAGAAGAAAAGCCGTGATTGACAGATGCGCTAAGGTGCGCGGCGCCCGTGTGCGCTCCGCACCTTACCGCAAATGAGAGCCGAACGGGAGGCATATGTGTCGCGCTGATCAAACAGAAGGACAGAGCCACAGCACAATGGTTGAAGCACTGACCAATGGTGCAGGGAGCAGGGGTTCGAAACCACACAATGCGCAATGGCTCGCTGAGGTGTTAGTTTATGAGGCAGAGGAATACTGGGCCAAATAAAGCAGCCCGCTGAGTTTTGTTTTGGCACACATCAAAACTGGACGGGATAAGGAGGCGCGCTGATGTTTTTATGCGACATTTGAATGCTGGGCGGCATAAAGCGTCGCGCTGATGTTATCTGGCGGCATATTACTACTGGGCGGCAGAAGGCGGTGCGCCGGTTACGGCGGCAATCGCATAATGGAAGGTATAAGTGGGGCGCTGATGTGCAAACAGAAACACAGAGCCACAGCACAATGGTTATAGCTCCCACCAATGCTGCAGGGATCAGGGGTTCAATCCCCACAGTGACTAATGCAGACTGCTGTGTGCTGTGTAATGTTAGGAGGCTGATATATAATGGGTGGCATAAGGCGGTGGTATGCTGGGCAGAGAGCGTTGCGCTACTGTTTTCTGAGTCATGTCAATACTGAAAGGCATAAGTGACGTGCTGATGTGCAAATCAGAGAGCAAAGCTGCAGCACAATGGTTACCACACCAACCAATGCTGCAGGGATCAGGGGTACGATACCCAACAGTGCAAAATGAAGATAGCTGGCTGAGGCAGTAGCTGTTAGGGGTAATATTGTTTTAGGAGTACCGTATTGTATATATGTAGAATCATAACCGATAGCAAATACACTCGCAAAGCAGTGTAACAGAACGTCGCCCATAGGTTAATGCAGAGGGCACATGTGAAAATGCAATGTCCGCCATGGCACCCTACAATGTTGGTGAAAGTGTAGCCAAGTGTGCTATATGAGGCAGGGTAAGGTGAGAGCACTGTCCCAGATGGCAGCAGTGTGCATTGTAACGTATGGGAAATGTAAGTCGGTGTGTTGACCAAGGTCTGCCATACCTGATTTGGCAGGGAGGGGCTGCAGACAGGGGCAGGCGACTGATATGAACAGGGGATTAGAGTGTATCTTATCTTGTAAACTGCCCTATTCCCGTTGGAGTACTACAGCTCCATTAAACTCATGCTCTGGGGAAGAAGCCAATACTCCTCTGTTGTGAATGCTGACAACTTGTGCAGATAGTGAATGATGGAGGGGTGATCATGGTTTGAATGTTCCAGTGAATAAGGTTGGCAGAGGTATGTCAACTGTCTGTGTGCAACTGTACAGCAATCTGTGATGCTGTCTCAAAAGAACTACCCCCTTGTGCCAGATATTAATGCACCTTTTATGGTGTTTCAGAAGGCACACACGTTGCTAGGAAATGAAAACCTCATTCTCCACAAAGGCCATGTGGAAAGGCTGTCAACTCCCAAGACACTATTGTATGTAACCCATAAGCTGTGTCAATCAAAGGCATGGCAAAAGATGCCCCAAGGATGTAGAGATGAACCCAGAAACGTAACCCAGTAGCACTAACATCCCTCAGTTGGAATGGCAAAGGAGGTATGTGGCAAACCCACACGTAACACAAGCACTGCACAGAGCTAAAACACAAAAACAATACAAAAGTAAAAGAGGGATGAAGATCAGTTGCTGAACTGCAGAAATCATCCCCAACCCATGTGGCACCCATTAAAATGGACAACCCAGTTGAGGGTACAATATGCTCACAGCACACATCAGTACATATATGACCCTCAAACAAATGTTAAACACCTTTTATGGAAAAGCATACAAATATAAGACACCACACAGGAAGCACACTAATGACCACTACCACAAATCACAATGGCTAAACCGGCATGCCACACCAACAATGTGAGCTCCTTAGCAAAGACTGCAGAAAGAAAGAGTGCAGTCCATTAAACAAACCGCCTGCTGACTGTCAGGACAAGCAAACACCAAAAAGTAAGCATGATGAAATGCACATGCAGAGCTGCTAATTACTCATACAATTGCAGTCTGTATTTGTGATGTGGTGCACATGTGCACACACAATGAAATGTTCTGCAGTGGATACAGCATGCAAAAGAGGGGAAAAATATACCACAAGGGCAACAGAGGACGGTATGTGGAATATGTTAATAATTTGGATCAGGACATGAGAAAGTTCCACATGTAATCATGTGTAACACACAACACCTGAATCACAGAAAACCAAAACCCCCTGATGTGTTGCCATGTAAACACCCTAAAGTGGGACACCTCTGAAACGAAATAATATGTGATGGCTAAGCAGCACACAGGATGCACCTTGACGTACAGTGAGGAGAGAGAAGGGTGTATGTAGAGGTGAGGAACCTGCTGTTACCTCATGGTACAGTCAGCAGATTAGAAAACAAAGGATATAGCACATGTGCTAATCAAAACAAAAACATACAGAGTAGAAACACATGACTGTAGCCACTCCCAGAAACAGTACACTGAGTACACAGTAACACACTGAGCACACTGAGCCAAGCATACTAAGCACACTGTGTGGCAACCGTGACTACCCAGTGAGGTTACATGTGTCTGCCAGATACACAGCTGTCACTGTACAAGGATGCGAGCACAGGTGGCACATGTACATGTGTGGCAAATGGCCCCAGACAAGTGTTAATGTGATCAAAGAGAGAAGGACTAACCTACTGTTAACAAAATGGCCTTGGACCCAAGCAAACACTGATCAATTCCCACTAGCACCCCATGTGGCCTAGGTCAAGTCATGTAACCCCTCATTACCGTGGAACAAAGACCAGTTAATCCTCATCCAATGATATTGACAAAATAAACAATGCAGTCCCTGGGTCACAAAGACGCAGGACTGAGAAACAGGCAATGCAATGTGTGCCTTTGTATCACCCTGCTCAATCACCAAAAGAGCCACATGTATGTGGAATAAATATCTTTATTTGGTATACACATCACAAATAGTGTAGTCAGTGCCATCATAATATGAAGGTGAGTGCATCTCTGATGGAATATTGAAACCCCTCTAATAGGGCATAAATCTAACTCACACAGAAAAGTTAATTCAACCACCACAAATGAAGAGCATGAGATATAATGTGCAGCCACTGCATACAATGCACTGGGCAGCAGACCCCCAGCCCCTACCTGATTCTGCATGCTGCAAAGGTGTAATGCACATATGAGTGCATGTAGAGAGTTGGCGCTGCATATTGAGGACACAACACACATCATGTGTCCCTCAAACCATATCCATCTTGCAACACAGGAGACAACCAAACCAAAAAAGCCTATGTTGAGAAAATGTTTTATTGTGAAAATCACGCTGGGAAAGTAATGTGTGTGGTCTCACATAATGTCTGAGCTAGGAATCAAAGCTGCAACAATGTAGACACAAACTCTCCTCAAAATCACAATGAGTATATGCAACAGGTAGGACAGGCACATGAACACAAACAAAATACAAACTCAACTACCTTCCCAAACCTATACATATACCACCATGAAGGAGGTGGCCCTGCAACCTTTTCAGAGTAGACAGTGTTTGGCCACATATAACATAATACATGGAATGCACAATTGACGAAGTGCAACGGTGACCCACATTGCCACACTGCAAACATCATGTCGCAATGTGAGTGTCTCTACCACAGGGCATAGCCTGGACTGTGCACATGGGAAATGCAAGGTGTTGACATACATGCAGACTGTCACGTCTGCACATCCAACAAACACAATAAGCAGCATCTGAACAAGGAAATGAGGGCCAAACATCCTATACGGAGCCACAAAGAAGTCTGAGGTCCACATGTTTTGTCTCACAAACATAGTCCGTCATATGCAAAAGCACCATCCACAGTGCAACATGAGACAGTGATGCCACACATGCACGTAAACACCCTTGTCACATTGACCACATTAATTAAAGATGGTCGTGTGTCCAAAATCATTGTTGAGGTTACACTTGTAGCATGTGCATGTGGAAAGCAGGTGGACATACACAATAGGAGTGCTCCATCGTTGGCTGTATGGCGCAAACATGGGTGTATGCTTGATTAGGAAGAAAAAGATGAGGGTATCCTGGGTGGCATGTCACACCCAGGGCCAAAACGTAACAATACTAAAACTGTGTTCGAATGGATCAGCTGCACTATCCATGTCATTTGCTGCTGCACACGGGGGGAACACTGCCAAAAGTAACAATACTATGTGCAATCCAACAGGTGAGGTTAATAGTGTTCCACCAAATATGGCTAGGAATAGTCAAGCGTGACATGTCAACATTCCACTGTCTTTGAAAGTTCATGTGTGTTCTCAACAATGAGCAGGACTCCCTGCAGAAACATCACACAAACAGTGCAGAGAACACCTCTGTAATGGAGAATTAAGTAGCTTAATAGTAATACTGTCCATCGCAGTCATATGTCTCACTCGCAGAGGTAAAACATCCAATGGGCACTTTCTGGTGTAAAATGTCTATGGTGTTGTTTCTTCAAAAGGTGGGTGATGGTGACACCAGATGCACTGTAATAGATGTGTCCGGTATGTACTCAGCCCTGTGTCATGAGAGGATACGTATGTTCTTGTGAGCCACCTATGAAAAACACCACACAATGCACACCGTTACACCTTTGCAAATGCACAAGAAAGGTATGTGAAACCACACAGTACATTACTCAACAAAACATTGGTCATGACATCATTAATCCGAAACACACACATGGGTAAAACATGGGTATGGTCATGTCCATGCTCGTGTCACACAGGTGTGTCACAGCTACACACGACATGCATCTGTTTATGTGCACATAGAGGAAACATTATATGCATATAAGACAATTATGATTCATCAACAGGTAAACATAGATACAAATCTGCAATTAACAAATGTGCAACTTACCTTGTGTGTGCATCAGGTGTATGTCAGCAATCCCATGAACCACTACACAGCAATAAGAGGTGACAGTGAAGGCAGAGAATCTCAGCAGTCCGTGTACAAACAAAAGGTCAAGCCGCTGCTGATGCATGTCCACATTATGGTCATATCTGAAAATAAATAAAGGTGAACATCAGTGGTGACTCAGAACACAAGACACATTTTGTCGCACACCACACAACACATGTTGATAATACGCATAAGGTAAACAGCACTACGGAACACATACCACAGTCACAACTGCCCCCCAGGTGCACAGTCCCCTCACAGTACATGATAATGTACTATGCCTGAAGAGTGTCTCATCACACAGGCAACCTGTAATCACCCACACACAAAGTATGCATATTTCTGCAGTCCAGCTGCAACACATGGCCTGTATGTGTCCAAGTGGACCTTTAGACATATAAAGGCCCCGTGAACCGGCAATAATACCCTGTTGTTGGCTTATGGTACAATGTTGGGGTAGGGAGCAAGTGCAGGCAAACCAAATACAAACCTTAAATACACACACATGCAGATATGCTGTAACTGTCACATATACAGTGTGGCACAGGACATGCTGAACACAAACACATGGGGATATGTGTGACAACAGCAAGGGATGGGTGATGGAGCCTGAAGTGAAACACAAAACAACACACCATCTGCCCAATATGATGGAGCAATGAAGATATGTTTTCCACATGACCCCAGGCACACACAATCTCCCTGTACATCCACCTACCCCAACGCAAAGCATATTGGGTGATGTTCAGTCACATGCCAATCCAACACATCAACAGCATCTGAATAAACTATGTCCTGTGCATTGGGAAACACAACAGTAACAAACATGTCATGTTCTACAAGAGTATCACACACTGCACCTTCCTGTCCACAACTCTCATACCCCACACCATCACCTAATGTCTGACTGCTCCCTATCACAATGTATAGATCTCTCACATGTGAGAGGCAGCACAGAGTTGTAGGAGGCTATCCTCAGGTGTCCATAATCAATCCTGTCCCCATCGTACCTCTGTGTTGTTGTACAGAAAGATCAACAGACATGTCAGAAACCACCATGTTTGCACCTCATCACAAAGTACAGACGAGTCACACAGATCCACTATATTGGCAACAATGCCCCCTATCTTTGTGTAGGGGTGTGTCAATGTTGAATGCAAAGTCGCTTACAATTCTGGAAACACATATGGAATATGCACGAGTGTCTCATGTATGCAGGGAACAAATACATATCCTGGTGTGTAGATGTCATACCTTGAATCATAGTGACAGCTATTTGCTGATGATCTCCACAGATAGCTGTCAATGTGTGCGTCATGTCATTAAAACACCAATGGCATGTATATTTTTTACGCAAACCATGATGGCTGCATGCCATCACACTGTGTGTCATTGAGAATGTCAACGCATGGATAGCCAATATGTGTACCTCAGAGAAACAACTCTCACATATGTCTGGTTTTCCTTGCCAACATAATCCTCCCCTTCCCTGTCCGACTATCTATGCAATCTATGTAATGTGGACTGTACTATCCTACACTGCTCACATACCCAGCCTGTAGCTGAGGCATGATGGCATATGTTGAGAATTTATCAGCAAGATATGCCATGTACTCCCTGAGAATTCTGCACAACCATAAGCCACCAACACATTCTGTGCTCATCCTGCCCACTGTAACGCACCCCTCGCTGATATGGGGTAGGTTATCCTCTGTATCTGTGTACATATGTAGCACTGTACCTAAGGTCAATTCGCCTACATGTAAATGTGGCAATACTACCTCTCTGGCTGGACAATGCTCAGATCCCCATCCTATAACATGTCCATGTCATGGCTTTCTGGTGCAGTATACATTCCGACACACTGTAGGGTGACATTAACACCCTACACATAGATACCCTAATATCCGCAGAAACTACTACTAAGCATCTGTCCTGTGATATGTATGTCCTGATACGGCCATAATAACAAAGCAACACATAGCCAGCTGACAGGAGTGTAAGAACCAAATGTACACCCCAAAGGTGAAACATATAAATTCAACCCACTGGACTAATGTCCCCAAACGTGGACTGGTCTCACACTGTGAACATCTCACCATATGGCTAACACTGTTATCCACCCATATCATCACAAAACATCATTTGTGCTCAACAACAACAACAGGTGCTAACACAGGCAGCCACTAACTGTAATTTTAACCTTAAAAATCACACACAGCCGTATGAGCAACCACCCACATCATCTGGCACCAAATGCTGTTGTGTACTGGCCACATTGTTTGTGCCTCACACATGCCTATATGTGAGTTGTGAATTAGCACTAAAATACTAATGTGGTGTCACATACAAATCATATCCTGACATAAACTGTAACTGCTGTAAACATAACACACATAGGATTAAAAAGCTGTGTGGGTAGGTAATACGCACATGAGAAGATCTCTCCAATCAACCTCCGTCTGACTGCTGTGCCATCCTGTGTGTCACCACTGGCACGTACAGGGGGGCACATTGGATCTTGCTCCAGATCCTCATTAATCTCTGCAGGGATATTGTGCCTGAGAGCAATGTTGTGCAGGATGCAACAGGCTATGATTATCTCTGCAACAGTCCTTGGCTTATACTGTAAGGCCCCGCCTGACCTATCCAGACACCTGAAGCGACTTTTCAACACGCCAAAGGTACGCTCGATGACTGAGCGGCTGGAGGCATGGGCCTCATTATACCTCCGCTCTGCACGTGTCCGTGGCTGACGTACAGGGGTCAGCAGCCAGGGGCGACACCCATATCCTGCATCACCTTGGAAATAAAAAGAAATGTGCGTGTCAATATTCAACATAACTGACATATGTTAAGATGTAGTAACCCTACACAAAACAAATCCTGACATCAACATATAACCGAACAATTAATGAGCTGTAAAAAACACATATGCTGTTAGAAAAGGAACACATAGCCTAGAAAGTAAGTACACTCATGGGAAATACCCCAACAGTTCCATCTATACTGTAACATATTGTGTGTGTGTGTGCGCGACATGGGTATTGTAATGCATTGACTGTCCACATTGGCACCCCTGCCAATGAGAGACGATAGTAACGATTCACGTGTCACATGTTCATATTGTATGTCTGAACAGTAACCTAGGTAAAATATGCTGCCATGAGAGGGTGGGAAAAAAACAGAACATGTATGCCATGGAGGCTGGTGATAATGTGAACCATATCACCTAGATGCATCCTGTCCTGTACGGGCAACATATCTAGATCTCATACTCTGTGTCCTTATGCTGTATATTGCTAAACATAAATTGTTTAAATACCAATCCTGTGCACTGTGTCTATCCTGGGAACATCCCACTGAAGGTGGGGTCTGCAAACCTGCACACTGTACTACTCATGTCTTAACCTCATAGAGATACACATCGGTACATTACCGTCATGTGTAGCTGAAAACAATACAACTCTGTATGCACACACATAGCCCACAGCTTCAGGCATCCCCTTTCCAATATGTTAAACTACATGAGGATCACTGGCCAATATGTGGCTAAATCATGATCATCTACAGTAGGCCAAGGTACTAGCACCAAATATACTTCGTTACACCCCTGCTGTGACATAGGCCAAATGCGTGACCATACATATCCACACGAGTGCTGCTAGCTGGAAAGGGCAAAAGCATACATCAGATATTCCCAAAAAACCCCTCATATTATATACTGGCTCCTGGGTAGCAACAACAGTCCAGAGTGAGTGTGTGAACCCCACACACACATGAGAAGGGTTACCTGTATGGATGAGCAATTATCACAAGGTTAAATGACATACAAGCATTATTTGGCAATGACCCATCATGATACGTGCATATGAGGGCCAAACCCCCCCCCTCAGAATGTGTGCAGTTGATATTACCACACACTATGAGGGATTGTGCAACAGCCTAGCCACATGCACAGGGGTGTTGTCACCTGCACACCATGTGAATGTCTGGATCATATAATGCTAGGAGTCTGATGGTCTATGTTTGTTTGTAGCTGCTGTATGTGTACGTCTATACCCCTGTAATAATCTAAAGATACAACAGTCCCCAAACAAACATTGCTCATATGTTGATCTAAGTTTATGGTTTTAAACGAGTTTGCTAGCTATGTGAGTAGACATAAAGAAAGTTACAAACACATACATACATTACGACACATGACATACTCACCCAGCAAAATACAGTCCCCATAACGTCCGCCCTCAAATTGTGTGAAGATTGCCGAGTGATGCAGGATATAGGAGTCATGGGTGGACCCTGGAAACCTAGGGACCACATTCAGAATATGCAGATTAGCATCACATACAACCTGAACATTCAGGGAATGGTAGTGTTTGCGGTTGCGAAACGCCACCTCCCTGTCTCTAGGCGGGACCAGGGCAACATGTGTGCAATCAATAGCTCCCATCACGTGTGGTATCCCTGCTAATGTCTCAAAGGCCTGGTTCAGGGTCCCCCATTGTTGCCTAGTGTGGGGAATGGCTATGTAATTCCCCACCCGGCTGACCATGGCACGCAGTACGTGGTGGAGACATCGTGAGAAGGATGGGCGGCTCATGCCACCCACTGCAGCCACAGATGACTGGAAACAGCCAGAGGCAAAAAAATGTAAAGCAGCAAGGAGCTTGACTAAACCTGGTATTGCATGGGACCGATCAGTCAGGGGCTCGAGGTCAGGTCTTAAATCCTCATAAAGCTCCCTAATAGCCCTTGTGCTCAGTCGGTACAGGGAGATGACCTGGTCCTCACGCATGCCCTGGAGCTGTGCCCTGGGCCTGTAGAGGCGTGGCTGCCGAGCCTGCACCTCGGCACGCCGTCTGTGCCGTGAACGCACAGCACATGGCTGGACCACCTCCACAGCTGCAGGTCTGAGTTGCTGCGGGACTACACCCATGCCCTGTGCTGCAGCCCCGTGGACACCATCTCCCCTGTCCGGCAACCGCAGCATCTGCCCACCACTCAGGACACATGCATAAGCATATATTGCTGCCATAAACTCCTCCCGTCCCACTACCGAAACACACTCTAACAACCACACAAACTCTAACAAACACACAAAACACACTATACAGTATCCAAAAGTAAAAACAACAACTGACAATACACACACAACACAATATAATAAGCAATACAAACACCAATACAATCCGCTAGTACAACTGCATAGACGTTCGTTCTTCTCCACACCAACCACACTCCTCCTGCTCTTCCTCTACAACCCTCAACGTGGGTAATGTTGTGATGGTAATATATGTTATTCTGGGGTGTGTGGTTTGCGCACACTGCGCATGCGCAGTTGATCGCATGCGATGCCCGTTGGTGGCACGCGTGCGCCACTCTACGCATGGGCGTCGGTCAGTGCGTGCCCACACGTATGTGCGCCGGCGTGAACATGCGCACAAAACACAGACACCCATGCGGTAGTCGTTGTAGTGCGCATGCGTACTGCGACACATGCGCAGTACAGTGTCTCAGGGCGCATGTGCGTTTGTCCGCGTACGGCCACCCATGCGTTGGCGAGCACGCGCCCAACGCACGAGCGTCACGCCCGCCCAATTGCGCATGTGCAATGGAAGACACATGGCAATACACTATAAATAGGCCTGCACACGTGCATCACGTTGAGGGTTGAGAAAGGAGTCACAGTTAGAGAGAGAGGGTGTCATAGATAAAGTCTGAAACAGAGACAGTGGTGGGACTACTGCACAGGAAAGAAGCACAGTGAGGGATAACAAAATCTATAGGTAGAGAGGCTGTGGTGGGAGTAGTCCAGAGGAAGGAGGGAGAGAGTCAGTCCAGGGAGTACGGCAGCGGAGAGAGGCAGTGTAAGATAGTCAGGAGCAGAGTAGATTCCTCACCTTGTGCTAAGATAATATTTCTGTTCCCTTTGTTAATGTGTCCTTTACTGTGTCCTGTACTGTAACATTCTGTAAGTCTGTATTGCATGCTGTGTATTGTTCTGTTTTGTTTAAGTGAGTGCTGTTCTGTTGAAAGGAGCATTTAAAACATACAGAGATGGAGAGAGAGAGGGAGAGAGACGGTGAGGGTGAGGGTGAGGGTGTGGAGGATGTGTCCCAACCTGTGGTGGGTGATACACCGACGCTACAGACTGCACATCCTAGGGAGGGACATGCAGGACCATCTTTTGGGCCACAGCCTGCACAATATGTCCAAACTGGGAAGAGAAAAAGGGTACCTGTGCCTGGTCCACAGCGAAAAAGAGCTCTACGCTTCAGTGATAGAGAGAACTATATCCTACTCTCGCATGTAATTGAAAACTATGACCTCTTATTTGGCAGGCTCAGCAGTCGCACAACAGTGGCCACCCGAATGGCAGTATGGGAGGAGGTGCGTGCTGCAATTGCAGAGGCAGGGGGCCCCACAAGGGATGTTGAAAGCCTCAAAAAGAGGTACTCGGATATAAAAAGAGGGGTGCGCCAGCACATGGTGGCTGAAAGACAACATGCGCATGGCACAGGTGGTGGGGGCCCTTTTATCCCATCACTCACACCATTGGAACAAGAGCTGGCAACACGTTTGGGCCACATCTATCTCCGTGGACTGCCGGAGGCCCTTGACACGGCACATCCTGACGCAGGTATGTATAGTAATTGCCAGGTTCACAATGTCCCTTCAGTACACATCATTCAGCTGCACAGACACTCCCATACCTGTGACCCAATCCACACCATGTTTAAAAAGTGGTGTCACATGTGTGTGTTATGGCCATGCACAAACTGTGTTGTTGCCATGCCCTGTCACAATATTACATATGTGTCCCTCGAAAACAGCAACCTCCCCATCTGTTTCCAAAACTACACACAACAATTCCTATCCAACCTGCACATCTGTGATTGCAAAGCACCATATGATTTTGTGGCACACTAATCAGGTAACGTGTGTGTGACATACTATTTGCACAGTGCTACATGTGCTTCTCAGTGGGCCACAGGTGCTGGCTACATGGGATCCACGGCACAATGGGTCACAGCCAAACATATCCAACAATGAGCATATAGTATGTCTAGAGACAATATTTCAAATGCATAATTAAACATAAACAGGCAATGTATGGTCCAAACAAGTGTAAGGGTGATGTATTCTCACACATGTGTGGACATATGTTGTACAGATAGGGGGAGGGATGTGATGGGGGACACATGTGGCATGGCACTCCAAATATACACATGGAAAATATGCAACATGTGCATGGCCACACGACACACATGTGCCCCAGAAACAGCTGAATGACGTAGACAAACATGTATGGGAGGGTGTCATGGGTCGGGTACGCAGCACACACGCACATACCCACCCCATCATCTCTGTGGTGTCTGTGCCACACATATATAGATATGATTATGTTGAAACATATGTGTTTTCCTTGTTATTGTTCAATATGCAGGTGACTACAGTAAAATGGGAGAGGAAGAGGAGGAGGCGGAGGAGGAGGAGGAGGAGGAGGTGGAGGAAGAGGGTGACTTTGACATCACAGTGCCAATGAGTGTGTTGGAGGATGAACCTGCTGTCTCAGGGGGCAGCACAAGTGCTGTTGATGAGCCCATAGAGCCACCTGTACCCAGTATATCACCACTAGGGGCAGCATCAAGGGAGAACATCGACGGACCCAGGCTGCAAGTATACACCGAGAGCCCTGACCCTCAGGCGATGATGGCGGAGTTAAGGTCCCATGGCGTATCTGCACATCGCGATGCTGAAGGTGGGTGACATACGACAGTCATAATTCCAAAATAAACACCAATAGTCACTAGTTGGTGTTTGTGTGGTGAATGTTGCAACATAACCACCACATATATCACATGTATGGCTCATGTTGGTGGGATATTGTTTCTTGAAAGAATGGTGTGGGGTATAATATATGGTGTTACTATGACGCAAAACAGAATCACCGAAGGTCAGTTGACACCCACAGATGCAGGCCTAAAAGGAATGTTGTATAAGGGCCACCATGTTGTTGTCATGAGAAAGATCAACACTTGCCCTTGCAACAGTCTACCTCATTGCAGACACCCAGATGTCTGGTAAACCACAGCATGACATCTAAATAATAGTTGAAGAAACAAACATACCATATATATAGCAATGCAACCCTCCTCTGTGATGTAACAGCACAAAGAACGCATTCCCCACAGTCTGCATCTGCAGGTGTCAAATTACATAGCATATGGAGAGAGGTGCGAAAATATGTCAGGTCAACCATAGATACGGATCTACAGAGGGGTCTCAAACGTACAGTATGAACCTGATGGCTTGTTTGGAGAGAACATTCCTCAATTTCCTCTGTACAGAAAGACATAACATAGACTGTAATCCAGACAGAAAAGGAAAACACCATGTCCCCTTACTGTAAGGCCAACAATCCCTCAACAGATTGCATAGGCTGTGAGCATGTGTGTCCCAGTTAAATTGTGGGCCTATGTCCCCATACCGTGTGATGGTCCCCAGTATCATACGTGTCATACCTGCAATATGTGTTGTATGCAACCATACAGTAATGAGTATGACGCATGTCTATTTCTCAACAAATGGTTAAACAAGGACCAAATCCGTGAACAATTACTGTGCTGCAAAATAAACCTAAACACATATGACTAACTACAACATAAGCTTGCCATGTTGAGACCATATCATACACCACGTATCCACACAACATTACCAGAATTGGCACATCACCCCACCCCTCCTTTCCGAATGCAAACATTAGAGCATTACACAAAGACCTCACATAACATACTGGTGTATGATAGCAATTGTCAAGCCCAATGAGAAATAACATAAACTGAAGACCTCATCTCCTTTACAAAATAACCAGATACATCATCATAGAGCAAGCAACCAAAGAAATACATTACCTAGTCGAAATGTGTTATTGGAGACACAAAAGGCAACTAGGGAATTTGACACAACACTGTATAGGTACTGGCCAGTGGGTAGATAGAGATATCTGACCAATCTGTACTGTCATACATACATTATCCCTTACAGCAGGGTACAAAATAAACATACTGAAGCTCAGCCTGTAAGGATCCATATGCTATGTCAAATGAGAAAGGGGAAAACATATGTTGTCTAGTTGTTATGACTGTTTTCCATGTCCTAATTGCTGCATCCACGTTCACAATGCCTGTGCAAGAGTTCTGCTCACTCACCATAGTCTGATGTTTATGTGTCCAGACAGCTCTATTGTACTGTTTTATCCACTCTACATTGTCACATTTGCTTTAACATAACCATTTATTCCGTGTAGTAGGTCTCTGACATCCCACACTATCAATGACGTAGTCAGCATGCCAATGTCTATCCTCAACTACACTCACATAAGCAGCTATGTTCATAAGGTATCACCCACTCCCACAAAACACGTAAATGCTTCACGGGATTAACGTCTGTCAGCACCATCACATTCTAGTCATTCCCCAACATCAGCTCACGTACATTTTGTACACCACCAAGCATACATATCAGTGTAGTCCTTGCACCAGGCAATTCCAAGGACCAGCACATGCGGATAATGTGTACATCCCCACATCCAGCCCTCATACTGACAATGTAACCCATCAGACCATACATTGTCATGTCATAAAACAATCATTAGGGCAGGCCAAACCTGATTTGCCGTCACACAGTCTTACACAAATATATGGCATCCCATGAGGCTACATCCAGTACAAACATCTCATGGAGAATAGCAAATTCCATAAACACATAACACACAGTTCCTGTCGTAACATGCCCCAACAGCTCATGTGCATCTCTATGCCACATATAGCAAAACCCTGGACCCATACATGACCTGTGCAGACATTCCCAAACACACCTCGGTACAACAATGCTTCTGGCCATCTGAGGTGTTTATGGCTGCTGCATGCTGCACCTGACCTAAATAATGGATATGAGATGACTGTCCTTGCCCAATTCTGTTGCCACGTCAGTAGTATGTGGGTGTGTATGCAGAAGCTATTGTATGACTGTTGTGTTGTCCTCCCACATCCTCTTCCTGTATAGTGTTCTCTGTGTTTCTATTAGTTGTAGTACACTGCGATATATGTGTTATACCCCTAACCATGTTCCCATATGACTCAGCACTATCACATTAGCATTAGTGTGGTATGTGTATGACATGTTGCTTTATGAAGGTGTTTTCGTGGAGAGGTAGTTCATTGACCACCCTGTGTCCCATTCACAGCCAATCGACGTGTTCTGGAGCGGATTCGCTGTGCTGTGGAGCGGAACACCAGGGATGTTTGTGCTGCGCTACGGACATTACATGAGGGGGTCGTAGCCATGCCACTAACTCGCATGTGTGAGGCCCTTGAGGGCATACGTGATGTTCTGATCCGAGCTGCACCTGCACCACCAATGTATCCGGAGGAGGATATAGCCTTGCCAGGGAGAGGGGCCCGACGTGGCAGGCGTGGCCGACCACGCCGTCAGTAACCTATGATAATATAGAAATGTACAGCACGAAACCAAAGGTTTCTCTCTGTTGCACTGTTCAGTTTTAGCAACTATGTACATAGTATATTCTGTTATTGCGGCTTGGTTTGGGTTATATGTGAAAGTAGACATATGTGATTAGTATGTTGTGTGTGTGTTATGTAATTGGCTTGGGGGGATCTTTGATATGTCTTACACACATGTTTGTAACAATAGTTTTATATGAGAGAATTGCTGTGATAATAAACAGCTGTCCAAAAATAGATACATTGTCTCTTTCCAAAGAGTGTCCATTTGGTCCCATGTGTATCTCTGAGAGGGGGGTGGGAGGACCATAGGATCTGCAACCATGTCCACTGCATAAGCTACTTTGCCACACACATATACTATTTCCATGATCCACACATATGTGATGTTTCACTAGCACAATGTGTCACCACAGCCTCTGCGCTGCAGCGGCACAGTGTGCACAGACATCCATGTACGACATGGGTGTGGAACCGTGATACTGTGGAGCCGCAGACCAGTCAGGTTCTGAGCATATCCCTAATGTATATGCTGGCGATATATCTCACCATTACAATTATCATGACCACCTTACTGGTTTGTGTCCCTCCAAGACTGGATTTTGAGAGCGCTGCCTTACACCTCTGTCATGTACGATTTATTTTGGGCTGGGTGCAGATGTCACAGACATCGGATGGTTATTTGGAATGCGTAACATTGCTCCCTGTTTCTCACCAGCAGTAACGGGTGGTGGCAATGGCAATATGTTGGTGGTGGGGAGAGGTGAGGAGGAATATGACACACTCTAGGTAACATGTGTGATGTCGGGGACATCTGCGCCTTGCCCACTCACATTCCAAAATGGCAGAGGTGTAATCCAGGTCTCTCAAAAGCGAGCCCTGGAGGGCCGAAACTTCAGTCACGCTGACAGGATATCTCCAATTCATATATATCTCTGCCACACTCATTAGGAATATTTCCAACACCTGACTGCCCTGCGGCTCTACAGAACCACGGTCCACCACCCTTGATGTGGACACAGGGGTACTGTGTTATAAATGGCCTGTTTATGTTCCATACACATCACCATCTGCAACCCGTCATACAGGACACATTGGTGCCATATGTGTGACCTGTGCCCTCACCTATATAAGTGGTCACATGCACCCCAACCCACCATAGGGATGCATGTTACAGAGGCAGACATTTGTGAGCCGCATATTTTGCCGGCTCATATATGTGAGAACATGTGGGTCATGTATATGCATCCCTGTGGCAAGTACGTCTGTGGGGCAGCCACTACATGGTAACATGTAATGCAGCACCCTGCTATCACACACCTACACACATGAGTTTCCCGACACACTGCATGTGGTGCCAATTGAGGTATCACACGCATGTTTACCCGTCAGGAATGTATGTGGCTGCACACATATGACATGCTGGCATCTATAGGCATATGCTACGTGAGACACGTGACCATTACAGGGTTCAGAAAAAATACTTTAATATGTACACACAAAACTAAAACTATATACATATCTAGGGTAGGGGGAAAATGCCATCACCCACCCACCAAATCAAACCCTCCCCACCCCCGCACACACACCCGCAATAACCACACTCCCACACACTAACCCCGAACCCCCACATGACCCCACCCTCCCTCAGCCTGCCCCGTGATGGCGGACAGGGCAGCACAGGGCACATGTGTGGACGTCACAGGCACCATCAATGATGCCTGTGACGCCCTTCAGGGGGTGGCTGCTGACATGGCAGATGCTCAATGTCAGCAACCACCCTCTCCATGGCTCCCGCCATCCATTCCTGCAGGTGCACCAACCGGTGCACCCGCTGCTCCAGTGCATCCAGAGCCTCACACAGATGTACAACACATCTGCCACCACACACACACATTGTTCCTGGTGTTTGTGTGGTGGCATCTGCATGCACTGTGTGTGGGGCCCTGGATGTTGGAGCCACCTGCCCTTGATGGCGGGAGCCAACAGTGCCCTGTGCTGCACTGTCCTCTATGTCACTCTCCCAGACACCCTGTGGCCACTCTTCCCCCCCTGACTCCTCCCCAACACCCCCCACCACCTCCCCCCCACCCACATCACCTGCGCCCTCACCCCCCCTTGTGACCCTGGCACCCACACCTTCCGTCCCAGCATCCCCCATGACCCCCTCCGCTGTGTCGTCTGCAGGACCCTCTGCCTCCTCCCCACTGGTGTCCAGGACTACCACCTCCACGGCAGCGCGGGAGGTGGGCCTTCGGAGGGCATAGGCAGAGGTACGGGGGTCTTCGTCACTGTCATCATGATCTGTGGAAGATGACAGTCATCAGCACACGTAGATGTGTGTGACACATCACATGTACCCATGCAGGTACCATGCACACTGATGGGCCACTGTGACCTCTGATGGTGGGCAGCCATGTCATCAATACGCACCATCACCATGTGATGATTCAGCATTCCTCACGCGCTCAAGGTATGCGCCATGGTGCAGGCGCAGCTCCCTCCCTTTCTTTCTCAGATCCTCGACCTGTGTGTGTGAGAAAATATGGGTGGGAGCATGAGTGAGCACTTACGTCTGGTGGGTGGGCAACAGAAACATAGAACAGTGTGTCCTGGGTCTGGACACTTCAGCTACACTGATGTGTGTTTCATGTATAGCATAGT
The DNA here is from genome assembly GCA_033557465.1 of Ichthyophis bannanicus. Lineage (NCBI taxonomy): Eukaryota > Metazoa > Chordata > Amphibia > Gymnophiona > Ichthyophiidae > Ichthyophis > Ichthyophis bannanicus. Next base: position 619,546,567 of record CM066033.1, read on the forward strand.
TCAACACCTGTCACAGGGGATCATCATGGGCACATGGAATGTGTTATCACATGTGGACAACACCATTACCAACTGAGCCTACTCACCAATGTTGGTCATCGTCACATATGTCAGTCTCTGGAGCCATGCCATGGTGCTTGCGTGATGCTACTTGCTGTCCAATATTTGCATCTCTTGTTGTGTATGTTTTGCACACCAGGAGCGGGTGAAGGGATACATTGGAGCAGTTGTTGAATGCGACAGAACCCAAGGGGGACAGGGATGTTTGTTAATTTGTGCATCCTGCTGTGTCTGGCGACCACCTGTTACAGGCAATGAACTATGCTATCAGCAGCTAACAACATGGCTAAGTCACACATGTGGGAAACAGTGGGATGAGGAGGGCAGGAAAGGGTTACAAAACTGATCATGTGCTGTGGAGGGTCTGTACCTCCACCCATGTTGGCTGGCCATCCTGTGTGAGAGTCAGGTTGGGGTGTAGTATGTATGGGGTATGTTTGGTAGAGCAGCCTAAACAAACATACAACAACTGCAGGTGCCCTTATCTGAGCTTACCGTGCCCATGTCGGCTGGCCTATATCTTGTGGAAATGGCACTATGACCTATGACCTGTATGATGACAGCAGGTGTATTTTGATAAACCATGGACAGACACCAAACAAACACACTACGCAATTGCCACCTGTGCTCATGTGGCTGCTTGTGTCTGTGGTGTCCAACCACAAGAGGTGACTGTAGCTTTCCTACAACATCAGTTCTGTTCACCTGCTACAAGGTAATGGATTTGTAGGAGGTGTGAGGATGGGTAACCTAACTATGCATAAAGTGAGGGGACTATGGCTCTGTTACGGCCTTTGGGAATATCTTTGCCTAGGTCATGGGGATGTTGTACCTATACACACATCAACATGTGCACATAGCTTTTCATCGTGATACATCACAGACATGTGTGATGAGATAGTGACCTCACAGACTATGTGAGAGGTGCAACTTACCTGTCATAAACTACCCCAACATGTGACTGCTATACCCACCAATGCAATGTGGCGTACGGCCCCATGGGGGTTGCGTGTTGTGCCACACATCATCAGCTGCATATCCCATTGCAGTGGGATCATAGACAAGTGACCTTACACAGGTCATAGGACTCCTGGAGATAGGGAGAATGTATTGAACTGGTTAGGCACACACAACCATATCACCAGGGTGCGTGATAGACCACTGTGATGGCCTCACTTAACTCCTGGGGATAGGGATGCTCTATTAAACTCTTTATTCACACACAACCATATCAACAGGGTACGTGATAGCCGACTGTGATGGCCTCACATAACTCCTGGGGAAAGGGAGGATCTCTTACACTCTTTATGCACACACAACCATATCTCCAGGATGAGTGAAAGGCCACTGGGATGGCCTTTGAGGGCTCCTGGAAATAGGGTAGATGTAATGAACTTTTTCAGCACACAGAACCATAGCTCCAGGATACATGAAAGGCCACTGGGATGGCCTTTCAGGACTCCTGGAACTAGGGGAGATATTCTAAACTGTTTCAGCACACATCACCATAGCTCCAGGATACATGAAAGGCCACTGGGATGGCCTTTCAGGACTCCTGGAACTAGGGGTGATGTTTTAAACTGTTTGAGCACACAGAACCATAGCTCCAGGATACATGAAAGGCCACTGGGATGGCCTTTCAGGACTCCTGGAACTAGGGGAGATGTTTTAAACTGTTTGAGCACACAGAACCATAGCTCCAGGATACATGAAAGGCCACTGGGATGGCCTTCAGGACTCCTGGAACTAGGGGAGATATTTTAAACTGTTTGAGCACACAGAACCATAGCTCCAGGATACATGAAAGGCCACTGGGATGGCCTTTCAGGACTCCTGGAACTAGGGGTGATGTTTTAAACTGTTTCAGCACACAGAACCATAGCTCCAGGATACATGAAAGGCCACTGGGATGGCCTTTCAGGACCCCTGGAACTAGGGTAGAGAGTATAAACTTGTTGAGCACACATCACCATAGCTCCAGGATACATGAAAGGCCACTGGGATGGCCTTTCAGGACTCCTGGAACTAGGGGTGATGTTTTAAACTGTTTGCACACAGAACCATAGGGGAAGATGTAATGAACTGTTTGAGCACACAGAACCATAGCTCCAGGATACATGAAAGGCCACTGGGATGGCCTTTCAGGACCCCTGGAAATAGGGTAGATGTAATGAACTGTTTCAGCACACTTAACCATATCGCCAGGATACATGACAGGCCACTGTGATGATCTTACAGCACCCCTGGGGATAGGGATATTGTTTTGTACTTTGACAGCACACAGACCAATATCACCATGATGACAGGTGAGCCAGTGTGATGGCCTCTCTAGTCCCCTGGTGATAGGGTGTATGTATTACAGTGCTTGAGCACACACAACCGTATCTCCAGGGTGACTGATAGACCACTGTGGTGAGCTCTCAGGACCACTGGGGATAGGGGGGCATATTGCACAACATTGGCAAAAACAACCAGATCACCTGGGTGATTGACATACCATTAATGCTTTGCTTCACATACCCTTTCTGTGGACGGAAAGGTTATTTTCTGCAGCTACACATTTCACCATATTCATATGATGTGATTTGGATATAATTAAGCTGATCTATTGGTTTGCTTTCTTACAGTATGTGTTGGCACGTCCACAGCAGCAAATGCCAGGTAATAGGGCTAGCATCATGACCTGTGTGACCATATCCATCACCACCTGGGTACAGGTCAAACCTGTCACATATTATACAAAGACAATATGGGATGTATGTTCAGCTGCAGCACATTACTGACACACAATACCTGACCCCAACAGCATGAGGATCTGCAATGCACACAGCCTCTAGATATATATGTCTATTTCTAATGACCTGTCCCCATCCACTTACCTCCCTTGGGAAGTCAGCTTCTCTATTGAAGCGTCTCTGTAGCCGTTCCCAGGCCCTGCGGACCTTTCTGCTGTCCCTGTACCTGTTTTGCCCGGGGAACAGCTTCTCCTGCCTTGTGGCAATCAGGCGAGACAGGGTGCGGAGCTCCCGAGGAGTGAATGCAGGCTTTCTTGTTCTGGACGCCATTTTGAGATATTATCACCTGATTGCACGCAGCGTCATTGACGCGCATGCGCCCCGCAAATGCCACACATTTCCAATGTTTTACGTGCAACTGTGCCCGCAAGTGGCGCAGTTTAGCGACGTATGACGTCCAACTGCGCCCCAGAGATTGGCGCACCTTGGCGACGTAACACGTCTCATTGCGCTCCGCATCTGCTGCATGTTTTATAAATATTTCGTCCCACAGCGTCCCGCAACTGGCGCAATTTATACACATATGACGTTCAACTTCGCCCCGCACATTGTTTTGCGGAACGAGTTGCGCACATGCGCACAACAACTGCAATATACAGTGCTGTGTGTCTCTTATATAAAACACATAACTATTTCATGACCTCATGGTGTTGACACATTTGGGACTTGAACTTATCATCACTTGCACACTGGTTCTTAGGCATTTGTTTGATGTGATGTGCTACGCCTTTCACATTGCACTGACTGCCACTACAACTGCTACTTCAACAAGGTGTTTTGAGGGACCATCAGATTGGCCTATCAGGCACCCTGGTGATATGGGGATATGTGTCGCAATAGATGATATTCACTACTCCATCTCAATGTCAACCCATACATTATGTATGTGATGGCATGGGGGGGGGGGGGGTTTCCATCTGCACATGCTACATCCACATTAGGTTGCATAGCACACATATTGAGCTTATTGAGATTGCCATGCGATGGACATGGATGTAGATGTTAGGTGGATGTGCTGACATACAGAGTGAGTGGCTGGGGTGTGCGACACATTCACTGTCATACCTACCTATGTTACAGACGTCGTGTTTGCCTTCACACCATCAGCCTAATCTATATAACTTGCTGGCACATTACTATCTACTATCAACAGTGGTTTTTGTGGCCTTTGCGTTTTGGATTTGTTTTTTGCAGAAACACACTGTGACATTGCAATAACCTAGTGTGGCACATCAGGTACCCTATGAGTCACTTCAGAGAGGACAATATGAGGTGCAGTGTCCACAACAGCACCTTCTAATGTTCAAATAAACGAACCTTGTAAGGTACTTTTGAGGGACCTTCATGCTACAGCATTGAGGGTGTTGTTGGTGGCACCACCAAATGACATTACAAAGGGAAGAGGCCTCAGAGAGCCATATTAGATTAGACCACTGTAGAATCAGGGGCATTACCTATGTCTGTACACGTTGTGACATCACAGGGGGCGAAACCTCCATAGCTCTGTGTATGAGAGACACTCCTCCTTGAACCCCTAGGCCAGTCTGCTGATCAGTATAGCCCTAATTAATATGCATGAGATCTATAGGCATCAGAGCTACCCTGGCAACCTCACAGATTTGTGGCCCTACAGGTCTGTATTTTTAGACCCCTGTCTTACACCTCTGTCATTTAGGTGTGTGACTGTACAAAGTGCAGATGTCAGTGACATGAAAAGCATATATACTCACTGTGACATACTTCCTCAATTCTCATGCCCACCATGCAGTTCTATAATCTATAAGATGTTGGTGGTGGTGAGAGGCAGAGAAGCATGTTACACAGTTTATGTGAACATTTTGATGTCTTGCACATCAGCACCTTGCCCACTTACAAACGTTAATGACAGAGATGTTTGTCAGGGTTGTTGATGGCCAGCCCTGGAGGGCCACACTCCACTCCGTTTGGCAAGACATCTGTAATGCATATATATCTCATGCATCTTCATTTGTACTAACATAAACACATGTCATGGCTAGACTTTCACGGAGGACTGCTTCAGAACCACTGCCATAGCTGCTAACACACCCCTGGCTGGCTACAGTTTGAGTATCGGCCAACACATGACCTGTTTGCTTTCTTTACCACGATAGACTTCAATCACACATACCCATGATGCACTGCACATGTAAATAAGCAGTCTACAAATATAAGCACTATGGTTTATGCAGCCACTGAAACACCTACGTATGTACATGATTAATGAGCGTGTAGGTTAATGACACAGAGTTAGTCTTGGACATCACATTGTGCGGCTCCTGTGCTCACCCTGAATGTGAGAGGGGAGACCCAGAACCATGACCACAGCACCTGGCTCAGCTAAGATAGCCTATGGTGTGAGTCCACATCAGTCGCAGTGTCTGATGAGTAGCACTTGTTGATGCACATACACTTACACTTCTGTGCATCTGTTATTTCCCTGTGATGTGTAGCCCTTTAAGCAATTTGCTGCAACCACATCAGTCATATCCTGTGTGGTGGCCATTGTCATCGCCACATTAGTTATGGGAGGGGGAGAAGTGTGTTAGACAGACGGATTATGTGACAACACCCAAACGTAACATTCAGACTCATCACTGCAATGGTGCTGCTGGTGGGAAGTGATAACCTCTGTCCAGCAGAGGAAAATACAACTTACAGCATGGGGCATGCATTTATGTGACCATCAATAAGGTGACAGCAGACAGATGGCATGCCTGGACATGCTCAGCAGCCCACCACCACTATCTGACATTGTCCAGCAGCAAACACAGATAAGCTGCAGCTGCTACACCCTTCAAAGTGTGGCACCCTTACACATACTAGGTGCAAGCAGTCTGATAGCTTATCCATACTGCATACTACTGGTGACAATGTGTGCAACCCAAACTGGGACGTCTGCACACTCACCGAGCAGTTACGTTCGTGATTGGGCTCCAAAAGGCAACCCATAGATATCACTTGCAAAAGATGTTGTTGCCACTACAGCTGACCTAGCCATGCTATGGTAACTACTCAGTCAGGGTGAGACTGACCTTCCAGGAGGACATGCTTGGGCTACCTTGTCCATGCTACTGATGACCACACACTGCAATTTCACTTACATTGCCCTACGTTCTGTCCTCATGCATCCTGCCGAGACCAGCCTGTCGGGGGTATGACCACAATACCTAGCACCTCATTATGCACAATGGCAAGCTAACACTGCACACAGTACAAACATTGTGCGCTGAGTAAGGTGTTGCATACATCACACACTGGATGTACAGCCACACAATCCCACAGCTATGCCATCACTGTGCTACTATAGATAGTTTTTCCAGTCTATGCCAAATCAGCAGTCGTGGACACAGTGCATGCATGGCTAGGCTATGAAATAGTGCTACTGTCACACCCCATGGTGGGGAACATCGTCAAACAACAGACCTGAGACACACTCCACATACATCAGACATATTGGTGTGATACCACTCAATAACCATATTGTGGTGTACGTAGACATTGATATCTGCCACTGATCAGATCAACATGTTGCTATATGTGTGGTGTATTTCAAGGTTTATGGTGACAGTGCTACAGTGCGCACATACTAGTTTTATGATATGGACGCAACGCACACTATCATGACTGTCCAATTGGCTTTGGGTCCTGAAGCCTGTGTGTCTGGTCATTTCGCCTCCTGTTGATCGGTAATCTCTGGCACAGGTCCCCAACTCCAGTCCTGTTGTAACAGACACTGCTACATTTTCACAAATGTGCGTCAGATATATGCATGAGATATATCTGCATACCATGGACCGGCACATGCAGATGAACAGAGACATCTTTATTTAAGACATCATAACATGTGAATAAATTGTGGCCCTCCAGGACTGCATTTGAGGAAATCTGATCTATGTGATGCACATTTCTCTCTTATATGTCCACCTTGAGAGACAATATACATGTACTGTCCCTGTTTTCACTTTTCCCACTACAGGTGGTTTGTTTTTTGAGAAAAATTAGGGGATGTGACAATTGCGGGGATTGGTTCGGCAGACCTGACACACGTGATTTGAACTTGTGACCTTCACCTCCTGCAGGCAGTGCCTGTGTGCTTTGCACCACCTTCTTGACACAGAGACAGTGCATTTCCAGGTACATCCATGTCTGTTTGTCAGACTAACCCTGTCTGTTGCACTACACAGCACCCACCTAAAAACAGATAGGCCATGGTGTGATGTGGACAGGTGTCACCAGTTCCCCTGCCGTCAACATGTTCACATGGCCTTATATTGGAGTCTGCATTACCCTTTAATGATGTGGGGCACTCCAGGACTGCTTTTGTTTGACTCTGCTGTAGGTGCTGCACATGTTTATGTGGTGGGTACTGTTGATGATAACATAAACATATGCCAAAATATCTTGGGTTCTCAGCAGAAAAGTATCAGTCTTTAATGCCTGGTTTTTTCAGGGTACACTTATGTGCACTAGTTGCAAGGAGCCACAGACAGGATTTGAACCTGTGACCTTCTGTTGTTGCACACACTGTCTGTGTACACTGCACCACTGTTTCTAAACATATATTCTGCATTCCGAGGGAAGTCCATGACTTTACATCTGACAGTGCCTGTCTGTTGTTGTGTACGGTGCCAGGCTACACACGCCTACGGCACTGTCTGCTGTGGCTTGCAGTCCTTATCTGGCAAACCCATATAACCTGATTGCGTTGTGGCACTCCAGGACGGAATTTGAGGGACTCGCCTGTACATAATGGCCATTGCTCTGGTTTGTGTGCGGTGTGGGGTAAAATGTAGGTGTTGAGCCCATGCTTATGTTCTCTGCAGTACAGCAGTGTGTGAACTCTCACTGTTTAGTGGTGGTTAAAAATATGGGTACTGGGTTGCCAGAACCTCAGCTGTGATTTGAACCTGTGAACCTCTCGTCATACAGTCACTGGCTGTGTCCGCTGCACCACACTGTGCCCACAGAGACTGTGCAGTATCTGGAGATAGGGAACCTGGCTGCACAAGCCTGACACCCTGCTCTGCATAGGTTTACTGTGGCCACGTTTTCTTTGTATGGGGACAGGGGTGCAGGACACACACAAATATGCCTTCCAAATAGGTGCAGTCACAGAAATAAACCGAACAGTGCATCAGTGATATCACTGGATGACCTGATATGCACTCCCAGGACAGTTCCATTACATTGCAGTGCTTTTGAATGTGTCCACGGACCATGGACCCTTCCAATATTCATTTCAATTCTTTGGAGCTTTCCTGGGAGTGTTTATTATTGTTGCCCATTAATAGCAGTGTTTCCCAGCAGACTTATGATTTTCGCATACTTGGTTGTGGTTATTTTCATGTTACATTTGCGAGTTTGTTCTGTGCACATGTTTCACACTGCTCACGTTTTTTGGGTTTCCACGATGTTGCTGTACATTGCTGACGGAAATGGTTTCTCTTCCCTTTAAATCACCTCTAACGCGTGTGTTTCACTGGCGGTATTTTTTCTTGTAAATTCGGGCACGCTCCTGTGCGGAGGGTCTCTCCCCTCCCACATTCCACCCATTGACCCCATCTCTCCGCCCCTCGGGGGCCTTCCTCCGCCCTCATTTCGCCTTTCCACGCCTCTATCGCACATGAGCGCCCCGCAAACGTGCGTGTTTGCGGCGCACGCGTGCGGGACCCGTTAATGTGCCGCGCACGCGTACGGGGTGCTTAAGAGCACTTAACTGCATCATTTTAGGGCGCTCAGGTGCGCCCCGCAAAAGTGCCCCGTTTAGTAAACATGCCCCTGTGACTGCTAAATGGTTTACGGTAATTATAAGAACTCTGCTATATCTCTTATCTCTGCTGTAGCAGATTTAACCACTTTGGCCTATATAACTAACTCATCACAAATACAATTTCACTCAAATGAACTTGTACTACTATTTCTTAAAAATTCTTTAAGCCTGAGAAAAGTCATGTTATATAAACAATGATGCACATAATTAGAAAAGAAATTCAAAATACTGTTGCTTCAGAGTAGCCCTGAATAATATGTTTTTAGGGAGCAATTTTCAAATAACCTACACAGCTGCAAAGTCTAAGGAATTTTGCACCACAGTAGGCCTGATTTAAAAAAAAATGTAAAAGTTGGTCTAAGGCAGGTGTTAATTTTTTGGACTTTACCAATCTCATGTGCTGGCATTAAGGAGTAGCTCCCCTGAATGCAAATGTATTCAGCAGTCACTCTGCCTTCTTTTTTTGTCTCCCTTTTGCTATGGAACATCCTACTTCCTCATTTACTTCTTACTCCCATATGCAATGCAATGTGTGCCTTTGAGTCAGTCCTGACTCCTGGTGACCCAGAAGCTCCTGGGTTTTCTTGGCAGTGTCACTGGAAGTAGATTGCCAGGCCTTTCTTCTGAGGCAATGGAGGATTAAGTGACTTGCCCAAGGCCACAAGGAGTGCTAGTGGGACTTGAACCCTGGTTGCTTGGTTACCAAGCCAGTGTTCTAACCACTAGGCTACTCCTCTACTCCTTACTCCCATATATGAAAGCTTTAAAATTGATCTTAAGACATTTCTCTTTGAATGCCTCTTCAGAATCCCTGTTGGGTAGGGTAGTCTGTGGTGGTGGTGTCTGTCTGAATCTATCCTCTGGTTTGAATCTTGCCCTTTTTCCTGTCTTCTAATAGCGTTCCTCCCGATTAACTTCCTGTATCTATAATTCTTCTGCTGTTTGTCCCGTGTTATGTCAAATTGTCTTTCCCCTAATTAAAATGTATATTTTAATTATTTTATTTTGTAAACCACTTTGATTGCACTATAGGAATTGTATATCAAGTTTTTAATAAACCATAAATATAGAAGCCTAAATTTGTTGAGCCAGAAGGAACTTGGGCCCTCTATTTAGGCAACTTACTAGAGAGGAGCAGTCAAGCTGCAAACCTAGATGGATGAGCCTCATATGTGGAGATTAGAACTGTCATCCTGGAGTGATCAGGGTGAAACCTAGATGCCTATCGACAGTTCTTTCAATGGAAAACTCTTCAGCCCTGGAAAATTTTCAGAAATCTTTTCTACCTTTTGATGGACATAATCTGGAAGTGACTGCAGCTGGTCATGCCAGTATTGTTCGGATAGTTCCTATATAGCTTGAGTCCCTCCATGAAGCAATGGATGTGTCAGCACTTGGACATCACTCTAGATAGAGCCATGGAAGTTGCAGAAGCCTTCCATCAAGCCCACTGGATACCTGAGAATTCTAAACCACAAGAAGTATTGGACCTTAATAGTCACAAGCAGAAATCTGAGGATGTGCCGGCCATACCTTTTGCATGTGCTTACAGTGTCACCCTTCAGCAAGAACACACGCTGCAACTGACTTGATCTCTGACAGGGCATGGTGATCCATACCAGCTATGCTGGACCAACCAGCCAGTACAACTGAGTGTTCTGCAGCCCCCAAATTCTGTTACCTCCTGGAAGTGCCATACCTTAGGCTACTCATTCACTTCTATGCTTAACTTATGACTACTTGAAATTTGGTATGTTTTTTGTCTGTATCACCTCACTGCGAAGCCATTACAGTTATCCGCTACAATTTTTTGTAAAGAAATACTTGCTAATATTACTGCTGAGTTCTAGTCCCAGAGCAATGTCTCCAAACAGGAAATCATGACAGTGAATGAATTAAGAGAGTAAACTTTAAGATAGGTGCCATATAAATATATTGAAATAAATCAATGATGCATAAATAGCTGTTTCTTATGTTTACTGCTACTGCTTACCTTAATACTTGAATGGTGCCAAAGAGATTTTTCTTCTGAAGTTAATAGGATGTAATATATGTAGACAACTTTTCAAGATAAGCTTGGAAATTATTTTTGATAACACCAGTCGTACTCGAGACGATTAGGAATATTTCTCTACCTTCCTTCAGCACTTTCTTAGTTTCTGATTTTGTTGTGTTGGTTTTCTTTTCTCTTCATGCATTATATTTATTTATTATATTTATACATTATATTTATTTATTCATATTTATCTCATGCCTTTCTAGACTGGTACTGATATTTCTAATAGATAGATTCTTGTGGTTTTGTTCTTTACCACTATGCTTGTTTTACTTGCATTAAGCAACCTTAATTCTCCCTATGTTTTTTTTTGTAAAGAGGTGTGTCATAGAGTTTATCAAATTTCTAGTGAATGAGCTATGCTGTTTTATTGGACCTTTCTGTATCAAGATGTTTGAAGATTAACACATCACAGCCAGAAATTAGGAGGGTAAATTTCATAAGGAGGTGTCTAAAAATAGGTAACTACATATGAGCTATTAAAAAAAAAAGTAGGGGCCTACTTTTCTTAATAAAATACAAGGTTAAGTGTCCAAATATGCTCTTTAAGGTGTGGACATTTACACCAGCCATAGATCTAATCTAATTGCCAATACCTAGAATTCTAAAGAACGTGCACAAATTATATTTGATCATTTGCATACTTTTGTGCCCTACCCATGCTCCACCCAAACCTTTGTCCCATTGTGTCTGTACAATGAAACATGCATGTGCACCACTGAATCTACAGGTGTACTATAAAATCCAAAGTAAACGAGCCCATTTACACACGTAAGTGGCCAGCTACATGCATAAATTTAGGTACCTCCTTACAAAATTACGCTCTAGATGTGTAACTGCAGTTATGGGTTTTACCATTTGTCTATGCTTACTGTGAGCCATCTTGTTCATACAAAGGATAAACCCCACAGGTGACAGGTTACTATCATTAAAATCCTTATTTTTTATTAGTATTTATCTTATGCCTTTTCAATAGTAGATCAAGGAAAGTTACAAATAGGTGCTGAAGGACAAAGCAAAGAATTCATTCAGTCTCTTTGCTATGACATTGTCTTCCCTTAGCAGCCCTTTTACCTCTCTATCATTTAATGGTCCAACAGACTTACAGGTTTTTTTCTATGAATGTACTTTAAGTTTTTATTATGCATTTTTGCTTTCAGGGCAGGCTTCTTTTCAAATTTTATTTGCCTACCTTAAAATTGCCTTGCATCTAACTTGCCAGTATTTGTTTCCCGTTTTCACTTGGCTTCTTTTTCTTTTTCCTGAAAGATTCTTTTTGGCTACAACAGCCTCTCTGACCTCACCTTTAAACCATGCTGGCAGTCATTTGGCCTTCCATCTTTCTTAAAGCCTGAAATACATATGGTCTAAGCTTCCAAGATAGAATTTTTAAACAATGCCTATACTTGATGTAAATATTTTTTGCTTTGCAGCTTCTCCTTTTAGCATTTTCTTAACTATTTTCCTTATTTTATCATAGTCTCCCTTTTGAAAGTTAAAGCTAGTGCTGTGGATTTCTTTGCTGTCTTCCCTCCATTTATTAAATCAAATGCAATCATCCTATGATTAATATTGCCATGTGACCCCAGCACAGTTATCTCATGCACCAGATCCTGTATTCCGCTAAGGACTAGGCCTAAAATAGCTTCCCCTCTTGTTGGTTCATGAACCAGTTGCTCCAAGAAGCAGTCATTTATTTCATCTAGAAACTTTATCTCCTTAGCATGTCCTGCTTTGGCATTGACCCAGTCAATACCTGGGTAACTGAAATCACCCATTATTACTGTGTTGTAACTTTTGTTAGCTTCCCTGATTTGTTTGAGCATTTCATCCTCCATCTATTCATTCTGGCCAGTTGGATGGTAGTACACCCCCACTGCCATCACCTTCCCCTTCTTGCATAGAATTTCTATCCATAGAGATTCTACAGTGTATTTTGTTTCCTGCAAAACATTTATCCTGTTTGACTCAATGCCTTCTCTAACATAGAGTGCAACCCCCTCCACCAATTTGATCTTCCTTATCATTGCATGATAGTTTGTACCCCGGTATTACCATATCGCATTGGCTGTCCTCCTTCCACCAGCTCTCTGAGATGCCAATTATATTTGTTTCATTTAGTGCTAGATATCATAACTCTCCTAGCTTACTTTTTAGATTTCTAGCATTTACATACAGACATTTCAGTGGTTGTATTTTGTTCATTAACAATCTGGTTATCAGTTGACAGGAGTAATTAGTAATCTTTCATTTCTGCCTACTCTGTATATAAAGTCATCTGGGTTACTTTTATCTTTATTGGAACCTCTTTATCGGGATGCCCTAACTTCCCTCTTTAGCAAGTATCCTTTAAGGATATATCATTCCAAACCATGTGCTTGTGGGTGACTGTTGGCTTTTCCCTATTCTCCAGGACCAAGCAGGAAGTCAGTCCTCACATATGGGTGACGTCGGCGCCGATAGAGCCCTCGTGCGGAGCATTTCCCCAGCTTTCATAGGAAGCCTTTGGGAATGCAGCACGCATGCGCGGTCCCCTTCCCGCCCAAGGGTGCCATCTTGCTCAGTCTTCTTTTTTCCGTGGAGCCCGACGGACGTGTTTCATTTTCTCCCGAGAAAAAAGTTGATTTTCTGCGTGGATCCGTGTTTTCTTTGGTTCGACGCCAGTTTCCCTTTCCCGCCTGGGCCCAGTACACCGGTATCGAGCCCGGACTTTATTTTTCGCTTTTTGTCCTTTGTGACTAGCGTTCGCGCCATTTTTCTATTTTTCCCTGGCAGCCCTGTCTTTTGACCTTGCAGGGGCCCTTTTTCCCCTGATGGCTGCCAGCGGGTTTAAAAAGTGTGATCGGTGTAAGAAACTGATGTCTCTCACCGACACACATGACTGCTGCCTCGGACCCGATCATGACCCGCTAATCTGTGGTCCATGTGGGAAAATGTCCTCGAAGGTGTTGAGGAGCCGTCAGCATCAGAAGGAAAGAATCTTCTCTGACTCCGCGTCCGGCCGGGCCCGGACTTCGTCAGAGGCCTCGACGTCTCCGGTCCCGAGCATCGCCGGGGTTCTTCTGAGAGGAGGTCTCCATTGCAGGAAGAAGAAACCCGCGAGGGCAGCATCGGTGGATGCACTTGGCTCCTCGAGGGCCAAGTCGCATAGCCCCGAACGCCGTCCCGGGTCTTCGGAGTCGGAGAGGCCTGCTAATCAACCTCGTGTGGAGACGGAGTCCCCGAGTCACGTGAGTACTGTAGTCCTCGTGGACTCTCCTCTGGGGGAGCTGACATCGGGCCCGACGCCATCAGGGCCCGAGTCGGGGGCTGCTGAGTCTCCTGAGCTTGGACTCAGGTTGACGGCCTTGGAGAGCAGCCTGGCTGCCTTCATGGATCAGCAGCGGGCACTGATTGCCGGTCTCACCAGTGCATCTGCCCCGACCACCGGGACATCGACGTCCAAGTCGACTCTGGAGGCCGAGCCGATCCTCGAGTCCATGTGCTCTCGAGTCGATCCTCGGCCAAGGTCTCCCTCGGCCAAGGTCTCCCTCGGCCTCCTGTTCGGAACCGAGGTCGTCGACGCCGGTACCCTCAGCGTCGGGGCAGATGGCATCGGTGCCTGCCCGATTGGAGCTGCTCGATTCCTCCTCCGAGGGGTCGGGCTGGGAAACGGAGGACGAGGAGTCCCCAGACACTTTTCAGACCTGATGTGTCCCTTCGGACTCACCGGAGTATGAACCTCGGAGACGGTCCCCCCCACTGGAGGACACCTGGTTCTTGGACTTCATGCGGGACATGGCCAAGGCCTTGGCCTTCCCCGCGGACCCCGAGGAGGAGCCTCGAGCCGAGGAGCTCGAGGCCCTGCAGTATGACTCTCCTCCCAAGGAGGGCTTTCACTGTACCGGTTCCTCCGATGCTGGAACAGTTGCTCTTCCGCATGTGTGAGGCGCCAGCCTCGATGCTGATTTTGAGCAAGCGGGTCGATTCCATCTATCGAGTCCGCAAGAGCCCCGGGTTCCAGAAGGCACAGCTACTGCACCATTCCATGGTTGTGGAATCAGCCATGCATCGGCTGAAGAGTCAGAAGATGCACTCCTTGGTGCCTCCCAGCCGGGAGGCCCGGAACCTGGATGCCCTCGGTAGAAAGTGCTTCCAGGGCTCTATGCTTGCTTTCCGTGTCCAGACCTACCAGCTGTACATGGGCATGTACCTTCGAGACATGGCAAAGGAGATTGCTGGGTTCTCTGCTGGTCTCTCCGAGGAACCTTTGCAGAGGTTCACAGCCCTGTCAACTGGGATCCGAGAATGCTCGAAGTTTGTCTCGAGCAGCTTATGATGGCTTTGAGGCTTCGGCCCGAGTAGCCGCGGCCGGCATCGGTGCATGCCGTCAGGCCTGGCTACAGTCATCGGACCTCACGCCATAGGTGCAGGACAAGTTGGTCGATGTCCCCTGCCGTGGTGAAAACCTCTTTGGCAAGCCCATGGATGAAAAAGCTGCAGAACTCAAGTCCGAGACTCTCTCACCAGGACAAGGTTGTCCAGGAAGACCTCTGCCCCTTCTCAAAAGAAGAAGGGCTCGGGGAAAAAGTCCTTTTACCAGAGAAAGTCATCTGCCTACAAATCTTACCCTCAGTACCAGGCCTCCACAGCTCCCCAACAGGGTCAGCAGGCCAAGGGGCAGGGACATGGGCCCTGTAGGCAGAAAACCCCCAAGCCACCAGCTCCGGCTCCTACACAGCAGGGAGCGGGGTTTTGACTCCAGTGGCATAGCCTCTCCTCCTCAGCTAGCCCCTTGCAGCACAGGAGGCCAGTTGACCCTGTACGCTCACAGGTGGTCGGCCGTAACAAGGGATACCTGGGTGCTAAGCATAGTCCAGAGGGGGCTATCTGCTCCATTTCCACCAGGTACCCCCTCCTACTTTCCAGGGGAGCCTCCAAGACTCCCTCTGCACAGGAACCTACTCCTGCAGGAGTTAGCAAGTCTTCTAAAGGAGCAGGCAGTGGAACCGGTGCCCCAACACCTGAGAGGTCAAGGCTTCTATTCCAGGCACTTCCTGGTACCAAAAAGGACAGGAGGCCTCCGGCCCATCCTAGACTTGTGAAATCTAAACACGTTCCTGGCAGGGGCGGCCCAAGGGGGGTGCGGGGCCATGTGCGGAGACTCGGTGCGGGGCCTCATTTGCATAAGTGGCCTTATTTGCATAAATATTTGCATAATGCTAACATACACTAACTTTTAGTAAACATGTCTCTTAATGAGTGTATGGATAAAGACAGACTATAATCCAGTGCCAACCGCCAGGCACATTAGGAACTACTACAAACACTGCCCAGGCACATTAGGAACTACTACAAACACTGCCCAGACTACAGTATAATGCAGTGCCAACCGCCAGGCACATTAGGAACTTCTACAAACACTGCCCATTTAGAACCCATAGCAAACCCGCCGTATCCTAACAGCACTACCAGGACTCACAAAGCACCATACCCTACCTATCAAAAAGCAACACTGCAAATATTAAACCAATACATTTCAGAGTACAACAATACATGACCTACTGGGGAAAGAGAACAAGTGGCAATGTCAAATAGGAATTACATAAACAGAATACCTCAGCTCAGTTACACATGCAGAACATAGACCATCACCAAACAAGGAATCACAATTTAGAAACAGGAAGGTAATAATTAAACTGGGAACCCCAAAAGCCAAACTTGGAATGTACAACAACACTGTAGAAATAAAACTATAAATTAATTTCCACTTGTACCAAACAAAGCGCAGACGTTAATGATGCACATTTCCCAGAGCTTTCATATTCCAGTTAATAAATTCAAAATAAAGAGATATCTTTTTACCTTTTGTGCATTTTTTTTCAGTTGCAATTGCTCCAGACACTTTCTTCTGGTTTCTTCATGTTTTCTGCTAACTCTCCATCATCTGCTGTCCATTTGTCCTTTCTTCTCTCTTCTAGTTTTTTTTCCATTCTCTCTCTCTACATCTGCTTTAACATACTAATCTTTCTCCTTTTGCTCTTTCCTCATTCCTATTTCATCCACTCAAATTTTACCCCTCCATCCTCACTCCCCACTTACTCTCCCAATACCCGGCTAATTGTAGATTTTTTTATCCCTCCCACACAAAATATTTTTCCCCTCTCCATTTTACTCTCCCAGCCCCATCCCATTCTAATCCTCCCCCAACATCAGCTCCCTTCTAGTTCCAGCCTCACCCAGCATCCATTCCCTTCTAGTCCCTGCATCAGCCCATTTCCAGTCCTAGCCCCCCATCAGCCCATTTCCAGTCCTAGCAACCCCCCAACCCAATACCAGTCCTAGCCCCCCCCATCAACCCACTTCCAGTCCTAACCCACCATCAGCCCACTTCCAGTCCTAACCCCATCAACCCATTTCCAGTCAGCCCCCCATAGCCCATTGCCAGTCCTAACCCCCCCATCAGCCCACAGCCCATTACCAGTCCTAACCCTATCAGCCAACCTATTGTCTTCACCCCTCTCCATCAGCCCATTTCCAGTAGTAGCCCCCACCAATAGGCCATTATCAGTCCTATCCCCCCATAGCCCATTACCAGACAGCCCCCATCAGCAACAGCCCATTACCAGTCTTAACCCCCCCATAGCCCATTACCAGTCCTAACCCCCCATCAGCCCACAGCCCATTACCAGTACTAACCCCATCAGCCCACCTCCAGTGTTAATCCCCCCAGCCCATTTCCAGTCCTAGCAACCCCCCCAACCCATTACCAGTCCTAGCCCCCCCATAGCCCATTACGTCCTAACCCCATCAGCCCACCTCCAGTCTTAATCCCCCCAGCCCATTTCCAGTCCTAGCAACCCCCCAACCCATTACCAGTCCTAGCCCCCATAGCCCACTGCCAGTCCTAATCCCACCAGCCCATTTCCAGTCTTAATCCCATCACCCAAATTTTCAGTTTTAAGCCCCCCCATACCCCATTACCAGTCCTAACCTCCCCATCAGCCCACTCCCAGTCCTAATCCCACCAGCCCATTTCCAGTCCTAATCCCCCATCAGCCCATGTCCAGTCCTAATCCCCCATAGCCCATTACCAGTCCTTACCCCCCCCCCCATCAACCCACTTTCAGTCTTAATCCCATCAGCCCATATACAGACTTAGCTCCCCCATAGCCCATCACCACTCCTAACCACCCCCCATAGCCCATCACCACTCCTAACCCCCCCATAGCCCCCCCATAGCCCATCACCACTCCTAACTCCCCATAGCCCCCCCATAGCCCATCACCACTTCTAACCCCCCCCCATAGCCCATCACCACTTCTAACCCCCCCAATGCCCATCACCACTTCTAACCCCCCCATAGCCCATCACTTCTAACCCCCCCATTGGCCATCACCAATCCTTACCCCCCCCCATAGCCCATCACCACTTCTAACCCCCCCCCCCATAGCCCATCAACACTTCTAACCCCCCCCCATAGCCCATCAACACTTCTAACCCCCCCCCATAGCCCATCACCACTTCTAACCCCCACCATAGCCCCCCCCCAGCCCGGGAAATTTTTTTTTTTTTTAAGCTGTCTTCTCCGGCTGCCGGGGCCGCCGCGGCAGCATCGAGTGTGCCGCGGGGCCCCCCCTGCCCAGCAGAACCTGCCTCCCCTTTATCACCTCTGTCTCTGATTGTAGCTACAGTCAAACGCGCCGGCTTTCAGAGCGCGAAAGGACCAGTTTCCCTTTCGCGGCTCTGATAAGCCCGCGGGGGCTGATGGGAACTTCCCATCAGCCCCCGCGGGCTTAACAGAGCAGCGAGGGAGAAACTCTCCTCTCGCGCTCTGAGAGCCGGCGCGTGTGACTGAAGCTACAACGAGAGACAGAGGTGATAAAGGGGAGGGCAGGTTCTGCTGGGCACAGTGCTGGGCAGGGGGGGCCCCGCGGCACACTCGATGCTGCCGCGGCGGCCCCCGGCAGCGGAAGAAGACAGCTTTTTTTTTTTTTTTTAAATTTAACTTTAGGATCAGAATGTTTTTTGCGCGGGGCCCCCTGAAACGCGGGGCCCTGTGCAAAAAACATTCTCGCTCAATGGACGGGCCGGCCCTGGTTCCTGGAGAGGGAAAAGTTCAAGATGCTTACCCTTGGAATACTGCTTCCCTGCCTCCAGCAGGGAGATTGGCTATGCTCCTTAGACCTAAAGGATGCTTATACTCACATCCTTATTCATCCAGACCACAGACAATTTCTCAGATTTGTGGTGGGAGGAAACCATTTTCAGTACAGGGTACTCCCTTTTGGCCTAACCTCCACCCCCAGGGTTTTCACCAAGTGCCTGGCAGTGGTGGCGGCCTACTTCAGGGTTCAAGGTATCTTTGTCTTTCCATACCTGGACGACTGTCTCATCAGGGGTCAGTCTCCACAGGAGATCAATCAAGCCACCCTCCACGCTATCTCTCTTCTCCAGCATCTGGGGTTTGTCATAAACTTCGCAAAGTCCACTTTGCACCCCTCACAGAGCCTGGAGTTCATAGGAGCAAGACTGGACACCCTTCAGGCAAAGTCTTTTTGCCTGTGGACAGGGCCCACAGACTGATGGATTTGGCCAGACAATTACGCAGCAATTCTCTGGTCTCCGCCAGACAATTCCTGAGGCTCTTAGGCCACATGGCATCCACGGTCCATGTCACTCCAAATGCCCATCTGCACATGAGGCCGGCTCAGTGGGGCCTCCGTACTCAGTGGCTGCAGGCCACAGGAAACCTGGGGGACAAGGTGAGGGTGTCCCAGCTGCTAGCATCTTCTCTGCAGTGGTGGCTTCATCTTCCGAATCTGGTGCAAGTAGTACCGTTTCAGGCACCTCCACACTCCCAAGTGCTCACGACTGATGCTTCTCTTCACGGTTGGGGTGCACATTGCCAGGGAGCATGCACTCAGGGCCTGTGGTCTCCATGGGAGGCCGCACAGCAGATCAATCTATTGGAGCTGAGAGCTATCCGCTTGGCCCTACGGACTTTCTCTCATGTCCTCTCTCACGGACTGTCTTAGTTCAGTCGGACAATCAAGTTGCTATGTTCTGTGTGAACAAACAGGGGGGCACAGGGTCCCACCCTCTCTGTCAGGAAGCACAGGACCTGTGCACCTGGGCAGTCAATCATGGCATACTTCTCAAAGCGGTCTATTTCCCTGGACAGGAGAATTATCTAGCAGACAGATTGAGCAGGATCCTACAGCCCCACGAATGGCAGTTGAATCCTCTGGTGGTTCAACAAATCTTCCTAAGATGGGGTCTTCTAAACATAGATCTCTTTGCCAGTCCATTGAACCGTCAACTGCCCAGGTTCTGCTCCAGACAACCGCATCCTCTCAGAGTAGCAGCGGATGCGTTTCGCATTCCGTGGTGTTTCCTCCCACGCCTCTAGTGCCCAAGACACTGTTCAAAGTGCTCCAGGACAAGGCCTCGGTGATCCTGGTTGCCCCCAGATGGCCAAGGCAACCGTGGTTCCCACTTCTTTTGCAACTAGTGGTGGACACTCCTCTTCCTCTGGGGATTCAACCAGATCTCCTGTCTCAGGAGCAGGGATCTCTCTTACACCCCTACCTCCAGTCTCTCAATCTGATGGCCTGGCTGCTGAAAGGGTAGTTCTAGCACCCTTACTGCTGCCTAGGGAAATGGAGGATGTGGTCTTGGCCTCCAAGAGGCTGTCCATCCGGAAATCTTATGCCTTCAAGTGACGTAGGTTCTCCACCTGGTGTGATCAACACAAGGAGGATCCTTTCTCATGCCTGGTACCAGTGGTGCTGCAATATTTGCTTCACCTTTCCAACCTAGGCCTTAAATCCAACTCTGTTAGGGTCCATCTCAGTGCTCTCTCAGCGCACCACTCACCGGTGGAGGGCCAGTCTCTTTCAAGCCACCTTTTGGTGACTCGCTTCCTCAGAGGCCTGCTTTTGCTTAAGCCTCCGGTTCGTCCACCTGCCCCTGAGTGGAATTTGAATGTGGTCTTGCAACAGCTTACTTGCCCACCATTTGAGCCTATGGCTACTTGCCCTTTGCGTTTCGTCTCCTGGAATGTGTTGTTTTTGGTGGCTCTTACCTCAGCAAGGCGAGTGAGCGAGCTTCAAGCCCTGGTGTCAGATGCACCATACACTAGGTTCTATAGGAACAGAGTAGTCTTGCGGACTTACCCTAAGTTCCTTCCAAAGGTTGTCTCCTCCTTCCACCTCAATCAGGAGGTGGTTCTTCCGACTTTCTTTCCCAGGCCACATGTCAGCCGGGCTAAGATGGTCTTGCATACCCTGGACTGTAGAAGGGCGTTGTCCTTCTACCTTGATCGTACACAGGGACACTGAAGGACTGTACATCTCTTCGTCTCTTTTGACCCTAATGAGCTGGGGTTGCCTGTCTCCAAGCGTACCTTGTCCATCTGGGTAGCAGACTGTATCACCTGGGCATACAGGGCAGCCGGCCTCTCGTTGCAAGGTCGAGTCACGGCCCACCATGTCGGGGCGAAGGCTGCGTCAGT
This sequence comes from Ichthyophis bannanicus, assembly GCA_033557465.1. Classification (NCBI taxonomy): domain Eukaryota; kingdom Metazoa; phylum Chordata; class Amphibia; order Gymnophiona; family Ichthyophiidae; genus Ichthyophis; species Ichthyophis bannanicus. The sequence continues at coordinate 619,567,764 of CM066033.1, forward strand.
GGCTCATCTCCGCTCTGTTCCGTTGGCAGACATCTGCAGGGCCGCTACTTGGTCTTCAAGCCAGACTTTTGCGGCCCACTACTGCCTCGAGAGGGAGTCCCGCAGGGACAGTGCTTTCGGGCAGGCGGTACTCCATAATCTCTTTGAGGTATAGGCAACTCCTACCCTCCGGCCCTGTTGTTGGGCTGCCGTACGGGGACGATATCAGAGAAGATTCTTTTCGCACATGCTGGGACTCTAGAGGGAGCTCATTTTTCAGCTTTGGGTCCCCGGTAGCCTTAAGCTGGGGAGTCCCATATGTGAGGACTGACTTCCTGCTTGGTCCTGGAGAAAGTGTAGTTACTCACCTGTAACAGGTGTTCTCCAGAAGCAGCAGGAATCAGTCCTCAAAACCCTCCCTCCTCCCCTTGGAGTTGCGGTCATATATATATATATATATTTCATTTTTGTTTTTTTGCTGTCTTAGATATGTTATCAGACTGAGAAAGATGGCACCCTTGGGCAGGAAGGGGACCGCGCATGTGTGCTGCATTCCCAAAGGATTTCTGTGAAAGCTGGGGAAATGCTCCGCACGAGGGCTCCGTCGGCACCGACGTCACCCATATGTGAGGACTGATTCCTGCTGCTCCTGCAGTACACCTGTTACAGCTTTATCTAGTTTAAAAGCTGCTGTATCTCCTTTTTAAAAGTTAATGTCAGCAGCCTGGTTCCATCTCAGTAGGTGGAGCCTATCCTTTCAGAAAAGCACCCCCTCCCTTTCCCCAGAATGTTGTCCAGTTTCTAACAAATCTGAAACCCTCTTCCCTGCACGATCATCTCATTCACACATTGAGACTCTGAAGTTCTGCTTATCTGTCAAGTTTCATGTATGGAACAGAAGCATTTCTGAGAATGCTACCCTGGAAATTCTGGATTTCCACTTCCTACCTAAAAGCCTAAATTTGGCTTCCAGAACCTCCCACCCATGTCTTTGATACCAACATGTACCAAGACAGCAGGCTCCTCCCCACCACTATTTAAAACCTTTTCTATGTGGTGTATGAGGTCCACTACCCTCACACCAGGCAGGCATGTTACCAGACAATCCTGATATCACCAGCCAGCAAGCTATCTATATGCCTAATGATCGAATCTCCAATTATAACGGCCATACTAACTCTTCCATCATGGGCATATGGCCCTGAAGAAACCTCCTCGGTGCCAGAGGGTTTTACATGTTTGTTGTTGAATTTGATATACCACTCTTCACATTTGCAACAGGGTCTGTACAATAAAACAATAGTTATAAGAATGATAAAGAAAGGGAATGGCAGAAATTGACAGGAAAGATGCTACAATCATACAGGGAGAGAGTACGGTCAGAGGAGCGTAAGATCACCTGGAGGACAGGTCATACCTACAGGATTACTTCCTGCCGCACTAAGGTGATCCTCTCCTTTCACATTACCTCTCTCCTCCATGGCAACAGAGAAGCTTCCAGTTTGGAGATGGGACTTCACTACTATATCCCTGTAGGTTTCATCTATATGCCTCTCTGTCTGCCTTAGCTCTTCCAAGCCTGCTACTCTAGCCTCCAGAGATTGCACTCATTCCCTGAGAGCAAAGATCTCCTTGCACTAGTATACATGTAAGACATCTCACCAACTGGAAGAAAATCATACATGTGATACTTGATGCAAAAGACTGGATAGTCCCCATCTTGCTGCTGAACTACTGTCTGCATCTTAGTTTTAAGGATTTATCTATTTAAGTTGTTTACCTAAAGTCACTAGGGATACTTGTACCAATACAACTATACCTAATAGGTCCTAATTGATCTATTGCTGATAAGGATAGCTAGTTAAACATGAAAGTGAAGAGAGAAGAGCTCCTGTCCTTCTGATAGACCCAATCAAAGATGGTCACAATCTCATGGTGCTGCCCCCTAAAGAGAGGCTAGAGGGTTGCACCTTGTCATGGTGGCCATTTTGATTTGACGGCGGGATGGGGCAGGAGCATATAGGATCACTCCTGCCCCATTCTTAACCTTGACCACCATGGATTTCAAGGTTAGTACAGATGGGAGGGAAGGTGTGAGGGAGAGCATAGGGGGGCCATGGGCCCCCATACTTTTAAATCTAGATTGGGGATGAGGGAGGGGGCTTAGAGGATTGGCTATCCAGGACATTTTACATATTGTGGGTTACCTGATCCCCCTCCCCCCTAAGCAGCAACTGATGTGGATTGGGAGCTGTTCAGGGGGTATTGGTGCTTATGGGGGGCACAGACCTTAACTTTTTATATTGTCAATGCCACAGATCACAGCACTGAGGCACTGACAATATTGTGAGGGGGAAGCACATTTGCCTCCACAGTATAGCCCATGTTATTAGGCCTCCCGGTGGATAATGCCACTTCAATCGGGCCTGATTTTGGCACTCACCACACAAAATCTTTTTTGAGTGGTGGCTGCCGATCATAGCCACTCCCACTCCTCACCCCAATCTCGCCCTGATCCTGCCCCTAGGGAGCTGTACCATGGGAAAATCAGATACCATGGGAAATTGTCTACAATACCTGATTTTTCATGTGTTAGCTTCTACCATGGGGTATTAATCCTATGTTAGCCCCCGCGATAGCAGCTAACACACTTTAGTAAACATACCCTTTAGAGTTTGTTTTAAAGTAAAATCTGGCTTGCTACACAGTGCCCTGACTTTATAAAACACAGAACTTTAAAATAGATACAGATTTTATCAGTTTAAACCCAAAGAATTCCCTTTAACACAAGAATCTGTGAAATTCCCAGCAGGTAAATACAAGTACAGATTTCTTCCCAGCAAGAGCAGCTTCTCTCAATTCAGACTCACACTTTAACCTGCCACTCCTTGGATATATTTGAGTGTTTCTCTTTTTTTTAAGTATGTTATATTTCATAGGGTTTTAAGTACAAATTCTGCACAATCTTGCTGTTGCTAATCTAGAATTTCTTTATTCTGTCTAAATCCTTTTGAATATGCTGAATTTGATGTAAAACTCCAGAAAGGTTCTCACGAATGATTGGTACAGATCCATTATCACTTCCTTGTGTCTTCTGGGTACCTTGGAATTCTTTTAGTTCTATATTGTTTTGCTGTCTTCTCCTTAGATGTGATTACAGAAAGGTCTCTTTCCTAATTGGTGGACTGCACTATCTCAGACCCCCCACCCCAACTTAACACACACACACATACACTCTTGGATTTCTGTACTCTGAATGCATGACTCTATTTTTTTTTATATTGAGTTTTAGGGGCCTTTCACTAAAGTGCAGTAAGCAGTTATTGCATAAATAGTAATTGTTAAGTAATAACTGCATCCATGCTATCTGTAACTATACTTACTGCATGATAAAGTGTTTTTCTGTGTGGTAACTACATGGAACTATATGGTGCTCCTTGTGACCTTTGGGAAGTCCTTAAACCTAAAGAAAAGGCCTATCAATCCACTTCTGGTTATACATTGCCAAGAAAACCCAGCGGCTGCTGGGTTGTCAGGAATCAGCATTGACTTGACAATACTTTAAAAAAAATATATGGGAGCATGTTGGTCAAGACCCTAATAGTTATCACACAGACTTTAAGTGCAAAGGTTTACCACACTTTAGTAAAGGGACCCGTTAGTTGCCAAACCCTTCTCCACTTCTCCTCCTTTCTATGACTGCTCCATGTGTTCTCTATTCCCTCAGGAGTGCTCCCTCTACTAAAGATTTTCATGTCATTTGTAAAATAGGCTGTCCCTACAAACCCCTCTGTGATATCATTCACAAACATTTTGAGACACTCCAGTGATAAACTCCCTTAACCGAGGGAGCGCTGACTCACAGCTCTTCCTATATATAAACCTTTCTTCTTTTCTCCTACATCACTCTCCCCCTCCCCCTGCCCACTTAACCCCCCTCCCCCCAAGGGGACCAAAGACAGACACCACTCCATGATTGGTTCATAAACTGGTCGCAGCTTTATTAAGCATTAACACTTAGAAACATCAACTTGATTAACAAACCCAACTACAACAGCAGAATAATGCATCACCAGCCATATCACTAACAAGGTAATGGCGCATCTGCTTTTGTATTCTCATCGCCCCCCCTTAGCCCCCGACTTCGCCATGCCATTAGCAAAAGCCCAGCCAGGGAGTTGTCCGGGTCGGGGGTACCCCACCCCCGGCCCAAGCTTATCCTCAGCATCCGGACCCTGGAAACCTCCGGGATCCCGCCGCCCCTCCCTCCCAACTGCGACACCCCTACCGAGCTCCCACCCCCATCACCCCAACACAAGGGTGGGAGGGTGGGACTCCAGCCAACGCTTCGCGCTCGTTCTGACCGGGCCGTTGCTGCCTCAGCGCTTCGCCAACCCCGCCTCCGCCCAACTTCCAATTCATTGGCTCCCACCCTTAGGCACCAACCGAGCCGGAAGCCAAGGAATTTGAAAGTCGCACCCGCAGACCTTCTCCCCCCCTCCCCCCTCCACAATCCTCCCGACCGCCTGGCGTCGTTCTCGCTGCGCCGCCCGGTTACAGGCGGCCGGTGTGGACGGGCCCCGCGACCTTCATTTATTTTTCTGTGAACTCCAATTACCACTTCCCTCTGTTTTCAGTTTACTCAGTTTCAATCCCAGTTTGCCATGCTAGGCCCATGGTATAGTTTCTCTGTTTGTTTATAAGTCCTCTATATGGGATAAAGTCAATAATTGCTCAAGTTCAAGAATATCATATTCAGTACTCTGATCTAATTCTCAGGTTATCCAATTAAATAAACTTTGACATGACCTTCCTGTAAGAAAATCATTCTGCCTTCTTTCTTGCTTCTGCTAGATATTAGCTACCTTCTACCTTTCCTTTAGTAGTATCACCTGGGAATGTTATTTAAAAATGACATTAAAAAACAGGTTGATATTCTTTGCATAACAGCAGCTGCTCTGTGAATAAGTCCCCTTTAATTGAATTTTCAGCAGCCCTATGCTGTTGAATATTCTTAAATACTGCCTCAGTGGTACTATTAGAATACTTTTGGGGTAGATCATCGGTATTCCTCCTTATCCTTACTCTACAGATAGTCCTTGTGATCTCGGGCAAGTTACTTAACCCTCCATTGCTTCAGGTACAAACTTAGATTATAAGACCTCAGGGAAGAGGAAAATACCGACATGTAACTCAACTTGAACTTCTGAGAAAGACGTGAACTAAACCCAATTCTCCTTTTGACAATATTCGGCCAATATCTGTTAGGGGTGTATAGGCAAAAATCTTTCATTTTGTTTCATTTTTATTTTTCATCTCATATTGTTTCCTATCGATAGTGTGCATTATTGAGCAATAGTTCACATCATTGGGGAATAGTGTGCACTCTCACAACAGTGCATACTATTATTCAATAAACTGTACTATTTGTGCATGTGTGGATAGTGTGTGCCATTACAAATAGTGCACACTGTAATGAAAGACTGCACACTATTGCTCAATAGTGTGCATGATTGCAAAAGAGTGTGCACGGTTCATGCAAAACAGGAAATGATGACAACTTTATCATTTCCTGTTTCACCAAGATTTGCGGCTTTTGTTTCAAACAAAAGCACATCCCTAATATCTGTATAGCAAAGAGACTGCACTGCAAACCCCAATTATCCCATTAATGTTTTCACTATCCATGCATCTATAGATTACTACATGGGTATGCAATCAAACTAGTTTAAAAGTGAAAAATGAACTAATGTCAATCACTGCTTTGAAGTTGGTTTCCTAAGTATTGAGAGAAACATTTAATTAGGCCTACAGTAAGAGGAAAACACTTATAATTTTGAAGGTGAACAAACATAATTTTTATCCATTACATTTTCAGGCTGCTTCTTCATTGGAGGATAAAGCACAGTTACTTACCTGTAACAGGTGATCTCTGGGAACAGCAGGAATTAGTCATCACATATGGGTACGTCGGTACCGACGGAGCCTGCGCGGGAAAGCTCCCCAGCTTTTCAAATGAAAAGCTTTTGGGGCCTCCCACTGCACATGCGCGCTGCCTTCCCGCCTTCCTGACCAGCTCTCCTCAGTTCGAGTTTAAAGCTGAGACAATAGAGAGAGAGGACAGGAAGATAGAGGAATAGAGAGACAACTCCTAGGGGAGGTGGGTGGGTTGTGATGACTAATTCCTGCTGTTCCCAGAGATCACCTGTTACAGGTAAGTAACTGTGCTATCTCTAGGAACAAGCAGGAATAAGTCATCACATATGGGGACTCCCTAGCTCAGATGCCTGGGAGATCCCCCTCCAAGGGTAACCATCTTCGGATGGATCTCAGGCATCCATTCTGGGAAGGTGGGCAGGAGTTGTTTAAGTATGGAACAGGTGTTTGAGGACAGCCTGACCAAACAAGGCATCCCGGTGGGAGTCCTTGTCCAAGCAGTAATGGGCTGTGAAGGTATGTACCGAGGCCCAAGTGGCTGCTCGACAGATCTGATCTATGGATACAGAGTGGAGATGAGCCATAGAAGTGGCCATGGCTCTCACATTGTGAGCTGTGACATGGCCTTCCAGAGATATGTTCTTACTCTGGTAAGCAAAGGAAATACACTGAGCAATCCAGTTGGAAAGTGTGCGTTTGGTGACTGGAAGTCCCAAATGAGAAGGATCAAAAGCCACGAAAAGCTGAGAAGACTTTCGATGTGGCTGAGTCCGATTGAGGTAAAAGGCGAGAGCTCTTTTACAGTCAAGAGTATGAAGGTTCCTCTCTGCACTGGATGCATGAGGAGCCGGAAAAAAAGACAGGTAGATATACCTCTTGATTAAGATGAAAAGGCGAGACCACTTTAGGCATAAAGTGGGGATTCGTCCTAAGGACCACCTTATCATGATGAAATCTGGTATAAGGTGGATTTGCCACCAAAGCCTGCAGTTCACTGATGCGGCGAGCCGAAGTGACCGCAATAAGGAAAAGGACCTTCCAAGAAAGAAATTTCAGGGAGGTAGATACCAATGGCTCAAAGGGTGGCTTCATAAGTTGACCCAGAACTAAATTCAAGTCCCATGCTACCGGAGGAGGCCGGATGGGAGGCTTAGTGAGGGTTAGGCCTCTCATGAATCTTGCAATAAGAGGATGAGAGGAAACAGATTGTCCATTTATAGGTTTTAAGGATGCTGTAATAGCACTTAAATGGACTCGTACTGAATTCGTCTTGAGGCCTGCATTGGAAAGATGCAGGAGATAGTCTAGTAGAGAATTCAAAGGAAGTGCCAGAGGGTCAAGACCCTGTTGAGCACACCAAATGGAAAAACGTTTCCATTTGAAAGCATAGGAACGCCTGGTAGAGGGTTTCCTAGAGGCATAAAGGATATCTTTCACTGGTTGAGAAAGATTAAACTCTTGAAGGCTTAAGCCTTCAGTAACCAAGCTCGGAGATGTAGGGACTTGGGGTTTGGATGCCACAAAGTCCCCTGCTCCTGAGTCAGAAGGTCTGGTGCAGCTCCCAGGTCCAGGGAGGAGCCCTGGGAGAGCTGTAGAAGGAGAGGGAACCACACTTGGCGTGGCCAGCGTGGAGCAATGAGGATCATGGATCCGTGATCCCTCTGAATTTTGAACAGAGTCTTGGGAATCAAAGGAATGGGTGGAAAAGCGTACAGGAACTCCTGACCCCAATGCAGGAGAAAGGCATCGTTGGCCTGAGCTCCCTGACACGGAGTCCTGGAACAGAACCGGGGGGAAGTTTGGCATTCCACGGACTTGCAAAGAGGTCTATGTCCGGGGTCCCCCATTCCTGAAAGATTCTGCGTATCTGGTCCATATGTAGGGACCATTCGTGTGGAAGCAGAACTCGACTGAGTCTGTCTGCCCCGAGAGTTTTGAACTCCTGGAAGATATACTGCCAGAAGATGAATTTGGTGCTCTCTGGCGAAGGCCCATAATCTGAGAGCTTCGTTGCAAAGCGACAGAGAGCCCGTCCCTCCTTGTTTGTTGATATAAAACATGGCCACCTGATTGTCTGTCTGAACTAGGACAGTTAGGTTGGCAAGGAGGGTATGGAAGACTGTGAGGGCAAGGAAGATTGCTCGCAGTTCCAGAAGATTGATATGAAGGGTGGTCTCTTGGGGAGACCAGATTCCCTGAGTGGAGAGATGTTGAAGATGAGCTCCCCACCCTGTTTGGGAGGCATCTGTTGTGAGGGTTGCTTGGGGCAACGAAGGTTGGAAGGGGGTCCCCAACAACAGATTTTTGGAGGATGTCCACCACTGGAGAGACCAAAACAGACGTTTTGAGGTGAGTACCTGGTCTGACAGCAGTCCCGATGCTTGAGACCACTGGGTGGCCAATGTCCATTGAGCTGCTCTCATATGGAGACGAGCATAGGGCACCACATGAACCGTGGAGGCCATGTGGCCCAGAAGTTGCAGCATTTCTCTGGCTGACAAGTGACTTCTGGACTGAGCTTGGGAGGCCAAGCTTATTAGCCTTTGGCCTCGACCAGAGGGAGGTAGGCCCTTGCAGTGGTGGAGTCCAATTGGGCCCCTATGAATTCCAGAGACTGAGTAGGGATGAGTTGGGATTTGGGAATGTTTATCACAAGTCCCAGATATTGAAGAATACGCCTTGTGCGGTCCAGAGAAATCTGGGCTTCTGACTGAGATGGAGCTCGGATGAGCCAGTCGTCCAGATATGGGAAGACAAAGATTCCCATGCCTCTGAGAAATGCGGCTACGACTGCCATGCATTTTGTGAAGACTCTTGGAGCAGAGGCCAGACCGAAGGGTAGTACTCTGTACTGGAAATGTTTTCCCTGGAACAGAAATCTTAGATACTTTCTGTGGGATGGATGGATGAGTATATGAGTGTACGCATCCTTGAGATCTAGAGAACAAAGCCAATCCTGACTCTGAAGGTATGGAAGGAGAAGGCCCAGAGAGAGCATTTTGAATTTCTCCTTGAATAGAAACCTGTTCAATTCTCTCAGATCTAGGATAGGTCTGAAGCCCCCTGTCTTCTTTGTTATGAGAAAGTAAGGGAGTAGAAACCTAACCCCTGTTGTGGAGGAGGAACCTCCTCTATTGCCCCTTGGGCAAGAAGAGAAGAGACTTCCTGACCTAACAGGGTCAGAAGAGATGGGGGAGAACTGAATTGCCTCACCATGGTATGGGGAGGAAGGCTGGAGAAATGAAGTTTGTAGCCTTCTCGGATAATAGAGAGGGTCCATTGCTCTGATGTTATTTGCTCCCATCTGGGAGCAAAGTGAGCTAGCCTTCCAGGAATGGTGAGGGGCTCTGGCTGTGCTAGAGCCAGAAACGGCAAGTTCTCTAGAGGGAAGTCAAAACCCCTGAGGGGGTTGAGCCTGCTGGGATGTAGCAGACACTGCAGGCTTTGACTTTACCTGCTTAGATTGTTGACGCTTAGCCGCAAGGCGAGGCTGAGCAGATTGCTGGCCAGTATTTGTGGGAAATCTGGTCTTTTTATAATAAGGCCTTTTAAAAGGCTTCTTTTTGGTAGGGGTAGAAGTAGACTTGGAAAGTCTATCTAGAGTGGCATTTTCTGCATCCATTTGAGCAGCTTTAATCTGCCAGTCTTCCCCAAATAAGTTCTCACCGGTACAGGGCAGATTCCTGAGGCCTTCTACAACCCAGGGTTCTAGGTTAGAAGCCTGGAGCCAAGCGAGACGTCGGGCTGCAATAGCAATTCCCGAAGCTCTGCCTGCAACCTCGAAGGAATCAAAGGCTGCCCTGTTGGAGAACTTGGAGACCTCTGAAAGTTGTGTCACCATAGAAAAGAAGTCCGCCCTTTGATCATCAGGGATAAAGGGGGCAAAATTCTGTATTTGTAGGGCAAGTTGCCCAAGATACATGCCCATATAAAGGCTATAAGAGTTGATCCTGGCTATAAGCATACTAGCCTGGAACATCTTTCTTCCAAAAGAGTCTAGGTTCTTACATTCACGCCCTGGAGGGGTAGAAGAATGCCTCTTAGGACTCTTTATTTTCTTCATAGCAGACTTCACCACAATGGAGTGGTGAGGCAGCTGAGGTTTTTGGAACCCAGGTGAAGGAGGGACCCGATACATGGTGTCCAACCTGCGGGAATGGGGAGACAGTGTTAAAGGAGTCTCCCACAAATCCATCAAGTGTTCTTGAAGGATTTCATGGACAGGCAGAGTGACTGCTTCTTTAGGAGCTTTTGAGTATCCTAAAATGTCCAATTTTTTTGATCTGGGTTCTCTTTCAGAAGATGTGGTAATAGAAAGTGCTTTAGCCACATCAACAATGAAATCCTGGAAGGATAAATCCTCTGGAGGAGACATCCTCCTCTTGGGAGAAGAGGGCTCCTCAGGAAGAGTAAGCTCAGCAGAGTCATCAGAGGAATTGAATTCATCCGAAGAATCTGAGTACTCCTTTTGTACTTCCAATGTACGATACGCATACCGATCGGTATCGACATCGGGCGTATCGGGCATGGGATCGGTACCGGGCGCGAAAGCCGGTATCCGGCATGCGGAACCGATTGACGTTTGGAAGTCGATGGTCTCGGTTCCGGTGTAGATACCGGAACCGGGGTCGGTACCGATGAAATCGGTACCGAGGGCGTCGCAGCCTTAATGAATGCCAGAACGGCCTGCTGCATGGTCTGGACAGTACTGCCCATGGACGCCACTACTGCCTGGATGTCGGTACCGGTATGGGCCGGTACCCCAGAGCAGTCCAACAGGTGATCTGTCGAGGCCGTGCCATCGATGTCAACCTGTCACCCCATGATTGCTTTGGAGGCCGGAACCTCCCGCCGGGGTTTTTTGGCCTGGGCAGAATCCTCGAACTCAGAACTGAGAGCCTCTCGATCTTTAGAAAGAGATTTGCTTTTAGAGGATTTGCCCACAGAAGTTTTGGTTACCTGAGATCCATCCGGAGAGGAAGACCTGGATGACTGTGATGCTTCTGAAGGAAACAGCACATGGAGCTTGTTAGCCCGGTTCTGCAAACCGCGTTTAGACATCTGGGTGCAGGATGGGCAGTCCGGTATGGAGTGCTCAGGTCCCAAACATTTGAGACACCATTCATGGGTGTCTGTGACTGAAATGACAGCACTGCATTTGGTACATTTTTTGAAACCAGGGACTGGCTTCTCCATGAGGAGAAATTGTGTAGGCCCTAAGGCCTAACACCGGGTACCAAGCAGTGCTGAAGTAAAAATAAAAAAGTCTTTTTTTTTTTTTTTTTTTTTATATAGAAAGAAAGAAAGACCGGCGATACCGGTTTCGGTATGGGGAAGGCAGATACGCGGTCTAAAGAAATAAACAAAAGTAACAAATTCTTCAGCGGTGACAGGAACACGACCTGCTGGCTCCGCGGAAAAAACGAAGAACTGAGGAGAGCTGGTCAGGAAGGCGGGAAGGCAGCGCGCATGTGCAGTGGGAGGCCCCAAAAGCTTTTCATTTGAAAAGCTGGGGAGCTTTCCCGCGCAGGCTCCGTCGGTACCGACGTACCCATATGTGATGACTTATTCCTGCTTGTTCCTAGAGATACTATATTTTGTACAAAAAAATAATCATCATTTGTTAATACAGCTAAGATGGGGCTTTCATGTATTCACAGATTAAGAAAATATTTTTGTTGTATTCCCACATTTGTTTCATTATGGCAAAAACAAATTCTGAAATGCATCGTTCTGCTGAAAGAAGCATCCAACAATCAAAACAATTCAAACTTGTAGGCCAGTAACAGATGGGGGGTGGGATAGGTCCCCAAATAAGAGGACTAGTTATTAAACTTGTGCAAAACCTCAGACGATTACCACTAGGAATCATAGTGCCATTTTAAACTTGGTGCTCGGCTGGACAAGACCGAGTGGGGATCATTCCTGTCCAGTTCCCAGTAGACTACTACAGATTGTTTAAGGTAGAGGGCCTATGGGGGCTGGGGAGTTGTGATTTAGGATATACAGGGATGGGGGTATTCTTGGGGGTTTCAATGTGGTTTGGGGTGGGAGCCTCTTAAGGGGGGGGGGATGCTGACTAAATGCTTGGGCCTAGGGCATGGGACCTCCAGCTTACCCTTCTTCCATGTGTGTGCTGGCCCTTTTAAGAGTATAACTGGGAGCATCAGACTGTGTATTAGTGGCCTGATGTGCCTTGTCATAAAGATAATGCCAGCTTTGAGCTGACATTATTTTTCCAATAATAACACAGTATGCAATGTTCAGTGCAAGCTGAGTTATTCCATTCAAATAATAATGAGGTGTTTAGCACTGAGAAGTGCAATGTAGCAGAGGTTGTACTTTATAACTAAAGTTGAGGGAAAGGATCCACGTCTTTTATAGCTTTTGTATGTTTGTTTTTTTTAACATTTGTGATTGGTGGGTTAGGGAATAATTTTTTAGGGATTAGTCTGAGGGAGAAAGCACCTTTTTTAAAGATAAAGATGTGTTTGAATTGGCAAAAGTTGATCTGACCTATGATGTTAAGTCAGAATATTGTTATAAGTGTGGCATAATTAAGAAGCAAAATTTGTTGCTGTCTAACAATTACTGCAGTAATTGTATAAAACACACACTGCAGCTTATCACAAGATAAACCTACAAAGATTTTTAATATACCAATTTTTTAGATCATTAGAAACATCCCTAAGTTCCTCAGAAGGGATATTTAAGTAGCAGGTAATAACGAAAAGCACAGTGACAGGAGATCATCTGGTGTGGATGCAATGTCAACATTTTTCTTGAATGGTTATGAGAAGATCATGCATTATTAACCAGTGGGGGCATATTATTTTAAAACATTTCTATACCGCCCCTTCCAGCAATCAAGGACGGTTTACAATGAACATCACAGATTCATTAAACGTTAAACTAAAATTAGCCCTTGGGTGTAACATGGGAACTGATCATAACATATTTACAGTGAATATTTTTGTAACAAACATATATTACGTTATTTATTATTAATCCTGGTGAGCAGGACATTACGCGACACATAGCACTTTTATGCCATTGAATATCCCCTCATCACGCTGCTGCACACCCCGATACTATCCGCATAGCATCAAGATATTCTAGAGATGGTGCTTCAGCTAACCAGGCAGCTAACTTTAGGCACATAAAAGACTGGGCTAACTTTAGCCGGTTTAGCTAACCAGGCAGTGGCTTAATATCCCCGCTGCTCGGTTCGCTAAAATACTATCTGAACAGACCGGATATTCACCGCTGGTGACCAGATATGACCACAGCATTGAATATCTGGATCTAAATTAAAATGGCTATGGCCAGCTGCTTTAATCAGGCTGGTTCCTGCCATTCAATATTGGCCCCTAAAGCCTTTACAAGTAGTGTTTCTTCGCCTACAACAGAAAAGGAACACATCGGTCAATGTTTAGCTGTGACAGTCGGTGTTGTTTTAAACACCGGCTGTGCAGCTAAATAAAAAACAGATGGGCAGCTCCAGGAGTATCCGGTTCTGAAGATTTGGTCACTGCAGTCAGTGAAAAGTACTATCTGTGTAGTGGAGATTTTCATCTCTGCAATGTGGATAGCTAGCTGGATAGCCATTTAGGGAAGATTTTTGCTGTCCTAACTTGATTGGCTAACTATCTGAAAATTGCTGCTGCCGTATATAGATATATTGCAGCTCTGCCCTCGTTCATTATGCAGGCAATATCTGGATGGTGCCAAGGTGGTCATAGAGAATATTCAGTGGCTCTATACACGTACATAGGAAGAATAATTTTATGATCGGGCATCTATCTGTAGGCATCCAGAATGTACCTTTCTTAAGCCTAATTTTTAAAGAAAAACAGGTGTCTACTTTTCTTTATAAAATGGGAGCATAAGTGTCTTAAATGTGTGTTACACTATAAGTGTGTGTGAGGGGGGGGGGCATATTCAATAGTTGTAGCCAGAGTGATTAAAGTGGCTGGCCATCACCACTTGAAATTATGACTGGATATTCAGTTCCTGGGCCAAATCCGACCAGCGGCATTGAATAACCGGTTTGCCCATATAGCGTTTAGCTATCCGGTCAGTGGCAATATTCAGCCACTAGCAGGATAGCCAAACTGGCTAACGTTCTGCAGAAAAAAAAAACCTGGTTAGCCGGTTAGCAGCTTATCTCCACTGACTGGCTAACCTATGTTATCACACTCTTTCCACCCCCAAGGAAGGTCCCGACACATAAACTGGATAGGAGGGGATATTAAGCAGCACTAAGCACTTCAGTGCTGCTGAATATCTGGCTGTCCATGGTTTAGTTGGTTAGCAGGTCTGCTAACCAGCTAAACAGTTTTGAATAAGCTCCCAGGTGCCTAGATGCCCATGCCTAGATTTCTAAAGAAGGCACATAAATTATAATTTGTAACTTACACACATAAACCTGTGCTCTGCCCTTGTGCACACCCACAGTGAAAGTTCATGTGATCTTATGTGCATACTTACAGAATAGCTGCCAGCTAAAGTATGTATGTAACTTCACATTTCTGCACTTCAGTCCTTGAAAATAAATACCATTTACACATGGAAATCACCTGTGTCTATGCAGTTCCTTATAGAATTACCCCATAGTGGCAGTGAATATCACACACAGTGGTGCACGGGTGCTGCTAATTGGATAAATACTCTTGAATATTGACTCACGAGTGGAGGAGTAGTCTAGTGGTTAGAGCACTGGCTTGGTAACCAAGCAACCAGGGTTCGATTCCCACTAGCACTCCTTGTGACCTTGGGCAAGTCACTTAACCCTCCATTGCATCGGAAGAAAGGCCTGGCAATCTACTTCCAGTGACACTGCCAAGAAAACCCAGGAGCTTCTGGGTCACCAGGAGTCAGGACTGACTCAAAGGCACACATTGCATTTTTGCAGTTAGTAAACTAACGTGCATTTCCCAATTTTCTATTTATCAACTTTTATTTTTAGTAGTTGATAACTAATTAAATGACATAGTAAATATATATGGCATTGCTAGAAAAATACATGTCATTTTCTCCATTGTTATGTTTAGGCAGGAGCCAACGTACTCCTACAGGATGTGAATGGAAACACTCCCTTGGACTACACCATGGAAGGAAGAGAATCTAACTATATTCTCTTGACATATTTAGATGAAAATGGTAGGTATTCCGTTTTTATTTATCAGCTATTAAACTCTTAGTCATGGGCTAAATTTTCAGAGATGTGTAAGTAGGAAATAACTTCTCCATTAAAATCACACAGCTTTAATTTATACAGTATCAACCCCAGACAGCTGCACACGCTGCCTTCTCCTTTCCCTTCACCCATAAACGTATTCTTGCCTCCCCTTACTATCATCCTCCCATCCCTTATTCCTCCAGGCAATTTTGTTCTCATGAAGAATAAAAAGGGTGCAACTTCATTTTTTATCTTTTACATTTTCATGTTCAAAATGATAAACTGGGCCTTTCCAGTCATTTGCATAAACTGGTATAAAGTACATAAACTGTTGATGCTTCATGGAAGGCCATTGGCATCGCTATCTGCCAAGGTCTCTGGTATAGTCGGACCCCCCTCCCCCTTATTCTTATCTGACAGTGGCCTTTTATTATCATAGGATAAGGAGGCTCCATTTGAGTCATAGAAGGTAAGGAATTCCAAGATCTTTCCCCTGTTTCTGCTTTTGCTTGTATTCCGTCACAAAATCAGATGTCCAGATTCCTCTCTAGTGTAAGATTTTGCCTGTGTTCTTATTAAGGGTAAGACTGTCCTCGCTGAGTCGTAGAAGAAAGGCATTATCAGACCTTCCCCTGTCTGACATTCATTTCTGTCCATTTTGTGGTACAAGGAGAGCCCTCGCTTGCTTGGAGAAACACAAGAACAGACTGCCCCTGCCCTTACTCCATTATCAGTGACCTTGAAGTAATCTTTGATATAATAATGCAAAATGAAACAGAATGAAATCATATATTAGCTGTAAGATAGGCCCGGATGTGCCTCTTCATTGTAATGATAACAAAGGTGTGATGTGCAGATTCCTTACCCTTCCTCCCGTTCCACCATCTCAAACGCTCCCTCCCTTCCTTGTACTAATAAGTCTGACTATTGGTCAGACAACCTATATAAAGGGTGAGCCAACATAAGGAGGGCAGTAAAAGAGGCCAGTTTGGGCAATGTTTGGCCCTTTTGAAGTCTACCAGGATGTTCTGTCCCAGTTTTGCCCTGGTGTGGCAATTGGCCACTACAGTCAGTCTGACAACAGTGGACTCAGCTGCAATGACTATATCCCAGGGTTCAAGGTCAGGTCGCCATCTTGATTTTGAAAGAACTACCAGACCATCCTTTCCTGACTTTACTATTACCCACAATGCTAAGAAAATCTTGTAACTGTTGGTTGGATATACTTGACTACCTGCAGGAGGTCATGTATTCTTTTTTTTTTTTCTTTTAGAAACTACATTGTCCTGCCATCCATGCTGGATAGTCTTCCACCTCCTTTAAGTTTTAATATTATACAAAAGCCTTACCTTTGCTATATGCTAATCTTTGCCACATTTTTCTTGGAATTTGATGAAAATGTACCCCCGCTTGGTGCTAAATAGGTTTTGTAATCCTCCCTCTTTGGTCCTCTGTCATTCCAGGCAGATAAGTATTTTGTTTCCATACTAGAGCCAAACTCCAAAACATTCTTTTCTCTGTTTCTCACTTCTATTGCCCTTGTGAAGGCACATTTTACAAAGTATGTCCAAGTGCAATCTGGGACATCTAAGCCAGAACGTCTTTAAAAAATAAAAAAAAGCAGGCACATCCAAGATGAGGCATGATTTCACAAAAGTGCATCTGAGTGAGACAGACATCTACAGGGTCACCTACATAGACTTCTCCGGAATGCTATCGGAGAATGGGGATATCTAATAGCCTAGGGAAACAAGGGTTCAAATCCCACTCTTGCTCCTTGTGATTATGGTAGTCACTTAACTCTCCATCTTCTCTGGATGTTTTAAGACCAAAACAAGTACTTTCCCAATCCTTATTTATGCCTGGATCAGGTCTAAATGTGGACATCCCTGCTCAATCTCAGAAACATTGGGAACGTCTAAGTCCATTGCACCACCCCAGACATATCTATGACCTTCCCCCTGCCTACTTGGATATCCCCGCACCACCCCAGACACACCTAAAAACACAAGATATGCAATACTGGGTCAGACCAAGGTTTTTCAAGCCCAGTATCTTGCTTCCAACAGTGGCCAATCCAGGTCACAAGTATCTGTTAGGTTCCACAAAAGGTACGCATATTCCACGTTGCTTTATCCCCGGGGTAAGCAGTGGATTTCCCTGGTCCTCATTAATTTTTGTGTATAAATTTTTATTAGTCAAAGAAGTAGGTTTACAGCTCCCCATAACAGTAACAAATCGGGGGGGGGGGGGGCATATAGTTAATATAACAAGTCTGCAAGACCATGTGCATAAGTGTAAAGACATGTATAGATAAAAACAAAAAACAATTGACTAAACTCCCAACACTATCCAAAGAGACACCCATCTTCCTTAAAGCCCCTCCCCCCAGTTATACCCCTCCCTCCTCCACCCCCCAACTTCCTCTTCCAGACTGCATTCAGAACTCCCCAAAAAGAGAAAACTACAAGAACAAGAGCAAACTGGGGAGCAGTAAAGTAAGAAGGGAGACGCATCCTGTACCATACACCAGGATAAGTGTTCCCATCCAGAACCTCTCCTTAAGGAGATATCATGAACCTCAAAAATGTATGAACTCTTGAAGTAGTGATCTAATGCTCAGCCCAACCTGGGGACATGTACATTTCAGATAGGACATACACTCCTACCTACCCCTTGCCCCACCTATGGTATCCTCTACTATATCGCCCTCCTCCCTCCCATCCTCTATCAGGATGTTCATGTGATGTAAACATACCAAAAGTACCTCAATAACAAATCATAAACTAACCATGAACATTCCATAAGTATCAGGGGCGGCCCAAGGGGGGTGCGGGGCCATGTGCGGAGACTCGGTGCGGGGCCTCATTTGCATAAGGGGCCTCATTTGCATAAATATTTGCATAATGTTACCATACACTAACTTTTAGTAAACATGCCTCTTCATGAGTGTATGGATAAAGAAAGACAAAGATTTCTACATTACTATAATCCAGTGCCAACTGCCAGACACATTAGGAACTACTATAAACACTGCCCATTTAGAACCCATAGCAAACCCACCGTATCCTAACAGCACTACCAGGACTCATAAAGCACCATACCCTACGTATCAAAAGGCAACACTGCAAATATTAAACCAATACATTTCAGAGAATAACAATACATGACCTACTGGGGAAAGAGAACAAGTGACAATGCCAAATAGGAATTACATAAACAGAATACCTCAGCTCAGTTACACATGCAGAACATAGACCATCACCAAACAAGGAATCACAATTTAAAAACAGGAAGACAATAATTAAACTGGGAACCCTAAAAGCCAAACTTGGAATGTACAACAACAATGTAGAAATAAAACTATAAATTAATTTCCTCTTGTACTAAACAAAGCACAGACATTAATGATGCACATTTCCCAGAGCTGACATATTCCAGTTAATAAATTCAAAATAAAGAGAGATCTTTGTACCTTTTGTGCATTTTTTTTTCAGTTGCAATTGTTCCAGCCACTTTCTTCTGGTTTATTTGTGTCTTCTGCTATCTCTCCATCGTCTGCTGTCCATTTGTCCTTTCTTCTCTTCTAGTTTTTTTCCATTCTCTCTCTACATCTGCTTTAACATAATAATCTTTCTCCTTTTGCTCTTTCCTCATTCCTATTTCATCCACTCAAATTTTACCCCTCCATCCTCAATCCCCACTTAGTCTCCCAATACCCGGCCAATTGTACATTTTTCTTCCCTCCCACACAAAATATTTTTCCCCTCTCCATTTCACTCTCCCAGCCCCATCCCCTTCTAATCTCCCCCAACATCAGCTCCCTTTTAGTTCCAGCCCCACCCAGTATCCACTCCCTTCTAGTCCCCACATCAGCCCATTTCCAGTCCTGGCCCCCCATCAGCCCATTTCCAGTCCTGGCACCCCATCAGTCCATTTCCAGTCCAAGCTCCCCCATCCATTTCCAGTCCTATCTGAGTCCCTTCATAAGCTCATTTCCAATACCAGCCTCCCATCAGCCCATTTCTAGTCCTTTCCTAGCCCCACCATCAGCCCATGTTAAATCCTAGCTCCCCTCCACTCAGCCCATTTCTAATCCAAGCCCCCCATGAGCCTACTTCCAGTTCTAGCCCCTCCATGAGTCCATTTCAATCCAAGCCCCCACCACCGCCCATTTCCAATCTTAGCTCCCCCCAACACCCAATTCCCAGTCCTATCCTAGCCCCTCCATCAGCCCATTTCCTGTCCTAGCTCCCTCCCCTAAGAGCCCATTCCAAGCCCCCCTTCCCATCAGCTATTTGCAGTTCAAGCCCCCTTCCACACAGCCCAAGTCCATGCCAAGTCCCCCTCCCCATCAGCTATTTGCAGTTCAAGCCCCCCACTTCCCCTCAGCCCCATTTCCATTCCCAGCCCCGTCCCCATCAGCTATTTGCAGTTCAAGCCCCCACTTCCCCTCAGCCCATTTCCATTCCAAGCCCCGTCCCCATCAGCTATTTGCAGTTCAAGCCCCCTTCCACTCAGCCCATTTCCAGTCCTAGCAACCCCCCAACCCATTACCAGTCCTAACCTCCCCATCAGCCCACTCCCAGTCCTAATCCCACCAGCCCATTTCCAGTCCTAATCTCCCATCACCCAATTTTTAGTTTAAGCCCCCCATAGCCCATTACCAGTCCTAACCTCCCCATCAGCCCACTCCCAGTCCTAATCCCACCAGCCCATTTCCAGTCCTAATCCCCCATCACCCAATTTTTAGTTTAAGCCCCCCCATAGCCCATTACCAGTCGTAACCCCCATCAACCCACTTCCAGTCCTAATCCCACCAGCCCATTTCCAGTCCTAATCCCCCATCACCCAATTTTTAGTTTAAGCCCCCCATAGCCCATTACCAGTCCTAACCTCCCCATCAGCTCACTCCCAGGCCTAAACCCACCAGCCCATTTCCAGTCCGAATCCCCATCACCAAATTTTTCGTTTATGCCCCCCATAGCCCATTACCAGTCCTAACCCCCCATCAACCCACTTCCAGTCCTAATCCCACCAGCCCATTTCCAGTCCTAATCCCCATCACCCAATTTTTTAGTTTAAGCCCCCCCATAGCCCATCACCACTCCTAACCCCCTCCCAGCACCCAGCACCCATCACCACTCCTAACCCCCCCCCCCCGCGCCCATCACCACTCCTAACCACCCCCCCCCCCAGCCCAGCCCAGCCCAGCCCGGGGAAAATTTAAAATAAAAAAAAGCTGTCTGCTGCCGCTTCCGGGGCCACCGCGGCAGAATCGAGTGTGCCGCGGGGCCCCCCCTGTGCCCGGCAGAGCCTTCCCTCCCCTGTTATCAGCTCTCTCTTTCCAGCGGCAGTCACACGTGCCGGCTTTCAGAGCGCGAAGGGACTAGTTTCCCTTTCGTGGCTCTGTTAAGCCCACGGGGGCTGATGGGAGTTCCACAAGCACACCATAGGAGGACTAGCCAAAGCAGCTCAGAGCCAGTGAAACAAAAAGTCAAGCAGCAGTGGCTGACAAGCCAGTATGGGGAATGTATGAGAAGAGATAAACACTCATGTGTCCCATCAAGTAAGGATTGAGGCTTCTATATGAAGAAACCCAGACCAGAGTGCTGAAACCTCCTCAGGCATTCCATAGAGGTCCATCATGAGTTTCTCCAGACGGGAGATGTCCCGGACTTTAGCTATCCATTTGTCTGAAGTGGGGCGTGCACCCCTCTTCCAATAAAAAGCAATGACACTGCCGCTAAAAGTAGGCAGCTATAGAGATGACATGGTCCCTTATCCAAAAGGTCTGGGGAAAATACCCCAGCACGCAAGCCCTAAGCCTGACAAATTAGAGTGTGCACCTAGGACCAAAAGTCCTGAATCTTGAGACAGAACCACCACATATGTTCCAGATGCCCCCTCCCACACTTCCTCAGAGTGGGTCATCTCCTCTCCTCATTTGAAAAGATTGACCGGGGTGACCAACATTCTCAATAATATACGCAACTATGTATTAATTAAGGACAGGGATATCGGGCAACAGTGCAAATATTTACAAACCTCCTCTCAAAAGTCCTTGGGTTTATCCCTCAGAGAAATATTGCAGCCCACTCTGTAAGTGAGATCTCTACTAAGGCGTGGAGGGTCAGCAGCAAGGGCTCAATAGAGCCTGGCCAAAAAGACTTCAACTGAATGATTTCAAAAAGGACTTGCTCCCATTGTTTGGGAGGGCGGCACATGCTAGTTGCCTGAGGGAGATCCCCATGTCAATGTTGCAGCTGAAAGTATTGTAAAAAATTTAACGGGGTCCCCTACACCTCTTCCAACTGACTTTTTGAGACAAAGGTAGAACCCTCAAAAAGAAAAGATATTCTCAGGGACTGACTAATCCCTCACACAAGAGTAAGGGGGACATCCAAGGAGAAAGTTCCTATCTTTTACAAAGCGTGTGCCAAGCCTTCCACATGGGTGCCAAGAGAGGGTGAGAAAGAACTCTCTTAATCATCTTAAAGAAACCTTGTGGAATTTGAATTAGTAACTGCATTAACAGGAAGAGGAGCTTCTGGAGGATCAGCATCTTTAATGTGTTAATGCGCCTCAGCTATGTTACTGCAGAGGACCACAGAGATTTGAGTTCTTTGGAGAGCTGATTTTAGGAGCACTCAACTGATAAAGCTGAGAGAGATCTCTTAGTATCTGGATGCAAAGGTATTTGAAGCGATCCACCTTGAAAAAGTCACCTGGGAGGGCACCTCTGCAGGGCCACGCTGCAATTAAGAAAGGAGAGCAGATTTTTGTTTGTTTACCAAGATAGAAGGTCAACGCAAAAGAGGAAGGCCAGCAATGAGATGGATCGATACAATAACAGCAGCTACGGGTACCAGTCTGTCAACAATGAGCCGCCTGACTGAAGACCGAACACAATTTAGGATAGCTATCTAGAGGGTCGCCATGAGTCGACTCCGACTCGACGGCACTTAACAGCAACAACCATAAATCTGGACACTATGGAAAACTGCTCAATGATAGTCCCTATTACATGGATCGAAGCGGCTGGTTCATGAAGATATATAAGGATGTCATCAGCGTATAAGGATACAGCATGTATCTATCCACCAAGGTTTATGCCCATCTCTGCCGCCCTCTTACGAATGTGACAAGCAAAGGGTTCAGCGGCGAGTGCGAAGAGTAGGGGTGAATGTGGGCAGCCCTGCCAGGTCCCACATTCCAGCCAAAATGATTCGGAGTGGAAACCACTGACTAAAACCAAGGCCGATGGTCTTGCATACATGGCCTCCACATAACCACACATATTTGGCCCGAACCCAAATTGAATACCTCCAACAGATATAACCACTCAACCTTAACAAAAGCCTTTTCAGCATCCTGCGATAGAACTGCACATCATCCTTTTCTGCCTCTGATCCCATGGAGAATATCAACCATTTGACATTCACAAACCCATATCTGTGCTTCATCAACCCTTTTTGGTTTGGGTGAATAAGATTTTGTAGTTTCATTTCCAGATGGGCACAAAGAACTTTAGTGAAAAATTTAAAATCTATATTTAGCAGAGAGATGGGTCTGTAGTTACTGCAAATTAGCGGGTCTTTTCCATCTTTGGGTAACACTGTGATGGAAGCTTGGTAAATTCTGGCAGTGCTTTCTGAACCCAGATGGCATTAACTCAGAGCAGAACTAGGCGAAAAGCTCAGGCAGGATCTTGTAAATTACAGCTGGTAGCATATCTAGTCCCGAAGCTTTTGCAGCTTTTAAACTGAGGATGGCTAACCATACTTCCTCTAATGTGAAGGGGCACTCAAGCACCTCCTGTGTCTCCAGGGTAAGATTGATTAGTTGCTGCAAAGCTTCTCCATCTCATATCTCTTTCCCTTTCACCACTAATTGGGTAGAGTATAAATCCCTGTAAAACTTGGTAAACACCGCAGCCATTTCCAAAGATCTATAGAGTGTGCCCCCATGTGGCAAATGTAGGGCGTGTATTCTCCGTTTCATCCTCTGCCTTTTCAACTGCCAAATTAGTAAATGGTTTGCCTTATTCCCATGTTCATAGAAGTTTTGCCTAGTGTGAAGCATGGTTGAGGCTATGGACTCGGTGTCCAAGGCTGATAGTTCTCCCCTATTGCATACCAATTGTCATCACACTTTGGGACCACCATCCTTATGGTACTGCTTTTCTAACTCCCCAACGACCCAGAGAAGTTCCTCCCTCCAACCACTCTCCCTTTTTTTAAACCCACTTGAGAGGGACATCAGGTGGCCATGGAGAATGACTTTACCTGCCTCCCAAAGCATAGAGGCAGAAATTTCCCCGGCATCATTGAAGGATATGTATATTCCCACTGCCCCTTTAGTAATGTGAGAAGAAAGTCCTTATTTTTAAGAAGCCCCCTGTGTAAGGTCCATGTATGAGAAGGCAACTCCAACTCCCCCTTGTGTAGTTCAAAGGAGATAATCGCATGATCCGAGACCCCCTTTGTTCCAATGGATGCTGCCATGACTATGTGATAGCAGGTTCTGTGAAATGAGCCAAAGATTGATTCTGGAGTGACTCTGGTGGGCCAATGAGAAGTAGGAATAATCTCTTTCTCCCTCATGTGGCGTTCTCCATGCATCGCTCAGATCCAGCTGAGTTAACAGCCGATGGAACTTGCTCGAACATGAAGTTGAACTGCTTCTCCTTCCCATTCTATCAAGGGTAGATAAACACATTTCAAGTTCCCTCCCATCACCAACACTCCCTGCTAATAGGATTGTAGAGCTTCCAACACTGTCATCAAGGATTCACCTATTTGAGATGTGGGGATGTAGACATTGACAGTAGTAAATGCAGTCCCATTCAAGGTTCCAGTTAAGATGAGAAATCTACCCCTGAGATTAGCAAACTGTGAAAATGACTGAAAGGAACAGTTTTTGGAGAAAAGAGTTACTATCCCCTTCTTATGGGAGATGAAGTTAGGCGTGAAGACCTGCGGGAACATTCTTGAACTCGGTCAAGTGGTCTTATCCAGACAGATGTGATTCTTATAGGAAGACTGTGTCAGCCCTCTCTCTTTTCATTTGGTCTAGCATGTGTTTGTGCTTAATTGGATTGTTAAGGCACCTCACATTCCAAGAGGTAAGCCTAACTATGATCTCCCATAAGATCTATTGCTGTTGAAATGCCCCATCTACAAGATCCCAAAAGTGCCAAAGAAATAAGTCTACCTGGTGCTCTACCATGGTGTGCTTTGTATCCCTGCTCCCCTCAGTCCATCCTTCCTACTCCCCACTGTCGCTGTATGAGAGGCCAAAGACTTCTGAAGATCCTTGGGAAAAACCCACAGTAGCAAAGGATAATCTGTACCTAGGTGTGCCAATGTCATAAGGCAGGAGCAACCTCCCATTCCTACATCCGGATCGATGATCAACCATTCCACCCATCCCCTCCCCTCCCCCAATTTCCTTCTATGAACCTTATCTAGCCACAACCTTCCATTTTCCAAGTTGCATCCCATCAGGTCACCGTATCCCCCCAGCCCCAGCTTCCACATTCAACTTGTGGTGAAGAACTCCCTGCTCAGAGCAGATGCCTGCCGATCTCTTACTTGTTCCCACACACCATTAGAGAACACCCCCCTCCTCCATATCCAAAACCCCCCAAACAAACATTGGTCAAACTTCATATCACAGCAAATATATACAGAGATTTGTCAGTCACAGTGCAAGAAGACTGAGATGTTGGAAGCAATCCATAAGGAAGCAGAAACAGAAGTGAAAAGAAAAGGAGCACAGAGACAGCTCAGAGCAAGCAGTCCCAGAGACAATCAAGGGGGTTTAGGTAGTGTCCATTGCTCAATCATAAGGGTCCTCTGATACATTATCGAGCTGTCTCCAGGCCCCCACGACTTGATGCCTCTTTAGGGTAGAGACCTGCTAGTCCCTCTGCTCCTTAGATCTCACTGGGAGGGGGGGGGGGTGTTGTTGACCTTTTTGCAAGCAGTTCACCATATCTAAGCAATCCTCGAACTCCACAATCTTGTGCTGAGTGTTATCTCATTTGAAGATCAGGGTGAAGGGAAACCCCATCAATACTTAAGGTCTCTCTCTTGCAACAGCTGGATCGAGGGCTTGAAACTTTTCCTGCACTCCAGTGTACACTGTGAAAGATCTTGGAAGATCTGTACCTTCTGACCCTGAAAAACAATGTAACATTTCCCCTATAGACTGCATAATAGTCACATTTTGTCTTTGAAGGAGTGGAAACAAGCTATAATGGGCCGAGAATGGGATCCAGATCCAGCCCTGGATCCAATACTTTGATGCGCGCTCTCCAGCCTAACTGGTGCCGTAGCCCCAGAAACACAAGGAGTAGAGCTGTTGAATCCGTTCCCCTGTGACCTATTTGGCTCATCTGTTCTGGGATGCTGAAAACTGATGTTAGGTCTGTCTATTTTTTAGATCATCATGCTGGTCTCTTAAGTCCTTAGTAAGCATATCCAGTTTGTGAAATTTGGATTGAAAGAGAGTGGTTGCATCAGTCTGTTCAGTTATGATGTTCTCACTCAGAAGTCCAGATGGAAAAATTTACGTTCTTATAAGATCTCCTTAAGGTCAGCCTTCGTAGCCAGCACCAGATGGTGGGTCAGGAGGTGCAGGCGCTGCTGCAGATAGTTCAGTCATTTGGGAGAAGCGGGCTAGCGTCACCACGTAGGATCCTTTTTCAGACATAGTGGCCTCTTACTCGCCACTGATTGAATAGATAACCCTTACTCCTAATTAGAAGATAGCAAGCAACGTAAGGAGGGTCCAAGGTTTGCGCCAGCCCCACTGCAGAGGAGTTGAATCTCTCTTATAAGAAGCTATGCTGAGCTTGCTGGTTTTCTTCCTCACTCTGTCTAAAGATCTGATACTTCTCTCCAAAGCAAGCCCCTCTCCTTTCAGAGCCTCTCACACGCGCAAACTTCCCACACTCTAAATATGGATTTTTCCCCCTGCAAGTTGATAGCGGCTGAAGAGGGGGAACAAGTAGCAGTTCCCAAGCTTGTCCCTAAGTTGTCCTGTCTGGAAGGATCCTAGGCTAATCTCACAAGTGCATGACAGGGAGGCAGAAAGCAAAGTGTCTGCACCACTTAAGAGCCCAATGCTTGGTTCAGATGCTTTTTAGATGTGAAGAGGAGCCATGTGACAGAGGCAAGGTGAGTGCTCAATCTGGAGTAGGCCCCCTCAATCGCACATGCAGAGCTCTAGTCATGCTATCTATAAGCTCCACTTTGTCGGTCTTCCCACCGAAGTTTGGGCCAGAAAGGACTCCAACAGTCAGAGATAGAAGGCACCGCTAGTGTCCAGGGGCCAGTCTTCCTGCTGGTGCAGTGTACAGACTGTACTGAAATGGCACTGCTGGGAGGTATGACAAGTTTCACAGTCCCCAGCAGACATGCACGGACATTTTCTACCAAGCCGCTTCACCATAACCCCCGCTGATCACAGATGAAGGGGATCACTCTGATGGTAAGTTAAATTGAGAACGGCATTGAGGAAACTGTTTTGTGGTGATGACTGTGACTGGCAGCATTCTTAGGTTGCAGTCAAAGGGATCAAAAACATCCCGATCGGGGAGTTAGTGGGTTACTATTCACTCGAGTGCCATATCAGCAGGCCACGAAGCCACCATCGGCCGCCATCTGATATCTTTCAGTTAAGTTGACATCGGGAATGTCCACTTAGCTGGTATCATAGGCATATCATTTCCATGATTTTGGGCATTTTGACAGTTGTTGGAGACCACAAAAGCCCCGTAGGAGGATTAAAGGGTCACGGAGCTCCAGTCTCCAGTCCTAGGTGGCCATGTAGCTCAGGCTCGCAATTGCACCCCCCCCCCCCCAGGTCTTCATTAATAATTGCTTTATGTACTTTTCCTCCACATCTTTTTAAAACACATCTACACTAACAGCTTTCACTACATCCTCCAATAATGAATTTCAGAGTTTGATTACTTATTGAGTGAAAAAATATTTTCTCCTTTTAGTCTTAAATGGGCTACATTGTAAATTCATTGTATGTCCCCTAGTCTTTCTACTTTTTGAAAGAGTAAACAACTGATCTATGTTTACTTGTTCCACTCCATTCATTATTTTATATAGATTTCTATCATGCCTCCACCACACACCCTGCCTATCTTGATGTCCTCACATCTGAGACATCTTTAAAAGCCATTTGTAAAATGGCTGTGGAGCGTGTCTGTGATTTGGACATCCACATCCATGTGCATGTGGATGTCCAAATCACAACTACAGTTTTTAAAAGACTCCCATAGTCTCTTGTGTGTCTCTCTCATGAATAAGGTCAGTCAGAGATATAGTTGCTATTTTCTCTCATTTGATGGGATATTCTAAGCATCCATTATTATAATAGTAAAGAATTTCCTCATATCTATTCTGAGCCTTTCTCCTTCCAGTTTGTTTTTGAATTTCTTTTCCTATGGAAATTAGTGCAGCCTAGTACTTTATTGAAGCTCCTTATTTATAAATATATATATATATAAAACATTTGAATGTTCTATCTTTGTTATTTCACTCCAAACCCTCTTTTGAATTCTTTTCACTCCACTTAAAAAAAAGATTTATGTTGGGAGCCCTATACCATTTTGGTGACCACTTCTAGACTGTTTTCATCCTTTCAATGTCCTTCCTTAGGTACGGCTTCTTAAACTCACCAAAGTATTAAAAAAATGGGATCTTACCCACGAGAGGCAATATTACTTCAGGGTCAGTATTCAGCTATGGTGGTCAGGCTTTTTAAATGCCTGTCACTGCATCTATATTAAATCCGGGTATTCAGTGTCAGTATTTGGATAGTGGCTGATACTGAATATCCAGTTTTAGTGGTGACTGGTGCTGCTATCAGGATAGCGATGGTAATCCATCTGCTATCTAGACAGCAAACCACATGAAGTCAGGACTGCCTTTTTTCTGGCCTAACTTTAGGAGGTTAATTATCTGATTAGTGGACTGAATATTGTTGCTAACCAGATAACCTCATCTTTAAACTCCACCCTGTCTCCAACCATGGATAGGGTCGAGATGTTCAGTGGTGCTCTCCAGATGGTGTCAATGAATATCACGCTAGCCATTTTTTGGACTGTTAGCCTCATCCTTTTTAGTTGGTAATGAAAGCATATTGCTAGCTTTTCCTTCTACATTATTATACTGAGCAGCAACTTTCAGGTCACCTGAGATGGTTACTCATAATAGGGGTGTATTCGTCATAGTTGATGCAGTTCATCTGGGCAACCAAAATGATTTGGAGCCTGTGCCAGATGATGTTTGAGAAGAGACTTGAAGACCTAGGTAGGTACCCTCTGGATGAGAGGAGGGACAAGGGAGATTAGAGTATTAATGAACAAACAAACCTCTTCCAAAGACAGGGAAGCTATAAAACTAGAGGGTATAACATGAAGCTGGAAGGGGGTAAATTGAAAGGCGATGTCAGGAAATACTGAAAGGGTGGTGGATGCTTGCAATGCCCTGTTGATGGAAGTGGTGGGGGCAGATACAGTGACAGAATTCAAAATGGCATGGGACAGGCACAGTGGATCCCTTTACAGCAACAGGATAAAATCAAAATAAACTTAATTATCTCTTATATCTCACAAATAGGGGTGACCTGCACGGAGCGGTGGGACACCCCTAAACAAAGGCATGGGGAAGGATGACCTGCGTGGAGCAGCAGGTGCACCTTCTCATGCCACTTTTCTGGGCAGACTAAATGGACCATGCTGATCTTTATCTGCCGTCATTAAAAGGTACATGTAAATCATTTGTGTGAATGTATGCCTAAGAATATACATTCATATAATCAAATGCATGCATGTTTAACTTACTGTGCACATACAGAAACCTTTTATTGAAGTACACAAAGCAGTTAGCAGGCTTTTTTGCACATTATAAACACATGCTCAGACCCACAGTAACTGTTAGCGTTGGGGCATGCACTGATTTGCATGCTAGCCACTACTCATGTGCTAGGGTGGGAAATGGACGGGTTAGTGGTGGGAAGTGGGCATAGTGAGCACATTGCAGTTACTGCAGGGGTACTTATTGCGCACAGTCAATGTTGCAGTTAGCGCAGATGCTATGTGGAGGTAAATGCACCTACGTGCATTATTGTACACATCTGCATGTTGCCTGTCAGGAACATGCTGGACACTTCCCCAACAGTTACAGCTGAGGCTTTGCACTTAGTACATGCTAATTTTCATGCAAAATGTGCACGAAGTGCAAAACCATAGCATCCTTTGGTAAAAAAGCCTCACAGTATATGTGCAAATAGATGAGCACACAGAATGAATTCAAAAAATGTTCCCCAAAATTGAGAAAAATTCATTTAAATTGAGCATGAACAAAACTTTTGGGACATGCATGTCCCTAGCTTCTAATTCCTTTCCTGCGGGCAGTTGCTTGTTCTTGATTGGTAAAAGGTCCTTCAGGCAGCTCCAATCCTCTATCCCCCTCCAGAAGCACAATGCCCAAGCTCAACCCCCCCCCCCAAGCAGTTCTAATCTCCTTTCCCACCCCAAGAGCCCCTCTTCAATAAATTGCTCTCAACCTGACCCCCACCCCCTAGTCCCAATCTCTGGGCTTATCAGGGGTCATTGGTAGTCAGTGGAAGCAGGAGTAATGACTACTCACTCCAGCTCAACATGTGGTCATATCCAAAATGGCACCGATGATCCCTAGCAGTAACCTGCAAGTATGGCAAGATTATCTCTAGGAATCATTAGCACCATTTTGGATCTGACCGCATACTGAGCAGGAGGAAATGGGCATTGTTCCTGTTCTCACTGACTATTGATAACCCCTGGTAAGCCTGGGTTGGGAATCGAGGAGCCTCCTGGGGGGGCGGGATTATAGTTGTTGGGGGGGGGGGGTAAGACTGAGAGCATTTTGTTGCAGGGGGCCTTTGTTGGGGAAGAAGGTTGAACCTGCTTGGAGGGGCTTGGGCACTGTGCTTCTGGAGGCATTGTAGTTGCTGCAGGGGTAGGGGATTTTGGACAGTGTGCTATGGGGAGGAGTGGAGTGAGTAGAGTCCAGGTTAAGGGGGATACCTGAGGTCAGGGTAGTAATGGGGAATGGTGGTAGTGAACTAGGTATGCCTTCATCTCAAGAACAGCAATTTTAAGAGGCTGCTCCCATGAGTATGTGAGGGGTGCTTCACCCCCCCCCCCATGTAGCCTCTTAAAATTCTGATCTTGCCAGATGTGGAGCACCCATGAAGCCCTGCACCTATTTTACAAGGCGCTCTGCTTTTGGCAGAACCTCTTGTAAAATACTGTCATAATAATCCAAGTCCTGACATGGACATGTGAATTCCCCTCTCCACGCCCTTTCCAAAATGTGCCTTTACCTGTTGTTTACAATTTGCTTTAAGTGTAATCATTTTGTAGTACATAGACCCTTATGAAACCTATTAGAAATAAACCTCTAAAGCAATGATACTATTTTTCTCTCAGACCAAGCAGGAAGTCAGTCCTCACATATGGGTGACGTCACTGTCGGAGCCCAAGCAGGAATGCTCCCCAACTTCCATAGGAAGCTTTTGGGAGGTCAACCACACACTCATGCCCGTCTTCCCACCTGAAGGAGCCATCTTACCTCAGTCTTTTTTTTTTCCGTGTAGCCTTTCAGATGCTTGTCTGTCCCCGGAAAATCGTTGATACCCTAGTGGTACTTTTTTTGTTTTTGTTTTTAACTGTTGTTTTTCGATCTCATTCTTGTCACCGTCGTTTTGCCTGTCCCCGGGAGCTTCAGTGCCTTGACACCGTGTTTTTGTCTAGGGTTCTTTTTCTTTTTCTTGGTGTGTGGGTTTTTTCTCTTGTACCTCCCTGGTTGGCTGGAACGTTGGCATCCTTTTTCTTGGCAGAAGCCATCTTCACCAATATGTCTAAGCTGGCTAGTGGCATCAAGAAGTCTGCCCAGTATGGCAGGACCTTCTCGATAATGGACTGCCACAACTGGTGTCTTCAGTGCCTTGGGCCTAGCCGTGAGCCCTCCATCTGCACTTCCTGTTTCCAGATAATGCACAAGTGGCTCCAGAATCAGGAAAAACAGCGGGAATTGCTGTTTGATTCCTCAGAGTTGGCATTGGTACCGGCATCAATGTCGGCAGCCTTGAAGACCTCCGCCAAGGCTTCAGTTTTGCATGATGGCCGGGCTCTCTCGGAGCTGAGGGGCTGCAGTACCCTGCATTGGGGTTATCCTCTGATGAGCAAACATCCCCACAGAAGGACCAGACTTCAGCTCCGTCGACACTGAAGGGTGATGCCGAGAGCTGAGTGAAAACCATGGGCACCTGCATCAAAGCTTTCGATGAGACTCTGGGGGTGATGGCTAGAAATGGCCTCGTAAGCTGCCCCAGTGGGAGAAGTTGCCTCCCAATGCCATGACCATCATGGAGTTTCCACCGAGGGACCCGGTACCAGTGATCATGGTTGCTGCACCAGCTTCTTCCACCTCAGACAATGCATTCTTTGCAGAGTGGATGTAGGCCCTCGAGTGCAGCCTGACGGTGTTCCTTGCCCAGCAGGCTTCCTGAGACCCGATGACTCCAGATTCCTTGGCACTGGTGATGGCTCCATCTACAGCAGTGCCCTCGCCATCAGAAGTTCAGCCCATTCTCAAGGCACACATTCTCCCCGGTGGAGGAAACGAGTTGGACGGGCATCCGAGATCCCTCTTGGTGCCCAGGGCTTCCCTCTCTGAGCACCTTGGGATCAGACTGTCGTGAGCCACAGACCCCTAAGTGCCAAAGGGTCATGAGGATTCACATCAATACTTCAACTTCCTCACTGATTCTGACTCCAGTGGCTGGGAGACTGAAGAAGAGTCCCTGGTGACCGAGCACCATAGGGACATACCCTCGGATCCCTTGCCTCTATACGAACATCAGATGTCCCCACTGGAGGATATATCCTTCCACAATTTTGTGTGGGACATGGATAAGGCCTTGCCCTTTACTATCAAGGAGCCCAGGTGGAGGAGTTGGAAATCTTCCAATACCCTTTTCCTCCCAAGAAGGCCATTATGGTACCTGTGCATTGCATTCTCGAGCGGTTGCTCTTCTGAATCTGGGAAACTCCCTTCACAGTGCCCCTGGTGAGCTAATGCCTCAGTTCCAGGTATCAAATCCATAAGAACCCCGGCTTTGGGAATCCAAAGCTCCCACACAACTCCATGTTTTTGGAGTCGGCCATGTGGAAAATTAAGAGCTCCAAGACTCACTCCGCTGTGACTCACTGCTCAGATACATGATAGCTTTGGGAGGCAATGTTATCAGAGTGCAATGCTGGTGGCCTACATCCAGGCCTACCAGCTCTATATCGGCATGTACCGTCAGGACACTGGAGGATTTGACGGTTTTCTCTGTTCTTTGAGGAGAGCACCCTGTGTGCTTCCATGGCCTCGTCTCCAAGGCCAAGGAATATTCAAAATATATGACCAAGGTGGCCTACGATTGCCAGGTGGCCACTGCGGGCATTGGGACCCACCCCCTGGCTTGGCTGAAGATATCTGATTTAGATTAATGGGTGCAAGACAAGCTAGCAAATGTCTCCTGCTTGGGTGAGAATATCTTCGGCAAGCCCATGGAGGACAAGGTCGGAGAGCTGAAGAGAGAACAGTTAAACTATGAACTGGCTCTACAGAAAAACATCTGATACATCTAGGAAAGTGTCTTCAGAGAAGAAGCCTTTCTATCCCATGAAGAAAAAGTTATATGATGGCCACCACCAGTATCAGTTCTATCAAGGTCCTCATTAGGGGCAGCAACAGAAAGGACATAGCCAGCACCATCAGTGCCAGCTGAAGCCCTCAAAGCCCCAGCCAGCTCCACAGCTGCAGCCTGGGGGAGACTTTTGACTCCTTCCTCAGGAGCATGGCTCTATTTCCCATACCAGACATGGTTCCCACAAAGGTAGGAAGAAGATTGATCCACTTTGCCCACAGGTGGCCAATCATCTTAATAGACTCCTGGGCCCTCAAGTTTATCCGGGACAGATACCTGTTGCATTTCAATCAACTTCCTCTACCTTTCTTTCCAGGAGAGTATCCCCTCAATCCTCACCATGAGGGCTTCTCCATCTAGGGGCTCTCTTGACAGACTAAGCCATCGAGCTCATCCCTCCATCTCAGGCTGGAAGGGTGTTCTAATCTCATTACTCGGCGGTGTTCAACCCATATTGGATCTTCGGAACCTCAATCGGTTCCTGGTGAGAAAGAAGTTCAAGATGGTCTTCCTGGGAACCTTGTCACCATGCCTTCCATGGAAATACTGGCTATGCTCCTTAGCTCTCAAAGATGCTTATACTCATATCCTCATTCACCTCCTTCATTGACATTATCCTACTTTATTCTCAGTGAAGAGCACTATCAATACTGAGTGCTGACCTTCGGCCTAACCTCTGCTCGTTGGGTGTTCATGAAGGGTCCAGCGGTCATCGCTGCTTTGTCCAGACTGTAGGGGTCGTTGTCTTCCCTTACCTAGACATCTGGCTGATAACAGGTGTGACGCCAAATGAGGTCTGGCATTCCGCGAGACTCACTATACAAGTGCTTGAACATCTGGGCTTTATGATTAATTATGCAAAGTCTAACCTGCAGCCCTCTCAGTGCCTAGAGTTCATTGGGGTTCTCCTAGATATTACTCTAGCTTGAGCCTATCTGCCATTGGACAGGGCCCAACACTTAGTTGCACTGATGCATGATGTACAGATAATCAGATTGTAACGGCTCAGCAGATGCTGCACCTCCTCGGTCACATGGCTTCCATGGTCCATGTCACTCCATCATGTGGTTTCACATGCAACAGTCCCAGTAGACACTCCTCACACAGTGGCATTAGGCCGTCAACCATCTCAGGGACAACCTGGTCACTCCTCCACTCAAGGAGTCCCTCTCCTGGTGGCTATACCTTCTGAACCTCCTCACGGGGTTCCCTTTTCAGGCTCCTCCACATCAGCACATTCTTATGATGGATGCCTCCAAGATGAGCTGGGGAGCTCATCTCAATAGTCTCAATAGTCTGAGGAAGGAGTCAAAAGCCTCCCCCAATAATCCAAGCATTTCAGCAGCAGTTGGCCACCCAGGTGGTCCTCATCAAAATGGACAATTAGGTAGCCATGTTTTACATCAACAAGCAGAGAGGCATGGGCTCATACCTCTTCTGTTGTGAGGCATTCTGCTCTGGAAGTTCACAATCTCTCATGGCATGCTTCGGGCAGTGTATCTACCTGGGGAGCACAATGTCCCAGCGGATCATCTCAGCAGAGCCCTTCAGCCACATTAGTGGACCCTCAACAAACAAATTGTGAACAACATCATCCGGAAGTGAGGCACACTGTCGATAGGTCTCTTGCGACACCGCACAACCCCCAGCTGCTGCAGTTTTGCTCCAGAGTACTATGCAGAAATCAAACAGCTTCTGATGCTTTTCTCTTGGACTGGAGCAAGAACCTCCTATATGCTTATCCTCCAATTCCTCTAGTGTCCAAAACTCTGTTCAAGCTTCAAACGGAGGGAGCCATTATGATCCTCATAGTGCCATACTGGCCAAGGCAGCCATGTTTTCCTCTTCTCCTTCGGATGTCCCGAAGGCAGTCTCTCTGACTCGGCTGTACTCTGAATCTGATCTCTCAGGATGGGGGATCCCTTCTTCACCCCAATGTCTCATCCCTAGTGCTCACAGCATGGATGATGAACGGGTATGCACTCAAATGACACAGATTCTCCATCTGATGTGCAGGCCAGGTGCCCAATCCCTTTCCCTGTTTGGTGGAGACTGTGCTAACTTACTTCCTCCACCTCTCCAACTCTGATCTCAAATCAAACTGTCAGAGTGCATCTGAGTGTGATAGCGGCCTACCATTTCTGCTCATTTGGTAAACCCATTTCCGCCTATCTTCTCTTTGGCCGCTTCATGAGCAATGTTCCCTCTAAACTGTGTTGGGTCCCCCAACGGCATTCCTGCTAGTGTGGGGAGGAGCAGAGCAATTGTGTAAGTGATCGCACTGCATAGGCAGGTTCCTCGGGGAATCTGTTCATGGGGGGTCTATTGTTGTTCATGAGGAGTCTATTGCTTTTGTGTCTCCCAATTATGCAAGCACCAGTGGCATGGGATCTTAACATGGTTTTGGGGCAGCTTTGCACTTCCCCCTTTGAGCTGCTAAGCTCCTGCTCACTTAGATTTCTCTCCTGGAAAGTCATTTTCTTGGTAGCAATCATCTCTGTGTGCAATCGGTGAGTTACAGGCACTAGTGGCATGCCTGCCATATACCAGGTTCCATCAAACCGAGTGGTTCTTCGAACTCATCCTCGTTCCTTCCTGGTCTCTGCTTTTCATTTCAGTCAGTCAGTGGTATTGCCCACCTTTTTTCCCAAACCTCATGCCAACAGGGCTGAGGCCACTCTACACACATTAGATTGTAAGAGGGCACTGGCATTCTACCTTGAATGTATGAAGCCTCACCACCGTTCCTCTCAGCTTTTTGTCTCTTTTGACCCCAATAGCTTGGGTGTGGCAGCCTCAAAGCATACCCTTTCACTTTGCTTTGTGGACTTCATCTCCTGCACTTATGCTCAAGCTGGTCTGAATTTGGAACGCCGTGCCACAGCTCACAGTGTTCGAACTATGGCTGCTTCGATAGCAAACTTGCGTTCCATCTCCATGGTGGAGATCTGTAGGGCTGCTATGTGGTCTTTGATCCAAACCTTCACAGCCCATTACTGTCTGAATGGAGATTCCCGACATGATAGCAAATTTAGCCAAGCCGTACTCCAGTACCTGTTTAGGGTTTATGGCAACTCCTTCCCACTGGTCCTTCTGTCCATCAGGCTACTGTAGAGTTGACTTGCTATTGATGTCCCCTGCTGGACGCTCACTCTCAGAACCTTTCAGTAATTATTTATGCTGCTGTTCTCTTTTCTGGTTGCCCCATTGGTCTGTTTACAGTTTTTTTCGGTAGCCTATAGCTGGGGAGTCCCATATTTGAGGACTAACTTCCTGCTTAGTCCCAGAGAAAGCATAGTTACTCATTGTAGAAGGTTTTCTCTGGGAACAGCAGGAATCAGTCCTCATTACCCTCCCTCCTCCCCATGGAGTTGTTTTCCTTTTTGACTGATTAAGCTATGCCATCATATTGAGGTAAGATGGCTCCTTCAGTCGGAAAGATGGGCATGCATCTGTGGTTGACCTCCCAAAAGCTTCCTATGGAAGCTGGGGAACATTCTTGTTCAGGCTCTGGAGGTGACATCACCCATATGTGAGGACTGATTCCTGCTGTTCCCAGAGAACACCTGCTACAAGTGAGTAACTACACTTTCTACATATTTAATTCTAGATTGAAATACATTATGAAGAGAAGGTAGCTGATTTTTTAAATTTTATTACACAGGCGTAGATGTAAACTCTTTGCGGCAGATGAAGACCCAGAGATCAATGGCCATGCTCTCTGATGTAAAACATCTCCTGGCAGCTGGAGGAAGTATAAACCAAAAGAATGAAGATGGTGTCACACTTGTGAGTTGACAATGGACAGTTTTGTTTTTTTTAATTTCTCACTTAACTTTCCTTGGAAAAGACCAGTTTATTAAAAAAAAAAAGGCAGCAGCTAAATAATGACTAATCTGTCTTATTTATGCAGAGGAACGTTTCACTGATTTGTGCTTTTCTATTTAATCTACCATTTACCTAGATCTTTTTAAATTTTTCTTTTTCCTTGCATTTTTCCATTTTACTGTTCTGATCGTCTCCTGAAATCTATACATGAAGTGATACTTTTGATAGACTATGGTCTACACTTTTGCACCATCACTTCTGGCATTATTATAGCATGAATAAAATAGTTTCTACATGGTGAAGGTCATCAATTCTAAGGTAATATGTCAAGTTCCCTATGATATGCTTCTGAAAAAGAAATGAACAAGCAGGTCTGTTTGCTTTTGTGAATTTACCCCAAGGAAAGCAGATGCACATATTGGTATCAGCTCTGAGCTCATAAGTATAGGCCCATTTCCAATTCATCCTGCTAGAACAGTCCAGACTAGTGGATTATCTCCCCCAGCCAGCAGATGCTGGAGACAGAGGCAGTACCAAAAGCTTTGTGATGCCATCACTGGGACATATACCTCTTCCCCCAGGGGCTAACTTCAGTATTTCTCTGTCTTCAGAAGATGGTGGACTTCACTTTGTTTGCTCCTCTCAGTCGCCTAAGGGTATTGTTTGACAGTGTAGCTTTCCTTTGCGGACATCCCCAGGGAGCACAGGAGATGCTCC
The DNA here is from genome assembly GCA_033557465.1 of Ichthyophis bannanicus. NCBI lineage: Eukaryota > Metazoa > Chordata > Amphibia > Gymnophiona > Ichthyophiidae > Ichthyophis > Ichthyophis bannanicus. Next base: position 619,605,175 of record CM066033.1, read on the forward strand.
CCTTGGGTTTCCTGCTCAATTTAATGGTTTAGCTCATGGTCAAGAGGATCACTAGAACTACCATGAGGGAGGGCTTCCTGGGGGGGGGGGGTGAACCAGCCTTCCTAGCCCTGCAGCAGATCTCTTCTCCAGCATTAGCTAGATTTTTCTTGTTTTTCTATTACTTATTTAAAACAACAACAACAACAACAAAAGTGGATAGAAGATATGTTGCTGCAGACAACAGGCTATGCAGCAGACCATCTCTCTTCGTTGGCATCTCAGTGAGTTAAAATCCTCCACACCCCTCCCCTTTCCCTCCTGGTTGCATAACGGCATTATTTCCCTTTGCGGGGGAGTCCTCGGTAGCAAGGCCTTCACTGCAGTGATTTTTTTTCTTGTTTTTTACGGCTCTGTGGTTCCTGTTACCAGCTCTCCTCACGGCTTCTCGCTTCTTTTCGTCAATGCCATTTCTCTTCCGGGCTCTCTATTAAGGACTCTGCTGCACTCCTCTGTTATGTTTTTCTTCTCTCCAGTGTCCTCAGTTTGTTTTTTCATGGTGGCAGCTTTTGCTTTCATTTTTTTCTGCCGCTAACAGCCCATGATGGCAGAGGCCATTTGGGGTCATTTTGCCTAGTTGCTCCTTTTCCCACCGTTTTTACAGATTGTTCTTAGACTGCTCCACAGCCTATTTTTATTTATTTAAGCAGTTTTTCTATACCACCCTTTCCAGAGATCAGGGGCGGTTTACATTAAACAAACCATTTTACTGAGAACAGATATTACAAAACCATAACATGGTATAACTATGTACAGTTACAGAAAAGAACATTCAACTATGTACATTGTCTCCTCCTGTCACAGGACAATGAGAAGGATATCAACAACTGTATACATGTGAGTATGGGTTGGGGCTAGACAGGTGAACAATTGTGCATCAGTCATCATTGTTAGTGTTTAGCAAAGAGAAGTGTTTTCAGCTCTTTCCGGAATGTCTGGAGATCTTTTATTGATCTCATGGTGTCTAGCAGAGAATTCCATAGTGTCGGAGCAGTGTAAGTAAAGGCTCTGCTATTGGTTATTTGCTTTGTTTTACGGATTGTGGATGGAATGGCAAGTATGTTCTGGTTGTTCTTTCTTCTCTTCCTAGAATCTCTTTGTGTGTGAATCCTAGATGAGAGGAAGGAGGGTGAGATGTTATTGAGTAGTTTGAACGTGGTGATTATTTTATATTTTTTCTTCTCATTATCGGTAGCCAATGTAGATTCTTAAGAATAAGTGTAATATGGCCTGTGAGACAAGTTTTGGAAATAATTCTAGCGGTCACATTTTGAGCTAGTTGTAAGGTATTGATGGTCTTTTTAGGGAGGCCTTGCAGTAGACTGTTACAGTAGTCCCAGTGTGGGGCTATAAGAGCCTGGACACTCTTCCGGAAATCACTAGGTTCTAAGGGGTCTGAGGTTCTGGATGGTTCTTAGTTTAAATAATATAGTCCTGGCTGTTTTATATGAGATGTCATACAGAGGGATTTGTCCAGAATGATTCCCAGGTATTTCACCCCCTGCTTTACTGGAAGTGTGGTGTTTTGTATGTTCAATTCGGGAGGGGGGAGTGAAGCCTAAATTTCTTGTTGTGAACATAATTTCAGGTTTTTTTTAAAGTTGATATGGAGGTTGTTTTTGCCAAACTAGGATTCTACCTCAAGAATGCAGTCAATCATATTGTAAATGGGTTTTTTATGTTTACTGGAGTAAATAACATAATATCATCAGCATATATGAGGTATTCTATTTTGTGTCTTTTGAAAATTGAGCAGGTTGGTTGGATGTGAAGGTTTATGAGAAGGGCTGACAAAGCTGATCCTTGGAGGATTCCCTGTTCTTGAGGAAAAGACGTGGAGGATTCATGGTTAATTCTTACCAATTGGTATCTATTGGAGATGTATGATTTAAACCATTTTTCTCTGAATTTGCTGCCAGTTCTTTCTGCAAGTCACAGGAGACATCACATTTCACCAGGAAAGTTTTGTTTTTACTTTTTTTTTTTTTTTTTGCCGTACGATGCTCTCTGGCTTGCAATGTTTGGGCTGCAGCTCCTTCAGCAGAGTCTCCCTCCGTGCTATCTACTGTGGGCGTGGTATCATTTTCATCAGGAGACTCTCCTCTGACTTCCGCTTCTGCTTCCTCAGCATCTAGATCAGGCTCAGGACCAAGATTCTGCACAGTTCATGGCCTTGTTTCCCCAGACTTGGACCCTTGGCTTCTCAGCCTGTCTCTATATAACATCAAGCAGCACAACTTCCAGCCCAGACTTCCAGGAAAAGGGCTGATTCGTCACCTGAAGGACTGATTCCACATTACTCAAGACGGGATCACTCAGATGCTAATAGCCTCTCCAGTGGTTCAGAGTGTGAGGATGGTGAATTGCCCCTGCCGGAAGATGACCCTTAGTTTCAAGAGGATGGCCAGGACATTTGCTTGTTTCATAAAGAGAAACTTCTTACCTTGATTTCTCAAATCATTGAAGCTCTACATATTGTTGACCCCCAGGAGCAACAAACTCCCACTCAGATTAAGTCAAAGGCAGACCCGATTATTGTAGGTATTTGTAAGCCTTCTAAAGACTTTCCCTTTCCTCTGAGCTTCAAACAGATGGTTTCTCTGGAGTGGGACACTCCAGATGCCTCCTTATCTTTGATTCAACACCTCGGTCATTTCTATCTTTGGTCGACCGCCGATTTCAATGCCTAGCTTCAGTTTCCTAAGGTGAATGCTCTGGTGGTGGCAGTAACAAAGCATTCTAACATCCCAGTGGAAGGAGGGGCAGCTCTTTGGGATCAGCAGGATCGTAAGGTGGAAGGACTTTTAAAGACAGCCTTTTCTGCTTCTTCCTTCACCTTACAAGCCTCCATATCTGGAAGTTTGGCGACCCATGCTCTTTTGAGATGGATTGAATTACTATCTCAAGACCCCTCCTTTGCAAGATTGGAGTTGGTAACAGCTTCTTTGCAGATGCTCTTTATGATCTTCTTCGTGTTGCTGCTGTTACTGTGGCACACAGATGGTTGTGGCTGAGTCATTGGAATGAGAACGCTTCCTCCAAGGCTCGCCATGCTATATTTTCCTTTAAAGGCAAACTCCTGTTTGGGGAGGACCTTGAGAAGCTTGTCAAAAACTTCGGTGAACTGAAGCCCCAAGGTCTACCTGAGGACCAGCCTACGTCCAGCTCCTGCCGTTTAGGTGTGGGCTCATCATCTTCATCATCTTCCAAGGCTTGTATTCCTGACTCCCCTCTCTATCAGCCAAGGAAGCCATCCTTCTCTTCCACCTGCTCTGGTCAAAGGACTTTGCCCTTTTGGGTTAGCCATCAATTGAGAGACAATTATTTTGCCCCACCAAATTCTTGAGTTCTGCCTGAGCTTCCCATTGATGTGCTGGGGGTCCATCCGCGTACGCTGCAAATTGGCAGATGCTTGCATTTTTTTCCCATGAATGGGCTCGTATTGCCATGGACAAATGGATGCTGGACGTGGTTTCTCACAATTACATTCTCAACTGTGGCAAGCCCATTCCGGATGCCTTTTTGATTTCTCAATGTTGCTCCACTTGCAAAAGAGCAGCAGTGCAGGTGACTCTTCAATGTCTTCTGCTCCTCCAGGTCATTTGTCCAGTTTCCTAGTCCAAGACCAGCTTGAGATGCTATTCCATCTATTTTGTCATTTCCAAAAAGAATGGGTCCTTTTGCCCCATTTTGGACCTCAGAGAAGTCAACTGCTACTCGTGAGTGCCCCATTTTCTGATGGATACCCTCAAATCCATCATTCAGTCAGTGCAGCCTGGGGAGCTTTTAGCCTCTCTGGATCTTGTGGAAGCCTATTTTCATATCCCCATCCGCGAAGATCAGCAGCGCTTTCTAAATTTTCCATTTTTAGGCATCATTACTAGTTCAGAGCCCTACCGCTTGGCCTTGCCATGGCTCCATGGACCTTCTCAAAGGTCATGATGGTCATTGCAGCTGCCTTGCATTGCAAGGGGATTCGGGTCCATCTGTGTCTGGATGACGGGCTCATTCAAGTAATGTCTTTCACAGAATCACAGAAGGCCATTGCTTCCATGTTGTCCCTTCTGCGGAAGCTCAGCTGGGTGGTAAATCAAGCCAAGAACTCTCTTTGACCATCTCAGTCCCTTCAGTTCCTCAGAGCTCATTTCAACACAAGACTAAGCCAGATATTCCTCACTCAGAAGAGATGTCATTCGTTCTGCAATCTCATAAGCTGTTTTCAGCTCCATCTAGCTCCGATGGTTTTGGGATTATCTGCAGGTACTAGGAGCCATGGCAGCTATGCTGGACGTGGTTCCCTGGGTTCAAGCACATGTGTCTGCTTCAGCACTCCTTACTGTCACGTTGGAACCCTTGCTCCCAGGATTACGGAGTATGCCTTTCCCTCTCATCTGTGGTGTGTCACAGCTTTCAGTGGTGGCTCACATTGGACCACTTGTTATGTGGCATTTCCTTGGCAGCTACTCACTGGGTAGTCCTTAGCACTGATGCCAGTCTATCATGCTGGAGGGCACATTGTTTTGGTCAGAATGCACAGGGCCCCTGGACACAGGGGGAAGCCTACTGGCCCATCACTGTCTCAAAGCTCGAGTGGTATGTCTGGCACTTCATTCCTTTCTTCTGCTGGTTCATGCTCAATCAGTCCTGGTCCTGTCTCCTACCTCCTACCTCAACAGGCAAGGTGGCACCAATTGCCTGGGAGTGGCCTTGGAGATGGCTCTCTTGTTTCCGTGGGCTGAACACCATCTACAGGCCTTATCGGCACAACACACTGCTTCGTCCCATCCTAGGGCGCTGTAGGTACTTCCCACTAGTCTGGCCTGGTCTAGCAGGATGAATTGTAAGATAAAATTTTGCTTAACATTAATTTCCTTTCCTGGAATCCTGCTAGACCACCCTTTATCTGCTCTATTGATCTGGCCTTGCTGGCATAAGAGGTTCAGGTATAACCTCTCGGCATCTTCTCTTCAGCTAATTCTTGTATATAGTTCAGCTGCTCTGCTGCTTTGTTTTTAGTTCTCAAGTACTTAGTTGGTAATCCTTGGTTGATTCTGGTTAAGAAACCTGTTTTTTGCTAAGCTGGGAAGCTGAGATCTTATCTTTGCTTTGCCTCTGTAATACTGAAAGTAGCCCCTAGGGGAATAGGTGTATGTAAAACTGATGACATCACAAAGCTTCTGGTACTGTCTCTGTCTCCAACATCTTCTGACTGGGGGAGGTAACCCACTAGTCTGGACTGGTCTAGCAGGATTCCAAGAAAGGAAATTAATGGTAAGTGAAATTTCACCATGTGCATATTTTGTGCAATACATGCGTGACAATCCTGTCCCCACACTGTCTATACTACACCCCTCAGAATGCCGACACATATCTCACATGAAAGCAGTACACCTGCTTATCGCTGGGAAATGTTACGAGAGCCTTTGTGAGTGCATAAAACACTGGGGCTGATGCAGAAACATTAGTGTGCCATCTGCGCATAATTCTTATGCGTAGATGTCACACCACAATGTAGAAAATGGACCGGCGTGAATGTCATCACTGCGCAGAAGCCAGCACCAATGCTAGCACATAGCCCATGTAAGTCCATTCAAACTGCATGATAATCAAGAAATGAGTTCTTTAGAAAAAAAATACAGTGGGACGGTGTTGGAATGAATTGCTCTATGATGGAATTGTATGTGGCACATGACGGCGACCATTCAGCTCAGCATAATAGTAAAACTTCTGAGCAGAAATATGTGCCACATAGAATTCCAGCACGTACGCAGGATCTAGGCTCTGCTAACATAGAGGCTTGTGTACATGTGCCTACCTCATTTGAATGCTGTTGGTTTGCTGCATACAGGTGCAGAATGTCTGTGTTACTCTCTTGCTAGAAAACAATGAGCACGGCTTTCAGCCCACAGCTCTAACGCCAGCTTTCTGCATCGGTCCAATTGCTCTACTTGTTCATGTTCCTTAAAAAACCAGCCCCAAACTATTCAGCTTTGATCTTGGCTCGCTATTACCAGTCGAGTCAGGTACAAGTGTTCACGATTACACATGATTTATCTGCAAGGTCCTTGCTGCATACATTACATGAGACTCCAGTCATTAGGACCGGGAGGTCTCACATGCAAAATCCATAATAGTATTCCAACACTAAGGGCAAAGAGCAGCCAAACTGCATGTGCCTGGGTATTTTCACTTTACATACCTACGCTTTGGAATGCCCTCCCGGATAGGATAAGGGCTATTACTGACCCATCTGTTTAGGGTATACTATGGTAATGATGATTAACCAGTAATCTGACAGTATCATGTTGACAGGCCAGTTATTTGATGTTTTCTGTTACAGTCCTGGTTTTGTCACTGCTTGATGTATTGTGTGATTTATTGTAACAGTTACTTGTTACCTGCTTTGACTTTATAAATAAAGTGGAATACAAATTGGCAAAATAAATAACTCAGACTTCCCAGAATAAGCCAGTGAGGGATTTGCATGAATGCAAAGAGCTTCACAGAACAAGCAGACATCAGACATGGCACACTGTGATAGGAGTCATAAACATCGTCTTTACCATTTTGTTTCAATATTACTGATTTTATATCAACATGAACAAATTAGAATGCTTATTATATTCAGACTTTAACACACGGAGTCACAGTTTGTCTCTGTGTTGATCACAGCTGCATATGGCATGTGCAAATGGCTACAAGGATATAACCTCTCTGTTGCTTGATCATTCTGCTGACCCAGATGTTGTGGACGGTCAGTACTGGACACCTCTTCATTTAGCTGCAAAATATGGGCAGGTAATCGTTATTTTTTTTTTCAATTATATTTCAATTAAAATGTTAACGGATTCGTTTTTATGAGTTTGGTCTGGAAAATAAAAATCGTGTTGCCCCAGATTGGAAGGTTGGGCTATATTTTGTTGGATTCATGATATTTCACTCATAGAACAAAGTTGAAAAATTCTGACAGATGCCCATTAAAAGTAATTAATGAACATCCAGGGCTGATACTGAAAGTCCTTAACCGGCTGATCAACAGGAGATCAGGCAGCTAAGGGGTCAGATCTCAATATTCAGATAGCGGCACTATCGGGATAGGGTCGCTGAGTATCTCCACAGACCACCTTGGCACTATCTAGTTAGTTCAGCAGCAGACCATGGGTGGAACAGGGGCAGTGCCGACACTTTCCTGGTTTTCTAATTTTCGGTGGCCCCTGCTGGACAACTGAGGCCACATGCAAAACTAGCCTAAATTGCAATCAGAATAAGGGCTGGCTGAAAATCATGCTCACTAAGTAAGGGTTGGCACTACCCAGTTAGTGCTTCTGAGCGGGGATGTTCAGCAACAGTTCCTATCCGGGTACTACTGCTGATATTTAAGCACCATGGCTGACCACCATAGTATTTACACAATCAGCATTTCTGAATATCAGTCAACAGCTCAAAAGCCAAGAAATGCATATTAAAAAAAAACCCCTTGTCTATGCTGAATTATTATCGCAGGATATTTTTTTGCCTTTAGGATATTACTAAAATTCATGTAATTTGGTTCAAAAATCTAATTAGTTCATCTCTAGTAGGAAAAAATGGTGTTTTCAGGTTGAATGCTCAATGATGAAGAAAGCAGATGCTATTTGCTTTGATTCTTCTGTCAATATCTTCTGAATAGTGCATATATGGTTTGGTTTCCTGACATCTTTAATACCTCTTGTTTGCTAGAATAATGCAGAAAAAAAACATTGTGTTTGAAAAAGTAAATGTTATTTGCTCCTTTGTTGTTAATATGTTTTTATTGAAGCTGTCTTGGTATTTTTGAGTAGGTAGTATCCTAGCCTACTATATCAGCAAAACTTAAATTCACCAACAACATGCTAGAATTCAAGTAAGTTTGGGATAAGAATAGATAGCAGAGGTAAGGACACTGGAAGTAGATGACTGTATGTCAGATGGCATCTGTGATGATAAAATAGAGGCAACTGGAAAGCGTGCATGAACTAAGCCTCCCTCATAGCTTCAGATCGATCAGAGACATCAAGCAATTCAGGAAAGCTCTGAAGCATCATCTATTCCTTCTACACTTCTCACAACCCAACAGCACAGCCCCTTCTCCCACCCCACAATCGAACCCTTCAACACCACACTCATCACACACAAACTAAACTAGCCATCTCTCAAACCCAATCATGATTTACAAGTTTTCGATCTAATAAAACTTTAGATACAAAACCACGTCAGTTTCAGAATATACATTAATAGTACTACAGGAATATACGTTCAAATTGTATTGTACTAATCTTTAATTTAACAGTAATGGGGGGGAGGAGTGACCTAGTGGTTGGGGCAAGGTACTTCAGGCCAGAAGGTCAGGGGTTCAAATCCCACTAGAGGACAGCAACCTTGGGCCGGAAGGACTGGGGTTTCTAGTCCCACAGGTGCTCCTTGTGGTCTTGGGCAAGCCACTTAACCCTCCATAGCCCATGTTCCCTGTAAAATAGTTATCTCCAAGTTATAATGCCCTGTTCAATGTAAACCACACTGATGCAGAATAGCACAGTATATAAGAGAATGTAAATAAAATTAATAAATAATGACATACAAATGTGCTTTAATGTAAATAGCCCACTCATGTTCTTCAATCACCACTTAAATTTTACATAGTTCCCCCAGTTCTTTTCCATGTTACCTCCCTGTTATATGTAAACACTGGACAATTATGCTGCCCTTGTGTCAAACTGTTAATTGTAAACTGCACTGATAATAAAGAGAGCGGTATAGAAAAGCCTTTAAATAAATAAATAAGCTGCCCCTATCTGACGCTTCTACATAAAATTGGATGTTAACGCAGAGCAGATCCCTTCTGTTGTAGAAGATATTTAGTCACTTCTCAAACCCTTGTAGGTAATCCTGATTTCAGTATAGCATGTTTACCATTATAATCTACCATGAATTCATATGCCTATTTGTTTATGCATTTAATACTTCTTATATTCTGGCAATTTTTAAAAAAAACAATTCTAGGTGGTTTACACTATAAACAAATTATTTTCAGAACAAAATGACAATTATAACAGTTGAGGGATGTGTGACGGGAACGGCACAGGCAGGGGAGTGGTTTCATGGCTGTAGTAGCAGCACAGCAGAAGCAGAATAAAGTCCAGCAACAGAAGACATGGCCATACAAGCTGCGGCATTTTTCTTTAGTTTGTTCGAAGCGGCGCTCTTTCCCAGAGTTGCACTAGCATGAGGCATTTCTTGAGCTAGGATTTTTTACATTATCAACAGCTGAAAGTCAGGTTCTCTTCAATATTTTCTTCTTTTTTGAATCAACGTTTGTCATTTTTGCAATGTTGAGAACAGACTGGTGACATTAAATTTGTCTATTTCATCAAGGCAACATAACATGCTAATGTCCATTTATAAAATAGGTACCCAGAGTCTGTTCTAGTAGTGTGCAAATTCACACTCACCAATTTATACCTTCTCTGGAAATGGAATGACTTGTTGCATATATTTAATGCATGTATTCTGTTTGTTCTCACTGCTCACACAACGCCCCCAAGGAAGTCTATACATAGTCCATATGCAAATATGCATAAACTGTTAGCATACATACCTTTTATGCACCTATATCCCTATACAATTTGCTTAGAGTATTTTTCTGCATGTAAAATGGGCTTTTTTTGAATGCCCGCTGTGATCACACAGCTGTATGCAAAGCATTAAGATCTCTTTCACTTTCTCAAGAAAACTTCCCATAAATATATAATATTTTGTAAGTGTTTTACTTTGAAGCTCACATGCTCCCATAACATCAGTCACAGCATCACATGGCCATAAAAATATTTGTACAAAGAGCCCTTCTATCTTTTTTCTAAGTATTTTTATGGCCATGTGATGCTGTGACTGATGTTATGGGAGCATGTGAGCTTCTGAGTAAAACACTTATGAAATACATTTATGTAAGCTTTTTTCAGAAAATGAAAGAGATTTTAATGCTTTGTATGCACCTGTCTAATGGTGGGCATTTGAATTTGAGTGAAATAGAAATGTGACGATACTGATTAAAGAAGTATATGATTGAGGCGGCGGTGTTATGTGATTCTTCTCTGTCATTGATACTTTGCTGATCTGAGAAGTGGCTTTGATATTTTTTGTGATTTCTACTTGCATATACATGCTCTGTGTTACTGCTGCCTTGCAGCACGTGTAGCTTTGTGTAAGAGGTGACTTTATGAAGCCACATAAGTGCATATGTTGCCTTTATCAAACAGATGCAATGTACACTACACACCTACTGTGTATATGCCTTTTCTCTCTGTTATAAAATTACCCTCTATGCCCTCAAGGGGGATCAAAACCATTGTCATTGTTTTGGCTTATTTCCAAGGGGGCTGACCAGCTACGTCTGGCCCCAGACACTGAGGTAACTGTGATTGTATGTCTAGTACACCTTGAACTAGGTGTGACCAGGGCCAGTGCAAAGACATGAGGCCCCCCTGCTCCCATCCCTGTCCCCATTGCCACCACTACTGTCCAGGACCTACAGTGGTAGCAATTACTTCAAACAACCCACAGTGCTTATTTAGACCTGAGATGCAAGGCTGTTTCTGCTTCCACCCTCTCCGCAGCGCTTGTCTAAAACTCCGGTGCTGCAGCCATATTTGTGCTTCCTTTTGTATAGGGGTGAAAGCAGCAGTCTCTTCTGACCCCATGCAAAGAGGAAGTCAGCATTGTGCATTAGAGGAGGCAAAACTACAAATGACCCTGCAGCATTATAGATTTTGGTAAGCACTGCAGCGCTGTTTGAAGTAACTGCCACCACTGCAGGTCCTGGAGAAGGATGGCTGTGGAAGCAATGGGCTGCCCTCTAACCGTTGGTGCGCTAGGCACCTGCCTAGTTCACCTAGTGGTAGCACCGGCCCAGAGTGTAACTAAGACATATTAGGGTAGAACTATGCTTTGTGTCTGAGTGTTTTGTTATCTCGCATGCACTGTTTTCTTCCTGGCCATTTTGTAAATAAAGAATATTTTCTGTACTCTTTTTCCTTATCTCACTGTTACAGCTCATAGAAAGAGCCAGAAAAGCCTTATCCAGACAGAGGACACTAATGAATTGTCCATGGTGCCTGCCCGTCCTGTATACTTCAAATACCTATTTATAGACTGTAGCAAATATTTTCATTTTATCATGGATCTCTGTTTTAACAAGAGTAGATATTGGGCAACAACTCAAAAACCTTCATTTGCCCTTCCGAGACCAAAAATGATTTTTAGTGAACTCAACTTGGTGCACACAGCATAGAAGTTGAGCTACAGTTGTATAATATAATTCTCAAAATAAGCTGTCCATTATTATATAGACTTTTATTAGTACTTGTTAAAAGGCAAATGTACTGATTGTAAGTGATTTTGAATTAATAGTGTCTGATGTGATGTAGCTCTGCATTTCAATAGACCCTTTTTCAGCGCATGACTGTTCCTCTGAGTCATAAGAAGAAAATATTTCATCGACTAGAAGAACCATCAAAGCAACTTGATTTTCTAATCCCCTGCTGGCATTTTAAAATATCTCTTTGCCTTGGGTTATAAATTGTGATCCAAAGCAGATAGAGCTCCTTTCTGCTTATGCCGTTTCATGAGCACCGATAACACATATTGGAAGGTATATTCTGTGAACAAAGCCCACAGTTCTTTGCCTCTGCGATTAGAATGTAGATGATTTACCAAATGACACATAAATGTCCAATTTATCTGGCTGGCTGCTTCTGTTTCTTGATGCATGCTTTTTTTCACCTAAGAACTTAAATTTTAAATGCCACCCATTTTTTTGAGCTGGTGATTATTTATCATTATTCTGTTGGATATACTCTCTCCAAATGAGTACTTTATTGATAGGGGTCTGCCTTTCTTAGAAAATAACCTCCGATGGTGATTAGTTTTGTTTGGAAGTGTCACTGTGCAAAGACCAGTCAGCTATTCTATCAGTCTATTAGCTGCTATTCTTGTAACCGATATTCTAAATTCATGGATGGTTTCCAACGTTGCTATTTCTTTGTTGCATTTTGTGTCTACAAGTGCAGTGGAAATCTCTAGGTATGTCATTTTTTATCAAGCTGAAAATTAAGGGGGGGGGGATTTTATAAGTGACTTGAGGCTATAGGATTTATTCTGAGGCACGAATAGCAGGGATGGACGTGCGGCTTTCCCCTCCTGTCTAACTTCACCGCCAGTTGTGTGGGGAAGTTAGATGGGGGAAGGGAAGGGGCAGCACATGGATGGAGAGTGGGCAGGTGGTGGGCGGTCGCCGGCCCTGGATGTACAGGGCCGATTCTAATATTGGCCCTGTACATCCAGGGCTGGAGAATTGACCGGGGATTTATTCCACCTCCAAGATAGAATAACTCCCCTGGTCATGTTTTTTTAAGCAGGCCGGGGCACAGAAGGGACTTGGGGGGCTTGGTACAGCCCTGTTTTAAAATGGTGCACACAGAGGCATTCTTGGGAGCAGAATATATGTGGACCAAGGAAGGTTTTGGAATTACAGTTTTATAAAATATACACATCTATATCTATTCTTACCACTACATAGATACAGACGTCCACACCTGCCTCAGAACAGGTGTAAACTCATATACTTTCTTTCCCTGGGGCAGAGATTCTCAACCCAGTCCTCAGAACACTCTTAGCCAGTCAGGTTTTCAAGATAATGAATATGCATGCGATAAATATGCATGCGATAAATTTACATACAGTGCATGCAACTCTCTCTCATGCATATTCATTGTGGTTATCCTGAAAACCTGACTGGCTAGGTGTGTCCTGAGGGCTGGGTTGAGAAACCATGCCCTGGAGTAATTTAATGAAGGCACATTATGGAATAGGCACAGCCTATGTGCCTTGACAGCTCGGTATCTCGGGGAGAACATTTTTTAAAATAGCTTATACAGGTAAGGGTTTTTTATCTTTCATTAATAACTCCAGGCCCCTTAACCCCGGATTTTCAGTTCCACTGCGACAGAAGTGAAAAACCTGGGGCTCACCACACAGCTAACCAGGCAGCAGTGATTTTGGATGCTGCCCAGTTAGCCATGGTACTTTAAAGATAGGCGAGAGCAGCATCCAAAATTGCTGCTACCCGGTTAGTGCCATTCCCCATCTTCATTCTGCCTGAAACGCCCCCAACACACCCCAGTGCTAACCGGATAGCATCGGAGCATGTAGGGGACTTAATTGGGGATTTTCAAAGTGTTGGTAATCATATAGGAAAGGGCATGCTATTTTCTCCAGGACCAAGCAGGAAGTCAGTCCTCACATATGGGTGACGTCAGCGCCGACGGAGCCCTCGTGCGGAGCATTTCCCCAGCTTTCACAGAAAGCCTTTGGGAATTGCAGTGCGCATGCGCGGTCCCCTTCCCGCCCAAGGGTGCCATCTTGCTCAGTCTTCTTTTTTCCGCGGAGCCCAACGGACGTAGTTCGTTTTTCCCCGAGGAAAAAGTTGATTTTCTCTATTTTTCTATTTTTTCTCCGGTTCGACGCCGGATCCTTTTCCCGCTCAGACCGATACGCCGGTATCGAGTCCTTTCTCTCTTTTTTCGGTTTTTGTCCTTTGTGACTGGCGTTCGCGCCTTTTTTCTTTTTTCCCTGGCAGACCGGTCTTTTGACCTAGCAGGGGCCCTTTTTCCCCCGATGGCTGCCAGCGAGTTTAAGAAATGTGATCGGTGTAAGAAACTTATGTCTCTTACCGACACACATGACTGCTGCCTCCGTTGCCTCGGACCCGATCATGACCCGATGATCTGTGGTCTGTGTGGCAAAATGTCCTCGAAGGCCTTGAGGAGTCGGCAGCACCAGAGGGATAGAATTTTTTCTGACTCCGCGTCTGGCCGGGCCCGGACCTCGTCAGAGGCCTCAACGTCTCGGGACTCCGGCCCTGAGCAGCGTCGGAGTTCCTCTGAGCGGGGGTCTCCTTCGCGGGAACATCGCAGGAAGAAGAAACCCGCGAGGGCGGCGTCGGTGGATGCTCCTGGTTCCTCGAGGGCCAAGTCGCATAGCCCCGATAGCCATCCCGGGTCTTCGGAGTCGGAGAGGCCTGCGAAGCATCCTCGTGTCGAGATGGTGTCTCCTGGACACGTAAGTGCTGTTGTCCTCGTTGACTCTCCTCCGAGGGAGCCGACGTCAGGGCCCGAGTCGGGGGCTGCTGGGTCTCCTGAGCCTCGGACTCAGGTTGACGGCCTTGGAGAGCAGCTTCGCTGCCTTCATGGAACAGCAGCGGGCATTGATCACCGGTCTCACCGGTGCATCTGCCCCGACCACCGGGACCTCGACCTCCAAGTCGACCCCGGAGGCCGAGCCGATCCTCGAGTACATGCGGGCTCGAGTCGATCCTCGGCCACGGTCTCCCTCGACCTCCCGTTCGGGGCCGAGGTTGTCGATGCCGATACCCTCGGCATTGGGGCGGAGGGCATCGGTGCCCGCCCGACCGGAGCTGCTCGATTCCTCTTCCGAGGAGTCGGGCTGGGAGACGGAGGACGAAGAGTCACCCGACACCCATCGGACTCGGTGTGTCCCCTCAGACTCACCCGAGTCCGAACCTCGGAGACGGTCCCCACCGGAGGATACCCGGTTCTCGGACTTCGTGCGGGATATGGCCAAGGCCTTGGCCTTCCCCGCGTATCCCGAAGAGGAGCCTCGAGCCGATAAGCTCGAGGCCCTCCAGTTTGACTCTCCCCCGAAGGAGGCCTTTACTGTTCCGGTTCCTCCGATGCTGGAGCGGCCACTCTTCCGCATGTGGGAGACCCGGGCTTCGACGCCGGTGTTAAGCAAGCGGGTCGATTCCATTTATCGAGTCCACAAGAGCCCCGGGTTCCAAAAGGCACAATTACCGCACCACTCCATGGTTGTGGAATCAGCCATGCATCGACTGAAAAGTCAGAAGATGCACTCCTCGGTGCCTACCGGCCGGGAGGCCCGGAACCTGGATGCCCTCGGTAAGAAGTGCTTCCAGGGCTCTATGCTTGCTTGCCGTGTCCAGACTTACCAGCTCTACATGGGCATGTACCTCCGAGACCTGGCAAAGGAGATTGCCGGGTTCTCTGCTGGTCTCTCCGAGGAACCTTTGTAGGCCTTGTCCACTGGTATTCAAGAGTTCTCGAAGTTTATCTCTCGAGCAGCCTACGATGGCTTCGAGGCTTCGGCCCGAGTAGCTGGGGCCGGCATCGGTGCCCGCTGACAGGCTTGGCTACAGTCATCCGACCTCAAGCCATGGGTCCAGGACAAGTTGGTCGATGTCCCCTGCCGAGGTGAAAACCTCTTTGGCAAGCCCATGGCTGAAAAGGCTGCAGAGCTCGAGACCGAGACTCTGACCCGGACTAGGCTTTCCAGGAAAACCTCTGCCCCTTCTCAGAAAAAGAAGGTCTCGGGAAAAAAGACCTTTTACCCGAGGAAGTCATCTGCCTACAAACAGTACCCTCATTATCAGGCCTTTGCAGCTCCCCAACAGGGTCAGCAGGCCAAGGGGCAGGGTCAAGGGCCCCGTAGGCCGAAGACCCCCAAGCCACCAACACCGGCCCCTGATCAGCATGGTGGGGGTTTTTGACTCAAACAGCATAGCCTCTTCTCCTCAGCTGGCTTCTCTCAGCACAGGAGGCCGGCTGGCCCACTTTGCCCACAGGTGGTCAGCCGTCACATCAGATACCTGGGTTCTTCATATAGTCCAAAGGGGCTGTCTTCTCCATTTTCACCAGGTACCTCCCTCCTATTTTCCAGGGGAGCCTCCAAGACTCCCTCTGCACAGGGACCTACTCCTTCAGGAGTTGACAGGTCTACTACAGGATCAGGCTGTGGAACCGATGCCCCACCACCTGAGAGGTCAAGGCTTTTATTCCAGGTACTTTCTGGTACCAGAAAGAACAAGAGGCCTCAGACCCATCCTAGACTTGCAAAACCTCAACAAGTTCCTGCAGAGGGAAAAGTTCAAGATGCTTACCCTTGGAATCCTGCTGCCCTACCTCCAGCAGGGAGACTGGCTATGCTCCTTGGATCTAAAGGATGCGTATACTCACATCCTTATCCATCCAGACCACAGACAATATCTCAGGTTTGTTGTGGGAGGAAACCACTACCAGTACAGAGTGCTTCCCTTTGGCCTCTCATCCACTCCCAGGGTGTTCACCAAGTGCCTGGCGGTGGTGGCGGCCTACCTGAGGCTTCAGGGTCTCTTTGTGTTTCCGTACCTGGACGACTGGCTCATAAGGGGCCAATCTTCCCAGAAGGCCAACCAGGCCACCCTTCGCACGGTGGCTCTGCTTCAGCACTTGGGGTTTGTCATAAACTTCGCAAAGTCCACTTTGCTCCCGTCCCAGAACCTAGAGTTCACAGGGGCCAGACTAGACACTCTTCAAGCAAAGGCTTTTCTGCCTCTGGACAGGGCCCACAGGCTAATGGATCTGGCCAGCCAGTTTCGCAGCAATTCCCTGGTCTCTGCCAGGCAATTCCTGAGACTACTCGGCCTTATGGCTTCCACGGTCCATGTCACCCCCAATGCCCGCCTGCACATGCGTCCTGCTCAGTGGAGCCTTCGCACTCAGTGGCATCAAGCCACTGGGGGCCTAGCGGACTCAGTGAGGATTTCCAACCTCCTGATCTCCTCTCTGCAATGGTGGCTTCATCTTCCAAATCTGGTGCTCGGAGTGGTTTTCCAATCCCCTCCGCATACTCAGGTGCTGACGACCAATGCCTCTCTTCTCGGTTGGGGAGCACATTGCCAAGGGGCATGTACTCAGGGTCTCTGGACCCCTTGGGAGGCTGCTCAGCAGATAAACTTCCTGGAGCTACGGGCGATATGCCTAGCTTTGAAAGCCTTCTCCCACCTCGCCTCTCACCGGTCTGTACTGGTCCAGATGGACAATCAAGTTGCCATGTTCTATGTTAACAAACAAGGGGGCACAGGCTCCTTCCTTCTTTGTCAGGAGGCACAATGACTGTGCTCTTGGGCTGTCAATCACGGAATCCTTCTCAAGGCTGTCTACCTCCCAGGTCAGGAAAATTGCCTGGCAGACAGACTGAGCCGGATCCTGCAACCACACGAATGGAGATTGAACCCATTGGTGGTTCAGCAGGTCTTTCTCAAGTGGGGGCTCCCCACCATGGATCTTTTCGTCACTCCTCTGAACTGGCAACTCCCGAGATTTTGCTCCAGGCAACCGCATCCTCTCAGAGTAGCAGCGGATGCGTTTCTGATCTCGTGGTCCACAGGCCTACTGTATGCGTTTCTTCCCACACCACTAGTGTCCAGAATGCTGTTCAAAGTCCTCAAGGACGGGGCTTCATTGATTCTCATAGCCCCCGGGTGGCCGAGGCAACCATGGTTCCCGCTTCTGTTACAGCTGGCGGTGGACACACCTCTTCCTCTGGGGTTTCAACACGATCTCCTGTCACAGGATCAGGGGACTCTCTTGCACCCCAACCTCCAGTCCCTTCATCTGATGGCCTGGTTGCTGAAAGGGTAGTCCTAGCTCCCTTACTGCTACCTCGAGAGGTGGAAGATGTAGTCTTGGCCTCTCGGCGTCAATCCACTAGGAAATCCTACACTCTTAAGTGGCGTAGATTCTCCGCTTGGTGTGCTCAGCACAGTGAGAATCCCTTCTCCTGCTTGGTAGCGGTGGTATTGCAATATTTGCTCTACCTCTCCAATCTGGGCCTTAAGTCTAACTCTGTCCGAGTTCACCTTAGTGCCCTCTCAGCGCACCACTCGCCGGTGGATGGCAGGCCTCTTTCGAACCACCCTTTGGTGGCTCGTTTCCTCAGAGGCCTCCTTCTGCTTAAGTCTCCTTTACGTCCACCGGCCCCTGAGTGGGATCTGAATGTGGTCTTACAGCGGCTTACTTGTCCGCCTTTTGAACCTATGGCTACCTGCCCGCTCCGTTTTCTCTCCTGGAAAGCTTTATTTCTGGTAGCTCTCACCTCTGCTAGGCGAGTGAGTGAACTGCAAGCACTAGTGTCTGATCTTCCTTACACCAGGTTCTACAGGAATAGGGTAGTCTTACCGACTCACCCTAAGTTTCTTCCTAAAGTTGTCTCACCTTTTCACCTCAATCAGGAGATGGTTCTTCCGACCTTCTTTCCCAGGCCACATGCCAACCGGGCTGAGATGGTCTTGCATACCCTGGACTGTAGGAGGGCGTTATCCTTCTACCTTGACCGTACGTGGGAGCATCGGAAGGCTGTTCAGCTTTTCGTTTCTTTTGACCCCAATAAGTTGGGGCTCCCTGTCTCCAAGGGTACATTGTCCATATGGGTTGCTGACTGTATCGCCTGGGCTTATGGGGCAGCCGGCCTCTCGTTGGAGGGTCGAGTCATGGCTCATCGTGTCAGGGCGAAGGCTGTGTCAGTGGCTCATCTCCGCTCTGTTCCGTTGGCTGACATCTGCCGGGCCGCTACTTTGTCTTCAAGCCAGACTTTTGCGGCCCATTGCTGCTTTGAGAGGGAGTCCCGCAGGGACAGTGCTTTCGAACAGGCAGTACTCCATAATCTCTTTGGGGTTTAGGCAACTCTTACCCTCCGGCCCTGTTGTTGGGCTACCGGTCGGGGGCGTTCTCAGAGAAGATTCCTTCCTTCTGTGCTGACGAGCTCGAGGGAGCTCATTTTTCCGCTTTGGGTCTCCGGTAGCCTTAAGCTGGGGAGTCCCATATGTGAGGACTGACTTCCTGCTTGGTCCTGGAGAAATAGTAGTTACTCACCTGTAACAGGTGTTCTCCAGGAGCAGCAGGAATCAGTCCTCACAACCCTCCTTCCTCCCCTTGGAGTTGCAGTCATATGATTTATTTTTGCTAATTTTTTTTGCTGTCTTT
This sequence comes from Ichthyophis bannanicus, assembly GCA_033557465.1. Taxonomy (NCBI): domain Eukaryota; kingdom Metazoa; phylum Chordata; class Amphibia; order Gymnophiona; family Ichthyophiidae; genus Ichthyophis; species Ichthyophis bannanicus. Next base: position 619,624,062 of record CM066033.1, read on the forward strand.
TAGATATGTCATCAGACTGAGCAAGATGGCAAACTTGGGCGGGAAGGGGACCGTGCATGTGCGCTGCAATTCCCAAAGGCTTTCTGTGAAAGCTGGGGAAATGCTCCGCACGACCCATATGTGAGGACTGATTCCTGCTGCTCCTGGAGAACACCTGTTACAGGTGAGTAACTACTCTTTATTTACAACTGCTTGTTTCAATTTAATGGAGATAATAGTCCACTGATGTGACCTACAGAAAATGAAATTCCTCGTAACTTTTTCTTATCATCCCTCCAGTCCAGACACATGGGTTATGCCCTATCACCAGCAGATGGAGACTGAAATCACAGGTTCTGATGATGTCACAGTATAAAGGTTCTGTACACCTCCTTTTACTCCAGTATTCTCAGTCTCCAGCAAATGGTGATGAGCCTCTGTGCAGTCTGGACTCCACTGACAAGATAGATAGAGATATTTTCTTTAAGCTATCTATCTATCTATCTATCTATATAAAACAGGGTGGCCCAAAAAAAGTAAGAACATCTCGTAGCATAAAAGTTATTTAAAAATTCAAAAAGACAGATGTAAACGATTGACAAATTAAAAAAAAAAAAAAAAAAAGATGGCGACTGGAAATTGTCTAAATAAAGATGTTATATAGCTAAAAAAGGTAAATAAGTAAACTAAGCTTTTAATTTACGAGATGTTCTCACTTTTTTTGGGCCACTCTGTATATGTATGTATGTGTGTGTGTATATATATATATATATATATATATATATATATATATATATATATATATATGCTTAAGAGAGATTGCTGCTCTACAGAGAACCTAAACTGTTAAGTCAGCAGATAGTACTTTTTTAAGGGGTGTTGAACCTGATGGTCCAAGTCCCTCCCCCTACTGAAAGCTGCCAGCCCTGTAGCCTGTCTAAGGTCTAGGGAAGTTCCCATCCCTCTCTCAACTAAATTTGAGTGGAAGTCCAGGTCATTAGCGCACAGCAGCATTTAAATTGATTGCAAAAAAAAAGACGACAACAAAGAAGTGAGTGAAGCGGTCTAGCTGGCCGATGAAGCAAGACAGGCAGAAACATTGCTGAGTTCTCTGGTCAGGTTAGCGGGCTAGTTAGGATTTCCTTCAGCGCCAGCTTTTTATTTGGACATGTGTGGCTAAATCAGTGTGCGCCACGTGTGGAAGTCAGCGGGGTACTTTGTCAGCTGCAGGGTTTTGCTGCAGCTGTATTCAGGAGAGCCAGGCTGCAGAGGATGTTCTTAAAGGTGGGAAATCCACTACAGGGGACTCTCAGGCAGCGATGGAGAACATATTTCAATTTATTCAGGCATCTCTTCAGCTGCAGGAGCCAGTGCTTTTGGCGAGAACAGTGGCCATTTTGTTTTTTGGAGCAGGAGATATCTCCTCTCTGGTGTAACAGCCATTTCCTGTTCTTCGGGAAGGCATCGAGTGGGGGAACCCAGGTCTAGACAAAATATTTCAAATACTCCATTTTCCCCAGATTTTGCACTGCTTCTGCACCAGGCATACTGCATGAAGCAGGGCCTGATAAATGCTTCAGTTGGCAAGTCGGCATCTGCTGTGGCAGTTCCTGAGCCTTTGGCTTGCAAAGGATTTCTCAGAGCCTGCTTTCAAACGCTATTGGTTGGATGAGGAACTAGCCGAAGATCAAGTGTCTCTTCTTTCTGGAGCCTTCAAGGATCCTCTAGAGGGTCCCTCAGGGCTTTGGGGTGATTATTCTCCAATAGATCTGGAAGAGGGAGAGATAATTCTTAAGGAGGACCCAAACAGTATTAGAGTTTTCTGTCAGGAAGAGTTAATGACATTGATTGCGCAGTCTTTAGCTGCACTGAATATTCCTTTCTGCTCCCCAGTGGAAGAAGTGACTCTAGAAGATCCTCTGCTTCAGGGCATATGTACACCTCAAGGTTTCTTCCTGGTGCAGAGTGATAATGATTGATGTCGAATAGGAGGTGTCGGAGGCCGATTTGTGGGGAAGTTGGTCTATGTCTCGCTTGTACTCCATTCTGCTGGCAGAGAGCGAGCTTCTCAATTTACTGAAGGTGGATGCAGTTACCAAGAAGATGACAGTCCCAATCGAGGGATGAGTGATGTTAAAGAATGCTCAATATAGGAAACTGGAAACTCTGCTAAAGCAATCTTTTGAGATAAATGCCATGGCATTACAAGCTTCCCTTTATGGAGCTTATGTGACTCGAGTGTGTTTAAAGTGGGCGCAGAGCTTGCCTGGCTCGGAGCTGGTCCACAACAAGTGCCATCTGAGGTGGATAAGTTGGAATCGGAATCCATTTACCTGGCAGATGCATTCTATGATTTGGTAAGAGTCTCCACAAAGAGCATGGATTCAGTTGTCTCGGTGCAGCATTTTCTTTGGCTGTGCAGTTGGTCTGCAGACGTGTCTTCTAAAATCCATCTCAGTAAGCTCCCTTTTAAGGGTAAGCTGTTCTTTGGAGAAGCTTTGGAGAAGGATTTAGGTGAAGCCAAAGGGGCCAGACTCTTGGAGAACAAACCTAAGAGTGGGAAATCTATGGCTCCAGTCAGAGGACAGTTTAGAGATTTCTATATTTATTTATTTATTTAATGGTATTTATATACCGCCTTATCATTCAATCAAAGCAGTTTACACAGCAAACAATCAGGGGGCAAGTGTTTTCATGCAGTGTAGAGTGTGGCGTGTGTGTGTTGGCGGGGAAGTGATTAGGGTTGGATTAAATACATAGTGCGCTATAATACATCATGAGCTATTATACAGTCTTATGTACAGTCTCGGGGTGGAGGGTGGGCAGATGATTTTGCGTAGTGGACTTTGCTCCTTTCCAGCATGCTCGCTATACTTCCAGGGGGCAGTCCTTTCAAAGCAGTAGAGAAACAGGTAGAGGTTATCATTCGGGAGCCACAGCAGCCTCCAAGAAGCCGTAATGAAATGAGGGGGACCCAAGAGGAGTTGATACTGGCTACAACACTTTTACTCTGCTTGGGTCCAGATTACTTCTGATCAGTGGGTGTTAGAAGTGATTTGAGAAGGATATGCTCTGGAGTTGGCTCAGCCCATCTCCGATGCTTTTATGTTGTACCCATGCAAGGCTCCTACCAAGATAAGTGGTAGCCTTACGAGAACCTTGTTTTCACATGGAAAGTTACGGTCTGTAATAGTAACCATGTGAAAGGACGAGTATTTGATGGCTCTGGATCTCACAGAGGGGTACTTTTATACCCCATTCATCCAAACCCCCTCAGTATTTCCTAAGGTTTGCAGTGCCCATGGGGCATTTTCAATTTCAGGCTTTACCGTTTGGCCTAGCAATGGCACCCAGGACCTTTATGAAGTTCATGGTGGTGGTAGCGGCCCCTCTATGGTGCAGGGGAGTGTTTGTGCATTTGCACCTTGATGATTGATTGATCAGGGCAAAGTCGGTACAAGAGAGTAGCAAAGTCCCATACAATGAGTAATAGGGTTCCTTCAAGGACTGGGATGGGTGATCAATTTCAGCAAAAGCAAATTGGTACCATCTCAGGATCTAGTTTATCTAGGGGCACATTTTGACATAGAAAGAGTCTTGGTGTGTCTGCTGCTGGAAAGAATACAGAAAGGTTCAGACCCAAGTCCGGCAGTTCCTACGGGTGAATTTGCCATTGGTGTGGTACTACCTACAACTCCTGGGCTCCAAGGCAGTGACTCTGGAGCTGGCACCATGGGTGAAGGAGCATATGTGATTTCTGTAGAGGGCTCTTTTGACACATTGGTCACCCCAGAAGCATGCACTCTCGAGGCATTTAGACTACCTGAAGGAAGTTAGAGTGAGCTTGCACTGGTGGTTAGATTTCACAAAACTAGCAGGAAGGATGCCGCTGGAGTCACCTGAGTGGATAGTATTGACCATTAATGCCAGTCTGTCTGGATGGGGAGCACATTGTCACAAGTAGCGCAGGGTTGGTGGTCTCCGGAAGAGCGTTCCTGTTTCGAGATGTGAGCGGTGTTTCTAGCTTTGCAATTCTTTCTCCCTCTGCTGCAGAACAGAGTGGTGAGGATTTTTTTTAGACAATGCCGCCATGGTGGCAATCAGCAGGGAGGCACAGGAAGCACAAGTCTGATGGAAGAGGTGGCTCTGCTTCTTCTTTGAGTGGAGATAAATCTACTAGCACTATCAGCAGTGCAAGTGGCCAGAAAGGAGAACATGCAGATGGACTTTTTCATCAGACATCAGTTGGATCCAGGGGAGTGGTCCCTGGAGGACTTTGGTTTTTGCAGTACAGTTCGACACTGGGGTCTGCCGGTCATAGATCTGATGGTATCTGCCATCAGATATCATGGTATCTGATGGTACTACCAAAAGCAGAGAGGTTCCACAAAAGAGTAAAGTAACCCAAATGCCCTCAAGTATGGAGCAGACAGAGCTTAAAGATCCCAATTTACCCATGTCTAACAATAGCCAAATTAACATGAATAAAATACATTCTCTAAAATGCTTGTATGCAAATGCTAGAAGAATAAGATGGGAGAGTTAGAATATATAGCACTAAATGAAAGGTTAGATATGATTGGAATATCAGAGACATGGTGGAAGGAGGACAACCAGTGGGACACTGTGATACCTGGGTACAAACTATATCGTAATGATAGAGCTGATCAAATTGGTGGAGGGGTTGCGCTCTATGTTAGAGAGGGCATTGACTCAGAAAGGATTAAAGTTTTGCAGGAAACAAAATCTGCTGTAGAATCTATATGGATTGAAATTCCATATAAAAGGGGGAAGGCAATGGCAGTGGGGATGTACTATTGAGCACCTGGCCAGAATGACCAAATGGATGATGAAATGCTCAAAGAAATCAAGGAAGCTAACAAAAGTTACAGCGCAGTAATAATAATGGGTGATTTCAATTTCCCCAGTATCGACTGGGTCAGTGTCACGTCAGGACATGCTAGGGAGATAAAGTTCCTAGATGAAATAAATGACTGCTTCTTGGAGCAGCTGGTTCATGAACCAACCAGAGGGGAAGCCATATTAGGCCTAGTCCTTAGTGGAACACCAGATCTAGTGCAAGAGATAAGGGTGTTGGGGCCACTTGGCAATAGTGATCATAGCATGATTGCCTTTGATTTAATTAGTGGAGGAGGGATAGTAAGGAAATCCACAGTACTACCTTTTAACTTTCGAAAGGGAGACTATGATAAAATGAGGAAAACAGTTAAGAAAAAACTAAAAGGAGCAGTTGCAAAGGTTAAAGACGTACATCAGGCTTGGCTGTTGTTGAAAAATACTATCTTGAAAGCCCAGACCAGCTGTATTCCATGCTTTAAGAAAAGTGGAAGGAAGTCCAAAAAACTGCCAGCATGGTTTAAAGGTGAGGTCAGAGAGGCTGTTGCCAAAAAAGCATCTTTCAGGAAATGGAAAAAAGAGCCAAACGACGAAACCTGGAAACAGCACAAGCACTGGCAAGTCAAATGCAAGGCATTGATAAGGCAGGCAAAGGGAGAATTTGAGAAGAAGCTTGCTGTGGAAGCAAAAACGTGAAGTAAAGACCTTTTCAAGTACATTCGTAGCAAAAAACCTGTGAGAGAGTCAGTTGGTCCATTAGATGATAAAGGGGTTAAAGGAGCACTAAGAGGCGACAATGCGATAGCGGAGAGATTGAATGAATTCTTTGCTTCAGTCTTTACTGAGGAAGATGTAGGGATGTTACCCATGACTGAAGTGGTATTTAAAGGTGCGGAAGAATTGAAGGAAATATCGATACATCGGGAAGATGTATTACAACTATTAGATAAACTGAAGAGTAGCAAATCACCTGGGCCGGATGGTATACATCTAAGGGTGTTGAAAGAACTGAAATATGAGATTGCAGACCTGCTATTAGTAATCTGTGAACTATCATTAAAATCATCTCTAATACCTGAAGATTGGAGGATCGCCAGTGTAACACCAATTTTTAAAAAGGGTTCCAGGGGTGATCCGGGAAACTACAGACCGGTGAGCCTGACATCAGTACCAGGAAAAATGGTAGAAACCATCATAAAGAATAAAATTACTCAGCATGTAGATAGTCATGACCTAATGGGAGACAGCCAACATGGCTTTAGACAAGGAAGATCTTGTCTTACTAATCTGTAATGTTTCTTTGAAGGAGTGAATAATCAGGTGGACAAAAGTGAGTTGGTTGATATTGTGTATCTGGACTTTCAGAAAGCCTTTGACAAGGTCCCTCATCAGAGACTTTTGGCAAAACTAAAGAGTCATGGGATAGGAGGCAGTGTAATATTGTGGATCAGGAACTGGTTAAAAGATAGAAAGCAGAGGGTAGGGCTAAATGGCCAATTTTCCCAATGGAGAAAGGTGAATAGTGGTGTACCCCAGGGATCTGTGCTGGGTCCGCTGCTTTTTGACATATTCATAAATGACCTGGAAATTGGAATAACGAGTGAGGTTATCAAATTTGCAGATGACACAAAACTATTTAAAGTTGTTAAAACCCAAGAGGATTGTGGAAAATTGCAAGAGGATCTTGATAAATTGAAAGACTGGGCATCAAAATGGCAGATGAAATTTAATTTGGACAAGTGCAAGGTTATGCACCTAGGGAAGAACAACCCAAACTATGGTTACACGATGCAAGGTTCCACATTAGGAACCACCACCCAGGAAAAAGATTTAGGCGTCGTGGATACCATGTTAAAACCCTCGGCCCAGTGTGCAGCGGCGGCCAAGAGAGCAAATAGAATGCTAGGTATGATAAGGAAAGGAATGGAAAATAAAACAAAAGATATTATAATGCCTCTATATCGTTCCATGGTGAGACCGCACCTTGAATATTGTGTGCAATTCTGGTCGCCGTATCTTAAAAAGGATATAGCGATTTTAGAAAAGGTTCAGAGAAGAGCCACCAAAATGGTAAAGGGGATGGAAGGATACTCCTATGAAGAAAGGCTAAAAAGGTTGGGGCTTTTTAACTTGGAAAAGAGACGGCTGAGGGGAGATATGATAGACGTCTATAAATTAATGAACGGAGTGGAACGGGTAAACATAGATCGATTGTTTACCTTATCAGAATATAGAAAGACTAGGGGACAAGCAATGAAGCTACAGGGTAAACTATTTAAGACTAATAAAAGAAAATATTTTTTCACTCAACGTGTAATCAAACTCTGGAATTTGTTACCAGAGGATGTAGTAAAGGCTGTTAGTGTAGCTGGGTTTAAAAAAGGTTTGGACAAGTTCCTGGAGGAAAGGTCCATAAACCATTATTAAGAAGGGACCCAGGATATCAATGCTTGAACCAATACAAGCATTGTGGAACCTGTGTCCCTTGGGGAAACTGCTTTGTACGTATGACCTAGATTGGCCACTGTTGGAAACAGAATACTGGGCTTGATGGACCTTGGTCTGACCCATTATGGCATATCTTATGTTCTTATGTTCTTATGCCTCCAATGCCAAAGTGGGCCAGTTCTTCAGTCACTGGCACAAGAGTATGTCCGAAGGTCTAGATGCTCTAGCTCAATCATGGCCAAAGAAAAGTCTTCTCTACGTGTTTCCTCCATGGCTGCTAATCAGGCAGCTGCTTCAGAAGATAGAATCACACTGAGGACTGATGATTCTAGTAGCACCGACTGGCTTCAGAGTCCTTGGTATGCGGATCTAATTTGGTTGATGGTGGAAGTTCCATGGCGTCTTCCAGTGATGGACAATCTGTTGTCGCAGATTCCAATTCTCATGCCTCAAGTGGATTGGTTCTTGCTTACAAGTTGGTTCTTGAGAGGGCTAGGTTAAGAAAGAAGGGCTACTCAACTCAGGTAATAGCCACTTTGCTTCAAGCTCGAAAATATTCCACTTCTTTGTTGTATATCAGAGTTTGGCAAATTTTTGAGAGCTGGTGTGAGGACAATGGTCACCGAGCACTTTCAGCCTCAGTACCAGATGTGCTAGCATTCTTGCAGGTAGGATTGGATAAGGGCCTTTAGTTGAATTCTCTGTGAGTTCAAGTGACCACCTTAGCCTGTTATTGAGGTCATGTGCAAGGCGTTTCCATAACATCCCATCCAGATGTAGTGCATTTTCTCAGGGCTGTTAAGCAAGTTCATCCTCCGATATGTTAACTGGTACCATCGTGGAACCTCAATTTGGTCTTGTCTGCTTTGATAGAGCTTCCCTTCAAGCCTTTGGGCAAGGCTACACTTAAAGATTTTATGTTGAAGGTAGTTTTTTCTGGTGGCAATATGCTCTGCTCAATTATTGTAGGGAGCCTTTCCTTATGATCTCAAAGGAGAAAGTAGTATTGTGTCAAGTTTCTTCCTTCTTATCGAAGGTCATTTCTGCCTTTCATCTTCATCAGACTGTACTGCTCCTGGTCTTCTCGGGCTCGGACGAAGACTTGGAGGACTGGCAGTTGCACCTGGTGGACATCTGTAGGGCCTTTCACCGGTATCTCAAATGAACGGAACCTTTTCAAAAGTCAGATTATCTCTTCATCCTGTTCGGGGGGCCATGCATTGATTGAAGAAGACTATTACCTCAGCAGACTTGCTTAAGAGCAGGCCCCTTCTGGTTGGTTTGCATGCTCACTCAACCAGGGTGCAAGTAGCATCCTGGGCTGAGTATAGTCTTGTTCCACTGATGGATATCTGTAAAGCAGCTACTTGATTGTCCCTTCATACCTTTGTGTGCCATTATTGTTTCGATGGCCAAGCCAGGAAGGATGTGTTTGGGGCCTGGGTATTGCTGGTTGGTCTCGCGAGTCCCTCCCAATCTTAAGAATGGCTATGGTACATCCCATGCATCTGGCCTGGACTGGAGGGATGATAAGGAAGATGAAATTTGGTCTTACCTACTAATTTTTTTTCCTTGAGTCCAGAACCCACCCATTTTTTTCAGTTTCCCTTTTAGGCGAGTCCAGATATTAAGAAGTATGTTTCCCATTTCGGATGTCTGGGGCCGACTCTTCGTGGTTGCTCTCCATGAGTGGGAGGATATATGGGATTCACCTGTATGTGTATTTAGTCTCTCTGAAGTGGTAACTCTAATTTCTCTATAGCAATGTTTATAGTTATTTCAAATTACTTAAGTTATATAACATTTCTCTTGTTTGAGTCTTCTTTGTTATTAGAATATTGGAGTGAGAGGAGGTGCACAGAACCCTTATACTGTGACATCATCAAAACCTGTGATTCTCAGTCTCCATCTGTTGGTGATAGGGCATAACCCATGCATTTGGACTGGACTGGAGAGACTCAAGGAAAGAAAATTAGCAGGTAAGGCCTAATTTCACCATTAGCAGCATGTTGCAATATAAATGGTAAGAAACAGGCCATAAGCAAAACCTTTAGCCAGATGGCCAACGGAAAGCCGTTAGGATAAGGGTGCTGACTGCAACATTCAGCAGCACCATCTGGAGAGGCTGCTTAATATCTTCACCAATATTCCCGGTGCTATCTGATTAGTGCAGGGCTGGTCTATGGGCAGAATGAAGGCACTGATGCTATACAGATAAGTGCCAACAGTTGCATGTAATGAATTCCTAGCCGAGGGCAACAAACACAGGGATATTTCCTTGGCCCTTCTTCTCCTATCTCTGGTCCCAGAAGCAAGTGAGAAGAAATAAAAACAAAATGCACACAGAATTATACCATAACAAATTCTGCTAAAGGTTTAGGGAGGAATTCACACAGGCCCACAAACCTGAGCAGGCTCCGGTAATCCCCACCATTAGCTTGGCTGCAGCTCCTTCTTTTATTAGAAAAAATGCCACATTATACAATTTCATCTTATCACTACATCATGCTCTTTGCTTTACTTTTTGTTTATCTATATCTACATGTTACAGGTCAAGCTAAAAAACTACAGGCCCGATATTCAGTGGCTAGCATGAGTACAGCAGCTAGCTGTCACTGCTGAAGAGTTAACCCGGATATTCAATTTTGAGACTACATTCGGCCACTGGCATTATATCCAGGTTTGCCTCGCAGCCACGTACAATGTAGAAGCTGACCAGACAGTGGCAATATTCAGCCGCTGCCAGTTAGTTTTGACGGCAAAAGTTAGGACAACCTTTGCTGCGCCTAGTTGTTGCCATTGAGGGATAACTGGACAGCAGCTGAATATCGCCCCTGACCTCTTATCCCTGGGTACCGCCCTTGAAGTGACCCCAACATGCCCCGATGCTAAGCGGTTAGCATCAGGGCGTATAGTGACGTTTCTCGGGGATATTCAGCGGCACTAACCCTGTTAGTGCCGCTGAATGTCCCACTTAGGGGCATTTGCACAGTTTTCAGCTTTGTAAACCGTGTAAATGCCTTGCAATATCAAGCTCTACATGTTTATGGTCAAGATGGGCCCAGACATATTGACCACTTCTAATCATGACTAGCATCCTACCAGCATAAACATTCTGTCCTGCTTCCACAAACATCAGCTTTTCTGTCTAGCTCCTTCTGCAAAATACAATCTTGGCCTGCCTCACACATCCACTGTCAGGCTGTCAGCAAATTTCAGGCTGTTCCCACTCTCCATATTTCTGAACCTTTCTCCAGAGGACCCCAGTACCCCTATAAATCCCTTTCTGCACTGACTTTACCCAAGCGTGCAATTTTCATTCACAGCTTATATGGAAAACTTAGGCCGCATGAAAAGCTATCCAAAGTTGCAATCCAATTAAGTACCAGCTGAAAACTGCCACTATCTGGATATAGTTGGCACCTTTCCAGATAGCGGTATTCAACCTGGATGTTCAGTGACAACAACAATCCACATACTGCTACTGAATATCCTGATATCCTGCCGATATTTAAGCACCATGGCATTTGAATATTGGACTTTTTGAAAATTGGTTCCAAGGTCTCCAAAACAAATATAGATAGCACCTTTATACAACCAAATTGATTATTATAATTACATTGCTCATTTTCTAGCCTGATCAACCTGTTTTTCTGCCATCCTGATGTTTTATTAGTATTCCATTCCATTTAGTCTTTTATCTATTGAAGAAGTTGACCAGTGATAAATGAGATCTCTATGGGATGATTTCCTTTTTTTTTTTTTTTAATATATGTTTATTGCATTTTCTTCTCAAATACAATACATTCAAAGACTAGGAAAACATCTTGAACCATACATTGCTACAACAGAATTTAACAGGAAAGGAACCAGATGTTAAGCCCACATCAAGACGCTATGTTGGAAGATAAGTCAAAAGAAAATACCAAGAAATAAGGCATTAAAGTTGCCATAATGAAGATATACAAACTGTATTCACCCAAAAACAAACAATGCGCCCTACTGCCTATCTACTAAGAAGGTTTCCAATTGAGAAACATCTGTGAAGGCAAACGTTTGTTCCTGCAAGGTCACGAGACATTTGCAGGGAAACTTCAAATAAAATGTTGCACCTAAAGCCAGCACACGATTCTTCAACTGTAAAAAAACTGTCTCTGGCGAGCCTGAGTAACTCAACTAACAGCCAGAAAAATTTGCAGGGGTTGACCACAAAAAGTAGCTTCCTTATGCTTAAAAAATGATTTCAAGATACTAACTTTAATGGATTCAGACTCTAAAGTCACAATTAAGCTATGTCTTTTAGAGAGATTATCTGTAGAATCTTCTAAAAAGTGTATTAAATTCTGAGTGACAGTCGGGGTACCGAGGGATTCAAATTCAGCCTCCCCCAAATGAGGTACTTGAGCCTTTACTTTTTCACTGAAAGGGTGGTGGATGCTTGGAGTGCCCTCCCGATGGAAGTGGTGGGGGCAAATACAGTGACAGAATTCAAAATGGCATGGGACAGACACAGTGGATCCCTTCACAGCAACAGGATAAAATCAAAATAAACTTAACTAATTTCTCAACATATTGGGGTGTCCTACGCAGAGCAGTGGGTTCACCCCTAAAACAAAGACATGGGGAGGGTTCACCCCTAAAACAAAGACATGGGGAAGAGTGGCCTGCACGGAGAGGCAGGTGCACCTACTCTTGCCATCTTACTGGGCAGACTAGATGGACCATACTGGTCTTTGTTTGCCGTCATTTACTATGTTACTGGTACATAATAAGCTTGTACAATTTCAATTGGAATTGACAACTTCAAAACTTCTTTAAAATATTTCTGCAGCAAAATATCCACCGATAAGATGAGTATAGAGAAAATTCAACAAATGTAAATTCCAAGCTCTTAGAGTATTCTCCAAAACCTCAGTTTTAGCATGTAATATAGTAAAATCTTTAACATAACTAGCATATATAGCAGAACAAGAAGACATTTGTGAATTCAGTTGTACAATAAATTTATCAGATACCATAACCCCAGTTTCCAAGTCAGCCAGTTTATCAGATGCCCCCTGTGTACAAACACACGGGGAGCTTACTGTGCTGGATAAATTGTAATCTATACTTCTAAGTGCACCCCAGATATCCTTGAAGGTGATCTCCCCCTCCTTATCCCAGCTGCTAAATGGTCATCTCCTTCTAAAGTAACAGCAACAGGTTTCGGTATCGGGACAACAGAAATAACAATATTAACTGGCAAAACTTCATCAGAAAAAATAGTAGATGACAGAGGAAGACCTGGATGAGGTGGTGGGGTTCTTCCCGTGGAGCTAAGAGATGCTCCATTCGTGGATATCAGACTCGCCAGGTGAGGAAGCACATGCCTGTCCATGGGGCCTATCACAGTTCCTACCAGAGAAATAGTTGGACCCATCTTCGAGGGGCCCTTGTTCTTTCTTTTCCCCATGGTTTTCTTTCCAAAACTGTCTTCTCTTTATCCTCCACATCCACCTGAGCACCGAAGGGGCATGCCCAGCCCCTTTGGACGCACCCCTTAGGATCGCAACCCATGGGCGCATGTAACAGTCGCTGGTGTTATAACAGCTGAGGGCCCTCCACCGAGGGCATGCTGTCTACAAGTCTGCCTGCTTACTGGCTCAGCAGGAAGCTCTAACCACTACACTACTCTTCCAGGAACAAATAGCTATTGGAAAACTGCTTGTTTTTGCTGAAAACATCCAGTGGGCATGGAGAAGATAGCACTCTATCATCCCCTGTACTCAGCACAATCACAATAGAAACATAGGCCATGTGGTCTTTTTCTGTCATCATATTTCTATCTAGTCTGTCCTTCCATATCAACAACTACAACAGTCCCCTTTTTTCCTTTAGAGATCCTCTGTGTTTGTCCCATGCTTTTTGTTTTAAATTCAGATACTGTCCTCATCTCTACCACCTCTACTGGGAGACTATTCCATGGATCCACCACTCTTTCCGTAAAGGAATATTTCCGCATATCACTCCTGAATCTATCCCCCTTCACCCTCATCCCATGTCCCCTTGTAGCAGAACTTACTTTTAGTTGAAAGAGGCTCTCCCCCTATATATTTATGCCATGGAGGTATTTAAACATCTCAATCATATCACCTCTATCCCGCCTTTCCTCTAAGGCAGCGGTTCTCAACCTGTGAGTCGCGACCCCCATGGGGGTCGCCACAGGATTTAGCAGGGGTTGCCTCACTCCGCCAAGATAAAAATAAATAAATAAAAGCGCACAAGTTGCTGCCACTGCCGAGTCCGCTTCTCGGCAGCGGCAAACTCACCGCCTCCCTTCTAATATAGCCGCGGCTCCCTGCCTCTTAGGAAACCGCAGCTGGGCCTGTAAAACCATTGCGGAGCCTTCCTGTCTCTCGACAGGCTCTGTGCAGCATTGTCCCGCCTCCAAAGGAAGTTGTTTACTACTTCCTTTGGAGGCGGGACAATTCTGCACAGAGCCCGTCGAGAGACAGAAAGGCTCCGTACCGGCTTCACAGGCCCAGCCGCGGTTCCCTAAGAGATGGAGCCGCGGCTGCAGAAGAAGGAGGCAGACATGGAGAGGGGGGAGGAGGGGGCAGGGAACCTGCAACAGGGCTGACATGGGGGAGGGGGACTAACATGGAGGGAGGGAGGGGGGCTGACATGGACAGATGGGGGGCTGACATGGAGGGAGGGAGGGAGGGCTGACATGGACAAAGGGGAGATACAGGGAGACATACTGGACAGACAGGGGATAAATGCTGGACAGAGGGGAGAGACAGTGAGGGTTAGGATTATAATGGGCTGATGGGGGAGCTAGCACTGGTAATGGGCAGATTGGGGGGCTAGGACTGGTAATGGGTTGATTAGGGAAGGCTAGGACTGGGAATAGACTGATCAAGGTGGGGGGTTGGGACTGGTAATTGGCTGATGGGGGGGTAGGACTGGTAATGGACTGATGGGGGGCTAGCATTCAAAATGAGCTGATTGGTGTGGTTAGGACTTGAAATGGGCTGATGGGGGCGGGGTAGGACTAGTAAAGGGCTGATTAGGGGAGCCTAGCACTGGTAATGGGGTTGAGGGGGGACTAGCACTGGAAATTAGCTGATTAGGGGAGACTAGGACTGGTAATGGGCTGATGGGGTGGGGTAGGACTGGTAATGGACTGATGGGAGGCTAGCATTGGAAATGAGCTGATCGGGGGGCTATGACTGGAAATGGGCTAATTAGTGGAGGCTAGGACTGGTAATGAGCTGATGGGGGGTAGGAATGGTATTGGGCTGATTAGCGGAGGCTAGCACTGGTAATGGGGTTGAGGGGGGACTAGCACTGGAAGTGAGCTGATTGGGGGGCTTCAACTGGAAATGGGATGATTGTGGGGAGGGGAGGATAGAGCTGCTTGCCCTGGAGGAAAACTGGGGGGCTAAGGCTACAAATAGGCTGATACGAGAGGATGGGAGAATGGAACTGGAAGGGAGTGGATCTGAGAGGGGCTGCCATGGTATTTGCACTAGAAGGGACTGGTCAGTGGGGAAGGAGGGGGACTGGAAGGGAATGGACACCAGTGGCAGTCATGGGAATGCAAGTTGACATTGGAAGGTACTGGGAGTGAGGACTGGAAAGGGGCTGATACTGGGGAGGGTTACTGGGACTGGAAATAGGCTTATGGAAAGAAGTGAAGAAAACGAAAGAAGAGATAAGAAATGGCAGATGGACCATAGACCACAGAAAGAGAGCTAAGAGAAGACAGGAAAGCAGAAGCCTCAGATCGGGACCAGCATGATCAGAGAATAAATTGGTCAGATAACAAAGGTAGAAAAAATAATTTTATTTCATATTAGTGATTTGACTACAAAATCATAATAATTTTGAAATCAAATATTGTTACTTGTTATTGGGATTAATTATTGTGGTTTAAATAAGTAAATTTTATAAATAAAAACATAATGCAAAGGCCTATAATATATTAATAATTCAACAAATGATTACAGCGACAATGCGTTAATGGTAGAGGAAGAGAGACGCATTTGATTTTATCATTGGGGGTCATCATAAGTTGACCAATGGTAAAAAGTGTCACGGTACAAAAAAGGTTGAGAACCACTGCTCTAAGGTGTACATATTAAGATCCTTAAGTCTGTCCTCATATGCTTTATAATGAAGACCACTAACCATTTTAGTAGCCACCCTCTGTACTGACTCCATCCTGTTCACATCCTTTTGAAGGTGCGGTCTCCAGAACTGCACACTATACTCCAAATGAGGTTGCACCAAAGACTTATACAGAGGCACTATCACCTCCTTTTTTCTTCTATCCATTCCTCTCCATATGCACCCAAGCATCCTTCTAGCTTTTGCCGTCGCCTTTTCTATCTGTTTAGCTACTTTAAGATCATCAGACACAACCACGCCTAGGTCCCGCTCTTCTTTAGTGGACAAAAGTACATCACCCCCTATACTATACTGCTCCCTTGGATTGCTGCAGCCAAAATGAATGACTTTACATTTTTTAACATTAAATCCCAGCTGCCAAATTCTAGACCATTCTTCAAGCTTAGCTAGATCCCTCCTCATGTTATCTACACCTTCCTGGGTGTCCACTCTATTGAAGATTTTGGTATCATCCGCAAAGAGGCAAACCTTACCCGACAGCCCTTTTGCTATATCACTATCAAAGATAGCAGCAGTCAGATTTGAACCCTGCTTTCACTGGTTCTAGCCCACTACTCTAACCATTAGACTATTCCTAGTCATCCAAGTTCTGAAATACAGTTCTTGGGATGTCTATCTGGATGATCCCGCAGATGTCCATATCTGGCATGTTTGTGAAATCGTGTCTGCACCTGGACATGCCAGCATTTTCATCAGACATTTTGGCTTAGACATCCTTTCTAAAATGCTCCTGTAAATATTTACCATTTGGCCATTTAGACAGTCACAACCTAGCTGCATCAGCAAGTTAATACTATATATTATCTAGCATTTCAACAATCCATCTGAAACACCTGTAGTGATGCCAGGTTGTTCAGGTCAAAGGACTCACTCAGGCTCATCATGGAAGTCCACAAAACTCCCCATTGGTATTGCTAGACTCCATGTGGAGCCCGATGCAGGAAGGGGCACATCCAGGCTGTCCAGATGCCCTGAACAGGATGGCCCTGTTAGTACCCAATTCTGCACTGCAGGAGCTAGACATTCCTGCAGGTGAAGGATCGGGCACTGAGACGCCCTGGCATGCCCCTGCAGGAGATGTCCTTGCTGCCTCAACGCCAGATTGCCACAGTGCCATCCCCCTGATTCCCTGTCACCCGACCCTCAACAGGGACAGTCAGGGCCTGGATCAGGTGGTGGGGCCTCATCGATCATGGCTCCATTGCTCCTGGGGGGCTGCCTGGCTGATGCGGAGGGCCACCCCACACTTAATCCACTTCCGAGGTGGAACAATTGCGGAATAAGCAAGTGGAGGAGTAGCCTAATGGTTAAGAACACTGGCTTGGGAACCCAGAGACCAGTGTTCAATTCCCACTAGCACTCCTTGTGGCCTTGGGCAAGTCACTTAACCCTCCATTGCCTCAGAAAAATCCAAGTTATCAATGCCCCTGTTCAATGTATATTGCCAAGTTTAAGTAAACTGCTTTGATTGAAATGATAAAGTGGTATATAAAACCTGTTAAATAAATAAATAAGCTGGGCATCATCCCTGTGCTTCCCGGAAGTACAAGGTCATAACCTGAATTGGCCCTGTACATCCAGATGCTCTGCCCACTCTCTGCCCCTTTGCCACCCCTGTCCTGCTCTTCCCACACAGCATTTCTGTGTGTGCAGGGAGAGAGGCTTTCGGCATTCAGGCAGGACTGTTAGGGGGACTGCAAGTCCCACTGGGACATACAGCCCCACTATTCGCCTTGCAGAATCGGGCCCAAAGTCGCATTTCTGTTGTGTGTAACTACTCTATGCTAACACCTACAGGATCTTACATCCTAAAATAACAAGTGAAGAGAGAGCAACTTGCTTGCCTTCAACTGTCCCCTACCAGATGCAACCCTGAGCCAATACCCCAACTTCTAAAATATCTTCAATGAACCTCAACAAAATATCAAAAACAATAACATAAAGATGCAGACAGTCTGCTGTGATTAACTCATGTGTTAATACTAGACCCCAAACAACACTGCAAATTTTGCATTTTCCAAATGCATTCTCCTCTGTAGATGCTCCACTTCCTTCACTCTCTGGGCACCCTGCCATTACCTTTGAGGCCAAATCAAATAAACAAAAGAAGTTGTCAACAATCAAAAGCAAATCCTTCCTCATCATCCTGATGAGGTCCACTCACTTAATACTCCTTCCAAATGAATTAAAAACAAATGGGAAGTCACATACCAACACTTAGCTTGAATTAAGAAGGTACCAACTGGTCCTAGAGCATTCTTCAAATCCCCGATCATTGAATCCAAAATCATCAAAGGCAAAACCTTAATGAATCCCCAGGTAAGACTCCACAATATACATCTGAGCCCAAAAACCATGCAAATGACTACAGATTCACACAATAATCTTTTCAATTTGTGAAACTAAGACAGAGAAAGCATAGCAACAATATAAGGAGATACTATTACAAGAGAATTACATGTTACATGTCTCAGGTATGACCTCCCCCTCCCATCCAGAGATATAACAGCTCTTCTGGAAAGATGGTCACCACCAATCCAATTCTCAGTGCATTGAGGCCATACCATGGCACCCATTTTCACTGGTGGAGTGGTAAATTACCCATGGATGTTGTCCATGTGCCTATTTACTACTAGGAAACAACCATGGGTTCCATTTTCCTCTGTCCAACAGCTGCAACCACCTCTAGTTAACATTATTATCTTGAAATGGATATATTTTTCATCCCAATCCACAGGGGCACACCCAGCTGGTCAGGTGATCAGTTTATCCTTTATGCACATGAATGTCATAATTTGCATTTAGGGGAGACAGTACAAGCAACTCTCTCTTATGCATAATCATTGTGTGAATCCTGAAATCCTGACTGGTTAGGAATCAGCATTGAGCAGAAGCATGGGAAGGCATACTCCCCCCCGACACCCCAACCCAAAGCCTGTCAGGGCTCTGGACTGCAGCCATAAAAAGGAAACACCATCGGGCACCAGCAACACCTCAGTAAGCCCCAATTTCACCAACAAGATCCCCAATCATCATTGGGCAGAAGCTCGGGAATGCATACCACCCCCCACCCCCCCGGCCCAAAATCAGTCAGGGCCCTGGACTGCAGACATAAAAAGGAAGTGCCATCGGGCGCACCCACACCTGAGGGACTTGCCAGAGGGCCGTTAGGCAGGGCCCATGAAGGGGACCTTCCTGCAAAGATTCAAACCCAACAGAAAGAAAACTCAATGGAACCTACGATGAAGCACAAAAAACCTCCTACACCAACAGTTTGCAGAACCTGGACCTGAATTCATAAAACACCACAAGAACCTCAAGAGCTACAAGAGACCACTGTCTTCTGATACAAAAGGCAAGTAATGCAAATGAAGGGCATACAAATGTAGTTTCACCTGAAGGATTAAATCAATCCCATCTAGATATCAGAAAAAAAATACTAACTCAGCACTATCTTGGTTTACTAATTCACTAAAGGTACCCACAGAATAGACCAGATTGATAACCAGCAATATGTTACAACAAGACAAAATGCTCCTCTCAGTCCTCTTGTTACTGCTAATCCTCACACAACAAACAACAACGCTTCACACCAGAACGTACATATCCACAAATACTCTCCCCCTACACATACAATACCTATCACCATGGCACATATAACATTCTACCATATGCAACTACCAAATCAAACATGAAACATGCAAAACATACACACACAAAACAGAGACCACAATTAAAATATGCCCCAACTAATCTACCAAGTACAACCACACCAACCCAACAGTAGGCACATACCTCACCTGCACTCTCATAAATGCAAGATTAGTCAGAAACAAAGTTAACACCATCACAGACTACATACACATGCAAAGACCAGATGTACTCTGCATAACAGAGAGTTGGCTAAATGACACTGACCAAGTAATTCTACACCAAATCACTCTACCCACTGACACCACTTTCAACTGTCCCAGAACAGGCAGAAGGAGTGGGGGAGTATTGATACTGGCTAAGAGCCACTACAAATTCAAAACCAACCTAACAACCAGCACAGAAGAAACTAGTATAATCCAAATCTACAACAAACAAATAGTTATATGCCTTGCATACACACCACCATGACGAATATACTCAAAACAGTCTGCACATATGATTCTATAATCAAGCCACTCATCCTGGGTGACTTTAACATCAGAACAATACCAGACAAAATTCCAAAGCATTCCTCAAAGCTATGGAAACACTTTATTACCAATCAATAACACAATGCAATCATCAGAATTATACCAAAAAACGCTCATACATAAATTATAAAAAAGTAATATTACAAAAATGATACAATACCATGTTTAATTATTTCTTAAATTATTATTTATTACATTATATTATTATTATTGAATAATATATCTTCAGTCAACACAAGACACAAATAACAATCATTTATACAACAATAAATATTTATTTATTTATTTTATTTATATTCTCTTATATACCGCACTATTCAGCATCAGCGCGGTTCACATAGAACAAAAATCTCAGTACAGTCAACATGCATGAGTTTACAGATAACAAGGGAAGGAACTTGGATAACAAGGGTAATTATTTACAATCTATTTACAAGGATAACACTACTGCATAGGTACCTGTTACTAGGAGCGGTTACTAAGAATATATTCTATACTTATAGAGAATCAGTCTTGGCGTGTTATTGAGACATGTCAGACGGCTGCCTAGGGTGAGAACTTACACAATCTTGACGATGCATATATTCATATGATTCTTGCAAGGTATTGTGGGTATTGTAGTTCATTCACTCCCAAACACAGCTGATGACAATAATTTGAGTTGTGAAACCAAGTGGTAAGATCAATAAAATACTTCTTTTATTGATGGGGTTTAATTCACCCAGCACATGTATGCTTGATAGCACTATAAATGAGGTTACTTGCTTGCAGTGTTTAAAATGGATAACAAAAAGTCACAAAGTAAACCAGAAAACAACCTTCAGCTTGTCAGGTAATTAGCTAATGTTTTCTTATCAAGTAATTACCAAATACAAAGGCACAAAGTAAAGAATAAACTTTGCTGGTTAGGTTAACTTCTGCTTATTTTCCACGCAGATCTCAGCAGTGATTCTCCCTTGCTCACCCACACAATCAGGTGCAGCCCTAATTACTATCAATGGACCAGCTGAAAGCCTTTAGCTGGCTGGCTGCTACTGTGTGAGCCCAAATCCTGCTTTAAGAGCTGTTTTCAGTGGAAATAAAGAACAAAGTTAGGTTTCTTTGTGATGGCTGATGTGTTTGCTCATAGAAAACTAGCAATAGCATTTAGATAGAGAACAGTCCATATAAACTGTATTTTCATCTGCTGTATCAATTATCATAGGGTCAATATCATACATTGGCACAGATGAGTCTTTCATTAAGGCACTATCATGAGAATGCTTATTCCCTTGCTGCCATTCTCTATTATAGATAGGGTCTGGATCAGTGTTCATACCTGAGCCTCTCCTGCCATCATAATTCCTCTCTGTAAAGCCTGGCCAATATGTAATCCAATTCTGATGTCCAGCCTTCCAATCTTGATCCCTGGACACTGGATCTCTTCTCACATACCTTCTGGCCTTGGTCTGCAAGTCCCTTCCACATGCAGTCTTCTCTCTTCCAGGTAGCCACTGGTGATTCCTATCTCTGCCACTCCATTCCTCTGGCTGAATCCAGTCCAATGGACTCTGCTGGCTTTTGGAATACCTCCCAGTATGAGTACTGCCTTGGAATCTCCCAGACCTTCCAATGGCCTTTCTTCTCTTCCTTCCAGAGAGTTTCCTTCTCTCTCTATCTGCGTGGCTTTTGCTGAAGCTGTTCTTCCAACTCTCCCTGAATCTGTTATCTGAAGAATAATCTCTATTCTTATTCTTTCCTAATGTGTGCTGCTCCCTAACACAGCACAGCTGTGTTGAATCAAGCCCTGCCCTTTGAGATGAGTGCTTAGGGATTACCTCATAGCTCTCTTGATTGCACACACATTCTCTCACTTCAGCCCCTCTCATGGCTGCTGGAAACCTGGTGCATTCTGGGACTGGTAGTCTTTTATGTGAAAACTCTGTTTTCTTGCTTCTACCAGAACTGACAGGTTGCTTGTTCAGAGTCACATCATCTTTTCTATAGCTCCTACCTGAGCTATGATAAGCTTCCTTATCACAGACACCAAGGAATTATATAATATAATATAATCCCACACACTTTTAAACAAAGCACTATTGATCAATATACCCGTTAGATGTTCCAAAACATATCATTCAAAAATTTTTACATTCAAATATAATATTCAATATTCATTCAATTACATATTATACCATGGAGAAAAAGCAAAGACCAAGATACTCAACAAATATACTATGCCAAACCTAAGGAGTACAACATTGTGATCAACAACTGCAAACAACAAACCACACAAATATCATCATGTGATCCATGAACAAGCCTAGGGAGCTCTTCAGCATTGTGTGTACACTCACCAAAGACAACACGCATCAGAACATCGAAGTCCATCCCCAAGACATGGCAAACTACCTAGCCAAAAAGCACAATGAAATCAACAAATACTCACAGGCTACACCCAAAACATGTAGCACACAAACCACAAAAATACAATCATCCACACAACCATGCGAAGAATTCTCCATACCATCTCATAAACAGAGTATATAATCATTTCATTCAACACTACCATCTCACCAAATGACCCATGCCCTGTTCAATAGATAAAAACCATCAAGGAACAACTCATGCCTTATAAACAAAATATAGTCAAACTATCTCTACTACAAGGGCACATGCCAGCCTCCTTTAAACAAGCATCCATATGACTAATCCTGAAAAACACCTCACACTGCAAGAAGGATCCTGCAACATACCACCCGATCTTCTGCCTGTCGTTTCTAGCAAAGATCATAGAAAAGACTGTTCAGATGCAGCTCCAGGACCATATAGATCACAACACGCCACTAGATCCACAACGGCACAGATTTAAACCATGGCACAATGTGGAAACACTATTAACATCACTCTTCAATAACATCCTGAAAGGGATTGACAACCAAAGAAATGTTTTCTCCTAATTTTCATGAACATCTCATCTGCCTTTGATGCGGTCTCACACCATATCTTGATCCAATGCCTTCAAGACACCGGCATCACCAACACTTCATCATATCTCAAGGCATTCCACAAGGCTGGGCACTCTCATCAATAGTTTTCAATCTATACATGTGTCCCATCTGTGATATCATTAAAAAACACAAACTTGTATTCCACATATACTCCGACCTCATGGTATACACCTCAGTTAACCTGGAAGTGCCAAACTTAACAACTATCACCTAACGTCTGGAAGAAGTAGCCACCTGGCTCAACAGCAACAACCTCAAATTAAACTATAAGAGAGCAGAAGCACTACCTTCAACCTGCCACAACAAATACAACTGCAGAACCAAACAATACATGTAAAAGATGAAGTGCATTACCTAGGTATAACCCTAGATAAAAACATCAGTCTCCAAACACACATAAACCAGCAGCAAAGGCATACCGCAAACTAAACCTCGTAAGAAGACTAAAGCCACATCTACACCAAGACCTCTTCCGGACCGTTTATCAAGCCATCACCACACCAATACTGGACTATGGCAACTCACTCTACCATGGACTCCCAAAGCAAGTCACACATCCTCTCTAGATGGTGCAAAACACGACAGCACAAATCATCAGCGTAATCAATAAGACGGACCACATTACATCAGTATTACGCCAATTACACTGGCTCCAAATTCAAGCATGGGTCAAGTTCAAAACAATATTAAACATCTTCAAAATCATCCACAATTCCACAGCAGACATCCTGGAAACCCTAATAACAAGAGAAACCAGAACCCACCCCAGAAGGATAAACAACAGATGTACGATCAAGGTGCCTATGGACTATCAACCTCCAAGAGAGCATTCTCACTAGCCACACCCCATATATGGAACACCCTTCCCGAAGAAATTTGCTCCACCAAAGACGTTAAGGACTTTAGAAAAAAACTCAAAACCTTTCTGTTCATAGAACATGGACATATCACTTAATCTGACTGCCACACTGGCCCTAACATACCTCTACTTCGAAACAACACCACCCTCAATAACTACACTTAGATGTAAATGTACAGAACCTTGTAAATATGTTAAGTAACTTGTAAATAGTTATCATCCTGTTACATACCCCAAGCTAAGTTAATTGGACCCTGTTCAATTTTGAAGTTCAATGGAAACCACTTTGATTCCAGGATAAGGCGGTATAAAAAGCAGGTTAAATAAATAAAATAAATAAAATAAATACTTCTAAGACCATTTTGAGACCCAGTGATCTATCTAATGGAACAAGGCAAGAGGAATGTTTATACAGGCTAAAGGAACCCAAGTGACATGAGCTTCCCATGAAATTGGGCAGTCTACCTCTTGATCTGGATCTAGCTTCATATCTGAACTATGTGCCATCTTGTGGCAACAATTCTATGTGCAGGCAGCAGTTACACTGCAGCAAACCTATTAGATAGATGAGCTGCTTAACGGCAATTATCTGAGAACTGTCCTACTTCAGTGCACAACAGCAGTGCATTCACTGAATATCTTGCATTGAACACAGAGATGCAAAATAGTTGTGTATGTCAGCCTCAGCCCAGATCATCTGCTCCCTGCCCCCTACTCCTTTATATCTCCAGAAAACCAAACCACAGCAATACCTTGTTTCTGCGGGATCTTCATGTAAAGAGGTTGTGTTCCCCAAACTGGCCAGAATCTGTTGTCACATGAAACCCCTCATTTCTGGTCTATTCCAATTTTCCAGTCACCGGAGCTACAATTGTGGTTAATATTATTGGCACCTTGCAGTTCCACCCCTTAATGCCCAATATCTCCTTAAAAAAGTGGCCAGTGAAATGGTGTTGGACTATATATATGCACATATATTTGACATATAAAGGAATCAAATAAAGCAAAACCAATTAAAAAATAAAATAGTAAGAAATAGTATAAAACTGGGACAAAGCCAGGAAATGATTATTCATAAAAGTAAGAGGATATAAATTCTACCTGAGTAACTAAATAGTATCTAGACCATATTTTTTTTGTTGGATTATTTGCCTTGAAAGATTACTCTCTCCTGTAGCAAATCCTCCATTTTTCTTTTTTATAGAAGGACAAATCCTTCTGCTACACACCAAGGGACGACACAAGCCTACCCCTAGATGTACTTATCTGAAGCAGCACCAGAGACTCCCATACATCCAGCACTGTCTCAAAAGTTTCTTTCATAACAATGGCTGTAACCAAACTCACAAGTAGAGGTCAGCCAATTCCAGCAATTTATCATGACATTCATAGCATTGGAGTAGCTAGCTTTTGAGACAGCGCTGGATGTATGGACTCTCTGGTGATGCTTCAGGTAGAATTTATATCCTCTTACTTTTATGAATATACAGGTGGGGATTAGGGTAGTCTTTTTGATTACAGGAAATGATTATTGGCACCCTTATAAACAATTCAAATCAGTTTGAACAGAAAAACCACATTCCCATTGTAGCAAAATTTAGATGCACCTGTGATCAATTTTCAGTACTCACATGACTTGAATCAACCAATGAATAATGGCTCTAATGTTTAAAATGGCCACATTCACTCCCTGTTCCATTTTCACAATGGTGAAGACAAGAGAGCTGCCTGAGACCATCAGAAAAGCCATTATCACCAAACATCAAACTTCAAAGGGGTACAAGGCCATCTCCAAATACCTTGGAATTCCTGTGTCTACAGTTCACAATGTTAAGAGGTTTTCTGCTCATGGAACTGTCAAGAACCTCCCAGGACTTTGTGGGGAGAGGAAAACTAATCCAAGAAGTCTTCAAAGGTTAGTGTGAATTGTTGGAAAAACACCATGTACAACATCCAAAGAGCTTAAGGCTGACCTGGAGCAATCTGGAGTGGTGGTTTCAATCCGCACTATGTGCTGCACACTAAACAAAGAAGGACTTCATGGATGAAGGCCAGAGAAGACCCACTGCTCAAAGACAGATATAAAAAGGGCATGCCTGATCTGTGCCACCTTGAGAAACCACAATCCTTCTGTGAAAATGTTCTATGGACAGATAAAACCAAATTTGAGCTCTTTGGCAATGCAGACCAGCATTTACAGGTGAAGAAATGAAGCTTATAAGGAAAAAACCCACTCTTCCTACAGTTAAATATGATGGAGGTTCTATAATGTTGTGGGGCTGTTTTTCTGCCTCAGAAACTGGAGGCCAGGAATGTATTAAAGGAATGTGAAGTCAGAGGGACTACCAAGGTATTTTGGAGCAAAATGTGTTACCTAGTGTCAGAAAGCTAGGTCAGGGTTGAAGATCATGGGTTCTCCAGCAGGACAATGACCCAAAACATACATCCAAAGTACAAAAGAATGGTTAAAAGGAACAAATGGAGTCCTGATCTCAATCCAATCAAGAACCTTTGGAAAGAGCTAAAATCGGCCGTTGGTAAAAGGAATCCTGGAAACATTCATGAGCTGGAACAAATTGCTGTTGAAGAGTTGGAGAAACTACCAGCAGACAGATATACTGTATGAAACTTATAGATGGCTACAAGAAACATTTGGAGGCTGTCATCACTGCCAAGGGTTGTGCAACCAAATATTTGTTAAGGGTGCCATTAATCATGTCCAGATCATATTTGTTTTTTTCTCAGAAATTACTATGTCTAAGTTGCACAGACATCTTTTTCTTTTGTTGTATGCAAAATATTATGATGACATAAAGTTGGAATATTTCCAATTATTTCTCAAGATATTGTATACAACATACCTAAAATACAAGGGTGCCAAAAATGTTGACCATCACTGTATATGACGTGCATGACATTAGATATGTCAGAGAGAAATACTGTTACCCCCAAAGTAGTAGTCACTGTAGAGCACCATACAGAAGCCATTTAGTCAGGGGAAGACAGCATGGAGAAACTAGAATATAATATACTAACATAGTATATGATGCCAGATGACCAGTATGGTCTATCTAGTCTTCTCAGTAAGGTGGCTAGAGTAGTTGTAATCACTGCTTCATAGAGGCCACACCCCTCTATGCCTTAGTTAACATTGTTTCCGCTGCTCTGTGTAGGTCACCCCCTCTATCTGTTGACGTTTAAAAGATATTTGTTTGTTTTGATTTCATCCTCTTGCTACAATGGGATCCACTGTGTCTGTCCCATGCCATTTTGAATTCTGTCACTGTATTTACCCACCACCTCCATTGGTAGGACATTCCAAGCATCCACCCTTTCAGTAAAAAAGTGTTTCCTTCCGTTGCTTTTAAGTTACAGCTTCATTTTATGCCTCTCATTTTACAACTTATGCTTATTTATGTTTATGTTTATTTGAATTTGATATACCGCTCAGACCAAAAGGTATTAGAGCGGTTGTACCAAATCTCCCCTGTCCCTCCTCTCCTGTATGATATGCATATTTAGTTCTTTAAGTCTTTTCTCACACATCTTCTGGTGCAGGCTCCAAATCATTTTGGTCACCTTCCGTTGAACCATTTCAAGACGTTTTATATCCTTTGTGAGATATGGTCTCCAAAACTGAACACGATGCTCCAAAGGAGGCCTCACCAATGACTTGTTATGGGAGTATTAGTACCTCCTCCCTTCTGCTGGTAATTCCTCTCTGTATACAATCCAGCATCCATCTGGCTTTGGCCACTACCTTGTCACATTGTTTTGCTACCTTGAGATCCTTGGACACTATCACTCTGAGGTCGTTCTTCTGGTCTGTACACACCAATCTCTCGCCCCCTATAACATACAATTTCTTTGGATTTCTGCACAACTGTACTTACTCACTTTAAATCTTAACTTCCAAGCTTTAGACCATTCTTTCAGTTTTTGTAGATCTTTCCTCATGTTGTCCACTCCCTCAGAGGAGTCCACTCTTGCAAATGTTTGTGTCATCTGCAAAAGGTAAACTTTTCCCTTCAATCCTTCAGCAATATCACTCCCAAATGAATTGAACAGTACTGGTCTTTTTTTCTGAATGAATTACATTTACCACTAGCATAGAGCCTGATTCAATGAGGGGAACGTCTGGGGCCATCCGGACGTCCCCAAGGAAGACAGGCCAGTAAGGAACCCGATTCTGGACCATTGGAACAAAACGTTCCCATGGTGCACAGAATCAGGCCCGTGGATGGCCCGGCGTGCCTCTGCTGCCTGTGGGGAAGTCCTCCCAGCAAGCGCCCCTGACTCCTGTGGCTTCGGCCCCTCCTCTTCCCCACCACCCAACCAACGTCTGGCCTGCTGCGGCCTGGATTGGGTGGTGGGGACCCTTTTACTTTTTACTTTTTCTTACTCTATCTTACAATACCCAATTCTCCACATTATCACATTTACTCTTTACACTAAGAATTCTAGTGAACTACAATACATTTTTCCTTGCTCAGATAAGATGATAAGATTTTTGAAATTTGTAAATATTTAAATCTGTATATATGTTTAAACTATCTATATACCTAATCAGCATTTACTCAGCATTGTAACCCTCAAATTACCATTTTTATTATATACAATTTAATGTTCACTGTAATTTCAATTGTTTGAATAAGTTTCAATGTAATGTTCAAGTTTTGTTCTTTGTAAACCGCTTTGATTTTTCTGAAAGGCGGTATATAAAACCGTTCAATAAATAAATAAATAGCGGGATCAGTGCACCTTTGAGGTGGAATAAGCAGCATATCCCCTTTGACTCAGCAGGACATAATGGGTTGTGACCTGAATCGGCCCTGTACATCCTGCCAGGCTGGCCCTCTGCCGCTATGCCCTGATCCCGCTCCCCGCTGGCTCTCCCCATCCTGCTGATCAGGACATACGGGGAGAGCCAGAGGGGGAATCTGGCCTGGAAGGCTTTTGGGGCTGCAGAATTGGGCTCATAGCATCCCACTTACATATCTTACACCCCTCTCCCAAAATCTCACACACAATGTGTGACAAGGCAGTGGGCATAACATGAAGCTGCAAGGGGGTAAACTGAAAGGCAATATCAGGAAATACTTTTTCACTGAAAGGATGGTGGATGCTTGGAAAGCCCTCCCGATGAAAGTGGTGGGGGCAAATACAGTGGCAGAATTCAAAATGGCATGGGACAGACACAGTGGATCCCTTTATAGCAACAGGAGAAAATTAAAATAAACATGACTATCTCTTATATCTCAACAAATAAGGGTGACCTACATGGAGTGGCGGGTACACCCCTAAACAAAGGCATGGAGAGAGGTGACCTGCACCTACTCTTGCTGCCTTGCTGGGCAGACTAGATGTTGCTATGTTACAATCAGCAAATAAATACTAATATAATCACCCTGACTCCATCTTATTTCTCTTCTCCAACCCCACCAGCCTCTACTGTTAAAATCACCTGTCATCTCAGGGCTTTTATTGAGGGGAGTATTCAGTGGTACTGAGTGCCAGTGCCACCTTCATTGCCTACTAAAATGAACCCATGGTCCTCAAGCTTTAAGAAAGCGTCTATATATGAGTACTGACACTTTCTTGCTAGGAACAAAAGCACTGTGTAAGCCCAAAACCCGACAACAAACTCCAGAAGAATAGCTACATAGAACCAGCAGACAGTAGGAATGCCGCAGACAACGCAATGTTAAACAGTGGACAGAAGCCTCAGCAGGGCCATGTACCTGATGTCACGCCCAGCCATGCCAGGGTTCCAGGAAAACTAGCCCTCACAGCACAGGTCTAATGCTTCTCCATGGCCTCCACAGGCAAGGCAGCCCTCAGACCCTTGCAGCAACCCTCAAACATGTCCATGAACCAACAACTGGTCCAGCCCCAGAATCAAAAAGCAGCTTATTAATTATGATTTTTTTTAAATGGGCTGGAAAGCAGTCCTAATGTAAACTACATAGGCTATCCCTGTAGCTGCTAAATATTGCTGCTGTGTGGATAATTAGTGGCAGTCATCATGTCTGACATATATTCAGTGCCGCTTCCTATCTATGTAGAAGGGTTTAACATACTTGGGGTCATTCTGAGGCACGAATAGCAGGGATGGACATCCCATTGGGACATCCATTCCCGCTATTTAGGCCCCCTTTCGACCCCGACAAACTTCCCTGCATGTTGTATGGGGGACGTTAGATGGTGGTGACATTAGGGCGGGCAGTGGACCGTCGTCTGCCCTGGACATACAGGGCCGATTCCAATGTCAGCCCTGTATGTCTGGGGCCGGCGGTCTGAATAGGGAACTTATTCCACTTCTGAGATAGAATAAGTTCCCCTAGTTGGGAGGAATGGGCAGGCCTGGGGCTGGAAAGAGGAGGTTGCGGGTTCAGGACATTCTCTGCAATCCAACCCTGGCCTTGGGAGGCCAGATCAGGGGTCGGGCTGCGGGAAATGCAGCATTTTTAACGGCGGCTGGGGATCGCGGCTTTTGAATGGAGCCACAGTGCCATGGCTCCATTGAAAAGCCCTGACTGAGCTATCAGGGCAAGACCTTTATGTGCAGGCTAACCTGAATCATGGTCCCAGCCTGCTCGTACAAGCCTGGATGTGATTCTGATCCTGAGTGGCTAGATGTGCCCTGCAGGATTAGAATCCCGGCTAACTCTGTGCATCCAGTTCTGACCTGGAACACAGAGGGCTGGGACATCATGTCAGAATCGGCCCCACTGTATGCATGTATTTAAATGCCATGGCCAGCATTTAAAAAATATAGTGGCCATCAGGTTCAATTTTTCAACCAAGTGTCTTTTGCTGGAAAAGTCCTATGGACCCGATATTCAGTGGCAGTGGATGGTCGATCTAACGCAACTAGCCGGTGCTGACAAACTTTAAACCTGGATATTAATGCCCAGGTCATATCCAGACCCTGCGCTGAATATCTGGGATGCCCAGATTAGCAAGAAGCTAGCTGGGCAGTGGCGATAATCAGCCATCTCATCCCACCATTTTAGCATCTCATCTAAAGGGAGAATTGCATAAAGCAGTCTAGGAAAAAGGTTATTACTGTATGCTGATCCAGTGCAAAATGCATAAATGATTCATTTGTTATTTAATAAATATTAGGCTTATTTTTCTAACCACTTCTTTTCCAGACAAACCTTGTGAAAATATTATTGATGCACCAGGCAAACCCATGCCTCCTTAACTGTAACGAAGAGAAGCCATCAGGTATGCAGGTTTTTTTTTATCCCTAAATGCTGTATAGTGGTAGAGATGAGGACAGTATCTGAATTCAAAGAAGCATGGGACAAACACAGAGGATTTCTAAAGGAAAAAAAGGGGGCTATTGTAGTGGTTGGTATTTAAGCACAGACTAGATAGGCCATGTGGTCTTTTTCTGTCATCATGTTTCTATTTTTCTAGTAACGTTTTCTAAACACTTCTTTAGCAAACATGCTGCACAGATTGGTAAATGTGTAAGAGCATATGTTTGAACGTAGGTCATGAAAGAGCGTTTTCCTAGTTGATAGTACTAATAAACCATAACTTTGTGGGTTGATTTATTTTTAAATGAAAAGTTCCCAGGATTAGTTCAATAGACTTTCTCCACTTGTGCTTCTGGGAACATAGCCCTGTGCTTAACTAGTGGTGGATTTAGAGGTCATTAACTGTGCTTCTCACCCACAATTCTACGAGTTCAGACCAATGATTCTCAATACAGCCCTCAGGATTCACCCAGTCAGTTTTTCGGGTTATCCACAATAGATAAGCTTGAGATCGATTGGCATGCACTGCTTTCAATGTATGAAAATCTATCTCAGGCATATACAGTAATCATAGGTTTTCAACCCAGTCCTTGGGGAACCCTAGGCCAGTCAGGTTTTCAGGATTCCCACAATGAATATGCATAAGATACATTTTCATACAATGAAGGCAGAACATACAAATCTCTCTCATACATATTCATTCTGGGAATCCCAAAAACCTGACTGACCTGGGGTTCCTCGAGGACTGGGTTGAAAATCCCTGCGGGAAGTATCTAGTAGAATGTCAGCAAACCAGACCAACTCTATTTTGTTTGTGTGTATATATGTATCTTTGAGGGTTGGTATGTTTGTGTATGTTTGTATGAACGTTAGGTTCTCCACAAGGCTGGTTTTGTTCTTTATTATATTTATAACAAACATACAAAATTTTAATTAAAATAAACAACATTTAAAGGTCACCCCATTTGCCAGTTTTTATGTCATCTGAACTAAACAGCAGATAACTGGTATGTCTGGTAACGGTGGCCGCTGAAGGCTCTGCACCATGAAAATGGGTTAAGCCTACCAAATGCCCAGACAAAATACAGAGGTGCCTTGAAAATGCAACAGCCTAGTTTGGGTACATCTTAAGAACTGATAAAAATTTGATGGCATTGAGAGAAGCTGATGTAAACAAGACTGACAAATGGAGCCAAATCAGTGATATTCTTGGACTCAAATGCAGTCATCTTGAATTGAGCCTTAAAAATGAATATTTTCAATACATTAATGACTTTTCCCATCCACAAAATGTTAAGAATAAGGCAGCCTCTAAATGTTTTGCAATCATGCTGAAATTTTACAGGTGAGCAAGCCTTGTGGAGAAATGATTCTATAAACATTAACTTTTTGCATTGGTTTGTGGACCACCCTAGTGCAGATGTTTGTATTGTCTGCATTTTTGCATGTGTGTGTGGATGTTTGTATGTAGGTGTCTGTTCTAGGGTTGTGCAATCGTTCAAAACGCCATGGGAAATATCAACATTTCATTTCAATCTGAAAAACAACAATGAAAAATCTGAAATTTAGTCTCCCACTCCCAGTTGAGTCACAAACCAAGCTGGCCTCAAATCAATAACCTTTTGATTGGTTGGCAAGTATCTTGCAGAAGAACTATCACGTCTCCATTGGAGCCAGCCTTCTCTTAACTCTTATAATGCTGGTAATCTTTCCTGTTTCTTGATTGGCCCAAAGTTTATTTAATTTGGAGTTCTATGGAAAATGTTAACTGGATTTTTTCTTTGTGAACCTGTTGACTCTTGCTGTAGAGATTTACTTAAAAGAATTTTCTTTTGACATGTTAATGTGCCAGAAATTCTGTTGAAACCATATCCGCGTATACCATCCGAGACATTTACCATGTTCCATTTTTAAGTGTTAACCATTCCTTGTACACCTGTTTCATGTAATGTTGAACGTTGTTCCCTGTAAATCACACTGATCTTCGGAAATGCGGTATATAAGAATAAATAAATAAAATAATCCAGATCCTGGTTGATCATCACTAATTGGGGAGCCAGGTGAAGAGTCTTTTGTATCACATCTTCTCCAGTGAACCTGAAAGCTTTAAGGAATCGACTTGCCTTATAGCCCTGTCCTAAAGATGCCTAAAGATTCTCCAGTCCAAGGACTCACCCGCCATTGATCATTCCTAGGAAAGGCATCAGGGGGACACAGGGCTATATTGCTGGCCTAGAGAAGGCTCCCACACACATGCGGTCGATCTCCCCACCAACAGGAGTGACATCACAATGCGACACTGCAGCAGAAGCTTTAAAACTCCAACATTGCAGGCACACCCATGCCTAAGGGCCACTCTGAAGGGCCCGTAGGCGTGGCCCTTAAGTATGAACCATAGAGTGAAGTTCAACAACACCCAAGGCAGGTAGGCAGAACCCCTGCCAAATATCCTCCGCTTATCTCCAACCCCAGCCAACAATACACTAACAGATAGCCCCAAACACTTCCTCTCAGATCGCTCAAATTGAGACCTTGTGGCTATCACCGAGACCACCAACAGCAAACATCAATAATGACTCACACAGGCCTATGGCTTATTCTCTGAGGCATACTTGCCTTCCTCCCAAGGGGACAAACTACCACACTACATTACCAGATGTCTATCCACATCATTCACAACCCAAGACAGCCAAACCAGAGTAGCCCTTGGATCCCTAATCAAATAAATAAAATCTGAATCATAATCTGATCCTGCAGCATCATAGCTATGGCATCCATGCACTCCAGTCATTCTGACAACATCTCTACACTAAATTGTGCCCTAGTCAATGCATGTTCAGTATGCAAAATTCCTACCCTATCTGCACTTATAACAGATCAAAAGATAGAAATTATGTGCATCTCGGAAACCTGGTTCTCGGACAATGACAATGTTTTGATAAACCAACTAAACCCTATCATGCACAAAATACACAACTGCCCCAAATTTGACAGCAGAGATGGGGGAGTCTGCATCCTAACCGGTAAGCACCTACAGTTCAACACAGTGGAGATGTCATCGCCACAAAGCCCTAGATATCCTCACAGTCAAAAACAAACACTTCATATTCTGCCTGATATACAGAGCTCCCTCAACTGCCACCAAAGAGCTATCCAACATACTCAATGCTGTATGTACCCACTCCAACTATCGGACCAGCTTCATCCTCCTCGGTGACTTCAACCTGTCATCGGTCCCCAAAAAGACAGCCTCCGCCTTCACAGAAGCCATGGACAACCTGCAACTCATGCAACTCAACAACCTCACCCACAACAAAGGGGATATCCTGAACCTAACCTTTATCCCAGCCCTCCTTGCAAGTGATCCCAACCAATCATCACCATCAATTGTGCCAGTCCCATGGTCCAACCATAGTCTTATAAGCTTTGCATTACCATGTCTGAACAACGGTACTCCAACAAAAAATTCCTTCCATGCGACAATCAAGCCTTTATTCAGAAAACCCTCCCAAACCTAACAACTCAGTTGAAGACCAAATTGAAACCCTCATGTTCAGTTGGAATTCAACAATATCTGCAGCGGCCCAGGCACATACACAAGTCAACAATAGAACCTGCCTACGTTTCACCCCTTGGTTCTCAACAACCCTGCAAAATCAAAAATACCAACTGAGCCACATTGTATATAAATTGAGGAGAACCAGAGACCAACATTTATGAAGCAAATACATAAATGAGCAGAACTACTGTGCTCTCATCCTCAAAGCTAAACAAGAGAACCACACCAACCTGATCAAGGGTGCCATCAACAAACCCAGAGAGCTATTCAGCATAGCCAAATCACTTTCAAGAAGCACTACCCCTACAAATTCAAGCAGTGCCCTCAACCCCCAGCACTTGGTGCTCCACCTTCTAACAACATACAGTACCCAACAACAGAGCAATTCCATATTGCCCTCCCATGAACAATGCAATCATACCACATCACACTGGTCCACCTTTGACACTAGTAGTCATAAACAGCTTGACTACATCATCTCCACCTAAACACAAACACATCCCTCCTGGATCCATGCCCAGTCTCTTGGATCAAAATTGCAAGACCCCAACTGATACTTTTTATTGCCAGCATGATTGACAACTCCCTCACACCACTGCTCAAACTATTTTCCATTATGCCAATTTAAAAAAAGTCCAACCTGGATCCATGTTCCCCAACCTCTTACAGACCAATTGCCAGCATCCCCTTCATTGCGAAAATCATTGAGAAAGTAGTACAAACCCAATTACAAAACTACATAAAAAATCACGCACCACTAGACCAGCATCAACATGGCTTCTGCCCTCAACATAACATTGAAACTCTCCTTACCTCCCTACTCAACACCCTCATCACAGGTACAGAAAATATGTCACAAGGATTCATCATGCTGTTCTTGGATATATCAGCTGCTTTTGATTCTGTATCATACTAATTAATACTCAACAGGCTCCATGACATTGGGCTCCATGACATCATAGTTAAATGGTTCCACTCATATCTCTCTGACCGCAAACAGCAAATAAAAGCACAAACTCACAACTCCCTCCCCATCCACATGCATCTGGGGGTACCTCAAGGTTCAGCACTCTCCTCCATTCTGTTCAACATATACATTTGACCACTCTGTGATATCATCCAAAGCTTTAATATCAGCTTCCAAATATATGCAGGTGGCATTATTCTATACAGTCCGTTCTCCACTCTCGCATCCAACTACACCATGCTATCCAATTGCTTTATGGCAATTATACCCTCCACGGCAATCACAACCTCTCCATCAATTATAAGAAAACTAAAGTTCTTCATGTGACAAGAGACCCTCACTTCAAGCCACCAACAGCTATCAAACTGGATAACAATTACCTCACAGTTAAAATGGAGGTCAGATACCTAGGAGTCACACTTGACCAGTGCTTAAATTTGCAAGCACAAATAAAGCAATTCACCAAATCTATCTACTACAAACTTTGAATAATAAAGCACCTCCGTCGTCTCCTAGATCTCATTTATTTTTGCACTGTTTGCCAGTCTATCATCACCCCTCTACTAAACTATGCCAACTCTATATACCAGGGACTACCCAAGCACACTCTATATCTGCTACAACTTGCCCAGAATACTACAGCAATAATTATACATGGGGCCTCACACATGAGCCATGTGCTCAAATAGCTTCATTGGCTTCCCATCATATCTAGAATTAAGTTCAGAGTTATCCTCAATACATACAAAATGCTGAACAGCCAATCAGCAAAATGCCTCCAGACCTTACTAAAAAGATCCTCCAGCAATAGACCCAGAAGACGAAATATGCTCTGTTTCCTAGACTCTGAAAAACCCTCCAGAAGCTAAAGAACTAACAACAAGACTTTTGCATTCTATGCCCCAACATTATGGAATGCCCTGCCATCACAACCACAGAAGACTTCCAAAAGAAACTTAAAACCCAACTGTTCCTTGAATTCTACAGGGAGGATCTCCACTAGAAACAACCCTCCCATGCCACTCGCTACCTTCTCCACCCTAATGTAATAAGTTTTATCCACTCTGTTTAGTAACCCCTACCATGTCACTCTGTACATCGTGTTGCCCCTCACCCCCCCCCCCCCCCCCCGGTTACTACGTTAAATGTAATTTCACCCTCTAACTATGCTACATTTTTGTGCACTGAGTTCCC
Organism: Ichthyophis bannanicus; assembly: GCA_033557465.1. Taxonomy (NCBI): domain Eukaryota; kingdom Metazoa; phylum Chordata; class Amphibia; order Gymnophiona; family Ichthyophiidae; genus Ichthyophis; species Ichthyophis bannanicus. The sequence continues at coordinate 619,660,542 of CM066033.1, forward strand.
AATAAACAGTCTTGACTTTTAGAAAGATGGTATAGAAAAGACTTTAAATAAATAAATAAAATTAATTAATTGCTGGCTGTTTCTTTGGAAAGTTTTGTGTCACTTTCACTGGCCACATGGAGGTCTGCAGACATAGGAACATAAGATATGCCATACGGGGTCAGACCAAGGAACATCAAGCCCAGTTCCTATTCCTAATAGTGGCCAATCTGTGACAAGTGCCTGTCAGGTTCCCAAAAAGGCATACAGATTCCACAGTGCTTATCCTGGCATAAACAGTGTATTTCCCTAGTCCTTTTTAATAATGGTGTATGGACTTTTCCTCTAGGAACTTGTCCAAACCTTTTTTAAACCCAGCTAAACTAACAGCTTTTAATACATTCGTTGATAAAGAATTCCAGAGTTTGATTACATATTGAGTGAAAAAGTATTTTCTCTTATTAGTCTTAAATGGGCTACCCCATTGTAGCTTATTAGTCTTAAATGGGGACACCCATTGTAGCTTCATTGGGTGTCCCCTAGTCTTTCTACTTTTGAAGGCATAAACAACCAATCTGTTTACCCGTTCCACTCCATTCATTATTTTATAGTCCTCGAAAAGCTCCAGTCTTTTAAGCCTTTCCTCATAGTGTTATCCTTCCATCCCCTTTACCCTTTTAGTGGCTCTTCTCTGTACTTTTTCTAACTCTGTTATATCCTTTTTTTTAAGATATAGCAATCAGAATTGCACACAATATTCAAAGTGTGGTCACACCATGGAACAATACAGAGACATTATAATATTCTTGCTTTTATTTTCCATTCCTTTATGATTCCTAGCATGCGATATGCTTTCTTGGTCGTCGCTCATACGGGGCAAAGGGTTTCAACATATTATCCATGATGATGCCTAAATCCTTTTCCTGGCTGGTGGTTCCTAAGGTGGAATCTTGCATCATGTAACCATAGCTTCCCCCCCCCCCCCCCACCAAGTGCATAACTTTTGTCAGACGGCTGCCTGGGTGAGAATCTTCACACTCTTGGCAAGTGCATATTTCTATATGATTTGCAAGGTATTGTGGGCAATGTAGTTCATTCACACCAGACACAGCTGCTGACAATAATTTAGTTGTGCTCTTGGGTAAAGCCAATAAGATATTTATTTATGGGGTTATTTCTCCCAACACAGATATGCTTGGTAGCGCATAAATTAGGTTACTTGCTTTCAGTGTTAACTTGGAAAAACAAAGTCAAAATCAGGAAAACAACAAATGAAAAGCCACAAAGCAAGAAACAAACTGTTCTTTTCAGGTTAACTTCTGATTACTTCCCACATAGATACAGAAGTGATTCTCTCCTAGCTCCCAAGCAACTAGGTAAGGCTTAATTGCTAGCAGTCACCAGCTGAAACCCCTTAGCTTGCTTGCCTTCTACTGTGTGGGTCAAATCCTGCTTCAGGAGCTTTTCTGAGTAGATTAAAGAACAAATTTGTATTTTTTTGTGATGGTTGCTGTACTTTATAACAGAAAGTTACCAACGGAGTTTAGATAGAGAGCAGTCCATATAAACAGGATCCTCATCTGCTATTATTCCCCCTTGTTCAACAAGCATGGGTTCAATATCATGGATTGGCACAGATGAATCTCTCAATGGAGCATTTTCAGGAGAATACTTGTTTCCCTGCTGTCTTTCAAGGTTATAGCTAGGGCATAGATCAGTGTTCATACCTGAGCTTCCATTGCTGCTAGAGTTCCTCTCTATATAGCCTGGCCAGTATGTAGTCCAGTTCTTATGTCCAGCCTTCCAATCCAGATCCCTGGACACTGGATCTCTCTTCACATACCTTCTGGCACGGGTCTTAGGGTCCCTTCCACGTGCAGCCGTCTCCCTCACAGGTAGCGTCTGGAGATTCCTAGCTCTGCAGCACCATTCCTCTGGCTTTCCCCAGTCCAATGGTGTATGCTGGCCCTTGGAATACCTCCCAGTATACGTACTGCTTTGGACTCTTCTAGACCTCTCAAAAGCTTTTCTCCTCTTTCTTCCAGAGGGTCTCTTTCCCTCTCTGTCCGTCCGGTTTGGCTTCTGCTTCTGATAATCCTTCAGATGAAACTGAGGATAATTCTCTGGATATCCAAGGTGATCATGAAGATGGTCATCTGTAGAATAAACTCTACTCTTATTCTGCTTAGATGAGTGATCCTCCCTAACACAGCGCAGCTGTGCTGAATCAGGCCCTGCCCTTTGAGATGAGTGCTTAGGGATTACCTCATAGCCCTCCTGATTGAACACACATTTCCTCACTTCAGCTCCTCTAATGGCTGTTGGAAACCTGGTGCATTCTGGGACTGGTAGTCTTTTATGGCAAAATTCTGTTTTCATATTTCTACCAGAACTGACAGGTTGCTTGTTCAGAGTCACTTCACCTTTTCTATAGCTCCTTCCTGAGCTATGATAAGCTTCTTTATCACACTTTGCACTTGTCTCTGTTAAATTTGGACGTCCAATCTTCCAATTTATCAAGGTCCTCTTGCAATTTTTCACAATCCTCTTGTGTTTTAACAACTCTGAATAATTTGTGTCATCTGAAAATTTGATCATTTTACCATCATTCCCGTTTCCAGTGTGTAGCGACGGCCAAGAAAGCAAATTGAATGCTAGGACTCGTAGGGAAAGGAATGGAGAATAAAACCAAGGATATTATAATGCCTCTGTATTTTTCCATGATTAGGGCTCTTCAACTTGGAAAGTGGCGGCTGAGGGGAGATATGATAGAGGTCTATAAATTAATGAATGAGTAGAATAGGTAAATATATATATTGGTTGTTTACTCCATCAAAAATTAGAAAGACTAGGAAACATACAAAGAATCTACAATTTAACTCATTTAGGACTAACAGAAAATATATTTTAATTTAAAGTATAATCAAACTCTGGAATTCTTTACCAGAGGATGTAGTAAAAGCTGTTAGGGTAGATGGGTTTAAAAAACATTATTAAAGAGGACCAGGGAAATCCACTGCTTACCCCGGGACAAGCATTGTGCAACCTGTGTGTCTTTTTGGGAACCTGCTAGGTATTTGTGACCTGGATTGGCTGAGGTTGTAAACAGGATACTGGGCTTAATGGCATTTCTTATGTTCTTATGGTTGGCTTATGAACCTGCTTGATAGGTTAAGGGCACTAAGGTGATGATCCATGCAATGCAGTCCTTGATTAGAAGTTGTAGGGCAATTCCCATTGGCAGAAATCTCTTTCTAGATTACCTGCATCTATGATGACCTCATTTTTTGCAATAGGTTTGCATGATGTAGGAGGGAGGACTTGATGGTACGGGAAAACATTTTGGAGTTTTTCAATGGTATGTCTTTGTTGCAGACAGATCCAGCATCCAATGAGGATGCAGAGCTGCTCAGTGATGCTGCAGCAGGAGAGGGTTTGGGGCATACTTTGGTGGAGAATGGGCTACATATTCATGACCTGACTCTCAGGTGGAGTCTTGGCTGAGAAGAAACATCGTGTTCCTCCAGCTGTTCCCATTCAAGTTAAATAAGAGAGGTGGTTTTCTGGTGTGACAATTCAAGGAAGGTGGAAGTGATAAAGCAGCAATGGGCCAGGTGCATACTGTTGGTGGACCTTTGGCACGAATTTGTCTTGTGACATTTGTTGTTTAATTTCTCTATGGACAAGCAGGAAGGAAGTCCTCACATATGGGTGATGTCTCCAATGGAGCCCCATGCGGGAATACTTCCCAGCTTCTATTGGAGATTTTTGGGAGGCTCCATCATACCTGCATGCCTGCCTTCTCACCTTGTTCTGCGGCGCTATGTTTGCCAGTCTTCATTCTTCTGTAGAGTCCCATGGATGTTGTTTTGGTCCTCTGTCAGCAAATGTTGTTTTTCCTCTTCGGGGGCCTTCCTGGCAAGTATTGTGTTTGTGGCTGCCGTCAGTTGTGTTGGTTCCATAGCTGCGGTTCCTTCATCAGTTACACCACTTTGGGAAAATGTTATTTCCTCATTTGCTTTCCCTGTGGCCTGACCGGGCCCGTGGTCTCCCTCGAGCCATTTGATTTAGCCATGACCATCTTCCCAGACATGTCCCAGAAATTGGCCAGCCAGGATCAAGTAGTGCACCAAGTGATGCCAAAAGCATCTCTGTCACCGACAGGCACAATTGTTGCCTCCAGTGCCTGGGTCTCGATCACTAGTCCTTTTCTTGCTACTTGTGTTTGCAGATGACAAGGAGATGCTTGAAGGATCAAGAGAAACCAAGAAATCCTTCTTTGATCAGAGGTCTGATTCAGCGTCTTCGGCACTGCCATCGGTCTCAATGGCTTCTCAGTCATCTGCTGATGGTGCATTGACATCAAGTATTTCTCAGGCTCAAATGGAGCCAAACACCTGCAGTTCCCCTTACATTAGCCATTGGCTGGTCTCCACCTGGCATCGAGGAAGGATTTGACCTAGTCTCCGTCAGCATCAAAGGGGATCCATCCGATCAATAGGTAAAAGCCCAGGTGCATTGGCATTGGAGCCCTTTCAAGCGAGATGTTGAGAGTGATGAGAGCAAGTGACTTGTTGGGGCGTCCCAGAAAGGACTGCTCAGCCTCCAGGGTTTCAGAGGGGCACAACCATCTCCTGACAACAAAGGCCCTTGAAGTCCACATCGTGTCGTTGCTGGAGAAGAAGCTAGCTGGTGCCTCAGTGCTCATGGCATCAGCAATGAGCGTTGTGTAGCCAGTCCTTGAGATACACACTCTGCCTACAAAGGCATTGATGTTTCTCTTCTTGTGCATGTTTCTCTATTCTTTCCTATGTGTGCTATATTTGCTTTTCTGTCTGTAAATGGCATTACTTTCTAACTTAACAGCAGCCTCTTTATTGTGCACTGCTCTGATGCTACTGCTTGGGTGGTTAATCAAGTGACAGAATAAAGATAAAGATCTGATGCTTGTTCCTAGTGGGACCATCTCCCTCTCAAGTGTCTGAGGTTCTGATACCCCAGTGAAACCTCAGAAGCCCTCAATGCATCATTGATCCCATTGAAGCTCACACAACTCTCCAGGCAGGCGGAAGCTCTTGACAGTCTCAGAGGTACTTCATAAGAATGTTTTCTTTCTGCACTGGGAAAAGGTCCTGCTATATGCATATATTCCTATATCCCTCAAAGCAAAGTTCCTGCTGAAACTCCAGACAGATAGGGGTATATGATACTCATTGTACTGAAATGGCCCAGACAGCCATGGTTTCCCCTTCTGCTTCAACTCTCCCAGTGGGAACCTCTATGAGTGGGCTCTGCCCCACACCTTATATCACAGGAAGACAGGAGGATGCTGCATCCCAACATCCACTCCTTAGCCCTGACTGTGTGGATGTTGAGAGACTAGTCCTGTCAGAGCTTAACCTGCCTGACAGAGTAACTGATGGCTCTGTTGGCCTCTAGGAGAGCCTCAACAAGAAGGTCTTATACATTCAAATGGAAGAGATTTGCTTTATAGTGCATGGGACAGGTGCTAGAGTATATTAATTGCCCCACTGACAGACTACTTGAATGCTTCCTACACCTCTCGGAGTCAGGTCTTAAGTCCAACTCTCACAGGTTTCACCTCAGCACGATTCTGGCATACCATTGTGGAACAGAAGGAAGGTCCATCTTGGCTCAGTCTTTTGTGGTTCACTTCATGCAGGGTTTGCTTCTCTCGAAGCCTCCCTTCAAGTCCCAGGTGGTGGCTTGGGACATCAATGTGGTTCTGGCACAGCTCATGTTAACTCCCTCTTGAGCAGCTTGATTCCTGCCCTATGAAGTTCATGATCTTGAAAGGTCTTCTTTCTGGTGGTGGTTACTTCAGCACACTGGGTAAGTGAGTTCCAGGCTCAAGTAGCTCATCCATCATACACCAGGTTCCATCATAATGGAGTGGTTCTGTGCACTCATTCTTAATTACTTCCAATGTTAGTGTTGGCTTTCCATCCTAGTCAGTTATTCTGCTGACTTTCTTCCCAAGGCCTCACACCCACAGAGGGGAAGTGACATTGAATATGGTGGACTGCAAATAAGCCTTAGCCTTCTACTGAGAGTGGACGAAGGCCCACCGAAGGACCATCCAACTGTTTGTTTCTTTAGACTCCAGCAAGCTAGGGCCTGCCATTTCCAAATGCAATCTTTCAGTTTGGCTGGTAGACTGCATCCCTTTCGCTTATGCCCAGATCACAACATCAGAGCCATGGCTATCGGTAGTCAACTTGCACTCGGTCTTCATGGAAGCGATCTACAGGGCTGAAACATGATCTCCTGTCCACACGTTCGCATCTCACTACTATCTGGATGGGAATTCCCGATGTGACAGCAACTTCAGCCAATCGGTACTCCAGCATCTGTTTGGGGATTAGCATCCAACACCATCCCCCCAAGGCCTTACTGTTCAGGCTACAAAAACAAAAAGACCCAAATAGTGAAGAAGCTGAATCAGATGTTCCTTTTTGTGAACTACTACTTCTGTACATGGTTGATTCTCCATTTCTTAGTTCAATTTTTCCTCTTTTGGGCTTCTTGGCAGTCCTCTTGGTTTTCAGTAGCCTGTAACTTGGGAGGGTCATATGTGAGGACTTCCTTCCTGCTTGTCCATGGAGAAAAGATAGTTACTCACCTGTAGCAGGTGTTATCTGTGGACAGCAGGAATAGGTCCTCACAACCCTTCTGCTTCCCCAAGGAGTTGTATTCTGCTACAGCTTTGTTATCGAACTGGAGAAGATGGTACCACCACTGTAGGCGGGAAGACAGGTGCACAGGCATGGTGGAGCCTCCCAAAAGCATCCAGTAGAAGATGGGAGCATTCCTGCATGAGGCTCCATCAGAGAGACCACCTATATGTTAGGACATTTCTGCTGTCAATGGAGAACACCTGCTACAGGTGAGTTAACTACTGTTACGCCCTTAGCCCCTTACCTTGGTATGGAGGTGCGTGGGTTAATTTTTGTCACTGTGGTGCTTCAACTTTCTGGCCTTTTCTTACTGGATGCCTTTAAATGCATTCTGGGAAAGGTAGTTCAGTTAGATATCATTTGGGCTCAGATGAAAAAAAAACCACCTTCATTTGTAGTTGAGTTTTGAGTGTGTGCAATTTATTCATTAGCACAGAAAGACACGCTAGGTTCACAGATCCATCTTTTTAAGATATTTTCACCAGGAATTCTTGTAACTCATTACAGGATAACTTGAACTGAAACAAACAGCTTTCCTCAGCCTTAATTAACAACACCTGCTTTCAGCAGAGCTTGCCGTGCAGATCAAAACAAACAGAAAGAAACTTTTAAACCAGGTTTCTTTTCTCTTTCCAGTCAAGAACAAATACCTGGCTATCTTGTATGCTTAAACTCAGCACTTCATACAGATAGTCCAATTCACACAAGCAGATAAAAACTCTTTTTCCAGGTTTTCTCAGTAGTTAGACAAACAAAAGCATTTCTTACTTCCTTCAATTGAAACGGCATCCAAAACTGAGCTCTGCACTGCTCACAGCTGTTTCTCAAAAGATAATCAGGAAGATTCATCTTTGCACTGCATCACACTTTTCCTGAGCTTAGAACATTAACAAGCAAACACAGCTCTCTGGGCTTTGGACACTGGAGGCTTCTCTTTACAGTTGACATCCCCTTGCAACCCTCCTTAATTGGCAGACTGGCATGCAGAGCAGTCCATGTATGAGACCTTTTCATCATAAGGTAAATCTGGCTCCCCCAATTCCATTGGTTCACTCTCTGGCTCAGATTCAGATAGCTTACTTGACTGCCTTTTGCTATGATTAAGGCTGTCTCTGGCAAATACGTATTGCTCTTTATTAGCTAAGCTTCTGGGGCTCATACCTTGATCAAAGCCTGTAGTAGCTTCACTCCTTACATGCTCTGGCCACCATCTAGCACGTTCTGTTCTCCAATTAGTGCTCCTGGCTCTTACTGCTCCATTCCTTGAGTAGGCAAAATGTCTGCTCTCTTTCCCTCTGGTCAGCAGTTGCAGCACTCTCTGGTCTCAGGAGTCCTTCCAGTTTCTCTCCATGTGTCCTGCTTGTCCCTCTTCGTCCTCTTCCTCGACTGCTCTCTGCTGCTCCAACTGAGCTAAACTTAAACCCCTCAGGCTCCTGCTCCACCCTCTCCCCTCTCAGGTGAGAAAGATCAAATTCTCTCATGACAGCTGAGTGATTAGGGGATGCAGTGACGTAAGGGTTCCTTACCCTGGGCCTGTATTCCCTATCCTTTCTACCACTGGGGGTACTCTGTTCCTCAATGTAGCCAGGAATTACTGGCTTTCTAGGAGCAAATGGAGTTTTAAGTCCTGGACCTTTTAAAATGGGTCCCTTAATTAAGGTAAATTCCTTCTTTTTACCCCTCTCTTCTAGGTCCTGATAAGCTTCCTTATCACACTACCGTATATCTGAATGAAGCATTTGCCTGGAATTAATCAGCAATAGGTGGTGGAAAAAGAACTCTCTGATGGGTCAGGGAGCTACTCTGGTGGTTGGGAATTGGCAGACAATGTGCTTTAAAAATAAAAATCTTAGAGACATTGTAGAGATTAGGGGGATTCCAGAGTCAACTGGACAACTAGATATTTGCTGCCCAAGGAGGCCTACCAAGGGGCATGTTCTTTAAATAATGCAATGTAGAGTAGTATGCAGCTGGTGTATGGGTTGCGGGGGGGGGGGGGGCAGGCGCTACTGGACCCTCAGCCAACTATGGAATTAACGTAATGCGTCAATATTCAGAAGTGGCCTAGTGGTTGGGGCAAGTTGCCAGAGGGCCAGGGGTTTGAATCTCACTAGAGGGCAGCAACCTCAGGCCAGAAGGACTGGGGTTTCTAGTCCCACAGATGTTCCTTGTGGTCTTGGGCAAGCCACTTAACCCTCCATTGCCTCAGATACAAAATGTAGATTGTGAGCCTTTCAGAAAATAGATACCATTACCTAAATGTACACCGCTTTGACCTAGTGAAAAGCGGCATGTAAGCATTGCTAAATAGATAAATAAATATGTTCATGCGGTTTGCAGGACCTACGAAATGCATAAACTCTGCTCAGCCTAATCTTTAGTAGCACTAACCAGTTCGTGTTGCTGAATATTCCCACAGATCACTTTAAAAATGTCTGGTTAGTTTCAGAGTGGTCCGATGATGGAGCTGGGATGGTCTGGGGACGATCAGGTTAGCAGCAACCATAGGCAATAATACAGGTCTAGGACTATTCTAACTTTATGTGGTTATGCTTTCTGGTTAGCTGATGAATATCAATGGTAACTGTATGGCCTCCATGATATTTAGTGCCAAATGTCAGCTAGGTCCAGCGCAGAATATCTACCTTCATTTTTGTCTGCTCTGGTCAGGTGTTTGAGCAACGCTGACCATGGTGGGCTGAGTATTGGCCTTTAAGATTTTTTTTCTAGATGTTCTTTTTAATTTGAATGTCACTAATAGGAAATGAATGCATTAAAATAGCAAAAATATTGCTTCCAGATTAAATAAATGTGGTCGTCCCCCAAGAAATGTGGTATTAAACATATGCTGGAAAACTGTTTGAGAAAGGCTAGTTTAAAGAGAAATGTGTGCTACTGTAATCAAAATTTCATTGAATCATGAAAAATCCCGTCTTTCATTAAAGGATGTGAGATATGGTTCAGAATGTCCATGTACCATGTTCATTGTGCAGAGCCAATTTCTTTTAGAAATCCACTTTACACAAATCAATATCTAATTTCAAGTGTATACTGTTTTTTTTTCATGAAATAAAAGGCTACAAACAACTTTTAAGTTCTACTTTCCAATCAAATTCACTTTTTCATTTCATTGCTCAGATGTATTTTCTTGCACCATTTAATATTTCGGCCCTTCTGTGCCTTGTACTGTAATTGAGTGAAATACTACTGTACTTCATTGTTCTTGGTTGAACCAGTGAGACTTTATAGAATGAGATTTTTTTTTTATGCCAGTTAATTTATATGCCCTACAAATTCACGAACAGTGCTGAATTTATCTTCCTATTGTAAAATGTAGTTTCATCATTGCCAAAACTTTTAACAACCTGTAGCCTTTTCTTAAACTTATGTGCTCTCTGAGCACATAGATAATTCAAATGAAATAATTCTCCACAAGTCTATTATACATTTTATTTGGAAATATCTAGATATTGCAGCCTCTGAATTTATTGAAGAAATGCTGCTGAAGGCGGAAATTAACTGGGGGAAAAGAATGAAGGATCCTTTATCAGTTTCTGTCCTATCACAAGAGGAACTTTATGAAGAGATTCTCCATGATATTCCTGTTTCATCCAGCAAACTGTAAGTGTTCTGTATGAGATAAGGACAAACTAATATGTTGCAGAAGGATCTCATTTGGCTGTATGTAGACAATGCATGTGATCGGCATGCTAATAGCCTTAAGAAAGGCATAATACAGAAGGAGTAATTAATTTTCTACAGTATTTAGGTACAATAATGGACTTAAGTGTCTACGTTAAAATTCAAAATAACAGATAAGAATAAAGGCAAGTCCAAAATGATGATTTTATTAGATGTGTTTCGCATGGTGAAGCACCTATTGTCAAGGGTTCAGGTGGCTGGGCAAATTTTGTCTCTCCATTTGCATGTTTGGCTGCAGCTCCTCAAAAATGCAGTGTTTCTCACCCCCCATCACAGTCGTCTGTCTGCATTGATGAGCTGTGCAGTGTAGGAAGTTCAAACTGATCTCATGCTGTCAAGATTCCTGACACTCTCCATGACACAAACACACTCCCTTACACACACTCATACACCTGCACAATACCCCCTTACACACACACATTCATGCATACCAACACTCTCCATTATACACACACGCATGCACCCCCAACTCTTCCTATGAGACACACACATGAACCCTCTACATGCCTGACTCTGCACCATTGTGTCCACTTTTCAACTTGTAATTTTCCAGTTTCGTATTTGAAATTCTGCCTTTCAGATGCAATTGCTATCCAGCTACAGCTCTCTGAAGTTTCAAAATTTAATTTAAAAATCACCACATTTTTAAGTTTTCCAAATAAAAATAAAGGGCCCGATATTGATCTGGGACGGCTATGTGCATAGCCATTGCTGTTGACCTTTATCCCTGAATATTCAATGCCGGGGTCATATGCAGTCCTGGCATTGAATATCTGGGGTCGCCGCACAGCCTCCACAGCTGCAGAAACTAACGGGGTAGCGGTGATATTGAGACACGCCCCATAATATCCACGAAACGCTCTGATGCTGTGGTTAGCATTGGGGCATATAGCAGCAGAGTAGTGCCATTGAATATCCCCTTCAGCGGCATTTACATGGTCTACAGGTCTGTAAGCCATGCAAATGCCTTTGAATATCGGGCCCATAAGCATTACCATATTGGGTCATATTGAGTCAACCAAAGATCCATCAAACCCAGTATCCTGACTCCAATAGTGTCCAATTCAGGTCACAAGAATGAGACCGAATCCCAAAAAGTGACAGGATTCCATGCCACCTAACCCCAGGGACGAGCAGTGGCTTCCTCACAAATTCACCTTAATAACAGTTTATAGGCCTTTTCTTCAGGAACAGGTCCAAACCATTTTTAAACCCAGCTACATTAATTGCTTTTACCACATCCTCCGTCAATTAATTCCAGTGCTTAATTATAGTTTGAGTGAAAAAATGTTTTCTCTTATTTGTTATAAATATACTACTTAGTAACTTCATGGTCTATTCCATAGTCTTTGTACTTTCTGAAAGAGTAAAGAATAAATTCACATTTACTCTTGCCACTCTATTCATTGTTTTGTAGACTTCTATCATATCTCTCCTCCACCATCTGTTTTCCAAGTTGAAGAGCCCTAAACTCTTTGGGCCTGATATTCAAAAGGCATTTACATGGTTTACAGTGCTGCTGAATATCCCCAACTAACGCCGCTATACACCCTGATGCTAACAGCTTAGCACTGGGGCATGGGCGATCCAGGGTGTGTCATGGGTGGCGAAGGTCACTAACCGGGTAGTGCTGATATTGCTCTGCTACCCAGTTGGTGACCTGTTGGTAAATCTAGGCGAAGCAAAAGTTGGCCTAGTTTTACCCGCAGGAGCTAACCAGCAAATGGTGCAATATCGCTGTTATCTGCTTAGCTTTTTTGGCATTGCAAGGATAGTTTCTCCTAATGGGTTAGTTTTGCGCATACCATGGCAGTCGTGAATCTCACTTCTAAACCAGTGTAGCATAAAAATAGCAATACATTATCTCCTCTTTATCTGCAGAATTCCACTTAACTGTAGTTAATCCTCTTAACCTTTTCATAAATTTCTGTGGTTTATCTGCAGGCTGTGTGGTGACCCCAGATATTCGATGCTGGTGTCTCATACGACCCCAGCATTGAATATCCAGGGTTAGAGGTCGGCGGCAACAGCTAGCCATCCCAGTTGAATATCAGTTCCTTTAACTTTTCCTCTTAGAACAGATGTTCCATACCCTTTATCATTTTGGTTGCCCTTCTCTTTACCTTTTCTAATTCATCTAGAAAGGTTATTTTAGAAGCATTTTTACATAAATAGAAGAATTTATATGTATATATTGGTATACATGTATAAATAACATTTTAGTACAGGGACTTTTTAAACTTGGGGATGCTTACTACATTAAAACTTCCTGGTGGTGTAGTGAGTTGGGAGAAGGAGTGGTTTGGTAGGGCCTACAGCACAGGCATGGATTCCCATTTCACATACTGTAAGGAATCCATGTGTCTAGGGAAAATTGTAGATAGCGGCAATAACTGCCTGGAAGCACATATAATTGCCTGCAAGAAGGGACAGCTGCCATTGTCAATGTCTGCTGCTGCCCATATCCATCCCATCCTATGATTCTCCTCCCAATCTACTACTACTGTGTTAATCATTTGTATAGTGCTAAAAGATGTACACAGTGCTGTATAGAGACATGTAAGAGACAGTCCCAGCTCATCAGAGCTTACAATCTAGTCAAGACAGACAACATAACTGGAGACTTGAATATATCTAGGGGAAACACATTGGTGGTGAAGAGGAGACTAAGTGGATCTGGATTTAAAAGTAGCCTGGCTCTCTCCGCCAATTAATAGTGTAGCCAATTGATCCCCTATGGCACCTCCCTGACAGATGATACCCCAAAACACATCTGATTCCCATCATTCCAAATAGCATCCCATCCCTCCCCACAAGCAAGCCCCCCAGCATGAAGACCCCTCATCTTCCAGGCAACAAGGACCTCCCAAGGGCCCCCCCCCCCATTGATCCCTTAACCCCCTTCCCCTGATCCACATCTCCAGCCTTACTAGAGGTTCCCGGTGTCTAGTAGAGCAGGAACAATTCCCACTTGTTCTTGCTCAGCTTGCCCTGAGTTCCAAAATGGCACCTGAGACCCTCCCTGACCCCTAGCAGTAAAATCATAGTGATACTGATAAGGGTCAGGCTGCCAAATCAAGGAATTCTATTTAAAAATGTGTATTCCATTGTCTACCTTCTAGCCTTCAGGTACCATGGATGATTTTTATTATAGGTTACAAATTACTAATCTTAGATCTGCAGTTTCATTTTTCAGTTCTTTCAGTACTCTGGGGTACATATCATCCATACCAGGTGATTGCTATTCTTTAGTTTATCGGTTTACCCTGTTACATCTTCCAGATTCTCTGAGATTTGTCTGTTCCTCTGAATTCTCATAGTATCATTTCTGGCATGGGTAGATATCCCTCATAGTTTCCTCATTGAAGGCCAAAGCAAATAATTAATTTAGAGACTCAGCTATGGCCTTACCCTCCCTGAGTTTCTCTTTTATCTCTTGATCATCTAATGGTTCAGCTAACTCCCTCACATGTTTCTCGTCTCAAATGTACCTGAAAAAAGTTTCATTTTGAGTTTTTCTCTTTGCAACAAGCTTCCTTTCAAAGTCTTTTTTGCCTTCCTTATCTGTGCTTTGCATCTAACTTGCCAGTGTTTGTGCTATTTCCTATTTCCAGATTGTCCTGCTAGACCAGTCGAAACAAGTGCGTTGTGTTCCCCTATCAGCAGATTGGTGGAGACAAAGAACCAATGAAAAGCCAAGGTTTCAATGACATCACTCCTATGCCTCTATTTGTCTCAGCCACCAGAGGTCCCTTCAGTATTTCTTTGTCTTCAGGATTTTCTTCTTGTAGAAAATCTGAAGATTGAGACGAAAAGAGATTGATTAAATGCTTGTGAAAGACCACCTTGAGTACAGAAAGGTGAATCTCTCACTTGAGCGTGATGTGGGATGGGAGGTTCCACAAGACTGCATTATTTTTGCTAGCCATAGGAGGAGGAGAAATTGGTTTAGATCCATGCTCTTATCACAATAAGGGCCTGTTGAGCAGCTGCAAATTGGAAGGATTTGGAAGAGTGCAGCAGCCTCACATGACTTCAACACCCCCTCCCCCTCCTCTGTCCTCCCTGTTCTCCCCCAAAGATCACAGAAGGCTTTCAGAGGGATCTGCCTGCCTTAAACACAGTGCTGCAGAGTCAGTTAGTGAAACAGTTTCAGGGGAGAAGAGCTGAGCTGGGCATGGATTCTCTACCTGCTCTCAGGAGGTGAGTACCAAGGCTTGACCTCGTCATTGTCCTTGTTGGTTCCTTCCGATTCCATTTTCTTCTGAAGCAATTGAGGGTAGACCACTGGTGACTGTTGGCACTGTGTGTGGGTTTCCCACTGTTTTATGCATGCCTTAGTAACATTTTTACCTATTGTGCACCCAAGTGGCTCCAATGTGCGCTCCTTCCCTAGTGCCTATAATGTGCGTAATGTAAAAGTGCAGTTAACAATGCTTGGGGGCTCACAAAGCCTTAGTGTGCACTGTTGTGATACTTGCCCTAACTCTGTATCTCTTCTATGAAATGTTGCTTGACCTGTGGCAAATGAAGTGCCTCATCCCTGTATGCTTTTCCTGCATGGCAGCTTCTGTTGCCCTTGGAGGACCTGCTTTCCCCTTCTCAGCTGGGGGATGCAGTTGGTCTGACCTTGCCCGTCTCAGGGCGGGAGATGATGGATGACACTATGGATAAGGATATTTAGCCAGCTGGAGGCTCTGGCAACCATGCTGTGAGCCGCTTATCGTCCTGTAAGGGGTCTGTGGTGGCTTTCCCCCTTAGTGTTGCAGAGTCATGTCCAAGAGGAGAGCTTCTGGACTCTAGATTGTCCTTCCCGGAATTCTTTTCCTTTTTTCAACAAGCCTGGTCCTTCTGGCTTGGAAATTCAGACCTTGCGACCTCTGGGTTACTCTGGATGCAGTTTCGAGTGTGGCAGGCTGAAAGTGTAAATCCTGTTTGATTATCTTTGGTTAAGCGTCCCCAGCAAAAGGTGCTCAATGGAGGTGGGAAACATCTGGGAGCAATCCGAGATGTTGACTATGACTCTGATCAGATGGCTTGGTACTGGGCTCTGATGTGGATGAGAAGGTGCTCTCACTTTCAGAAGATTATGCAGAAACCGGCCTGATCCACCTATTTCAGAAGGAAGAGCTGGCAGTGGTGATTACCAGGGTCTCATCTGCCTTGATCTTGATGGATGCTTCCAGCACAGAGCAGGTGCTGAGGGTCCACCCACTCCTTCAAGGGGTCTTAAAATCCAATACTGTCTTCCCATTCTCAGAGGTGATTAAGGATATGATCCTGTCTCTCCCAAATCACTACCTAAATAATTAAGGGTGTGTGAGAAGATCTATGCTCTCCCAGAGAAGGCGTGCTTCAAGTGGTTTGGCATTTCCAAGGTAGATGCGCAAGTCATAGTGGTTACCAGATGGACCACCATTTCTGTGGAAGGCGGGCCGGCCTTAAGGATTTTCTGGACTGTAAGATGAATTCCTTGATGAGGAGCCAGTTTGTTGTGGTGGCAACTATTCTGCAGCTGGAGGTATGTACCAGCCTGAAGTCTCAAGCCCTGCTCCAGTGGATTCAGTCTCTTCCGCCAGATGATATTACTCTTCTTTTGGAATTGGCTATGGTCTTCCTTTCAGAATTGGCTATGGTCTTCCTTTCGGATTCCATGTACAGTAACAGTATATGATGGCAGATAAAGACCAGTATGGTCCATCTAGTCTGCCCAGCAAGAGTAGGTACACCTGCCGCTCCGTGCAGGTCACCCCTCCCCATCACTTTGTTTAGGGGTGTACCCACCGCTCCATGAAGATCACCCTTCTTTGTTGAGATATAAGAGATAGTTATGTTTATTTTTAATTTTTCCTTTTACTATAAAGGGATCCACTGTGTCTGTCCCATTTTGAATTCTGTCACTGTATTTGTCCCCACCACTTCCATCCTCAGGGCATTCCAAGTATCCACCAACCTTTCAGTGAAAATGTTTTTCCTGACATTGCCTTTCAGTTTATCCACTTGCAGCTTCATGTTATTCCCTCTAGCTGTACAGCTTCCCCATCTTTAGAAGAGGTTTATTTATTTATTTATTTAGATGGTTTTATATACCATTTTTCTGCAAGGCAAAACGGTTTACATTGAACAAGAAGGAACGTCTACATGAAACAGAGGTTGGTTTGTTCATTAATACTCTAAGTATTTGAAGGTCTGAATCATATCTCACCTGTCCCTCCTCTCCTCCAGAGTATACATATTTAGGTCTTCAACTCTTCTAACACAAGTTCCAAATCATTTTGGTTGCCTTCCTCTGAACTGTTTCCAGCCTTTTTATATCCTTTGGGAGATACAGTCTCCAGAACTGAACACAATATTCCAAGTGAGGCCTCACCAGCGACTTGTACAGTGGCATGAATACCTCCTCCTTTCTGCTGGTAATTCCTCTCTGTATGCAACCCAGCATCCTTCTGGCTTTTGCCACTGCCTTGTCACAATGTGTCGCCACCTTGAGATCCTCAGAAACAATCACTCCGAGGTCCTCCTGGTCCGTGCATACCAACCTCTTGCTCACTATTGCATACAATTCCCTTGGATTTTTGCTTCCGAAGTGCATGACACTGCACTTCTTCACATTAAATCTTAACTGCCAAGCATTAGACCATTCTTCCAGGTTTTGTAGATCTTTCCTCATGTTATCCCCTCCCTCAGGGGAGTCCACTCTGTTGCAAATTTTTGTGTCATCCTCAAAAAGACAGACTTTTCCATTCAATTCTTCAGCAAAATCACTCACTAATACATTAAATAGTACCAGTCCCAGGAACAAACCCTGGGCACACAGCTAATCACCTTCCTTTCATCAGACTGAGTTCTGTTTACCATCAGTCAACCAATTTCTTATCCAGTTTACCACCTTGGGACCCATCCCAAGCTGTTCAGTTAATTTATAAGTCTCCGATGAGGAACAGTATCAAAGGCTTTGCTGAAATCTAGGTAGATCACATCCATTGCATGCCCTTGATCTAGTTCTCTGGTCACCCAGTCAAAGAACTCAATCGGATTTGACTGGCACAGTCATTCTTTGGTAAAACCATGTTGCTTCGGATCATGGAAACTGTTGGTTTCAAGGAAGTCCACCATATGCTCTTTCAGAAGCACCTACATTACTTTTCCTGCCACCGAGGTAAGGTTAGTTTGATCCTGTATTCTTTTCTGGGTTCTTCTGTTTGCGAACTTCTGA
Source organism: Ichthyophis bannanicus (assembly GCA_033557465.1). NCBI lineage: Eukaryota > Metazoa > Chordata > Amphibia > Gymnophiona > Ichthyophiidae > Ichthyophis > Ichthyophis bannanicus. Next base: position 619,678,137 of record CM066033.1, read on the forward strand.
ATTTTGTGAAAGCTATATTTTTTTACCTTTATTTGTGCAGCTACTTCTTTGGAGAATCAAATATGTTTCTTTTTTCTTTTGTTTTTATTTACTTTCCTTACATATGTATCTGTTGCCCCTTTTATTGCCTCCTTTAGTTTAGTCTATTGCAATTTGACTTTCCTTATCCCCTCCCATCCTGCCATCTCCTCTTCCAGGCATTTGGCCATTTTACTGAAGTGAGTGTTTTTGAAATCTAGGACTTTGAGCTTGCTGTGATTTGATTATACCTTGGCTTTTATCTCAAAACCACACCGCGTGATGATTGCTGCAGCTTACATGGGCACCCACCCAGATATTCAACACACTATCTCTGTTGGTGAGCACGAAATCCAACACTGAGCTCTCCCTGATTTGTTCCATAACCATTTCTCTAAGTAATGCATCTTGAAAGGCATCCTCAATGTTTTTTTACTTCTTTCCAGATTTGCAGAAGGAATACTCCAATCCACATCAGGTAGATTAAAGTCACCCAATATGATCGCTTCCCCCTTCATGACTATCTTGGCAGTATCATTCATGAATTTGCTATCCATTTCTTCGGTTTGAGTTGGAGGCCTGTAGACTACACCAATATGGATGACATTGCCATCTCCTCTTTCCAACACAATCCACAATGCTTCTTCTTTTCGCCTCGTCCCCTGCATTTCAGCAGCTTTAATATTGCTTTTGACATATAGAGCTACTCCTCCTCCTTTTCTACCCTCTCTATCTCTTCTAAATAGATTATAGACAGCTATGGCTATATCCCATTCATATGACTTGATAAACCATGTTTCTATCATGGCCACAATGTCCAAATCCATTTCCACCATTAGGGCTACCAGATCAGGAAAGTTGTTGGCTAGGCTTCGAGCATTTCTGCTCATTGCTTTCCAGCATTTGCTGACTGGTTTGTCTGTATTTTGCATGAATTTTGTTTTACACGCCTCTTTCCACTTGGCATTGATGTCTGATTTAAAAGTGTGGCCGTTTACAATGTTATTTTGCATTTGGTGTGAGTGACGACCTGAACTTGTCCTCCTCCATCCTTCACTTCCTTTCTCTAGTTTAAATGCCTGTCTACATACTGCCTGAAATTTTCACTTAGGATCCTTTTCCCTGTGATGGAGCGATGTAGTCCATCAGCAGTATAGTCTCTTGTTGATCCATCTGTTTCCCCAGTCGCCTATATATCTAAATCCTTCTTGTTTGCACCAGATTTGGAGCCATGTATTAAAGTTGTTTATGCAATGTAGTCTTACTGCCCCCCCCCCAAAAAAAAAGATAGAAAGCAGAGGGTAGGGCTAAATGGCCAATTTTCCCAATGGAGAAAGTTGAATAGTGGTGTACCCCAGGGATCTGTGCTGGGTCCGTTGCTTTTTGACATATTCATAAATGACCTGGAAAATGGAATAACGAGTGTGGTTATCAAATTTGTAGATGACGCAAAACTATTTAAAGTTGTTAAAACCCAAGAGGATTGTGGAAAATTGCAAGAGGATCTTGATAAATTGGAAGACTGGGCATCAAAATGGCAGATGAAATTTAATGTGGACCAGTGCAAATTTATGCACCTAGGGAAGAACAACCCAAACTATGGTTACACAATGCAAGGTTCTGCATTAGGAACCACCACCCAGGAAAAAGATTTAGGCGTCATTGTGGATAACATGTTAAAACCCTCGGCCCAGTTTGCAGCGGCGGCCAAGAGACTAAATAGAATGCTAGGTATCATAAGGAAAGGAATGGAAAATAAAACAAGATATTATAATGCCTCTGTATCGTTCCATGGTGAGATTGCACCTTGAATGTGCAATTCTGGTCACCGTATCTTACAAAGGATATAGCGTTATTAGAAAAGGTTCAGAGAAGAGCCACCAAAATAGTAAAGGGGATGGAAGGATACTCCTATGAAGAAAGGCTAAAAAGGTTAGGGCTCTTTAACCTGGAAAAGAGACGGCTGAGGGGAGATATGATAGAAGTCTATAAATTAATGAATGGAGTGGAACGGGTAAACGTAGATCGATTGTTTACGTTATCAGAATATAGAAAGACTAGGGGACATGCAATGAAGCTACAGGGTAAACTATTTAAGACAAATGAAAGAAAATATTTTTTCACTCAACGTGTAATCAAACTCTGGAATTTGTTACCGGAGGATGTGGTAAAGGCTGTTAGTGTTGCTGGGTTTAAAAAAGGTTTGGACAAGTTCCTGGAGGAAAGGTCCATAAACCATTATTAAGAAGGGACCCAGGATATCAATGCTTGACCCAGTACAAGCATTGTGGAACCTGTGTCTTTTGGGGAAACTGCTAGGTACGTATGACCTAGATTGGCCACTGTTGGAAACAGGATACTGGGCTTGATGGACCTTGGTCTGACCCAGTATGGCATATCTTATGTTCTTATGTTACCAAGAACAGGTATAACTTCTGAGAATGCTATGGTGTTAACAATGGGCTTTAGTTTTTCTCCCAGAGTCTAGAAGTCCCTTTGAACTGCAGAGGCATTATTTCTAGCATGTCATTTGTACCCAAGTGGATGGCATCATCAATTTTGGAGTGCTCACTTTCTGCTCTAGCTATACCAGCAATTTGGTTTGTATTCCTGATGGCTGAAGAGTCTGGGAGGCATTTGACTATCTTCTCTCCTTTGAACTGTGTTCCCAAGTTGGTGCCTCTGATGATTGAATCTCCAAGTAGTGGTAGTTTTGTGTTTTGTGATTTTATTTTTCATATTTGATGCATTGACTCTTTCATTTAAGGGCACTTCCGTTTCCACGGATTGTACACCCTCATTATCCAAGGCAGAGAAGGCATTATTCAGTGATATCTCTTGATGTATAGGGTGTCTCTGCATTACAGGTCGCAACCTATCAGAGCCCACTGTGATCCATTTGTTCCTGGGCTGTTTGATTCTTTGTGGGAAGCATGGCGGATTTTGTTCATTTTGTACCCTAGAGGAGGTGTGTTTAATGGCAGCTAATTTTGCCCTTAGTAGAATCAATTCTTTATGCATAGCACCTAACGAGGCATATAGGGCAAAATCTTAAGTTACAAATGATTCTTCTCAGAATGAAAGCACCGCAGTTATTGCATTGAATACACAATATGCTGATTTAGCTGTCCTAGGAGAAGGAGAAAAGGTGGGTGTAACACCTAATTAAAGGACAGATGTTACTGTATATGATCACTATATAGTCAATGCAATCCTGGGGTGGGTGGGGTGAGGGGTAGGGTGGGCGAGAACGTAAGTGTCCCTGGCAGGTAGTCCTTATATGAACTGAGGGCACACTCAGATATCTGATTTAAAGGCTATGCAAGGAATGTATGCAGTCTGAATATTCCTAAAAAAAACGTAAATCCAACAATTAAAATGTATATTAAAAAACAGGCAATTGCAAAGTCTAAAAGCCTTAGCAGTGTGTAGTCTCTTGGAGCTTGATGAGCAGACTGGTACATTTGGGAACCAGGATTGGTGCCCTGACAATGGTGTCATGGTGCTAGATTTGGCTCTGGCATTAGGCAGCAGATACTGTACATCCCCCAAGGCCAGGTTGGCCCAACTAGCTTTTAAGGGGATGCTTCTGTTTGGAGCTGATATGAGGAAGCTGGTGAAGGACCTGGGCAAGACAAAATCTTACTGCCTTCTGGAAGACAGGTCCAAGGGGCCTGTGAAGTGGGCTAGTGCCCCTTTCTTTTCAGCTTCCACCCATCCACCAAGGATGCACTGGCCAGATCTCAAGGGGTCTTGGGGCTCTCATCATTACCAACCTGGAAAACCTTTCTTCCCCTCTGCTTCTGAGCCTCGGGCATGGTTTCAGTCCTTTTGTGGCCTGTGTATGCCCAAAGACTCAATCCCCTCCAAAGGAGGACCCTCCTGGGCTGTGCAATGAAGATTTGGGGGCCCATGCACTGGTTCCTCTGGTGGAAGGCAGGCTTTCCCTTTTCTTTCAGGAATGGGCCTGGATTACCAAGGATCGCTGGGTGCTAGACACCATTCAGTTTGGCTATGTTCTGGAATGCAAAAAGTTGATTCCAGATGCCTTTGTCATTTCTCCTCATGGGTCTGCAATCAAAAGTGCCACTGTGGGGATCACAGTTGTTATGCCTGAAGGCGGTGGTGCCCATCCCCCCAGAAAAGTGGGGCAAGGACACATACTCCATTTATTTCATGGTGCCAAAAAAGAACAGTTCCTTCCAGCCCATTCTGGACCACTAGGGGCTCTATGAGCACTTACGCATCCTATGCTTACGGATTAAAACCTTGTGCTTGGTGATTCAAGCAGTGCGCTGAGGGGAGTTCTTGGCTTCTCTGGATCTGGCTGAGGCATATTTTTATATCCCAATCCAGGCAGAAGTATCTACATTTTGCTGTGCTTGGCTCTCACTATCAGTTTGCTGCCCTCCCTTTCAGGCTATCCACCACACCAAGGATGTTCTCCAAGGTCATAGTGGTGGCAAATGCAGCACTACAGCTCCAAGGAATCTACTACTACTACTACTACTACTACTACTACTACTGAACATTTGTATAGTGCTTCAAGATGTACGCAGTGCTGCACAGATAGATGTAAAAGATGGTCCCTGCTCATCAGAGCTTACAATCATGTCAAGACAGAGACAACACAGTAGCTGTAGACATGGGATACATATAGGGGGAATGGTAAGGAAACACAAAGGAGATTAGGTGAGTCAAAATCCAAAAGCAGCAGAGAAGAGATGAGTTTTCAGCCTGTATTTGGAAAAGGCCAGAGAAGGTGCCTGATGTATGGACTCTGGTAGTAGGAGTGAAGTCTGGAGTTAACAGTAGAAGAGAAGGACAAAGGGATCTATGTCCATCCCTATTTGGACGACTGACTCATCCGAGCCCGTTCCCTTTCAGAAGCATCTCAGGTTGTATCCCGAGTTGTGTTCTTTTTGGAAAGCCTTGACTGGGTGATCAATCGGGGAAAGAGCCAGTTGTTGACTTCCCAGTCCCTGGCATTTCTGGAAGCATATTTTGACATTCGAGTGGACAGTTTTCCTGCCAGAGGAGAAAGACAGTTGGATTGCCTGATGCTGTTCTATGTGCAGCAGGCTCTGAGTTTGGGATTATCTTCAGCTCCTCAGATTGATAGCGACAACCATAGAGATGGTGCCATGGGAGCATACTCACATGCGACTATTCCAGTGGTCCTTGTTGACTCAGTTTTTCCTGAATTCTCAGGAGTTCAAGTGCAGGCTTCCGCTCCTGTCGATGGTGAAGGCCTGCCTGCGGTAGCGGTGGCAGCCCTATCATGTGAGGAAGGACGTGCCACTGGTAGATTTCTCCTGGATCCTACTGATGACGGATGGCAATCTCTCAGGCTGGGGAGCCCATTGCCAAGACCATACGGCCCAAGCTGTTGAAACCACAGGGAAGTGGCACAACCCATCAACCGCCTCAAGGTGAGGGCCATCAGGTTGGCTCTTCTGTGTTTCTGTCCCCTGGTTGAAAGCCAGGAGGTTCAAGTGTTTTCAGGCAATGCCATGGTGGTGGCTTATGCCAGTTAGCAAGGTGACCTGAGAAGCACTGGGGTAGCTATAGAGATGGCTCTCCTATTTGCCTGGACAGAGAAGAACCTCCTGGCCTTTTCAACTCAGCACATTGTCGGGGTGGACAATGTGGAAACGGCACAGCTGGCACTCTCTGGATTCTGGAGAGTTAGAATTGAGTCAGGAGGCACTTAAGTTGATTCTGTGCTGCTAGGGGACCCCAAAATGGATCTGATAGCGAGCCACTCCAATGCTAAAGTTTACCACTTCTTCAGTCACCACATAGAGATGGGGTCCAAGGATGCAGATGCAGATGCCCTGACTCAACCTTTGTCAAGTCGGCGACTGCTGTACATTTTTCCACTGTGGCCCTTGATGGAGCATGTGATTCAGTGCATAGAATGCCACCCGGGCAGGATTGTTCTGATGGCACCATATTGACTGAGGGGAGCATGGTTCAGAAACTTGATGCGGCTCCTGAAGGTGCCTCCTCTTCAATTGCCTAAGTATCAGGACCAATTTCAGCAGGGACCAATTGTCCTGGAGGGCCTAGCTCCTTTCTTGTTTATCAAAAAATAAACCCCCATTGGTGACAAAATCAAATCAAAAAAAGAAGAAATCACCAGAATGACAAAAACAAGGCTTTCATAAGAGCTGCTCTCCAGTAGTGGTCTCTACTCTGTTCAATGCCCGGAGGAGGTCTACCAAGCTAGCCTGCATATGGATATGGTGCCTCTTTGAGAGCTGGTACGGCCTGTGGCAGTTGACGCCTGAGGTGGCCAAGGTGTCCTCCCTATTAGCCTTTCTACAGTATGGCCTAGAGAAGAGCCTTTCCCTTAGCTCCATGAAAGTTCAGGTTGCAGTTTTGGCTTGTTTCCGGGTTCTGGTGGTAGGAAAGTCTCTGACCATGCACCCAGACAACTCACATTTTCTCCAGGGGGTTCAGTGTCTGTGTCCTCTCCTCTGGTCTGTGATCCCTTCCTGGGATCTGGGCCTGGTGCTCAGGGCCCTGATGATGGCACCCTTTGAGCCATTGACATGCACTAGCTTAAAGGATTTGATGCGGAAGACTGTCTTCTTGGTCATGATTTTTTTCCACGAGGCAGATTTCTGAGCTGCAGGCTCTGTCTTGCCAAGATTCTTTCTGTCCTTTTTGAAGGAAGCTGTTTCCATTATGCTGTGCCTTCCTTCTTACCTAAGGTGCTCTGTACCTTTCACATGAACCAGGTGGTTTGCCTGCCCTCCTTCCCGAAGGAGCGGTTTTGGGGGAAGGATAAGGATCTTTGCCTGGTAGATGTCCAGAGGACGTTAGGATAGGACTGGAAAGGGCTGATGGTGGGGGGCTAGGATTGGAAATGGGCTGATGGGGAGGCTGGGGCCTGGAAATGGGCTGATGGGGGGCTAGGATAGAACTGAAAATGGCTGATGGGAGGGATAGGATTGGAAATGGACTGATGGGGTGGGGCTAGGATAGGACTAGAAATGGCTGATTGTGGGCTATGATTGGAAATGCGCTGATTGGGGGCTAGAACTGGAAATGGGCTGATGCGGGGGATGGGAGAGTGGGACTAAAAGGGAATGGATGCTAGGTGGCGCTGGAACTAGAAAGGAGCTGATGTTGGGGGGAGGACTAGAATGGGATGGGGCTGTGGGAGTGAGGATGGAGAGGGGAAAAGATATTTTGTGTGGGAGGGAAGAAAAATCTACAGTTGGCTGGGTATTGGAGAGTAAGTGGAGATTGAGGATGGAGGGGTGAAATTTAAGTGGATGAAAAAGGAATAAAGAGAGAGCTAGAGCAAAAGGGAAAAGATCAGAATGTTAAAGCAAATGTAGTGAGAGAATGTGGAAAAAAAAACCTAGAAGAGAGAAGAAAGGACAAATGGACAGCAGACAATGGAGAGTTAGTAGAAGATATGAAGAAACCAGAAGAAAGTGACTGGAGCAATTGCGACTGCAAAATAAAATGCACAAACAACAAAAGGTAGAAAAATACTTTTTTATTTTGAACTTATTAACTGGAATATGTCAGCTCTGGGAAATGTGTATCGCTAACGTCTTTGCATTTTTGTTTAGTACAAAAGAAAATTAATTTATAGTTTTATTTCTCCAGTGTTATTGTACATTCCAAGATTAGCTTTAGGGGTTCCCAGTTTAATTAGTGTCGTCCTATTTCTAAATTGTGATCCCTTGTTCTTTGCTGATGGTCTATGTTCTGCATGTGTAACTGAGCCGAAGTAGAAGTTCGTGTAGTTTCTACTTGACAGTGCCACTTGTTCTCTTTTCCCAGTAGGAGATGTAATGGTATTCTCTGAGATGTATTGGTTTAATATTTGCAGTGTTGCCTTTTGATAGGAAGGGTTTGGTGCTTTGTGAGTCCTGGTAGTGCTGTTATGATATGATGGGTTTGCTATGGGTTCTAAATGGGCAGTGTTTGTAGTACTTCCTAATTTGCCTAGTGGTTGGCACTGGAGTATAGTAATGTATAAATCTAGTAGTCTAGGAAACACAAAAAAAAGAGCCTAAGCTCTCGCAGAAGGGAGAACCAAAGAAAAAAAGCGAGAGGCATGCGGAGGTAGCAGGTGTCTTTATTAATTGATCCCCAACGCGTTTCGGTAAACACCTTCCTCAGGGGGTATATAACTTAAAAGATAAACAGATAATAAATAAGTAATTAAACATAAAATTGCTAACAATAAATAAACAATAAGTAAGGTTGGATAAGGTATAAAGACAGAATGTAAAACAATAAAAACAGTGATCAACTAATAAAATAAAGTAGTAATATATCATAAAAGTAATAAAAATAATAAATGATAAAAGCAATAAAACTTAATTCATAACAACACCCAAATAATGCTCCTTAAAAAAATTTAAGAACAATAAGAAACAATAAAAACACACAATAAAAACTATCTGTCAATAGGACCTAATGATATAAAACAGAACAAATAAATAAAACAAAACGCAGGGCAGAGGGTAGCTCAGAGAACAATAGTAGTGTAAATATAAGAGAGACAGAGGGGAGGAAGAGAATCCAAATGAGTGTGAATGCAGTACTTTCTTATTCTATAGAGATACTCACACTTTCACTCTGTGAAAATCTTGTGCAAGAATGCTAATGTGCAATTGTAACTGTATGCTAAAAGCAATGGAAAGGTAAAAACATTCTCATGAGTTCATTACTACGTAATGAAGTGGGAGCAACATCTAAAGGGAACTATTAAATCTAGTAGTCTGTCTTTATCCATTCACTCATTAAGAGGCATGTTAACATTATGCAAATATTTATGCAAATGATGCCATTTATGCAAATGAGACCCCACAATAAGTCTCTGCACATGACCCTGCACCTTCCTCGGGCTGCCTCTGATCATAAAAGGCTTTTTATTTCACGCAGCATATGATTAACCTGTGGGATGTGTTGCTAGAGGATGTGGGCAAGGTGAATAAAACAGCAGGACTCAAAGTTTAGATAATTTCCTGAAGGAAAAAAACATAAAAAATGATTAGCCAGATAGACCTGGGAGAGCCATTGCCGAGAAATGAACTTTGAAAAATAGATCTACTTTTTGGGATCTGCTGGGTATTTGCAATCTGATCTGGCTACTGTCAGAGACAGGGTGCTGGGCTCAATGGACTTTGGCCTGACTCAGCATGGATTTTCTTATGTTTTTATGATGATTATGCATAGGCTAGATTTACATAGAGTGGAGGCAGTGCCTGCATATCTGGTTTACTTAACGGTACCATAAAGAGCAAGGAACCACACACGCCCTCTCAACGTGGAAACAGACTTTATTGTAACCCCAGCATTAGCAGTGTTTCGGCCACCTGTGCTTTCCTCTGTTTGTCCACTCGGTCGCAAGATCGTGTTCTGGAGTAACTATAAATGTAAATCTCTCAAGTATCATGCATCTATCCTTGCTCTTTTTGGTACCATTGCTGGACTTGCAAGGGAGCGTTCTTTCTTTGGACTTCCTATCTGGTTTATATATACATGATCATTTTGGATTTTCCAAAAAACATTCCTTATATAGTGAGAGGATAAGCAACTTCCAAGCGCACCTTGATGGGTTGCTTATACATCTTACATCCTATATACTCCAGAAGGAAGCTCTCATTAGCATGACAAAAGTACTATAGCGAGTGTTAGCAATAAATTTGAGAGGCAGATCATACTCCACATACCCTGGCTTAGCAGAGAAGTTCATTACTGTCATGGTGTGCACAAAATTAGCCTATTTGGAGATATTGTGCCTGAGAGGATGGAATCAAAGTATAGAACATTTTGAATAAAAGTAAAACTTAAAATGACTATCGCACATCAAAAAGGACATAGAAGAGATAATGTGTATGGAGGAAGAAGATTTTAACCTTCAAAAGCTAGTCAAAAATAGATTGTGAATTCAGTAAAAAGGTGTCACCTGATATTCTTTTTTTGTTTTTGTTTTATGTTCATTTATTAACTATTAAAGTGCAGTAACACAGCAACCACACTACTTACTCCACTCTAGGTGGGTAACCTGCACAGAATGGCAAGTATAACCCTAACTGCCTCACTCGGCAGACTATATGGGCCACACTGGTCTTTATCTGTTGTAATTTACTATGTTACTATGTAACCACAAGGGGTTAGTGCATGCAAAGTGAATTCAGCATGCATTAAAATTCTCTGTTAAAATGACTGTGAAACTGATCAAAAAACACCACCCAAATTAGGAGAAATTTGTAATAAACAAAACTGGCCAAATTCTAATGCCTATGCATATCCCTAGCAATCACTGTGTTCTAGAACATGTGTGTCAGGGTGTATATCCCATCACAGCCAGAATTGCAAAAGACCCTGGAGAGCCTGAAGGAGACATAGGATGGTCCCTGGTAAAGAGCCCCAGGCTGTCATGAACATCCCCCCCCCCCCCCCGGTTAGAAAAGTGGAACAGGAAATAGAGGATCGGGGGAAGCCCCAGAATAAAACCAGAGTTCCTATCCCCAGAAAATTTAGGGAGACTCAGACCCCTTCCTGCTAACCTGGGCATCCCGGGTTTAAGAGGGATGATTGGGGGAAACTCGAGGGTCTGAGCCTGGAGACAGGAAGAGGACATGGAGTTTGAACTCCCAGGAATGGAGAATGAGTACCCCCATAAGAGAATGGAATTGGGCTTATACTTAAAAGATGAGACACCCATGGATATGGAAGTCTAACTGGCTGATGGCTCGTCTTTGGAGTGGATGTAGCTAGAGAGAGCTACGTGGAAGATGGAGGGTTGTCCAGGTCTCTGGGTGCCTGAGACATACCCCAGTTGGACTAGGGAAAGTTAGGAGGTGTTTTTTGTTTTTTATTAACTTCTGTCTTGTTTTGAACTGGAGAAACAAAATGACTCACTATTGTAATCCCTTGGATAGCCACCTGTAGGCTGAGTGAGGAACTACATGTGAAGGACCTAGTTTGCATATTGCTTTGGACTGTTGCCTTAAATGATCCGTGTGAGGACCAAAACTGGCCAGAGGGTGGGGACAGCTGTCCAACCTAGGAGTTGCAAACCCATATGAGTACTGGAAACAGTACAGAGCTTAAACAGAGATTTTGTTTATTTTACCCTAAGAGAAAGATGTACTGTGGATATAGACCTCGACCAGGGAATCACCTTAAGTTAGTCCTTGTTTTTTTTTCTTAGAGCTGGCTACAGTTAGAGGTATGCAGAATAGGCTTGGAAAGTTTGCTGGATGATGTATAACCTGGATCTGAAGAGCAGATGGCAAGGAACAGCAGCATTTTCAACTGGCATTCTTAGACAATTTTGGGGTAATTTCCAGGTTGCTCAGCAACCTACTGTAGAGGGGCATTTAATGGGGCTGAGGACAACCTCTAAGCCCAGGTACAAAGCAAGAACTGCAGGTGTATGTGACAAACTACACTGGTCAACATTGAAATCGTTACTGACTTTAAAAGGCCCTAATCTGTAGTATCTTGGTGAGATGAACACGAATATAACATTAAAAAATGTTATTGGCTTTCGTTTTAAAGATATTGCATGTAGTTCATTTTTGACATTTCACTGTGTAAATTTATCCAGTAGGACATCAACAACATCTCAAATAAGCCTTGAATGATGTAATATTGCATCACATTGCATAATACCAGCATGCACACATCATCCAGAGTTGATTGCATCATTTTCTGATTCAATGCAATACTACTGCCAGGCGGCTGCTGAAGCCATCTGACGTCAGCAGTGTACTATACGCAGTCGGAAAGAAAAGTAATCTGGTATTCTGTTCCGATACTGAAAGCCTCATGAATGCCTTAAAAATCACTCATGACCCACAAGACTGGAGACTATTTATAGACTCTTCGAAACTGAGTCTGAAGGCTGTGCTTTTGAACAATGGAAACCGTCTTCCATCTATTCCAGTGGCGCATGCCGTCCGCATGAAAGAGACATACGATTACTTAAAGCATCTACTGATTTCCATTAACTATAACAAGTACAGCTGGCACCTCTGTGGTGACTTGAAGGTAGTTGCCCTTTTAATGGGACTACAGCAGGGATATATAAAATACATGTGTTTCTTATGTGAGTGGGATAGCCGAGCAAGGGATTGGCACTACTTGTGGAAGGAATGGAATCGCAGACAAAATGTAACAGTTGAGAGAAGAATATCCAGCACCCAGCTCTGGTTGTGGCTCACAAAATCCTGCCACCACCCCTTCACATCAAACTAGGTTTGATGAAAAACTTCGTGAAAGCCATGGACCGCACTTCGCCAATTTCCCGATACCTGCATGAAAAATTCCCTCGACTCAGCAAAACAAAGATTAAAGAGGGAGTTTTTGTGGGAGCTCAGATTCGAGAGCTCTTCAAAGATGACCGGTTCAACAACTTGCTGCAGGGTGATGCAAAACAAGCATGGAATGCTTTTCGCCTAGTGTCAACAAACTTTCTCGAGAATGTTAGGGCAGCAAACTACAAAGAACTAGTAGAAGACATGCTGACGCAGTATCCAAAACTTGGCTGCAATATGTCTCTAAAGATCCATTTCCTTGATTCCCATCTTAATTTCTTTCCCGACAACTGTGGTATGGTTAGTGATGAACAGGGTGAATGTTTTCACCAGGATATTGCAACGATGGAGCAAAGATACCAGGGAAAATGGTCCACTACAATGCTGGCTGACTACTGCTGGACACTCCCCAGAGAAGCTCCCGAACAGCTGTACAAGAGACAGGCGAAAAAATCTAAGAAGTAGTCTATGACTTGTTTTTTTACAGGTATTAACCAAAGGCCTATTATATATTTACTACTGACATGCATTTCGTGATGTAAACACTAATTCTTGTAGATTACAAAAAAACTAGAGCCAACTTTGCAATTTCACTGTCATATTCGTGTTCAGCATATAAAAATTGATAAGAAATGACTTTTTATTTCAGTAACATGACTTTTGTAAAAAACTGCACTTACACACATCTCCACCTTACACACAGAAGCACGACCAATCAATGAATAATATATTAGCATTGAAGGTTTATCAGTATGTACACTCTTGTAAATAGTCAATCTGTAAATAATGTGCTTGTAAATATTAATCATATAATTAGTTCACTGGCAGTTAATGTATTTATGTTACACTGAATTTTATGTAATTTGGTTTGATTTAGTTTCATTGTAAACCACCATTGATCTTGGGAAGGGGCGGTATAGAAAAATCACAAATAAAAATAAAATAAATAAATCATGTTCTTTCCCACCATTTACATCCCCAGCGCACAGCATGCAAATATAGTGTTCTGAGGAGGGGGAACTGGCATAAAAACTCAGTCACTCACTTCTTGTAGGGAATAGAAACCCAACCAGACAAACACAACACGGGAGTCCTGTATTAACCTGCATAAAAATACCCCTTTATTGGGCACTCCTCAAATGAAGAAAAATATACAAAAGAAGGGCAACGGAAATAGAGAGAGAATTCACAAACACTGTGTTAAATGATAGAACACACTCTCAACTTGCTAACAGTCATGGGTTGCTCCCTTGCTCTCTCAGGCGTCTCTCTCAAGCAGTGTGCTTTCAGGAAGGGTACTGAACACTCCTTTGTCCCCTTAGTTTGCTGAAATGTCTACAGATTATGCTCAGAATACAAAAATGCACTTCATGATTTGCTTTTAAATAGCTGATAATGAATACTAATATGTACTGGGCAGTGGGATTACAAGCAGCCCATTGCTTTCCTGGAATTTTGGAGTTAAGTGCTGATAAATCTACAGCAGTAAAAAAAGATTTCTAGAGATTTTCCCTGGCATTGACGTGGATGAGACCTTCTGCTGCTTCTTTCTCAGAGCACAACCTAAGTCATGCGTCACTTCTAGCGTTTTTCCTCTGTGTGTACATACACTGGTGGTACTATTGAACAAGGGATGACATCTCACTCAGCGTCCCTTTTTCTCTTCTTATTTCATATGTCTCAATCCACGTAGAAACATGATAGCAGAAAAAGACCATATGGAGTATCTAGTCTGCCCTTCCATATCAACCACAATAGTCTCCTTTTTTTCTTTAGAGATCTATGTTTGTCCCTTGCTTTTTTGAATTCAGATACTGTCCTCGTGTCCACCACCTCCACTGGGAGACTATTCCACGCATCTGCTATGCTTTCCACAAAGAAATATTTCATCATATTACTTCTGAATGTATCCCCGTTCACTCTTATCCTATGTCCTCTCATAGCAGAGCTTGCCTTCAATTGAAAGAGACCCTCCTGTGCATTCATACCATGGAGGTATTTAAATGTCTCTGTCATATTGCCCCTATCCTTCCTTTCATCCAAATTATACATACATTATACATCTTTAAGTCTGTCCTCATATGCTTCATAATGAAGACCTCTAACCATTTTAGTAACCACCCTCTACACCAGAGGTTCCCAATTCCAGTCCTGGCGGGCCAAACACCATTCAGGTTTTCAGGCTGTCCCTAATGAATATGCATGAGATACATTTAGATACCATGCAAATGCATCTCATGCATATTTATTAGGGACAGCCTGAAAACCTGAATGGTGTTTGGCCCTCCAGGACCGGAGTTGGGAACCTCTGCTTTACACCGACTCCAACCTGTTTATATCCTTTTGAAGGTTTAGTCTTTAGAATTGCACACAATACTCCAAATGAGATGCACCAGAGGCATTATCACCTCCTTTTTTCTGTTGGCCATTCCTCTCCCTATACTTCCAAGCATCCTTTTGGCTTTCACAGTCACCTTTTCTACCTGTTTAGCTACTTTAAGATTGTCAGACACAATTACGCCCAGGTGCTGCTCTTCTTTTGTGGACAGAAGTACTTCCCCCCTCCCACCCCCCCACACTGTACCGCTCCTTTGGATTTTCGAAGACCAAATGCATGGCCCTGCAATTTTTTTGCATTAAATTTCAGCTGCCAAATTCTTGACCATTCTTTCTTGGTTCAGGTTGGGTTCCTGACAGCAATTCCAAAAGACCAAATTAAAAAATAAATTAAAAAAAAACGAATGGAGCCTCTACAATAGGTCTTTTCGCTTATGCAAAAATACCTAAAAATGCTGCAAGTTTTTGGTTCATAAGTTATCAAAGGTATCTCTCTTATTTTGCAAAGAACCTGATCGGTCATACTGTTAGTGCTTGGATTTTCGAAGAACTCATGTTTTCTCATTTAATAGAATCCCAGAGCCATTAATTTGTTAACTGGTTTTTATACTCATGTATTTTTTGGAATTGCAAGGCTTGTCATTACTCTTCTTCCACTCTAAAGTAAGTTGGAAAGAATTATACAAAAAGGGGCTAAAAATGTTTGGCTGTCTGCCTGGGGGCAAAATAACTTCCAGAAAATTTAACAAAATGGAATGAAATTTGGCATAGGGAAAAACTGGTGAAAAGACGCATCGACTTTGAAAATGGGCCAGAGTGGATCAGGATTCCAGAGAAATAAGCCTCTCAACCTAAAGTAAAATGGTACAGCGCATTTGTATGGGAGAAGCAGCTCCAGCTTCTGCATCATAGAAACTTAGGGATCATTTTACTAAATGTCGCTAATCAGTTAACACACATTTTAGCGAGCAGTGAATGGCTGCAGAGAACCCTAACATGCAGACATGCCAGCTACTGACTGATAAGATGCATGTTAAATGGAACTCACTCCCTAAGGTGGACAATGGGCAGGGTAGAGGTGAAGTGTGGGTGTGGTAAACATATTAGCATATGAGTGCAGATAACGTGGCACTTAGTGTGGGTTTACCTAATGGTACCCACATAACTTTGATAATCGTAATGGCGCCCAGTTGCCAGAGGCATAAGTTACAATGAGGGCCCCCATGCAAAATGTTGCTATGGGCGCACATTGTTACAACGGTGGCAGTGGTTTGTCCCCTCCCATTCTGCAGCCCCCCCCCCTCCCCGTGTAGGCCCCGGCCCCCCATGTGGCAGTGGCGGAAAATTTGCTTCATTGTGTTTGCTGCGCTGCTCCGCTCTTGTAAGTTTGGCAGCTGTTCCCTGCAGGGCTGAAGTTTTGATGCGTGGCCATTATCATGAGACTTTCGCCCAGTGAAGTGTAGCCACTGGGCCTGTGGGAACTTACAAGAGTGGAGCAGCACAGCAAATGTGATAAAGTAAGTTTGTTGCGCTGCTCCTGCTGCTCTGTGGGCCCCCTTTCTGCCCTAGTCCCCCCGCATTGCTGGGGCTATAGTTGCGCATTAGCAGATGAGAACATATGTATCGTCCCCAACAATTAATGCAAAGGCTTTACACTTAATGCTTGTTTACAGTGCTCGTTAGGTGCAATACCTTAGCAGCATTTAGTAAAAGGACCTCTTAGATGCAGTGCAACACAGCAGTTAAGCAATTGCTCCTTTCAAAACTTCCTCCTTCAATGATATGCCTATTGTTAAAGAGCATACATTATTATGATTCATGGTTTATTTACACTTAATATAGTGCCTTTTGAGAGTTCCAACAAGGCACTTTACAATATAAGGCGAAGTACTAATTAAAAAGAAAATAGAAAGGGGGGGCGGAGCCTGATGTCCAGCGGGTAAGACGCTTCGCGCTGAAGCTCCCGAGAGGCCTACTTAGAATCCTGACTTAATACCTATACAAACTTACTATTTCGCTCCGGGCTGACCGGGGTACCTCGGGGGGGGATGGCGGCCCATAAACCAGCGTGCTTGGACTTCGGGTCTCCTTCTTCTTCTCACGGAAAACGCTCCAAAACAGAGGTGTCCTCCCCACAGAAGATGGCTCCATTTCGAGAAAACCCCGAAATGCACCTGGAGATTTTAGAGGAAATACGCGGCGTGAAGGAATTGGTGCAGTCCAATGGAGAAGCGCTTAGAGCCATGCGAGAAGACTTTGGAGTGCTCCAGGACCGACTTGAAAGTCTCTCATTACGGCAGGACAATATGGCGGGGGTCCTCGACTCGCACGCGGTGCGCTTGGGCACACTGGACAAGGCTGAGCGCCAGATACAGAATCTTCAAAAGGAGTTAGAAGATAGCAATAATCGAGCCCGTCGCAACAATGTGAGGCTCATTGGAATACCGGAGGGGGTGGAAGCGGGAGATATGAGAGAATTCCTGCTCAAAACTCTTCCCTCCTTGCTGAAGATCACCTTCCATAAAGAACTGGAAATCGATCGTGCACACCGTGTTCCTACCCACATGGCGCTCAACCGAACGACCCCCCGGCCTATTATCTTTCGCTTGCTACGATATCAACAAGTGGAACAAATTTTAAATGCTGCTCGGGCGAACCATCATTTGGAATTTGAAGGTCACAAAGTCTCCTTCTTCCCTGATTTGGCAAAGCCTACCGTTGACCGACGGAAGAAACTCTTTGCTTTTCGCCCTCGACTTCAACAGCTACAGGCTCGCTTTGGCCTGTTGTATCCCGCGAAGCTCCGAGTGACTCTCCACAACCAAACCAGGACATTCGAAGATCCTGATCTACTATCAGCATTTTTAGACTCCAAAGAAGCAGAGCAGATGCGCTAATCCAACGACTTGGACTTTTATTTGCCGGCTCTGTCCGCCATTTTGAAGGGCCCGATGCGGCGGTCATAGTCAAGCACAGAGACTACTTGGACTTTCTTTCTTTCTTTCTATGACTTTTTTTTGTTTTTTGGTCTCCTATCCCTCCATGATGTGTGCCTCGGTCGGATTCGGAGCACGCACAGTCCTACAGGTTATGTTTTTTTTCAATTTCGGCCTTCTCTGGGGCTTCTCCCCGCAGACACATGGTCGCCAGTAATTTTTGGGGTTCTGCTTCTTCTCTACCGCGCTGCGGTTTTTCTTTTTTAATGTGGGGCGCTTCATTGTATTATCTAAGCTTATTTTCTTTTATGCCATATGTACAGCCAGATACAGTCAATATGAGGGACATTGTGAAATTATGTGCGCTATCATGCTCAGAATTTTTAACTTGTTTGAATGGCCTTATGTAAAATCTTATCACTCAACGTAAAGGGCATTAATAGTCCAATCAAAAGAAAGAAAATCCTTAGCTATCTTAGCCATGAGCATGCTGATTTAGCGTTTCTTCAGGAAACGCACTTAAACTCTGCTGAAACACTGAAACTCAATGTTAAGCCTTACATGGTGGCTGCTTATTCTCCCGCCGTTTCCAAACGGTGCGGGGTAGCCATTCTGGTTAAGAAATCTTTGCAAGCTACTGTAATTGATACTAGCGCTGACAAGGAGGGTAGATGGGCCCGAGTACATCTTAAGGTGGGAGATAGTGAATTTACATGTATTTGCATTTATGCCCCGAATGTGGACAACCCTGCTTACTATGCAAGTATTGCGCAGTTGGCACAGGCCTCTGCCAATACTCCATTAATACTTGGTGGTGATTTTAATCAAGTGTTAGACCCTCTGATAGATAGACAGCCGCCTAGAACGAGTAGTCCACCCAAGAGTCTTGCTACCCTTACAGCTCTGATGCAAGATCTTGCGCTGGTAGATATATGGAGGCTGCTTCACCCCTCCGACTTAGAGTTCACTTTCTTTTCTGCCCCCCATCACTCCCAATCTAGAATAGATTTCTTTCTCATTTCCAAAGCAATGATCTCTCAAGTAGACACGACTAGGATTCATCCTCTCCATATTTCAGATCATGCTGCCATATCTTTATCATTACATGTCACTGCGCGGGACGATCCTCCCCGAGCTTGGTTTTTTGATAGATCCTTACTGGGTCAAAAAGATTTTCAGGTTGATATAAAGGCCGCTATCCAAGATTATTTTCATTTTAACTCACCCCATGACACAGCGAGCTGGGCTTGGTGGGAGGGTTTTAAAGCATCTATCCGCGCAACTATAACTAGCTATCAAATTCGGCAGGGGAAACAAAGAAAGCAGCATTTACTGATTCTAGAGCAGCAGATACAAGCTGGGGAGCGTCTTCTCACGTCCCGTACTGACCCATGTATTTTACTCCGTTTACAACGCTTGCGTTTTCAATACAATCAGCTTTTGTACACTGCTGCTGTTAAAAATATTGAATCACAACAAGGGCTATATTATCGGGAAAATAATCGTGCTGGCAAATTATTAGCAAATGCCCTAAAAGGTCAAAAAGAAGCCAAGCGTGTTACCGCCCTCCGTCATCCGTCGGGGGGGGCTTGGTCACTAAAGATACCGAAATCTTAGAACTCTTTCGTGATTTTTATACTCGGCTTTATCAATCTGAATGTGATTTTGAGCCAGATGTATTTGAACGCTTACTTTCAGGGGTACAAAGACCGACCCTATCTGACGAAGATAGAGTGGCCTTGGACACACCCTTTACTGTCTCAGAAATTCATTCTGCTATCAAGAAATGTGCCTCAGGTCGAGCCGCAGGCCCAGATGGTCTCCCTGCTGAATTCTACAAAACCTTTCACGCTGACTTAGCTCCAGTTTTGAAACTTTATTTTTCTGCTCTGGCCGAGGAGGGTTCTCCTTCTGGGTCCTTTTCAATGGCAAATGTCGTAGTTTTTGAGAAAGAGGGGAGAGACCCGCAACTAACAGCTAATTATCGTCCAATTTCCCTCCTAAACGCGGACTATAAAATATTTGCCACCATTCTCTCTACCCGGCTCTCTGATAGGATGCCTACCTTAATACACCCAGATCAATGCGGTTTCATTCCTGGTAGATCAACTGCTGACAATGCTCGGACTCTATGCCATGTACTGACTACCGCAGTTAATCTTGATCGCCCATTTGTTGGTCTCTCACTTGATGCTGAGAAGGCCTTTGATCGCTTAGAGTGGCCCTTCCTGTTTGCAGTCCTCCGCTGGTACGGATTCGGGGAAGGTTTTCTCCGTTGTCTTCGCACCATGTACGCACAGCCTACAGCCAATATATGTGCCAATGCTTTAAAGTCTCAGCCTTTTCCCCTTCAACGCGGCACTCGCCAGGGATGCCCACTGTCTCCACTTCTCTTCGATCTTGCACTCGAACCCTTGGCTTTACTAATCCGGCAATCGGAGGAGATTCATGGAGTCCCCTTCACCCATAGGGAAATCAAAATTTCTGCGTATGCTGATGACCTTATGCTTTTTGTCTCTATAGACTCAGTACCGGCTGTCCTAGAGCAAATTGGTAAATACTCACAACTGTCCGGTTATAAGATAAATTGGACCAAGTCGGTAGCCTTTCCATTAAATCCTTTGCTTCATCAGGCAGATATGCAACCCTTCCCCTTTTTATGGCAACCTCGCATGGTCAAATACCTTGGGGTTCACTATTGTTCTCCTTTGGAAGACACTATCTCCTTCAATGCCAAAGACTTAACCTCTAAAGTCCGGGCGCTTACTCACCGCTGGACTCCTTTAACACTTACCTGGTGGGGTCGATTAGAAACCATAAAAATGATGATTGTTCCGAAAGTGAATTATATCTTAGAAATGTTGCCCTGTCTCTTACCTCGACGTATATATAAAGATATAGAGGGCCTTCTGACTAGATACTTGTGGCAAAACAAGACACCTAGGATAGCGAAACATAAGCTGCAAGCAGATAAGGAAAATGGGGGTGTCAGATTCCCTGATTTCCTGAAGTATCATCAATCTTTTCTTCTCAAACAAGGCACTCGTTGGCTGGAAGATCCAGTACCGAGTAGACCTGTGTGGCTAGACATAGAAGAGGACCTTTGCAAACCGATTCCTCTTACTTTTCTCCCTGGTATGACTCTCCCATCAGACTCCCACTTTCCACCAATGCTTTTAGACACCTTAGGTGCCTTTAATAATCTTATGCAATCTTTAGACTCCCGACTCTGTCCGTTAGACAAGCTCCCACTTTGGTACAATACTCGATTTCGAATACAAAATAAGCCGATGGCGTGGAGCCCCTGGTACACTAGGGGCATTTGGATTCCTAGTCAGTTGTTCCATGAAGGTCGCTGGAAAACTTTTAGGGAATTGCAAATTGAATTTGGTCTCCCAGCGAAACACTACTTTCAGTTGGTGCAACTTCAGCATTGCCTTCGGAGTGCTAAGGTGCTCCCGCCATCGGCCTCCCCTACACAAGGTTGGTTGGAGACTATCCGATCTATCGGTAGTTCACCGGGTGTAGCATCCAATTTTTACAAAACCTTATGTAATGCTATAACTAGAGATACCCCTATAGCGCAGAAAGCATGGGAGAGAGAATTGCATGTGACTTTGACCCCGGAGCAATGGAGCCTTGTCTGGAGTAGAGTGACACGGGTCTCCCGATCCGCCTCACTCACTCAGACACTCTTCTTTCTAGCCCACCGGTGTTTTTACACTCCTGACAGATTAGCCAAATGGAACACTACTCAGGGCAATAGTTGTTGGACATGTCATGCGGCCATTGGTTCACTACCTCATGTTATGTATGAATGTCCCGCACTACAGTATTACTGGCGTCGGGTCTGGGGTCGTATCCAGTCTATTTTGCACTTTCAAGAGCCCCTTTCTTGGAGGATAGTGGGACTTCGCTCAGCTGCGGGGATCCCCTCTCTTCCAAAAACGGCTTACTTCCTTTTGGACTTTATGCTTGGCATTGCTATTTCCCTAATTACGAAATACTGGAAAAATAGCTCTCATCTGAGCCCCAATGAATGGTGGAATCATGTCTGTCTCTACAGTAAATATGAACAAATACCTCGTATGTTTGCTTCCCCCATTCAGACTCCTCATCATCGGTCTAAATGGAAGATGCTCAATGACTATGTACATTCTGCTCAATGCTCTCATCTGACTGTCTAAATTTGTATATATCTTTGTCCCATGATTATTCTGTATTGCAGATACTCTTTTGATTGTTTTGATGTATAATCACTGTTGTTTGGAAGCGTTCACATGCTGACATAATCAGCTAGAGAAGAAGCGTGGGGGTGGGGGGTAATTGGGTTTACTTTTCTTTATTGTATACTTGTTTTGTCTCCTTTGGTGTGTTGTTTCTTTTGTTTGTTGCAAAATGAAAATAAAAGTTAAAAAAAAAAAAGAAAAAAGAAAATAGAACTACAATGGTTGGATTGAAAAGATACCAGGAAAGAAGGTTTCATACAGGCCCCGCTAAGCCCAATTAAGCCACCTTTGAAAACCAAGGTAAACAAGTGAGGTTTTAAACCAGCTTTAAACGTTTTAAATGAGGATTCATTTCACAGACCTAATGGTAATGCATTCCATAAGGTAGGAGTGGCAAAAAAGAAGGCCGAAAATCTGGTGCTCTCAAGCCTCGCTCGAGAAATTGGCAGGATATCCAGGCGATGGCCATGAAGAGCCCGCAGAACCCTGGTGGGTACATGGAGGGAGATTGCTGAGGCAAGATAAGAGGGTGTTTCAGGTAAAGCGCCTGGTGTATTATTATGAGTATTTTATAATGAATTTGATGGAACATAGAAAGCCAGTGATTCTGGAAAAGAAGTGGAGTGACATGACCGAATTTCTTTGCCCAACATAGGATCCTGAGAGCAGTGCTTTGAGTAGACTGAAGCCAGTTCTGATTGGTAAAGGCTGGTGTAGATCAAGTTACAATAGTCAAGACGAGAGATGAAACAGCTAAGAGCAAAAGTTTGTTGAGCGATGTGGACAAGGAATGGACGGAGAGTGTGAAATTGGCGCAGAGCCAGAGAAGATGTCTAACTATAGAATTGACCTGCTTTGAGAAGAAAAGATCTGTATCCATATAAACACTGAGATATTTGAAATGAGGGTTGAGCTGGATAGAAGGACCATCCAGAATGATGAAAGAGCTGGAAGCGTGAGCAATAGCGATCACTATTTGAATAATAATGTGCAATGGGACACAGGAAATAACCCCCATATTTTAGGTTTCTGGCATATTGGTTTAAAAATAACATGAAACATCATTGACATGTCCCATTTCATTTCAAACAAATGCACACCCCTACATCAGAACTTTTTAATGTGTGGAAATGAATTGTGTGCACATTAAAATATAGGTTAACGCATATTAAATTGATTTTGTGCACATGAAAATGTTTATGGTGCCTTGGTGAAATAAACATTTCCCTAGTCATTTAGCTTTTTTCCTACAGAGACAGAATGGGAGAAAGTTCTTAATGAGTCCGATCTCTTCACTAACATTAGATTAGTCAGCTGGCTAGAAATCAGGCAACAATTGTGCTTATCTTTTATTCTTATTGTTTAACACAGAAGGGGGTCATTTTATAAATCCTTTTTCCATGATCAAAACATGTTTTATACATATAAAAGAGGTCTTATGAAGCTATTTGGGTATATACACGTCCAAATTAGGTACTTTGCAAGATGGAGAAGCAGAGTTGAGATGTACTTGCACATTTTATGAAATACATTCATAAACACGTTACACGCATGACATTTGCATCATTTTCAGTACAGGTATACATTTGTGCATTACTTGGGCTAGTTCTGGTTGTCTATTTTAGAAAGGTGCAGAGTTACCTGTGCTGCCTTTAGAAAATCTATCAATCATCATAACAAACTAAGGTGACTCATAAACCTGAGTGCTTTTTCTTTTTTTTAAACATATTCTTGGTAAAAGAGGCATCAGGTACAGCCAGTGCTGTACTTGTTTCAGCTACTTGACAGCATTCTTTGTCTTCATTTGCCTTTTCAAACAATTTCATCTTATCATCTTTTATTCTTTGTAGGTGCAAGGCCACTGTCCTCGCACAAATACCACGTCACCTAACGTATTCTTCATGTATTGTGCCAGATGCTAGTGGTATGCAACTTCTTACTGACATATTAATGCTAGAGCAGATGCTAGTGGTATGCAACTTCTTACTGACTTATCTCCTGCCCAACATGGATGTTTTGGCATACACCTGCATCTGGGGCTTATCAGTCTCTGCACAGTCCAGAGCCTCCTTCATCTTACGGCTGTTAGGAAATGTTGCTCTCCAGGATGTAATAAGAAATGTGTTGGGACTTTGATATAGGTGACCTTTTATATATGGATATACCACCTTGTTGGTGCATTTACTAATATGCACATATTCAGCCACACATTTTCATATTTCTCTCATTCAAAATAGGGGGGAAAGGGATAGAAAGGGGGGCTGTTACTTCTGGAGAGAGATCTGAAATTGTGAGTATATACTTCTGGAAATTTTTCTGAAAGGAATTGTTTTTCTTTTAAAGCTAATTAATCTGTGAACCCACTATTTTTTGTTAAATCAGTCAGGGCCTAGTAGCAACAGTTTAAGATTCAATTTAAAACACAGAAGAGAACTTTCTGGTTACCTTTCATACCCAATAGAGAGCTGTAGTTTAAATTTCATAGTCACTCAGGGCCTAGCATCAGCAAAGTACTTTTAGTTTCAAATTAAAACACAGAAGAGAGCTTTCTGGTTAAATTTAGAATCCAGCAGAGAGCTTGTAGTTTAAATTTCATAATAGGTTAGAGCCTAGCAGCAGCAAAGAGCTATAATTTAAATCAAATCAGAATATAGCTTACCTCAGCAGCACAGGACAGGGTACTGTGTAGCAGCCCTCTTTTAATAAGTGTTATATCCCTCCCTCCCTCCCCACACTCACCCTCCCCTGGGATAATCACAGCTTTATAGGTACTTGCACAACTTAAAAGACAGGAGGTGCTCTCAGGTGAAGCTCATTACCCAAATCAGTCATACACTAAGGACCTGAGATTAATTAAGCGTCAGGTGAACAAGGTATATTAAACATCTTAGGTACAGTTTTAGTGGTATAAATATCCATAGCACCCTTTAGTACATAAAGAACTTAAAGATCTAAACACAAACTTAAAACTAAGATGCAGACAGCAGTCCAGAAGCGGGATGTGGGCTTTCCAGTCTTTTGCATTGAGTGTCACATGTATGATTTTCTCCCAGCTGGTGAGAGGTCTTACGTGTGCACTAGGTGCAAGGAGCTCTCTGCTCTCAGGGAACGAGTCCGTTCTCTAGAGGCTAGAGTAGCAGACTTGGAAAACATAAGACAGACAGAGAGGTACATAGACGAGACCTACAGGGATATAGTCCTGAAGTCCCACCTCCAGTCTGGCAGCATCCCTGTTGCCATGGAGGAGAGAGGTCACGTGACAAGAGAGCATCACCCTGGTGTGGCAGGAAGTGATCCTGTAACTAGGACCTGTCCTCCAGGTGATGTAAACCCCTCTCGCACCGAGGAGGTTTCTCCAGGGCCAAGTGCCCATGAGGGAAGGGTTAGGACAGCAGTTATAGTTGGTGATTCGATCATTAGGCATGTAGATAGCTGGGTGGCTGGTGGACATGAGGATCGCCTGGTAACATGCCTGCCTGGTGCGAAGGTAGCGGACCTCACACGCCACCTAGATAAGGTCTTAGATAGTGCTGGGGAGGAGTCTGCTGTCTTGGTACATGTCGGTACCAATGACATAGGAAAATGTGGTAGGGAGGTTCTGGAAGCTAAATTTAGGCTTTTAGGTAGGAAGTTGAAATCCAGAACTTCCAGGGTAGCGTTCTCCGAAATGCTTCCCGTTCCACGCGCAGGACCCAAAAGGCAGGCAGAGCTCCGGAGTCTCCATGCGCGGATGAGACAATGGTGCAGAGATGAGGGGTTTGGATTTGTTAGGAACTGGGGAACATTCTGGGGAAAGGAGGGGCTCTTCCGGAGGGATGGGCTTCACCTTAACCGGGATGGAACCAGGCTGCTGGCATTAACCTTTAAAAAGGAGACAGAGCAGCTTTTAAACTAGATAATAGGGGAAAGCCGACAGTCGCCCAAGAGCGCATGGTTCGGAAGAATGTATCCTTGAAGGATACTACAAAAAGCAGAGAGGTTCCAAAAAAGAGTAAAGTAGCCCAAATGCCCTCGAGTATGGAGCAGACAGAGCTTAAAGATCCCAAATTACCCATGTCTACCAATAGCCAAATTAATATGAATAAAATACAGTCTCTAAAATGCTTGTATGCAAATGCTAGAAGTCTACAAAACAAGATGGGAGAGTTAGAATATATAGCACTAAACGAGAGGTTAGATATGATTGGAATATCAGAGACATGGTGGAAGGAGGACAACCAGTGGGACACTGTGATACCTGGGTACAAACTATATCGTAATGATAGAGCTGATCAAATTGGTGGAGGGGTTGCGCTCTATGTTAGAGAGGGCATTGAGTCAGAAAGGATTAAAGTTTTGCAAGAAACAAAATTTGCTGTAGAATCTCTATGGATTGAAATTCCATGTAAAAAGGGGAAGGCGATGGCAGTGGGGGTGTACTATCGTCCGCCTGGCCAGAATGAAGAAATGGATGATGAAATGCTCAAAGAAATCATGGAAGCTAGCAAAAGTTACAGTGCAGTAATAATAATGGGTGATTTCAATTACCCCGGCATCGACTGGGTCAGTGTCAAAACAGGACATGCTAGGGAGATAAAGTTCCTAGATGAAATAAATGACTGCTTCTTGGAGCAGCTGGTTCATGAACCGACCAGAGGGGAAGCAATATTAGACCTAGTCCTTAGTGGAACACCAGATGTAGTGCAAGAGATAAGGGTGTTGGGGCCACTTGGCAATAGTGATCATAGCATGATCACTTTTGATTTAATTAGTGGAGGAGGGATAGTAAGGAAATCCACAGTACTACCCTTTAACTTTCGAAAGGGAGACTATGATAAAATGAGGAAAACAGTTAAGAAAAAACTAAAAGGAGCAGTTGCAAAGGTTAAAGACGTACATCAAGCTTGGGTGTTGTTGAAAAATACTATCTTGGAAGCCCAGACCAGCTGTATTCCACGCTTTAAGAAAAGTGGAAGGAAGTCCAAAAAACTGCCAGCATGGTTTAAAGGTGAGGTCAGAGAGGCTGTTGTTGCCAAAAAAGCATCTTTCAGGAAATGGAAAAGAGAGCCAAACGATGAAACCTGGAAACAGCACAACCACTGGCAAGTCAAATGCAAGGCATTGATAAGGCAGGCAAAGAGAGAATTTGAGAAGAAGCTTGCTGCGGAAGCAAAAACGCGAAATAAAGACCTTTTCAAGTACATTCGTAGCAAAAAACCTGTGAGAGAGTCAGTTGGTCCATTAGATGATAAAGGAGTTAAAGGAGCACTAAGAGGCGACAAGGCGATAGCGGAGAGACTGAATGAATTCTTTGCTTCGGTCTTTACTGAGGAAGATGTAGGGATGTTACCCATGACTGAAGTGGTATTTAAAGGTGTGGAAGAATTGAAGGAAATATCGATACATCGGGAAGATGTCTTACAACTATTAGATAAACTGAAGAGTAGCAAATCACCTGGGCCGGATGGTATACATCCAAGGGTGTTGAAAGAACTGAAATTTGAGATTGCAGACCTGCTATCAGTAATCTGTGAACTATCATTAAAATCATCTCTAATACCTGAGGATTGGAGGATCGCAAATGTAACACCAATTTTTAAAAAGGGTTCCAGGGGTGATCAGGGAAACTACAGACCAGTGAGCCTGACATCAGTACTGGGAAAAATGGTAGAAACCATCATAAAGAATAAAATTACTCAGCATGTAGATAGTCACGACCTAATGGGAGACAGCCAACATGGCTTTAGACAAGGAAGATCTTGTCTTACTAATCTGTTATGTTTTTTTGAAGGAGTGAATAAACAGGTGGACAAAGGTGAGTCGGTTGATATTGTGTATCTGGACTTTCAGAAAGCCTTTGACAAGGTCCCTCATGAGAGACTTTTGGCAAAACTAAAGAGTCATAGGATAGGAGGCAGTGTACTATTGTGGATCATGAACTGGTTAAAAGATAGAAAGCAGAGGGTAGGGCTAAATGGCCAATTTTCCCAATGGAGAAAGGTGAATAATGGTGTACCCCAGGGATCTGTGCTGGGTCCGCTGCTTTTTGACATATTCATAAATGACCTGGAAAGTGAAATAACGAGTGAGGTTATCAAATTTGCAGATGACACAAAACTATTTAAAGTTGTTAAAACCCAGGAGGATTGTGGAAAATTGCAAGAGGATCTTGATAAATTGGAAGACTGGGCATCAAAATGGCAGATGAAATTTAATGTGGAGAAGTGCAAGGTTATGCACCTAGGGAAAAACAACCCAAACTATGGTTACACGATGCAAGGTTCCACATTAGGAACCACCACCCAGGAAAAAGATTTAGGCGTCATTGTGGATACCATGTTAAAACCCTCGGCCCAGTGTGCAGCGGCGGCCAAGAGAGCAAATAGAATGCTAGGTATGATAAGGAAAGGAATGGAAAATAAAACAAAAGATATTATAATGCCTCTATATCGTTCCATGGTGAGACCGCACCTTGAATAGTGTGTGCAATTCTGGTCGCCGTATCTTAAAAAGGATATAGCGATTTTAGAAAAGGTTCAGAGAAGAGCCACCAAAATGGTAAAGGGGATGGAAGGATACTCCTATGAAGAAAGGCTAAAAAGGTTGGGGCTCTTTAACCTGGAAAAGAGACGGCTGAGGGGAGATATGATAGAAGTCTATAAATTAATGAACGGAGTGGAACGGGTAAACGTAGATCGATTGTTTACCTTATCAGAATATAGAAAGACTAGGGGACATGTAATGAAGCTACAGGGTAAACTATTTAAGACTAATAAAAGAAAATATTTTTTCACTCAACGTGTAATCAAACTCTGGAATTTGTTACCGGAGGATGTAGTAAAGGCTGTTAGTGTAGCTGGGTTTAAAAAAGGTTTGGACAAGTTCCTGGAGGAAAGATCCATAAACCATTATTAAGAAGTGACCGACGATATCAATGCTTGAACCAATACAAGCATTGTGGAACCTGTGTCCCTTGGGGAAACTGCTAGGAACGTATGACCTAGATTGGCCACTGTTGGAAACAGAATACTGGGCTTGATGGACCTTGGTCTGACCCAGTATGGCATATCTTATGTTCTTATGTTCCCCTAAATTCTGTTTTATTTTGTTTTTCCACTGTTGCTTGTCCTGAACTCTTGAGTTGAAGAGCACCTGTCAACCAAAGGAACTATTCTACCTCTCGGGAACCTTCAGTTCTGTGGAGAACTCTTCCTGGATTTTTTGCCTTATAAAGCTATTGATTACTGTGCTAAAGACTAAATCCAAACACTTTTCTTGTGCCATGTTCCTAGCTGATGTTGAATTCTTGGATTTACAATCCTGATCCATTGTGTGAGATTCCCAGTTATTATTGAACTGAGACATTTATCATGTCTACTCCAGACCCTAGTTGGCCATGTGTAGGGGGATTTTATAAGGGATGTCCCAGTGCAACTGGGACGTGTAAGCCAGAATGTCTCAAAAAAAACAAAAACAAACATGTCCTGGTGCAGATGCGATTTCACAAACTTGGATGTGCCTGATCTGGACGTCAGTGGGGGCACCTACCTAGACGTCCCCAGAACCATTATTTCAGAACCTGGACATGAAGGATAGCCTAATGGTTAGTGGGCTAGGAACAGGGCAGCCAGGATTCAAATCCCACTACTGCTACCATTACCATTGTTCTAAGTACTGGGGGATGATGAAGCGCTGCCTTTTCTACATCCTCTGGATGTTTTTCAGCCAAAATGAGCACTTTTCAGATGCCTGTTCGTGCCTGGATCAGGTCTAATATGACGTTTTTGAAATCAGACATCCAGGTTCCAGGGAAAACCCTGATCACGCCTCCACCACGCCCCTGTTCAGACTTGGAAGTGTCAACGCCAGTTTCTAAAATGGCTCTGGAGATATCCCTCTGCTTTGGATGTCCCTATGCTCGTTTTCTGACATCCAAAGCATGAATAGGGATTCTAAATTGATCCCATTCAGAAATTCTGTGAAACCATGATTAAGAAAGTAAAGCTGCACTTAGCCCCCTGTGCCTGGAAACTCTAGTAACCTTTCAACCTTTTTTGGGGGGTGGAGGGAAGTAGTGCAGTCACTTCTCAATTAACAAAATTGCCGTGAAATGAATGACAGGAAACTAAACAAAACAATTTTCTTTTTTTGCTTGTATACCCCTAAAAATGATTCCTACATCTACTTCCCCCTCTCTGTTTCTATTTGTCATCCTCTCATCACTCTTAAAGGATTATGAATAACAGTGATCCGGTGAATGTTTCAGAACTAACTCTATTATCTGCAAATATATTACACCTGACTAGTCAGGATATGGGGAGATCCTTCACAGATACATTTATCTAAAAATTATATTAGAGAACAAAGAATCATGCATGTTTGCACAAAATGCTTTTAGTATAAAAATGTGATTTCCATTTTGCTTCTAAATGTATCATTTACTTACTTTAGATGCAAAACAAACAAATTATTCTGTCAGGTTTTCTTACATCTTCTGCACTGTTGGTTTCCTAAATGGGAGTTTGATATGAAAAAAAAACCTTCTAAGATGCGTTTGTCATTAGATTAGGAATTCAAGCTTAATTTCACCCCATTACATTTGTTTGTCTTAGGTACATATGTTTAGCACCTAGTGATATTTTATTTGTACTTTTATGTCATCTGACTGTGGCATCGTATTATTTATGTATATTATCCGGAAAAGACTGTAATTGCTTTATTGATTCTATCTTCCAGCAGTCCCTTGGTTTTGCCAATTGCAAAGCAAGACAGTTTGCTGGAGAAAGATACCATGTTCAAGGATTCAGGAAAAGCTTTTTGCAAACAACATTCTCAAGATCATACTTCTGAAGAGATCACTGTGAATGGCAATGCCAAGTTTGAACAGGTACTGTGATGAGCTTCTCAAGGTCAGGTGAAATGATTTGTTCTCTGATCTGTACATTTGACAAGAATATGCATTTTTCTTAGGCATAGCAGTTACTATTAATATTCATGTCGTTAGTCATATAACTCAAGATACTTCACCATGAATAATAATAGTAATCATTCTTGATGATGCTCGCAATGCTATTTCCCCAGGAATATAATAATATTTCTATACAGTATATCATTAGTACCAAAAAGGAGCAAAGGATCCGCACAACACAAAGGAACAAAAAGAGCGGAGCCTGGACTGCCAAAAAATGAACTTTATTAATTGCGCGCAATTAATAAAGTTCATTTTTTGGCAGTCCAGGCTCCGCTCTTTTTGTTCCTATACAGTATATCATACCATCTCTGTGTTTTCAGTGCTGCTTCAAATGTATTGCAACTAAAGAAAATACTTATTTCTCAGCAACCTATGTGGTAGTATGTTAATACCAGTTACGTTTTGACTCTTGCCATATTGATTCACATCTTTAAGTCTAGATCAAAGTGTGAAAGATGATAGGACACCAAATAAAGTATATGTGTTTTTGTGTAATGTGTATATAATCTTTTTTTCTGCATGCATACAGTGGTATCTGAAGCAGATAATCTTTTATCTCATCTACCTACCCATTTTCTGTGAGGGTCTAAACCTGGGAAAGCTAGCTAGGATTTCTAACTGGTTCCATTGTCTCTGTATGTTCTGTTCACTAATTTAAATTGTTCTTGGATGTCAGTCTGGGTTCTCAACCCAGTCCTCGGGACATGCCTAGCCAGTCAGTTTTTCAGGATTGCGACAATGAATATGCATGAGAGAAATTTCCATCTGCTTCCTCCACTGAATGCAAATTTCTCTCATGCATATTCATTGTGCTAATCTTGAAAACCTGACTGGCTAGGTGTGTCCCAAGAACTGGGTTGAGAAACCCTGGTCTAGTGGTTCAAGTGGCAAGTGTTGTACACTTTCATACCGAAAACCCCTAGTTCAATCTAAGTCTCAGGTGTTCCTCTCTCCCTGGCATCTGAGGCTGGAGATGATATAGAAGCAGAATTAAGATCTTCCTGAGGTGGGAGATAGATAAGAGTGACACCAGGTGCCAAGATTTTAGTTGCAATTCAGTAACTCCCTGTGGGAGAAGGGAAGTCTTCTGATGTTAGATTGGGAGTTCTGGAGAGATTAGAATGGTTTATATAACAGATTTTTCCTCAATAAATCGGTGGCGAGAAGAGGGAAACATTGATTTTCAGTGTCAATAATTCATCTGAAGATTGGCAAGAAGCAAAATGCTAGGATCAAGCAGTTTGAGGGAAGAATTCAGTCTTGAGAAGTGTCTACCTGTTCTCAGGGACCAAAGTCTGTAGATCCGAGAGAAGAGAAGGAAGCCCTTGAGATCTTTCCAGCATCAGGAAGACGGAGCTTATGTCCAGTTGCATATACAGAACCTCCATGAGACAGATCAGGTCTTGTTTTTCAGAAAAGCAGATAGTTTCTGCAGAAGAGTCTCGTCTAATAGAGTAATCAAAGCTAGGGAACTCTATATACAGGTCAATATTCAAAGTGGAGGAATAGCTTAGTGGTTAGAGCAGCAGGCTGGTGAACAAGAGGCCAGGGTTTAATTCCTGCTGGCACTCTTTTTTTTTGCCTTGGAAAGTCATTGTATTAACTTTTTTCTCGCTGCATTAATATAAGTGATTGTTTTATTTGATTGTACACTATGAAGAGTACTTTGTGTCCATAATAGCTCCTATGAACAAAATTTTGTTAGTCAGTTGGCGTGTCAACATCTCAAAGTTGGTGATTGAATAAGATATATTGTTTTGTCTCTGAGGATTAAGACCAGGTCCTCTGAGCAAATTGATGGAAGCCAGTCATCAAAATACAGAAAGACGAGCTGCTCCCCCCGCCTCTACAAGTGAATGGGGGAGGGGGCAATAAGAGGGCTGAAAGAAAGGATTTTGCCCTGATAATGGTCTCTGTGCAGAAGGGACTAGTTATTTTTTGTAGTGTGGATTGATATATATATATATAAGCATGTTTAAGATACATTGAGCACAGAGGAGAAGCAAGAGAGTGGCTTAAGTGAGAGGACATGCACGGTTGGTGCTCTGCTTGAGAACTGTGCACCTTCTGGAATGGAGGAGAGGGAAGGTGAAGATTTATCGGGCTAAGTCTCCTCATGCCTTCCTTATTGGTCCCATGGAGAAGTTTGTGTTCCATTTTATGCACTGGTGGGCACAAGTAAAACAGAAGTGGGAGACTGCACGCATTGCCCTTTTGTATGTGCTCACTAAAGCCTTGTTTGCATATGATGTTTCTCCATTTAAACGTGCGCATGTGCCGGTTTTAGAGCACACATATGTGATGTGGGGAAGAGCTGATTTAGCATGCATGCTATACTAGTGAAGGGCAATTTTCAGAACTCTGCAGGCAGGGGCAAAGTCCATCTTTACCTTGTGATTGTGCACCGTTTTTCAAAGGGAAAGTGCAAGCAAAGAAATTTTGTCTGCGGAAATTGTCACCTTTTTTCCTCTCTCTCTGGGAATTTTATTTTAGTAAAACTGTGTACACTCTTCACCTTCTCCCAGCCTAACGATGCCTCCATGAAAATGCAGTGTTGTTATAAAGCATGCACCTTTAGCCTCAGACAAAGAAGGACATTTTTGCAATGTTTTCTGAAAGCTGCACAGTACATTATTTTTACTATATGCTAATCCGCTTTAGTGCCCACGCTAACCATGGTTTAGTTGATAGGGCCCCGAATACAGAGACGCTGCAACCATCAGGCAAACCAGGTAGGTGCCTAGGGCAGCAACATCTGTGGGGATGCTAAGAGCAGAGCTTAAATAATAGAATTTGGTATCTGGGTGGGGGGAGGGGTGGGGGGAGGGGTGCAAAGCTTTAAGTCTGCCTAGGCTTCAACACCTTGAACCAACTCAAGGGCCATCCCTGCTGAATGCAATCTTCTGAATGATATGATGGCACTCCAGGGAGAAATCATGCTGTGTAAAGCTCCCTACTACAGTGTTCAATAATCTGCGTAATACAGTTTTAAAAAATCTTGCAGGTCAGTATTGAGAAGTACTTGCCCATATTGTGGCAGCCTCTATACAGATCAGCACAGATATGTGCCACTGAAAATTTTTACAGTCTGTCCCGGCACGATCTGGATAGCGCTAATATGGAGCGAGAGTAGAGATCTGCATTCATTTCCCATATCATTTCATGCTGTTAACTTGAAATAACAGGAAATAAAACTTTCAGGGGGTTTTCCGGTAGCATCAAGTGTGTACCAATTATCAATAAGCACACTACTGTATAATAATGCACACTATTTGAGCAACAAGGTGCACTATTGAGCAGTAGTGCTTGCTATTCATGCCATTACCCTGAAACAAAAAAGAAAAAGCTGATTAACTGAAAAATCCATAAATGACACAGGAGACTAAACAAAATGAACATTTTGACTTTCCACCCAACTGTACCGATACTACTGATATTCAGTAAAAAGACTGTCCTAAATTTATCTGAATAGCTATATGGATAGCGAACAAAGTATCACTGCTATCTAGATAATGGCAGCTGTCACGGCTCTGTACCTATATTCCGCGCTGTTTGCTATCTGGATAGTGGTGTTTAAAATACTTAAAAGCCGACATTTGAATACTGACCTATTACATGATTATGGTGAGCTGGAGAAAAAAAACTACTTACCAGAGACCCCAAAAAGTTAATTTTTTTTTCAGAAAAGGAGATGTAGTTTTTCAAGGAAGAATCTACAGAAGAAAATGCTGTGGTTAGTGTGGAAAATTGCAGGCAGTGGAATGAGCACAACTGATACCATCCTGGCAGCAAAAAGTATGTCAGGAAAGCCTGTAAAGTAAAATTGATGGTCTTACTATTGATATTCAATATGTTTATACATGATACTGTGGAGGGGTTAGAAGGAAACTATTGATTTTTTTGTGGGTGACACAAAGATCTGTAACAGAGTGTGCACCTCCGAGACAATGAGAAGTGATTTAAGAGAGTCTGAGAAGTGTTTGAATGCTTGGTAGTTAAGATTCAGTGTAGAAAAAGTATATAACTATGATGAGGGGTGCAGAAACCCAAAAGAACTTGATTAGAGGTGACAGATTGATGTGCATGGACTGGGAGAGAGACCTCAAGGTATTTGATTATCTCAAGGCAGTAGAAAAACTTGACAAGATGGTGGCTAGGCAAAGAGGGATGTAAGGCTTCATAGAGAGGTATAACCTGGAGGAAAAAGGAAACAGTGATACCCTTGTACAAATCATTGGTCAGACAAAAGAATAGAGATGAGAGGAAGAGGGAGGAGTGGCCTAGTGATTGGGACACAGTACCTCGGGCTGGGGGTTCAATTCCCACCTGGGGACAGAAATCTCAGGTTGAAGGGACTGAGGTTTCTAGTCCTATAGGCACTCCTTGTGGCCTTGGACAAGCCACTTAACCCTCCATTGCCTCAGGTACACATAGATTGTGAGCCCTTTGGGGACAAGGGAAGGTATCCAGTACCTGTTTGTAGTGAATACATAATGTAAACCGCTTTGATTGAAGGATAAGGTGGTATAGAAAACTGGTTTAAATAAATAAATAAAGATGCTCTAGATAAAGGCGACCAAAATATTGGAGGGTTTGCATCAAAAGACATAGGAGATGAAGACTTAAATACTGATACCATAGAGCTAAGGAAATATGATAAAGACTTTCAAATATGTGGAATGAAGGAGTAGCCTAGTGACCAAAGAGACCAGGGTTTGAATCCCACTGATGCTCCTTGTGCCTATTGGCAAATCATTTAACCCTCAATGCCTCAGGTAGAATCTTAGATTGTGGGGACAGGGAGGTGTCTGATTGTAATTTAGAAAGGTGTGAGCTCAATACTAAATAAATAAAAATATAGCATTCCAAGCGACAGGCTCAGATATAACTATGGAAAATATTTTATTTTCATGGAAAAGGTGGAGATTCCCTGGCATATCGTCCTGGTTGAGGGGTGGAAGCAAATGAAAGTACAATTGAAAATGGCATGTGATAAACTTAAATAAGGACGGAAATTACGCACTGGGGTAACTTATGATAGCTTTTCTGCATAAGGATGACCTGCAGGGAGCACTAGTACAGTACAACCACAATGTGACAAGTACAACCATGAACATCTTGCTGAGCAGACTGGATTGGCCATTTGGTTTTCTATCCACCTTCCTTTACTATATTGCCATGCTGAAGCATCATTTAAATAAATATAGGGCGGGGCTGGCTAAATTTGAAAATGAATGAGCATATTGTAAGGTAAAGTTTGAAACCATGAACAAAGGAATCACAAGTTAATATAGCAAATGGAGAGACACGTCTCTAAAACCAAAGAAATAACATCGGAATTCTGGAAATGTCCAGAGTCCATGAGAGCACAAAAGATGAAAAATTTGTGGGGAAAAAACTGGGCTTATTTGTAGCAGAAACCTATGGTATCTCTCTGATTTTTAACTCAATTTGTTGTTCTTATAGTTTCCGTACGTGACCTTGGTTCCAATATGTGACCCTTTAAATTGGTATGGCTGGGAACTTAATCTCTATCAAGGAAGCCATTCTTAATATCTACCTAACCAACAGCAGGGTTCATGTTTGCCTTTAAACAAACATGAATATAAGTAGTGAGACTCATGAGTGATGTGCAGCTGTCAAGGTTTTGCATTTGGTTTTACGTACTCTCAAATTAGAGCTTTTGCCAGAGCTGTGTATTTTAGGTACCTACTCTCATGAAGTTTATTCTAGCAAATGTAACAGCTGCATCAAAAAGAGAACCCAAAATACCAGATGGATGAACAAGATGTCTTTGTTAGGCTGGACAGAGCAAATGGTAGGGACCTCAGATGCCATTAAAACCAAGTTATGCTAGATAACCTTATGATGGCATTCAGCAAAATGCCATGTTGCTTGCTCTATGGAAGGGTCATTTTGAGACATTAACAGGCAAACAGATATTATTAAACCATCTGCTAATTAAAAGTGTAGAGTTAGGGTGGAGGGGGATAGGGGGAGTCTGCGAGGAGTTTTAATTTTCAAGATTCCGCACATGCTAACATATCTGCCTGGTGTGCACAAGTTGCATTTTCACATAGAAACTCTGCAAGAACTTTTCCTTCAAAAATGAACTTGCTGACCTGCAAGTACAAGAAACTCAGGGGATTCAAAGGTGTCTTCATTGTTCTTTAAGAAGAGGTCCTCCTCGGGGTGTGTTTTGGTCAAGGAAGAAAAATCATGCATGCAGATTGTATTTTCAACTCTATGGGGCATGTTTACTTAGTGGGAATGTGGGATTTAGCTTGGGGCTGGCATGGCCATGCTAGCTACACACTAGAGGTACAAAGACGCTGTTAGCGCGAGTGCAACTACTTCCAGCCTCCGACCAAGTAGTAGTTGCTCCAAGTACTAGTTGCACATTACAAACGCACGTTCTGGCTGCAAATCCCACATGGTCTAAAGGTCATAACAATCCCACACATATACCATTCATCACAAAGCAGGATAACAAAATTCACCTGCCTAGGATATCGGTATCAGTATCAGAGGGGTGGAATGATGCAGTTGCAGTGGCAGTAGAACCACCACAGCCTGATAACCACAAAACCAGGGTGTGCAGCCACATGAGTGTTACTACTGGAAGAGTGGGCACACCTCTACACAACAATGGCTGTTTTAACAGTATTCAGGTCACATCTGAATATGAATGAATGTGGGAGGGCAGCTGGTATGATCAGCTGTGGATGAGTTAGGAGATAGGGCCTGTGCTCAGTGAAACAGCCAGGCCGCATAGCTAGGGATGGAGATAGTAAAGTTTAGTTGGGTGTGGGGCACGCAAATGTGGTGGTCCCACCAATGGCAAAAGAAAGGTTTGCCACCAAACTGTGCTATCAGGCCACCATCTTCCCTGCATGGGTGGCCACATAGTCGCATATATGTGCATCTGGGGATCCATGTGGATGCCATCGGTCCTGTTTCTGTGGATAGATGGCCCCTCACCCTGACCATTTGAGAACATGTTTTTGGCTCTGAGCAGATACCTCCATTTCCAGCACTGAGTGTGGGCTAGTTTGGTTGGAATTTCCTGATCAGTGTCCCTTCTCCTGACTCCTCTGCTACAGATCTGGGGAAGTGTTATGGACTTTCAGTTCCTTAAAAGCTGGAGTGCTCTGGCTGGGAGCTGATCGGGGTTGCCCATCTCCATGGGAGTGCGTAGGGATTCCATGGTGTATCCCAGAGCCCTTTCCATGATGGGAGCATGAGTGCCCTTTTTGGACTGCCTCTCACCACCTCTGGAAGAGGTTACCCCACATGATAGACAAAGGGGGTACATCTGTACAATGTGAGCTATATGTAGTGGAGGGAGTGGGTGGGTGGCAGCCCCAGACATGTGTCCCCCCCACCCCATCTTTGTGCTCACTGTGCTGGGCATGCAGATCTACAGACTCTAGCACCGCTCTTCTCCCACTTAGGCTCAGCACTCCTCAACAACTAGGATACCATGCCAGACGTATAAGGGAAGTGACAGAGGTCTGGTAACCTGATCATTGCATCCTTCGAAAAACAGGCATCCTAGGTGACTCAGGGTAAGAGGAGTTCATACGGCCATTCCACATGGTAGCCGTTGCTGACACTCTAGAAAACATGCCCCATGAGTGTTATTTTCCAGAGCAAATGTGCCCAAAGAAAAATCAAGTGTAACAACCAAAGTATCTATGGCAAATTTCAAAGTGAAAGTACATACATACTTTCACTTTGAAACCTGGGGAAAGTCCGCAGGTGAAAAGAAGTGTCGATTTTTTCTGAAAAAGCATGGTTTGAAAATTGCTCTGTCAAAGGGAAGTGTCAAGCATTTGTAGAATTTCAAGATGGTCGAGAGTGAGATACCATTGTCCACCAAGCAAGAAAAAAAATCAGAATAATCCTAGCTGATGCTTTCAGAATAGTAAACAGTAAATAAGGTGAAAGCTAGAATGCTCAGGTAGAAAGAAGCATGATCCGTGTAAACAGAAACATGATAAAGCCTCTATGGAGGTTTCTGATACAGGGAGTGATTTACATTGTGGTTGCCCATTGACAACAACGGAGTTTTCAACTTCTGCCACTCCCCCCCCCCCCCCTTCTCCCCCCAAGATCGGCTCTGCCTTGATGCCTGCCTCTCATCTACTACTGGCCAATTCAGTGATTTGGTCCCTGAGCAGTAGAAATAAGGTTGATTATGAAATTCAATCTGGGGCCTGCCCAGGCCTTGAAACATACCTTCCTCTCATCTCACAGGGTTCCTATTTCCATGGAAATCCAGCAAGGAGAGGACAGAGCATTGCAGGACACGGGCAGGCCCCAGGCTGAATGTCATTATCAGCCTGGCTACTGCTGTAAAGGGAGAGGTTCGCTGACTGGACAGCAACAGGGCCAACTCAGGGGGTTGTGGCACCCTGAACCAACTTTGGCTTTTATGTCAGGGTCATTCTTGGAGCAGGAACTGTGTACATAGAGATAAATCTTCGGCCAGCGTAGTCACTGGCTTAAGCTACATGCCAGCACCATCAGTCAACCATCTGTATATTCAGTGGCACTATCCATATAGGTAACAGCAATAAATATACATATAATACAGTGACTGCACCAGACTATCTGTTTAGTTTAGGCTGAATATTGCTGCTATCTGGATAATTTTCTGGCCTACTCTCACTTCCCCTCCCCCCAAATACATGGATCATATCTGGCCATTTAGCAATTGAAACAACCCAATATTTTTGGTATATTTTTTGAAAATACTGGCAAGAAGCAGGAGATGTAAGTGGCTTCACCACAGCCCAGCAGTGGGAGCAAAGTAAAAGTCTCCCGTGGCCACGTTAAACTTTAATGCAGCAGCAGTGGGGAGGGGGGGGGGCAGGGAGAGGAGGCCGCTGGCTGTAAGTAATGGGGGCCAGCCAGTGAGCCAAGTTTCCTGTGCCCTTGTCTTGTGAATCCTGAGCCAGTGCCTCACTAGCTCACCCCTTAAATAATCTCTGAGCAACACTAGACTTAAATCCATTGCTTCAATGAAATCTCATCTGGAATATTGTGCCCATTTCTGGAGACTGTGTCTGTAATAGAACATAGACAGACTGGAGATGGTTCAGAAAAGAGATTTGAAATTGGTACAGGACTTAACACCAAAAAGCTCTGTGTGATACGACCTTACAACCTAAATATGCATTAATGACAGAAGAGAAGCAGGGGAGGAGAAGAGAGAGACCTTCAAATAAAGGTTTAAATAATGTATGTGAGGATTCTGCAGCTGTCCCATCCAGTGATTTATGAATCGTGATTTAAGAAATTAGATGTGAGGGGGAGTATATGGGGTGCCTGATTGATGCATAATAATTTGGTGACTCTCTAATAATAATTCTAAATAAATTATCATAAACATATGTAAATGGATACATATAAAAACAGACTTTTTACTTAATATTTTCTTCCTCTGGTTAATCTTTTTCTGCTTTATTGACTTTCTAAATTAGTTATTTCCTTCTCCCAGACTTCTCTCAATTTCGTCATCTTTTCTCATGCTCTCCATAATTATTTTGTTGTTCGCTCTTTTCTGTCCCTTCATTCAGATTTTCTTTATTTCTACGGATGTACATGAAGTATCTTCTTTCATATATTTAATTTGATACCAGATCACAAATGTTCAGTTGTCTATTTTTGTTTGTTTGGCGTCATTAAAGTCAATGGGGGAAGCAATGCACCCGATTTTAAACTTTAATCTTGGGGTTTTCCAACCTGTTGGCAAGCATCAGCAGAAGACGCAAAGCGCGCCAAAATTATAAGAGTGGCATGAACACACCATGGCACAAAAAAAGGGAATTGAACTGGTTTGGCACAATGGTTATAGAAATGGGCAGAGTATGGAGAATGTGTGGAGAAGGATGGCTTTTAGAGACAGCAGTAAGATACATGGTAGGGATGTGCAGGAAAAAAAACCATTTTGTTTCACTTAGTTTTCTGTGTCCTTTGCAGTTTTGTTTTCGGTTTGATTTGTTTTTGTGTTTTAAATAAATTTTCATTTTTTTAAATATATTTTAATTTCAGGGCAATTATGTTAAAGAATTAGCTGTGGCTGCTGCCCAAATGCAAACATAGCTGAAAGGTTACTAGAGATAGCAGCAAATAAAATCCCATCTGGCTTTTTTCCTTGCAGTGAGAAGCTGGCCTCATACCTGAGAGCTATGGGTTAGAAGACAAGCATCTTACAAGGAGAGCTATTTTGCCTCCATGAGGAATTGGTATTAGCCAGCCTGGTCTTAATTGTGTCTTGCATTGCTAGTGATCTTCGTTCCTGTTTCCTAATTAGCCTAAAGTTTGTCTGGCTTGAGGCCTACCTGTGATGACAAGGGGGGAGGGGAAGAGGGCACTTAACAGAATTTTAGATTTTTTTAAATGTTGTGCTTGGATTAAGAACTATGGAGCTGATATTCATCAGTGGTGGCCAGCACTATTAAAGCAGTTGGCCATCACCGCTTTAACTTAGACCTGGATATTCAATGCTGGCATCATATCTGGCCTGCAGCGACGTTCAGTTACTGCCCATTTAGCTAAAGTGGCTAAAATTAGGAACATCTGTTATTCTTCCTAATTTTAGCTGCTTTAAGATAACTAGGTAGCTGCAGAATATCATTGCTACCCAGTTATCTTTGGTGCCACCCACAGAATGCTCTGGAACTCCCTGATGCTAAGCAGTTACCAGTGGGGCGTTTAGCAGCATTAGAGAGGGATATTAAGCAGCACAAACAAGAATAGCACTAGGTTTTGCAAGACATAAGAACATAAGATATGCCATACTGGGTCAGACCAAGGTCTATCAAGCCCAGTACCCTGTTTCCAAAAGTAGCCAATCTAGGTCACAAGTACCTAGCAGTTTCCTCAGAAGACACAGGTTCCACAATGCTTGTATTGGGGCAAGCAGTGATATCCCGGGTCCCCTTTAATAATGGTTTATGGACCTTTCCTCCAGGAACTTGTCCAAACCTTATTTAAAACCCGGCTACACTAACAGCTTTTAGTACATCCTCTGATAACGAATTCCAGAGTTTGATTACACGTTGAGTGAAAAAATATTCTCTCTTATTAGTCTTA
Source organism: Ichthyophis bannanicus (assembly GCA_033557465.1). NCBI lineage: Eukaryota > Metazoa > Chordata > Amphibia > Gymnophiona > Ichthyophiidae > Ichthyophis > Ichthyophis bannanicus. The sequence continues at coordinate 619,720,012 of CM066033.1, forward strand.
AATAGGTTACACTGTAGCTTTGTTGCATGTCCCTAATCTTTCTACATTTTGATGGTGTAAACAATGGATCTACGCGTACCCGTTCCACTCCATTCATTAATTTATAGACCTCTATCATATTTCCCCTCAGCCTTCTCTTTTCCAGGTTGAAGAGCTCTAACCTTTTTAGCCTCTCCCTATAGGAGTATCCTTCCATCCCCTTTACTATTTCAGTTACTCTTCTCTGTACCTTTTCTAATAATGCTATATCCTTTTTAAGATACGGCGACCAGAATTGCACACAATATTTGAAGTGCAGTGGTGCCATGGAACGATACAGAAGTATTATAATATCCTTTGTTTTATTCTCCATTCCTTATCTTATGATTCCTAGCATTCTGTTTGCTTTCTTGACTGCCACTCCACGCTGGGCTGAGGGTTTCAATGTGTTCTCCACGATGAGGCCTAAATCTTTTTCCTGTGTGGTAGTTCCTAATGTGGAACCTTGCATCGTGTAACCATAGTTGGGATTATCTTTGCCTAGTTGCATAACTTTGCACTTGTCCACATTAAATTTCATCTACCATTTGAATGTCCAGAATTCCAATTTATTAAGGTCCTCTTGCAATTTTTCTCAAACCTCTTGGGTTTTAACAACTTTGAATAATTTAGTGTCATCTGCACATTTGAAAACCTCACTCGTTATTCCCATTTCAAGGTCATTTACAAGTAGGTTAAAAAGCAGTGAACCCAGCACAGATCCCTGGGGTACTCTACTATTCACCTTTCTCCATTGTAAAAATTGACCATTTATCCTACTCTCTGCTTTCTATCTTTTAACCAGGTCCTGATCCACAATAGTATACTGCCTTCCATCCCATGACTTTTTAATTTCGCCAAGAGTCTCTCATGAGGGACCTTGTCAAAGTCTTTCTGAAAATTCAGATACTCTACATTGACTGACCCATTTTTGTCTACCTGCTTATTTACACCTTCAAAAAAATATTAGTAAGACAAGACCTTCCTGGGCTAAAGACATGTTGGCTGTCTCACATTAAAGTTTGTTTAAATTTTGTTTTTATAATGGTTTCTACTATTTTTCCCATTACTGACTCACTGGTCTATACTTTCCCAGATCTCCCCTGGAACCCTTTTTAAAATTTGGCATTATATTGGCTATCCTCCAATCTTCAGGTATACTGATGATTTTAACGATAGTTCACAGATTAGTAATAGTAGGTCTGCAATCTCATATTTCCGTTCTTTCAACACCCTTGGGAATATATGATTCGGTCCAGGTGATTTGATGCTCTTCAGTTTATCAGAGAGTTGTAATACATCTTCCAGGTTTATCAATATTTCAATTCTTTTTCTGCATCAGCTTTAAATACCATTTAATGCCCCTTTTACCCCTTTATCATATAATGGCTCAACTGATTCTCTCACAGATTTTTGCTACAAATGTACTTGAAAAAGTTTTCATTGTGTTTTTTGCTTCCATAGCAAGCTTTTATTTTAAATTCTCTCTTTGCCTGCCTTATCAGTGCCTTGCATCTAATTTGCCAGTGCTTATGATGTTTCCAGTTTTTGTCATGTGGCTCCTTTTTTCATTTCCTGAAAGATGCTTTTTTGGCTACAACAGCCTCTCTGACCTCACCTTTAAACCATGCTGGCATTTTTTGGACTTCTTTCCACTTTTGCTTAAAGCTTGGAATATAGATGGTCTGGGCTTCCAAGATAGTATTTTTAAACACCCATGCTTTATGTAAATTTTTAATGTTTGCAGTTGCTCCTTTCAGTTTTTTCTTAACTATTTTCCTCATTTTATCATAGTCTCCCTTTTGAAAGTTAAAAGGTAGTACTGTAGATTTCTTTGCCTTCCTTGCTCCATTTATTAAATCAAAAGTGATCATGCAATGATCACTATTGCCAAAGTGGCCCCAGTTCCTTTATCTCTTGCACCAGATCTTATGTTCCACTAAGGACTAGTACAAAATGGCTTCCCCTCATGTTGGTTCATGAACTAGCTGCTCCAAGAAGCAATCATTTATTTCATCTAGAAATGTTATCTCCCTAGCATGTCCTGCCGTGACACTGACCTAGTCAATACCAGGGTAATTGAAATCACCATAATTATTATTACCTTGCTGTAAGTTTTGTTAGCTTCCCTGATTTCTTTGAGCATTTCATCATCCATTTGTTCATTCTGGCCAGGCGGTCGATAGTATACCCCCACTGCTATCGCCTTCCCCTTTTTTACATGGCATTTCAATCCATAAAGATTCTACAGTGTATTTTCTTTCCTGCAAAACTTTAATCCTGTGTGACTCAATGCCCTCTCTAACATAGAGCGCAACCCCTCCACCAGTTTGATCTACTTTATCATTGCGATATAATTTGTACCCAGTTATCACAGTGTCCCACTGGTTGTCCTCCTTCTACCATGTCTCTGAGATACCAATCATATCTAACTTGTGCTATATATTCTAACTCTCCTTTCTTATTTTTTAGACTTCTAGCATTTGCATACAAGCATTTTAGAAGATGTATTTTATTCATATTAATTTGGTTACCAGTAGGGAGGGGTAGTTTGCAATTTTTAAGTTTTGTCTGCTCTGTTCTTAAGGGCAATTGGTTTTCTTTTGTCTTTATAGGAACCTCTTTGTCGATATACCTGAACTGCAATCTTTTGCTAGCAACCTTCAAGGATACATCTTTCTGAACCATGCGCTCTTTGACAACTGTCTGCTTTCCCCTATTATCTATTTTAAAAGCTGCTCTGTCTTCTTTTTAAAGGTTAATGCCAGCAGCCTGGTTCCATCCCGGTTAGGGTGGAGCCCATCCCTTCGGCACAGCCTCTCCTTTCCTCAGAATATTGCCCACTTCCTAACAAATCCAAAACCCTCATCCTTGCACCATTGTCTAATCTATGCATTGAGACTCTGGAGCTCTGCCTGCCTTTTGGGTCCTGCGTATGAAATGGGAAGCATTTCAGAGAATGCTACTCTGGGAGTTCTGAATTTCAACTTCCTTCCTAAAATTCTAAATTTGGCCTCCAGAACCTCCCTACAACACTTTCCTATGTCATTGGTACCAACATGTACCAAGACAGGAGATTCCCCCCAGCACTATCTAAGACCTTTTCTAGGTGGCGCATGAGGTCCGCTACCTTCGCACCAGACAGGGATATTACCAGGCAATCCTCAAGTCCACCAGCCACCCAGCTATCTACATGCCTAATGATCAAATCACCACCTAATTTTACTATTTTGGCTGTTTTTGATAAGAATTTTCCTTGACTATTTATTACCTGTTTGTTCTCTTAGATCTGAGTATGCCCTCAGTTCATTGCTGGAAAGCAATGAGCACAAATGCCAACAAGATTCCTGACCCTGGAAGCCCTAATAGTAGAAATGGACTTGGACATTCTGGCCATTACAGAAACTTGGTTTAATGAGTCGCATGAATGGGACATAGCCATAGCTAGCTATAATCTATTCAGAAGAGATAGAGAGGGTAGAAACAAGGCCAGTCCATCCATTGTGCAAGAATGCTGTTCACACAGAGCCCCGTGCTTCAGGGGGCCTGGTGCCAACAACATCCTGCACATGCTGGCTCAGCTCCCTATAGCGACTCCCAGCAGGCTCAGAAACACCTCCCTACAGCCGCTGAAGTGAAGAGCACCTTTTTTATTCACTTTGGTAGCTGTGTCGTAATGTAGGTTGCTGGCACACTAGAGGTCAAAGGACATTTCCTGTGTCCCGGCACTCAGTGCACCAGCAGCCTCTTCACTTCAGTGGCTGTAGGGAGGTGTTTGTGAGCCTGCTGGGAGCCGCTGTAGGGACGTGAGCTGGTACCTCAAAAGCCAGTCGTGGGGCTCTTCAGGGAGGGAGGAGCTAGGGCTCGAAATGGGCTGAGTTGGGGGGGGGGCTAATATTGGAAATGGGCTGTGTGGGGGGGCTAGTATTGGAAAAGTGCTGATGGAGGGGCTAGGACTGGAAATGGGCTGATGGGCAGAGCTTGGACTGGAAATGGGTTGATGAGGGCTGGAATAGGACTGGAAATGGCTGATTGGGGGGCTAGGACTGGAAATGAGCTGACGGAGAGGGGGTGGCTAGGACTGCAAATGAGCTGTGGGGGGAGCTTGGACTGGAAATGAACTGACCGAGGTGGGGCGGCTAGGACTGGAAATGGGCTGATGTGGGGCTGGAATAGGACTGGAAATGGCTGATTGGGGGGGTCTAGGACTGGAAATGAGTTGATTGGGGGGGTCTAGGACTGGAAATGAGTTGATTGGGGGGGTCTAGGACTGGAAATAGGCTGATGCAGGTGCATAGGAGAATGAAACTAGAAGGGAACAGATGCTAGGTGGGGCTGGAACTAGAAGGGAGCTGATGTTGGGGGAGGACTAGAATGGATGGGGCTGGGGGAATGAGGATGGAGAGGGGAAAAGATATTTTGTGTGGGAGGGATGAAAAATCTACAATTGGCCAGGTATTGGGAGAGTAAGTGGGGATTAAGGATGTAAGGGTGAAATTTCAGTGGATGATAAAGGAATAAAGAAAGAAATGGAGGAAAGAGCAAAAGGGGAAAGATCAGTATGTTAAAGCAGATGTATCGAGAGAATGGAAAAAAAACTAGAAGAGAGAAGAGAGGAGAAATGGATAGCAGACAATGGAGAGTTAGCAGAAGACACGAAGAAACCAGAAAAAAAGTGATTGGAGCAATTGCAACTGAAAAATAAAATACCCAAACAAAAAGTAGAAAAATACTTTTTTATTTTTAATTTATTAACTGGAATATGTCAGCTCTGGGAAATGTGAATCACTAACGTCTTTGCGTTTTTGTTTAGTACAAGAGGAAATTAATTTATAGTTTTATTTCTCCAGTGTTATTGTACATTTCAAGTTTGGCTTTTGGGGTTCGCAGTTTAATTATTGTTTTCCTATTTCTAAATTGTGATCCCTTGTTCTTTGTTTGCTGATGGTCTATGTTTTGCATGTGTAACCGAGTCGAAGTATTCTGTTCATGTAGTTTCTATTTGACAGTGCCACTTGTTCTCTTTCCCCAGTAGGAGATGTATTGGTATTCTCTGAGATGTATTGGTTTAATATTTGCAGTGTTGCCTTTTGATAGGAAGGGTTTGGTGCTTTGTGTGTCATGATAGCACTGTTATGATACGGTAGGTTTGTTATGGGTTCTAAATGGGCAGTATTTATAGTACTTCCTAATGTACCTGGCTGTTGGCACTGGAGTATAGTAATGTAGAAATCTGGTAGTCTTTCTTTGTCCAGACACTCATTAAGAGGCATGTTTGCTAAAGGTTTGAGCATGGTAATATTATGCAAATATTTATGCAAATGAGGCTCCTTATGCAAATGATGCCCCACAATAAGTCTCTGCACATAGACCCACACCCCCCTTGGGTCGCCCTTGAGTAGAAAAGGAGGAGGAGTAGCCCTATATGTCAAAAGCAATATTAAAGTTGCTGAAATGCAGTGGATGTGGGGAAAAGAAGAAGTGTTGTGGATTGTGTTAGAAAGAGGAGATGGCACTGTCATCCATACTAGTATAGTCTAAAGGCCTTCAACTCAAACCGAAGAAATAAATATTGAATTGATTATTGATACTGCAAAGATAGCCATGAAGGGAAGGGGGAACTGATCATATTGAGTGACTTTAATCTACCTGATGTGGAATGAAGTATTCCTTCTGCAAATCTGAGAAGTAAAAAAAATTGTGGATGCCTTCCAAGATGCATTTATTAGGCAAATGGTGATGGAACCGACCAGGGAAAGCTCTATGCTGGATTTAGCGTGTCAGATATCCAGGTGGGTTCCCATATGAGCAGCAGCAATCATCACACGGTGTTGAGACAAAAGCCAAGACAGAGTCCAATCACAGCAAGCTCAAAGTCCTAGACTTCAAAAATGCTGACTTCAGTAAAATGGCCAAGTGCCTGAAGAAGGATTTAGCAGGGTAGAAGGGGATATAGGAAGTGGAATTGCAGTGGGCTAAACTAAAGGAGGCAATAAAAGGGGCAACAGATACCTATGTAAAGAAAGTAAATAAAAACAAGAGAAGGAAACCTATTTGGCTCTCCAAAGAAGTGGCTGCACAAATAAAAGCAGAATAACACAGCTTTCACAAAATTCAGAAGTTCGCAAACAGAGGAACCCAGAAAAGAATATAGGATAAAGCTAAAAGAGACAAAAAGAGAAATAAGGATAGCAAAAGCAAAGGCAGAAGAAAACATGGCTAAATATGTGAGGTGTGGTAACAAACGTTTTTTAAGGTATATTCGGAAGAGGAGGAAAATCAGAGGTGGAATTGCAGGACTCAAAAGTGCCGGGAACGGATTTGTGGAAAATGACATTGAAAAGCAAAAATGTTAAACAAATACTTCTGTTCTGTTTTTACTAAAGAAAATCCTGGAGAAGGAGCACCTGTGATTGACAAATATACAAATGGGAATGGAGTAGATACCACACCATTCACAGAAGATATGTTTGAACAGCTTGCAAAACTGAAAGTGGACAAGGCCATGGGACCGGATGGGATATGTCCCAGAATTCTGAAAGAGCTCAGAGAGGTTCTTGCAGGGCCTTTAAAGGATGTTTTTAATAGATCCTTGGAGACAGTACAAGTTCCACAGGACTGGAGAAGGGCTGACGTGGTACCCCTTCACAAAAGTGCTAACAGGGAAGAAGTGATAAACTATAAGCTAGTAAGCCTTACCTCAGTAGCGGGAAAAGTAATGGAGGCACTCCTGAAAGAGTGAATAGAGGACTTTCTCGAAACCAACAGGTTGCATGAGCTGAGGCAACATGGTTTTAACAATGCACGAACATGCCATACCAATCTGATTGAGTTCTTTGACTGGATGACCAGAAAACTAGATCCAAGGACATGTGATGGATGTGATCTATCTAGATTTCAGCAAAGCCTTTGATACCGTTCCTCATAGGAGGCTTATCAATAAACATAAACAGCTTGGGGATGTGTCCCAAGGTGGTGAACTGGATCAGAAATTGGTTGACTGACAGACAACAGAAGGTGATGGTAAATGGAACTCACTCAGATGAAAGGAAGGTGATTAGTGGTGTGCCCCAGGGTTCGGTCCTGGGACCAGTACTGTTCAATGTATTTGTGAGTGATATTGCTGAAGGACTGAATGGAAGAGTCTGTCTTTTTGCAGATGACACGAAAATTTGCAAGAGTGAACTCCTCTGAGGGAGTGGATACATGAGGAATGATCTGCAAAAGCTGGAAGAATGGTCTAATGCTTGGCAGTTAAGATTGAATATGAAGAAGTGCAGTGTCATGCACTTGGTGAGCAGAAACCCAAGGAAATTGTATGCGATAGGGGGGCGAGAGGTTAGTGTGCACAGACCAGGAGAAGGACCTTGGAGTGATTGTTTCTGAGATGGCGAAACAGTGTGATAAGGCAGTGGCCAAAGCCAGAAGGATGCTGGGCTGCATACAGAGAGGAATTACCAGCAGAACAGAGGAAGTATTAATGCCTCTGTACAAGTCGCTGGGAGGCCTCTCTTGGAATATTGTGTTCAGTTTTGGAGATCATATCTCATAACAGATATAAATAGACTGGAAACAGTTCAGAGGAAGGCGATCAAAATGATTTGGAGCCGGCGCCAGAAGATGTATGAGAAGAGACTGGAAAACCTAAATATGTGCACTCTAGAGGAGAGGAGGGACAGGGGAGATATGATTCAGACCTTTAAATACTTAGAGCCCGATTCCAACCGGGATGTACAGGCCCTCTGTGTTCCCGGCCAGATCCGGACGCACAGAGGGAGTTGTGGTTATGATCCCATGGGGCAAGTCTAGCTCCGCGGGATCAGAATCCCACAGCAGGCCTGTACATGCAGGCCTGTATGTGTAGGCCGAACCGTGATTCTGCCCGGCCTGCACATACAGGCTTTACCTGGCTAACTCAATCAGGGCTTTTAAATGGAGCTGCGGCGCCATGGCGTCCAGTTGCCATGGCACCGCTGCTCCATTTGAAATCTGTGATCCAGACCGCCGGCATCCAAGGTGCTATCCCCGCAGCCCGAACTCCAATCTAGCCTCCTAAAGGCAGGATTGGGCTGTGGGGAATGTTCTATGGCCCCTCCTGCCCCTCCCGTGCTCTGGGTCCGCCATCCCCCGGCGTCTAGAGAAGTTATTCCACCTCCGAGATGGAATAACTTCTCTATTCAAGTCACCGGCCCCGGATGTACTGGGCCAACATTAGACCGCACACTGCCTGCCCTAACGCCACTCCCCAATCTGCCCCTCTCCTGCCTATGATACTATGATAAAATGAGGAAAACAATTAAGAAAAAACTAAAAGGAGCAGTTGCAAAGGTTAAAGACGTACATCAAGCTTGGGTGTTGTTGAAAAATACTATCTTGGAAGCCCAGACCAGCTGTATTCCACACTTTAAGAAAAGTGGAAGGAAGTCCAAAAAACTGCCAGCATGGTTTAAAGGTGAGGTCAGAGAGGCTGTTGTTGCCAAAAAAGCATCTTTCAGGAAATGGAAAAAAGTGCCAAACGACGAAACCTGGAAACAGCACAAGCACTGGCAAGTCAAATGCAAGGCATTGATAAGGCAGGCAAAGAGAGAATTTGAGAAGAAGCTTGCTGCGGAAGCAAAAACGCGAAATAAAGACCTTTTCAAGTACATTCGTATCAAAAAACCTGTGAGAGAGTCAGTTGGTCCATTAGATGATAAAGGGGTTAAAGGAGCACTAAGAGGCGACAAGGCGATAGCGGAGAGACTGAATGAAGTCTTTGCTTCGGTCTTTACTGAGGAAGATGTAGGGATGTTACCCATGACTGACGTGGTATTTAAAGGTGCGGAAGAATTGAAGGAAATATCGATACATCGGGAAGATGTCTTAAAACTATTAGATAAACTGAAGAGTAGCAAATCACCTGGGCCGGATGGTATACATCCAAGGGTGTTGAAAGAACTGAAATATGAGATTGCAGACCTGCTATCAGTAATCTGTGAACTATCATTAAAATCATCTCTAATACCTGAAGATTGGAGGATCGCCAATGTAACACCAATTTTTAAAAAGGGTTCCAGGGGTGTTCCGGGAAACTACAGACCGGTGAGCCTGACGTCAGTACTGGGAAAAATGGTAGAAACCATCATAAAGAATAAAATTACTCAGCATGTAGATAGTCACAACCTAATGGGAGACAGCCAACATGGCTTTAGACAAGGAAGATCTTGTCTTACTAATCTGTTATGTTTTTTGAAGGAGTGAATAAACAGGTGGACAAAGGTGAGTCTGTTGATATTGTGTATCTGGACTTTCAGAAAGCCTTTGACAAGGTCCCTCATCAGAGACTTTTGGCAAAACTAAAGAGTCATGGGATAGGAGGCAGTGTACTATTGTGGATCAGGAACTGTTTAAAAGATAGAAAGCAGAGGGTAGGGCTAAATGGCCAATTTTCCCAATGGAGAAAGGTGAATAGTGGTGTACCCCAGGGATCTGTGCTGGGTCCGCTGCTTTTTGACATATTCATAAATGACCTGGAAAGTGGAATAATGAGTGAGGTTATCAAATTTGCAGATGACACAAAACTATTTAAAGTTGTCAAAACCCAAGAGGATTGTGGAAAATTGCAAGAGGATCTTGATAAATTGGAAGACTGGGCATCAAAATGGCAGATGAAATTTAATGTGGACAAGTGCAAGGTTATGCACCTAGGGAAGAACAACCCAAACTATGGTTACACGATGCAAGGTTCCACATTAGGAACCACCACCCAGGAAAAAGATTTAGGCGTCATTGTGGATACCATGTTAAAACCCTCGGCCCAGTGTGCAGTGGCGGCCAAGAGAGCAAATAGAATGCTAGGTATGATAAGGAAAGAAATGGAAAATAAAACAAAAGATATTATAATGCCTCTATATCGTTCCATGGTGAGACCGCATCTTGAATATTGTGTGCAATTCTGGTCGCCGTATCTTAAAAAGGATATAGCGATTTTAGAAAAGGTTCAGAGAAGAGCCAGCAAAATGGTAAAGGGGATGGAAGGATACTCCTATGAAAGGCTAAAAAGGTTAGGGCTCTTTAACTTGGAAAAGAGACGGCTGAGGGGAGATATGATAGAAGTCTATAAATTAATGAACGGAGTGGAACGGGTAAACGTAGATCGATTGTTTACGTTATCAGAATATAGAAAGACTAGGGGACATGAAATGAAGCTACAGGGTAAACTATTTAAGACTAATAAAAGAAAATATTTTTTCACTCAACGTGTAATCAAACTCTGGAATTTGTTACCGGAGGATGTAGTAAAGGCTGTTAGTGTAACTGGGTTTAAAAAAGGTTTGGACAAGTTCCTGGAGGAAAGATCCATAAACCATTATTAAGAAGTGACCGACGATATCAATGCTTGACCCAGTACAAGCATTGTGGAACTTGTGTCTCTTGGGGAAACTGCTAGGTACATATGACCTAGATTGGCCACTGTTGGAAACAGAATACTGGGCTTGATGGACCTTGCTCTGACCCAGTATGGCATATCTTATGTTCTTATATTCTTATGCCTCTAACTTCCCCATGCAATGTGAGGAGAAGGAGGATGGGGTCGGGAAAGGGCCAGAATAACGGGGATAGATGTCCCGAAGGGACATCCATCTCCACAATTTGTGGCTTGGAATGACCTCCTTAGAGTATTAATGAACAAACAAAACTCTTCCAAATACCAGGAAGCTGTAAAAGTAGAGGACATAACATGAAGCTGCAAGGGGGTAAACTGAAAGGAAATACTTTTTCACTGAAAGGGTGGTGGATGCTTCGAATGCCCTCCTGATGGAAGTGGTGGAGGCAAATACAGTGACAGAATTCAAAATGGCATGGGACAGACATAGTGGATCCTTTTGGAAGTAACTTGAAGTGGGGTCCCAGGGCCTTCTGAAAAGGTTCAATATGGAGAATGGCTTGGAATTTTGCTGAAAGTCTGAAGTCTAGTAGCCTGGGGAGAAATATGTTATAAAAACCAAGGTTTTACTTTGAGATGACATTGTTTGTGAAAACGAGACGGAATGCTTTTGTTTTTAGAATGCTGGAGCAGAAATGTCTTTGCTCTGACCTAGAACATCTAGATAAACAAAACTTGATGTAGAGTTGAATTTGTACAATGTAAGAGTTTTTCCTAATAAAAGGAGGTGCGATGGTCTAGCTGAAGGGGGGCATCATGGGAACCTGCACAAGTATTCACAGCTAGGAATTCCTCACTTACATGTAAGCTGAAGTTATGCTGTTTTCTATAACTCTCTGTGTCTGTGTGCTTTCTTTCTTTTTTTATTTTTTATTTAACATTTTCTTATATACCGCGCTATTTCACTTTAACATTTTCTTATATACCGCGCTATTTCTCATCAGTGCGGTTTACAATGAACAGAATATTTGGACAACATTCGTCCTACGTTACATAAAACAGGAGTTTTAAACTTTGGTTAACTGGGGAAACTATATACATACATATAATATGTTTTACTGTCAGAGTTAGTTTACAGCATGTTTGTATTCAACAAGGTGATGATGTGTTAATGAATTGTATTATAATACTGATCAGCAGTTGAATTTAGAGAACTAAATTCCAAGAATCGAGGTTATGTTTTGCTATCTTGTCAGAAGTAGGCTACAGGCTAAGAGATCTATTCAGTTGGTGCCATCCACAGATCTTTCAGGTTCTGTTTCTGGTGAGGGGCGAAGCAGGCTGTATACATTTTTTTTTCAGATCCTTTTATAGCAACAGGATACAATTAAAATAAACATAACTATCTCTTATATCTCAACAAATAGGGGTGGCCTGCATGGAGCGGTGAGTACACCTCTAAACAAAGGCATAGAGAGGTTTGACCTGCGTGGAGTGGCAGGTGCACCTACTCTTGCCATCTTGCTGGGCAGATTAGATGGACCATATATTATGTTACTATGTTAACTATAACGGCTTTCCTAACCATTCCCTACTGGGCCCATGGCCTTGGAGAAACCTCCTCGGTTCGAGAGGGTTTTACATCACCTGGAGGAAAGGTCCCAGCTTCAGGATCACTTCCTGCCACAGCAGGGTGATGCTCTCCTATCATGTGATTTCTCTCCTCCATGGCAACAGCAATGCTGCCAAAATGGAGGTGGGACTTCAATACTACATTCCTGTAGGTATCGTCTATGCATCTCTCTGTCTTCCCTATGTCCTCTAAGTCTGCTTCTCTAGCCTTCAGAGATCAGACCTAGTACACATGTAAGACCACTCACCTACTGGCAGAAAATCATACATGTGACACTCAATGCAAAAGACTGGAAAGCCTCAATCTTGCTGCTGGACTACTGTCTGCATCTTAGTTTTAAAGTTGTTTTTATGTATTAATGGTTTACTTAAATAGATTTTCTGGGGATACTTATACTAATTAAACTATTTTAATATGTTTAATGGACTTGCTCACCTCAAGATTAATTAATCTTAGGAGCTTAATGTATGCTTGATGAGGATAAACAGCTGCACCTGAGAGCGAATATGAGCACCTCCTTCCCTTTAAGAGGTTTAAGAGCCTATAAAGCTATGATTATCCCTGGGGGGTGTGGGAGTGGGGAGGAAATGAAGACCTATTAAAAGTTGGCTTGCTTCTAAGATAACGGTTTACCAGTTTACTAGATGACTCACGCAGCCCTTGGTTTGATAGAAGGGGCCTTTTATATTGTCCCTTTGATCTGTTACTTGCTTTTAACACCTATTCAAAACAACTTCACAGATCTTTTGCCTCTGAACTGGAAAGCTGCTTTGTAAAGGTCACTAGAAACAAGTTTATTTCTTCCTACTCAGGACTATTCTACCTGTATGCTAAGCTATGCTCTGATTTTATTTAGATAAAAAGAAACAACTTTATTTCAGTAACTATTTACTCTTTTTAACTTTCTATTTTTAAGCTTTCCTCTGATTTGACTGAAATGAAAAGCTCCCTAGAAATAAATTTAAGAGTCTATTTACTCTTAATTTACTATTTCTGCTAAGCTATAATCTGATTTGACTTAAATACAAAGCTCTCTGGCCTAAGACCTGACTGACTCGGCAAAAACACTGAATTCTAAAATATACACATCTATCAGTTTTAACCCAAGAATTCCCTTTCTCACCCCAAGATTTAGAGTTTATTTCAGAAGATTAATACTCACAGGTGTAGATATATTTTCCTTGTAGCAGTCCCTTTTGCTAGTCATTCTCTAATCTTTCAGCATCAGGGTTGAATGAAACATGGAACAATGGAAACAATTCAACTCTGATGCAGAAAGATTAGTGAATATGTCTTTCAAAACACAGTGCTATGGAGATAAAATTAAGGGATTTATAGAGAGTACAATTTTTATAGCAAAAAAATAGACCAATGATGAAAAAATAAAGCGCTTTTGAAGACGCTAAAGTCTGTATGTTATATGAGTGTAAACTATTTTAATTTTTAAAGTGGATTATATATTAGGGAATTCGAAGAAGTTGTGATTGTTGCCTCTATAAAAAATGACATAGGAAATGTTCCTATTTCTCATGTCCTTTCAAATGAATGAATATCCTTAACAGATGGCAGGGAATTGTTGTTTGTTAGTATGCCATATAGTATATTTTTGTAATTTTTTTCTTTGTATACCACATTGTATGGTCATTCGATCAAGCAAGTTGTTTAAGATAGTTTAAAAAAAATAGTACTTTATTGTGAGCTGGTACAATGGATTGTATGTAAACAGGACTTTGTTTAGGCATAGGCACGATAGGCACGTATCTAGGGAGTCAAATTCAGAAGTGTCCAAAAACTACTCTCTGATCTCTAGAGGATTTACCACATCACTAGTCCTCTGCCTTTGGGCCCGATAATCTTACACTGAGCCCTGGAAGTAAACGGAAATTTTTGTGCATTCAAGAGAATTGTTTTTACTTGTTTAAAATCAAGGATTATGGCAGTCTGTGACTGAACATTTCCTATTCCGCTGTCATACAGTAGATGTGCAGGAGGAAAGTAGTACTGAAGGGCATAGGGGTATTGACAAATGCAAGCAAATGCCTAATAGACAATTTTTGTTGTCATCTATCTACTTAGGAGCATCACATACTTTGTGGTGTTTTACTTGGGTGAAATCAGGACTTCAAGTACAGTGTCCACTACTTGAATACCCTGAAGAATATTTTTCCTTTCAAGGACTCCTTTGCCTGCCTCATGTTTAGAGTAAGCCAGGGCAATACTGAAAAGTCTATGGCAGCACTACAAAAAGAGTGATGCAAACCAGTGACCACTTAGACAAGAATGCGAGACTCTGCTCTATGGTGGCTGATTAATTGATTAAGCTGGTCCGATTTTGGATGGCCATGTTGCTCACACACAACCACAATCAGTTGCATAGACTCACCAGGGGATGGTGATTTTGGCAGGCTTTGGGTGGCAGTGGATGGGTGGAAGGATTAGGCAGCATGGTTGGTTATTCCAGCAGTGGGGTTGTTTTTTCATTTCAGTGGATTTCATGGCCGTGGTGCAGGGCTGAGGGTTGCCACGTGTCAGTGAGCTGCTTCCGGGAGCTCCGCTTGGTAGCGGTGGCTGCATCATCAATGGGGGGGGGGGGGGTCCTCCAGTTTGTGGCAGCAGCTGAGTGGCTTCCCTTTGTGCTGGGCAGTCCAGAGGGTGCAGGGGGAGGAGAGGAGTGCCGATCGGCATGCAAGAGGATGCTGCATCTGTAAGCTGGGGCCCAGATCCTTTTTTGCCCAGGTTTTGGCTGGTGTGCTGAGGTAGGGATGGGGCGACTACATGGGTCTTAGTGCCCCCTGGTTGCCTCAGTGCTGTGAGGGGTATTGTGGTGAGTGGGGAGGTGCTGTGAGGGGTATTGTGGTGAGTGGGGAGGGTCTAGTGCTTTGCCGGGGGCTGTGTGGATGTGTGTGTGCAGCATTAGAGTAAGGGTGTGGAGGGAGGTTCAGAGTGTGTGGGGTGGGTCCATAAGTCATGTTGGGGGAGGAGCTTAGGAGAGGGGGGGCATGGCTCTGCATAAGGCAAACGGGGGCAAAGCCGTGGTGCAGCTGGGGTATGGTTCTTTCCAGTGGCAGGCCAAGTGGCCTCGTGCTTAATCGTGAAAGGCAGTGCCAGGATTCCACAGGTCCAACTATGCAGGAAGTCAGCAAGGAGGCATAGGAGGCAAAGGGAGAGGGCAGGGGGTGGGTCAGCAGGCTGGGTGAGCAACAGGATGATGTTCGAGCGAAAGGTGCTGGGGGGGGCAAATCCAGTTGGGTTGGACCGGGGCACCGGTGAAGAGTACAAGTAGATGTATGGTGGTGAGCAGAGCTCCAGTGAAGAGAGCCAGTGGTGGATGGATCCCAAGCTGGGCAGTGCAGGTTGGTGTTTGTCGCCAGAAAGAGTCCCTGGTGTGACGGTGGCCAGCACAGTGCAGACACCACGGGTTGGCAACCACTTCCGGCGGTTGACTAGAATGTTGAGAGATAAGAAATTTTTGAAGAACTTGTGGAGGGTGGTGAGTCATGCGTTGGGAGAAGCGGTTGGGTCAGTCAGGTGATGAGTCAGCCGTGCATGTCTGGGATACCTAGGGATTCTTTTGATTCCTCCTCTCCAGGGGGCACTGAGATTGATGATGATGGGGTTGGGCACCACAACGCCGACGTGTCTGGGCCTAGTTTGGTGGGCCCGAATGTGTGTGGGGCCAGCAGTGACCTGCGGTTGGCTGGCAGTGGGCACACTTTAAGCCGTATGGCACTGCTGGATTGCCATGTGTCTTGGAAACTCCGAGCTAAGGTGTTGAGGGGGGCTTATGTGGACATTTTTTGTCTTTTGGCTCACGATTAGAATGTGGGGGATAAAAAGAAGGGGAGGGCCAGAAGGAGAAGAGTAAAAAAGGGTGGTCTCGAGTACTAAAGACTATTAGTAACTAGTGGTTGGTGTGCCATATTTTTTCTGCTATTGTGGGTAGTGCCAAGCTGGTTCTTTACCCGGGGCTGCTGCGGTATTCGGATGTGAACCTGTGAGCTCATCGGACTTATAGGCATTGGACATGGCTCAATTATGATGAGCAGTTTTGGACGAACTTAATGAAGGATAAAGCAGAGGTGTAGGGGTTTTGGGACGTGGACATTTGGTTGGTGGAAATGACTCCTTGTCAGTCTTCTTTTGGGAAGCTGGGCAGTGGGGGGGTTTATGGGTTCCACTGTTGGGGCTTGGTTGCTGGTGGGGGATAGCGGATGGGGTGGTGGGAGGTGTGGGTGACCGGATTGTCAGGCGGTGGGGGGAATCTTCCCCTGGTGGGTGGGTTTTGAGGCATCAGAAGAGACAATGCTTGCTTTCAGTTCAATACGGGCCGGTGCGACCGCACGGTGTATCGCTTCAAACACCGATGCTTGATGTGTGTGTGTGGGGGGGGGGGACACCCAGCCTTACAATGTTTCACTAGGGGGGAACTACTTCAAGGAGGACAAATCTGGTCCAGTAGTGTGTCTCCAAGAAGCATCCCTGGACAAGGCTCCATTGCCCATTAACCAGGTAGCCTTGGAGTACTGGTTGCAAGGTTATTTAGGTTTGGCAGCTGCCCAATTGTTACACACGTTTTTTTGGGATGGGTTCGTGATCCCCTTTTCAGGACCACCTTTGTTTAACCATTCACGTAATGTGCCTTCGGTGCAGCAGCTCCCGGGGATTATTTTCAGAAAGTTACGGAGGGAGCTGGAGTTGGACAGAATTGCAAATCCTTTTGAACATCATCCCCTGCCCAATCTGGTGGTGTCTCCTCTGGGGGTTGTGCCAGAGAAAGAGCCGGGCAACTATTGGTTAATTCATAATTTGTCCTATCTGGAGGGGAGAAGTGTTAATTTTTTTATTGACCCATTTTTTGTTCAGTACAATATGCTTCATTCCTCGGATGATGGGATGGGGACACTGATGGTAAAGGCGGACGTGGAATCATCATTTCATTTGCTCCTGATTCACTACAGTTCCTTTTATCTGTTTCATCTGCTCAAGTTTTCATTTACAGGGCTGGTATTATGTCAACAAGTGCATGCCCATGGGGTGTTCGGTGGCCTGCGCCTCTTTTGAGGCGTTTTCTTCCTTCCTTCATAGGGCCTTTTAGTGGGTGGCACATTCGGATTTGATGGTGCACTATTTAGATGACTTCCTTGTGGTAGCCTCAGCAGAGTCCCTGGATTGTGCCCAGTTGCTGGAGGTCTTCCAGCACTTGGTGCTGGTTTTTGGTGTGCCATTGGCTGAGGGGCAGACGGAAGATCTGACTACTTTGTTCACTTTCCTTGGCATCAAGCTCTACTCTGGGAGGATGGAATCTCGGTTACTGAAGGAGAAGGTCTCTAAATAGGTGGTTCTAATTCATCAGGTTCTGTCCCGTGCTAAGTCAACATTGGGGCAGGGGCAGGAGTTTTTGGGGCATGTCAATTTTGCCTGCCGGGTGATACCGATGGGGCAGGTCTTTACGTGGCAGCTCTCATTCCTGATCAGAGGAATGCAGAAGAAACATCATTTTCTGAGGTTGAGTCAAGGGGTGAGGGCAGATTGGGGCATCTGGCTGGAGTTCTTGCGGGACTTCAATGGGGTGTGCGTGTGGCAATTGCCAGTGGTATCGAACCACGACCTGGAGCTCTATACATTTGCATCTGGGGGGATCGGTTTTGAAGTATATTTGGGAGGTTCATGGTGTGCGGAGGCTTGGCCTGATACTTGGTGGGACTAGGGTTGGTGCCAGAATGTTACCCTTTTGGAATTGTTCCCTGTTTGGGTGGCACTGCTGCTCTGGGGTGAGCATCTGCGCAGTCGCAAATTGCTCTTGCATTCTGACAATATGGCGGTGGTGAAGGCAATATGCTAACTCCTTTAGTGGTGGGATTGTTGTGCAAGGTGATTCTGTGGTGTTTGCATCTAAATGTCTTATTGGGGGTGAAGCATGTGCCTGGGATGGATAATTCAGTTGCTGATGCTTTATTTTGTTTGCAGTGGGCCCGGTGTTATGCTTTGGCTTCCACGATGCATGCTGCCCCTTCCCGGATCCTGAAGCATGTTGGGACATCCTCCATCACTTGCAGGATTGCTGAAGGCTGCTTTATCTGTGAATACTTGGAAAGCCACTGGTGCCATACAACAGATTATGCAGGAGGATGCTTCGCGGTTCTTGGAGTTAGCTGTGGAGTGTTGCTTATCGCCACATGTCCTCTCGAGAGTGTTGCTTTTGAGTCCAAGACCCTTCAGCATCCTTCGTGGTACGGAAGCTGGTGCGTGGCTATGCTAGAGCTTGATTGTCGTCAATGGAGCGACTGGTACGGCAGCCAATCAGGCATGATATGCTGTTGGCTCTCCTGACTGTCTTGCCCTGGGTATGTGCTACCCTATTTGTAGTGTGATTATTCAGCATTGCATTTTCATTTGCTTTCTTCGCAATGCTCTGGGTGGGAGAGTTGGTGGCTGTGTCCTAGTCCTTGGGGGAGAGGGAGCTCTTGATTGATGATGATGTGCTCTTGGAGGAGGAGGAAGTACACTTGCATATTCATCATAGCAAGATGGATCAGCTGGGATGTGGGACTTGGATCCTGTTGCGGAGTGTGCCTGGTTTGGTCTCCTGTCCAGTGGTTCATGTGTCTGGACCTTTTTACTTTCTCAACTAGTGAGGGTCCTCTTTTGGTTGTTAAATCGGTTCCAGTTTGCAATTATCTTGAAGTGGGGTTTGGCGGTAGCAGGTTTCCTGCTGCAGGAGTTTGGAACGCTTTGGGGTGACCATATTGGCTGCTGAGCAAGGCCTGTCTGCACCGGCGATTCAGGGTTTGGTCACTGGTAGTCTAATGCATATAAGCGATATGTGCACTAAACGGGCTCCTTAACAGCCTTTTCAACTCTATTTTCTTTCATTTTATTCTCCAGGTTGGTGGAGAGTTCCTCATGTGGATGCAGGGCTGGCCCGTCCATTGAGCAAGAATGTTTTTTGCACAGGGCCCCGCATTTCAGGGGGCCCCGCGCAAAGAACATTCTGCTTTAAAAATAAATTCAATTTAAAAAAAAAAAAAGCTGGCTGCTGCCACCACGGCAGCAGCAGAATCAACTGACCCGTGGGGCCCCCCCTGCCCGGCTGAGCTCTCCCTGCCCGGCTGAGCCTCTCCGCAACGGCTTTCAGATCCGCGAAGAGAGAGTATCTCCTTGCGGCTCTGTTAAGCCTGCAGGGGCTGATGGGAAATTGACCCGGTGAAAAGCGGGATATAAATACAGTTAAATAAATAAATAAACAGAGCCGCGAGGGAGACAGTGAGACACTCTCCCTTCACGGATCTGAAAGCCGTCGCGGAGAGGCTCTGCCGGGCAGGGAGAGCACAGCCGGGCAGGGGGGCCCCGCGGGACAGTCGATTCTGCCACGGCGGCAGCGGCAGCAGCCAGCTTTTTTTTTTTTAAAATTTTCCCTGGGCTGATGGGGGGAGGGGGGTTAGGACTGGTAATGGGCTGTGGGCTGATGGGGGTTAAGACTGGTAATGGGATATGGGGGGCTAGGACTGGAAATGGGCTGATGGGGGGGTTAGGACTGGAGGTGGGCTGATGGGGTTAGGACAGTAAATGGGCTGTGCACTGATGGGGGGTTAGGACAGGTAATGGGCTATGGGGAGGGCTAAGTCTGGAAATGGGATGATGGGGTTAGGACTGGAAGTGGACTGATGGGGGATAGGACTGGTAATGGGCTATGGAGGGGGGCTTAAACTTAAAATGGGGTGATGGGGGGTTAGGACTGGAAATGGGTTGATGGGGGGCTAGGACTGGTAATGGGTTGGGGGGTTGCTAGGACTGGAAATGGGCTGAGTGGAAGGGGAGGCTTGAACTGTAAATAGCTGATGGGAAGGGGGGCTTGGAATGGAAATGGGCTGAGTGGAAGGGGAGCTTGAACTGCAAATAGCTGATGGGGAGGGGGGCTTGGAATGGAAATGGGCTGAGTGGAAGGGGGGCTTGAACTGCAAATAGCTGATGGGGAGGGGGGCTTGGAATGGAAATGGGCTGTGAGGGGAGGGAGCTAGGAGAGGAAATGGGCTGATGGAGCAGCTAGGATAGGACTGGAAATGGGCTCTTGGGGGAGCTAGGATTGGAAATGGGCTGTGGTGAGGGCTTGGATTGAAATGGACTCATGTAGGGGCTAGAAATGGAAATAGGCTCATGGGGGCTTGGATTGAAATTGGGCTGAGTGGAGGGGAGCTAGGATTTGACATGGGCTGATGGTGGGGCTAGGAAAGGACTAGAAATGGGCTGATGGGGCGCTAGGATTGGAAATGAGCTGATGGAGGGACTTGGATAGGACTGGAAATGGATGGGGAGCTAGGACTGGAAATGGGCTGATGGGGGGCTAGGACTGGAAATGGGCTGATGCAGGAACTAGAAGAGAGCGGATGCTGGGTGAGGCTGGAACTAGAAGGGAACTGATGTTGGGGGAGGCTTAGAATGGGCTGGGGCTGGGAGAGTGAAATGGAGAGGGGGAAAAATATTTTGTGTGGGAGGGATGAAAAATCTACAATTGGCCGGGTATTGGGAGAGTAAGTGGGGATTGAGGATGGAGGGGTAAAATCTGAGTGGATGAAATAGGAATGAGGAAAGAGTAAAAGGAGAAAGATTAGTATGTTAAAGCAGATGTAGAGAGAGAGAATGGAAAAAAAACTAGAAGAGAAGAAAGGACAAATGGACAGCAGACGATGGAGAGTTAGCAGAAGACACGAAGAAACCAGAAGAAAGTGTCTGGAGCAATTGCAACTGAAAAACAAATGCACAAAAGGTAGAAAAATATCTCTTTATTTTGAATTTATTAACTGGAATATGTCAGTTCTGGGAAATGTGCATCATTAACGTCTGCGCTTTGTTTAGTACAAGAGGAAATTAATTTATAGTTTTATTTCTACAGTGTTGTACATTCCAAGTTTGGCTTTTGTGGTTACCAGTTTAATTATTGCCTTCCTGTTTCTAAATTGGGATTCCTTGTTTGGTGATGGTCTATGTTCTGTATGTGTAACTGAGCTGAGGTATTCTGTTTATGTAATTCCTATATGACATTGCCACTTGTTCTCTTTCCCCAGTAGGTCATGTATTGTTGTTCTCTAAAATGTATTTGTTTAATATTTGCAGTTGTTGCCTTTTGATAGGTAGGGTCTGGTGCTTTGTGAGTCCTGGTAGTGCTGTTACGATACGGCGGGTTTGCTATGGGTTCTAAATGGGCAGTGTTTGTAGTAGTTCCTAATGTGCCTGGTGGTTGGCACTGGATTATAGTAATGTAGAAATCTTTTAGTCTTTCTTTATCCATACATTCATTAAGAGACGTGTTTACTAAAAGTTAATGTATGGTAATATTATGCAAATATTTATGCAAATAAGGCCACTTATGCAAATGAGGCCCTGCACCGAGTCTCCGCACATGGCCCCGCACCCCCCTTGGGCCGCCCCTGTGTGGATTTGTGGGCATTCTTTCATTTTCTGGGCCTGGAAGAGGGCAGTGAAATCCAAATGGTGTTTGAATCCTGCCCTTGCAGTAAGTTGAGTGCTGCTGCAGTGGAAGTGTCTATGGGGGATGCGCTGGTCCCAATTGCTGCTCTTGTTACTGAAGGCTCCCCAATATAATCAACCACATTGTATTTTTCTTCATTTGGGGGAAATGGCCTTTGTGAGGTTAAAGGGGTAGAGCCGATTCGATAAATGAAGTGGGATTTGTTCTTCATCTGTTGCTACTTCCTGGCTTCGACAGTCATTTGGTCGCTGATATAATTCCTTGGTGGCTGTGGCGAAATTCCAACTGGCTGCAAGAGGTAGAGTAGCTACAGCGTTGGGTGAATGTGGCAGTCGCCATATTCATCCATTTATTACAGGGTTTGGTGATGGATCATGACTTAATCTCTATTGATTGTCCGGGGCTTTTTCACTCTGGTGAGGTGCATTTGTCAGATATTGGTCAAGATATTTTCCTCAGTGCCATTTAGGATGTTTTGGAGGGGTGCAGTAAGATATTACAGGAGGCATCTTTGGTGGGGAGTGGAGACATACAGGTTGCAGTCTCTGCTCGTGGCCGAATCTAGGAGTCTGACCTCCCCATGTGGTAAATTTCTCCCCCCCCCCCGAAGGGCGGGGAGGAAGACAGTGGATGGGAGCAGCGTGCGGATTCCCGCAGCATTGGTATCAATTACCACCATGCGCTGTCCTAGTTACATTAAGACTCCCAGGTGGAAGCAGGCCTCAGCCTGGCGTCACTGTGCGGTTGGGGGGGAGAGAAGAGTACAGAATCATGGATTTGTGATGGGCTAGGGCAACACCATCTAGCCCAATCATTGGTGGTGTTAGTTACAGTGATATGTTATTGTTAATTATTCTGATGTTGAATAAAAGCTGCACCCAGTGTTTTGCCAAGCACCTCTCCAGGGACTGCTATTTTGTGGTTGGTTCTGAGCGAATGGATGGTAGTGTGCGAATGCTTATGTTATGGTGCCCCAGCTCCCATCCCCCAAGTGAATGGGGAGTGGTGTGGGTAACATGGCTGATCCTGCCTCCACCCCCATCAATCTGGTTTTCGTCCCGGCCACAGTGTAGAAACTGTTCTTCTTGCTTTCCTTAATGAGTAACACGTTGCTCACGATCGTGGTGATATCTCGGTGGTGGTCTCTGGATCTCTCATCAGCTTTTGATCTTGTTGACCATTCCCTTCTCCTTGCTCGCTTGCGTGAAGCTGGTCTTCGAAGAACTGTTTTCCGGTGGTTTCATTCTTATCTTTTTTCTCAGTCTTATGCAGTCCTCTCCTGTACCCCTGCAACTGCCTCCTCTGACCTTATCCCCTTTCACGGCGGTGTTCCCCAGGCAGGGCCGGCCCGTCCATTGAGCGAGAATGTTTTTTGCACAGGGCCCCGTGTTTCAGGGGGCCCCGCGCAAAAAACATTCTGATCTAAAAGTAAAATTAAAAACAAAAAAAAAGCTGTCTGCTGCCGCTGCCTGGGCCGCCGCGGCAGAATCGAGTGTGCCGCGGGGCCCCCCCTGCCCAGCAGAGCCTGCCCTCCCCTGTATCACCTCTCTCTTTGCAGCTGCAGTCACACGCGCCGGCTTTCAGAGCGCGAGGGGAGAGTTTCTCCCTCGCTGCTCTGTTAAGCCTGCGGGGGCTGATGGGAAGTTCCCATCAGCCCCCGCGGGCTTAACAGAGCCGCGAAAGGGAAACTAGTTCCTTCGCGCTCTGAAAGCCGGTGCGTGTGACTGCAGCTGAGCGGATGCTGGGTGAGGCTGGAAGTAGAAGGGAGCTGATGTTGGGGGAGGCTTAGAATGGGCTTGGGGCTGGGAGAGTGAAATGGAGAGGGGGAAAAATATTTTGTGTGGGAGGGATAAAAAATCTAGAATTGGCCAGGTATTGGGAGAGTAAGTGGGGATTGAGGATGGAGGGGTAAAATTTGAGTGGATGAAATAGGAATGAGGAAAGAGCAAAAGGAGAAAGATTAGTATGTTAAAGCAGATGTAGAGAGAGAATGGAAAAAAAACTAGAAGAGAGAAGAAAGGACAAATGGACAGCAGACGATGGAGAGTTAGCAGAAGACACGAAGAAACCAGAAGAAAGTGGCTGGAGCAATTGCAGCTGAAAAAAAATGCACAAAAGGTAGAAACATATCTCTTTATTTTGAATTTATTAATTGGAATATGTCAGCTCTGGTAAATGTGCATCATTAACGTCTGCGCTTTGTTTAGTACAAGAGCAAATTAATGTATAGTTTTATTTCTACAGTGTTGTACATTCCAAGTTTGGCTTTTGGGATTCCCAGTTTAATTATTGTCTTCCTGTTTCTAAATTGTGATTCCTTGTTTGGTGATGGTCTATGTTCTGCATGTGTAACTGATCTGAGGTATTCTGTTTATCTAATTCCTATTTGACATTGCCACTTGTTCTCTTTCCCCAGTAGGTCATGTATTATTGTTCTCTGAAATGTATTGGTTTAATATTTGCATGTTTCCTTTTGATTGGTAGAGTATGGTGCTTTGTGAGTCCTGGTAGTGCTGTTAGGATACGGCGGGTTTGCTATGGGTTCTAAATGGGCAGTGTTTGTAGTAGTTCCTAATGTGTCTGGTGGTTGGCACTGGATTATAGTAATGTAGAAATCTTTTAGTCTTTCTTTATCCATACACTCATTAAGAGGCATGTTTACTAAAAGTTAGTATATGGTAACATTATGCAAATATGAATGCAAATTAGGCCCCTTATGCAAATGAGGCCCCGCACCGAGTCTCCGCACATGGCCCCGCACCCCCCTTGGGCTGCCCCTGTCCCCAGGGCTCCATTTTGGCACCTCTCTTGTTCAATATCTTTCTAGCACCACTTGCACTCCTTGTACAACAGTCCGGTATTTCCGCTTACTACTATGCTGATGATCTTGTTCTTCTCCATCACACTTGTCCCCTTAAGCCAGATCTTTCCCCCCTCAATTCTTGCCTCCTTGCTGTGGCTAATTGCTTAATGACTAATTGCCTGCATCTAAACCTGGCCAAAACACTAGCTATTTGGTTTATTCATGGTAGTCCTTGCCCCCCCCCCCCCCCCGATGGCCCCATCTCTTTCAGGCTCTCCCATCCCTTTGGCGTCATGTTTTCGCTATCTCAGGGATTTCCTTGATTTTGATCTTTCTTTTTGTGATCACATTTCCCTTGTCACTAGAAATTGTTTGCTCTCCCTACATCAAATCCGTGCTGTCCATCCTTTCCTTACTCCACAGGCTCTCACTACTCTGCTGTTGTCCCTTGTCATGTCTCGTCTTGATTTCTGTAACTCTGCCCTTGCCAGTGTTCCTCGGGTTCAGCTATACAGATTACAGCGTATTCAGAACACAGCAGCCTGTCTCATTACTCATTCCACTCGTCAGGAGCATGTAACCCCCCCCTTCTAATCCACCTTCACTGGCTTACCGTAGAATTTCGCTTTGCCAAGCAACTCTCCAGGGACTGTTTTGTGGTTGGTTGTGAGCAAATGGATGATGGTGTGTGAATGCCTATGTCATACACATTTCATCATGAGTTAACTGTTTCCATTGGCCCATGGTAATTGTTACTGTGCAGGTTGGACAATTACTGCATGCTGAAATGCCCATCAACTATGTATCATGCAGTGGGGCAGAGTCTGGGTGGGGATGGGGCAGAAAGTGGGTATTGACTGCCTATTTTAGTTAGTGTGGGTATTAGTGGTACACACTGATCACCAATGTTGCAATTAGCATGAGTGCACTTACTACCACAGGTGCAGCTACAGTAATTGCTAAGGGAATTGCCTGTGTGGTAATTGTTGAGCACATGCTGACCATTCCTCAACAATTCTTGCAGTGCAATCGCATCTAATGTATGTTGATTTTAACTGAAAGCATGCATCGGGGCAAAAAAATACCGCACTTTAGTAAAAGGGCCCTTTAATCACCGTAAACCAGATGGCCTCTGAAGCACTTCTGGAACAGGGAAAGGACTTAATCCCATGCAATCAAATAGCAGTCTAAATCTTTCCATGGCATGGCATGCACTCCTGAGAGCTAGCCACCCTATAAGGTATTAAGCTTTGAAGCACAGTATATTTCAAGGATTGGTTTGCAATGGGAGAAAAAATGCATTGTAAAAATATGTATTTTTGTTATATACATGATGATTGCTAGTATTTTATGAAAATGTCCTTCACCGCTTTAAGCTCATGTTAGAATCATAGTTATCAAAATAGATTATTTAAATATCTTTATTTTAAATATTTTCAGGTTAAGTTAATGCCTCCAGCGCCAAATGATGACCTGGCTACTCTGAATGAGCTTACAGAAAGTAGTCTACTCTATGAAATCCAGAAACGTTTCAACAACAATCAGATATATGTGAGTGACCTTTGAAGCTGTCTAGAACTAATTGGCTTTTATCACCTCTGCATTAAATGAAAGCAGACTTTCAGAAGGTTCAGCAGCATGTGCAAGAAAAAATTCTATTTTAGTCACAGTTAAGCAGGAGAAATGGTGGAAAGAATGTTGTGATTCATTACTTCTCTTTCAGATTCCGTACCTTGGATTTTACAAAGCAATACATCCAAACCAGGGATTTCCCAATGGGCACAGCTCAGAAAAAAACTATTATGGTTTTTGATCACCCAGGTTCTAGACTTACAAATATTTTTCATAAAAACTTTTTTATTGACTTTTTGATGAATAAAATATTCACCTTCTAATATGTAACCTCTCCCCCTCATACCTACAACACAAAGGAAAATTATTCTTTCCGTGGGGCAGAAATTTGAAAGCAAATGTATGTAATATGCATATATCTTTGTGGGTGTGAGTGATTTGTGTGGGTGACTGTGAATATGGGGTTACTGTGAGTATGTGCGAGGGTATATGGAACTTTGTGGATTGTAACGTATTGGTTAGTGTGTACTAATTTTAAAGCTACTTGGCAATAGAGCTGAAGGCAGCATATGAGAACTCGGAAAGGAAATGAGCTTGTGGCCATGCTGGGAGATGTAGTCACTGAGAGTTCTAAATTGGCAGGAAGTGAACTCATAATGGAGGCAGGCAGTTTGGGAAATGAGAAAACTTAGCAAGTGATGATTGCTGAGCACCTGGAGCCCTTTATCAGTCGGTTGGTGAATGACACAAAAAGCACAGAATGTTTATAGAGGCTGGAAGAGGAGTAAAATGGATGAATTGATGGAATGCATTGGCTTGGTTCTTAGAACCTTGGCTGAGGTAGGGGCTTGATGGAAAGAATGTTGCTAGAATTATTAGGGAATTAAAGAACAGTATTTTGTGAAGCTGACAGGAGCGCAATGTTTTTGCTAGAAAGGACCCTACAGTAATTAGAAGCTATAGAGAAGCATTCACCTAATAATGTTGTCCGGTTTGAATGATTATAATTTTTGTCATACATATGTTTTATAGTGCTGCATATTTTATATTGTTTTTATTGTATTGCTGAATTGCGTTTACAGTAAGCCATATTGAAGTATGAAATTATGATATATAAACGTAAATAAATAAATAAATACCTTGATAAGTAGTCTCTGCTGAGGAGAGGAGGACAAGCTGGTAGAGGTAACCTTATTGCCTGCAATAATCATAGTTTGCCATATGGTTCTATTTTGGCTTGACAAGGAACTAAATAGGGAACCAAGTCATATCCTCATGATAAACTAACACTGAGAGATGCAGAGACAGACTAGCCAAGAGTTTCAGTCAGTAAGTAAGAAGTGGGCAGGGAAAATTAGATGGTATAAAACAACCCATAGGCTCTAGTCTATACCATGGAGGGTCAGAACAGCTATGCTAGGGGACCTGGCATTGTCTTTTTAAAATGGTACTTTGGAATAAGTTGCACAAGGGGCAATATGAAAGTTGTGAAAGTTGATGGAAGCCCATGGTGGAGCTTCCAGTTAAAGTTGCAAATAAAGCATGTAAATAGTATACCAATCCTGCCTCATCTAAAGAAGAGAGAAGGAATTGATGAGCTGCTGTCCCAGAAAGCTCACCTAGTGGGACCAGCTTCTAATAGGATGTTGGGGTATATGTGGGGGGCATGAAAAAATTGTCTGTAGGGTGTGTGAGGTATATAATGGGGAATTAGGAAATGCATGTATATAGGATAGGGTGAGTGTGTAGGATTCTGGGATATATGTAGGGGTATTGTGAGGATGTGCTGCTTGTGGGCTATATGAGGTGTGATCAAAAAGTATCAAGACTTGTGCACTAACAAAAGAAGTATAACACTGACAGTTGCTGCACTTGATCTCCTTCAAAGTAGTCCCCTTCTGATAAAACACGCTTCTTCAAGCATTCCTGATGCTGTTGGAAACAATTTTGAAATGCCTCTTTCCTTATGCTGTGAAGCTGCTGTGTCGAATTTTGTTCAATGGTCTCCAAATCATCGAATCACCTTCCTTTCAGTGGTAATTTCAGCTCTGGAAACAAGAGAGTTATAGGGTACTAAATGAAATGAGTACCAGAGGCTGACTGATTTACTCAATTTTGTTTGGCCAAGAACTGCTGGACAAGATGTGATGCATGAGCTGGGGCATTATCGTGCTGAAGGAACCATTCACCATTCCTGTGCAACTCTGGCCTCTTATGATGAAATGCATCTCTCAAATGAGTCAGAACTTGGATAAGAACATAAGAAATGCCATACTGGGTCAGATCAAGATCCATCAAGCCCAGTATCCTATTTCCCACAGTGGCCAGTCTAGGTCACAAGAACCTAGCATTTTCCCCAAAAGACACAGGTTCCACAATGCTTGTATTGCGGCAAGCAGTGGATTTCCTGGGTTCCCTTTCATAATGGTTTATGGACCTTTCCTCCAGGAACTTGTCCAAACCTTTTTTAAACCCAGCTACACTAACAGCCTTTACTACATCTTCTAGTAACGAATTCCAGAGTTTGATTACACATTGAGTGAAAAAATATTTTCTCTTATTAGTCTTAAATAGGTTACAACATAGCTTCATTGCATATTCCCTAGTCTTTCTGTATTTTGATGGCATAAACAATTGATCTACGTTTATCCGTTCCAGCCGTCTCTTTTCCAGGTTGAAGAGCCCTAACCTTTTTAGCCTCTCTTCATAGGGGGCATCCTTCCATCCTCTTTAACATTTGGTGGCTCTTCTCTGTACCTTTTCTAATAATGCTATATCCTTTTTAAGATACGGTGACCAGCACGGCACACAATATTCAAGGTTCGGTCACAGCATGGAATGATACAGAGACGTTAAAATATCCTTTGCTTTATTCTCCATTCCTTTCCTTATGATTCCTAGCATTCTATTTGCTTTCTTGGCCGCCACTGCACACTGGGCGGAGGGTTTCAACATATTATCCACAATGATGCATAAATCTTTTTCCTGGGTGGTGATTCCATTGTGGAACCTTGCATCATGTAATCACAGTTTGGGTTGTCCTTTCCTAGGTGCATGACTTTGCACTTGTCCACATTAAATTCCATCTGCCATTTGGATGTGCAGTCTTCCAATTTATCAAGATCCTCTTACAATTTTTCACAATTCTCATAGGTTTTAACAACTTTGACTAATTTTGTGTCATCTTCAGATTTGATTACCTCATTCATTATTCGCATTTCCAGGTCATTTATGAATATGTGAAAAAGCAGCGGACCCAGCACAGATCCCTTGGATACTTTACTATTCACCTTTCTCTATTGGGAAAATTGGCCATTTAGCCCCTATCCTCTGCTTTCTATCTTTTAACCAGTTCTGATCCACAAAGGTACACTGCCTCCTATCCTATGACTTTTTAATTTTGCCAAGAGTCTCTCATGAGGGATCTTGTCAAAGGCTTTCTGAAAATCCAGAAAAACTAAATCAACCGACTCACCTTTTTTCAACCTGTCTATTCACACCTTCAAAAACACATAACAGATTAGTAAGACAAGACCTTCCTTGGCTAAAGTCATGTTGGCTGTCTCTCATTAAGCCATGACTATCTACATGTTCAGTAATTTTTTTCTTTATAATGGTTTCTACCATTTTTCCTGGTACTGAAGTCAGGCTCACCAAGCTGTAGTTTCTCGGATCACCCTCGGAACCCATTTTAAAAATTGGTGTTACATTGGCCATCTCCAATCTTCAGGTATTACAGATGATTTTAATGATTAATTATAGTAGATCTGTAATCTCATATCCGGTTCTTTCAACACCCTTGGATGTATAACATCCACTGCAGGTGATTTGTTACTGTTCAGTTTATCAAATAGTTGTAATACATCTTCCCTGTGTATCGATATTTCTTTCAATTCTTCCAATGCATCACCTTTAAATACCATTTCAAACATAGGTAACATCCCTATTTCTTCCTCAGTAAAGAGTGAAGCAAAGAATTCATTCAGTCTCTCCGATATGGCCTTGTCCCCTCTTAGTGCCCCTTTTACCCCTTTATCATCTAATGGCCCAACTGACTCTCTCACAAGTTTTTTTTGCTATGAATGTACTTGAAAAAGTCTTTGTGTGTTTTGCTTCCGCAAGAAGCTTCTTTTCAAATTATCTCTTTGCCTGGCTTACTTATGCTGTTTCCAGTTTTCATCATTTGGCTCTTTTTTCCATTTCCTGAAAGATACTTTTTTGGCAACAGCCTCTCTGACCTCACCTTAAACCACTTTTCTTAAAGTGTGGAATACAACTGGTCTGGGCTTCAAAGATGGAAGCTTGATGGAAGTTTTTAACCTTTCAACTGCTCCTTTTAGTTTTTTCTTAACTATTCTCCTCATTTTATCATAGTCTCCCTTTTGAAAGTTAAAAGGTAGTACTGTGGATTTCCTTACCGTCCTTCCTTCATTTATTAAATCAAACACGATCATGCTATCATCACTATTGCCAAGTGGCCTCAACACCCTTATCTCTTGCACCAGATCTTGTGTTCCACTAAAGGCTAGGTCCAAAATGGCTTCCCCTCTGATTAGTTCATGAACCAGCTGCTCCAAGAAGCAGTCATTTATTTCATCTAGAAACTTTATCTCCCTAGCATGTCCTGCCGTGACATTGACCCAGTCCATTGAAATCACCCATTATTATTACTGTGCTGTAACTTTTGTTAGCTTCCCTGATTTCTTTGAGCATTTCATCATCCTTTTGTTCATTCTGATCAGGCAGTTGATAGTACACTCCCACTGCTATCACCTTCCCCATCCCCTTTTTACATGGAATTTCAATCCATAGAGATTCTACAGTGTATTTTGTTTCTTGCAAAAATGTAATCCTTTGTGACTTAATGCCCTCTGTAATATAGAGTGCAACCCCTCCACCAATTTGATCTGCTCTATCATTACGATATAGTTTGTTCCTAGGTATAGCATCCCACCGGTTGTCCTTCCACCATGTCTCTGAGATACCAATCATATTTAACCTCTCATTTAGTGCTGTATATTCTAACTCTCCCATCTTATTGCTACTTTGGCCTTTTGGACCATACTCATGATGAACAATACCTTGGTAATCAAAGAAAACTATGAGCATGATGTTGACATTGCTTCTCACCTGACAGGCTTTCTTGGGTCTGGGAGAGTCTGGAGTCTTACACTGTGAGGACTGAGCCTTAGATTCTGGGTCATAATGTTAAACCCATGATTCATCACCAGTAATAATCTTTTCCATGAAATGTGAGTCATTTTCAATGCATTCCAACAACTCCCTAACTGCAGTCAATTTTCTTTCGGCAGGAAACAGGAGTTTTGACACAAATTTTGCAGACACATATCTCATCCCCAAATCGACAGTAAGAATGGACTGTACTGATCCAAAACTGATGTCCATGTCCTCAGCAAGCTCCCTGATAGTTAATTGATGATTTGAGTATATTGCGGCATTCACTGCTTCAACTTTGTCTTCATTCCTGCTTGTGGATGTCTTTCCAGAATGTTCATCACTGTCAAAGCTTTGGCAACCCTCTTGTAAACATTTGTACCAGTTATAAACTTGAGCATGACTCATGTATTCAACGCCATACACTTGCTGTAACTTATCATAAGTCTCTTTGCATGAATCTCCAAGTTTCTGGCAGAATTTAATGCAAATTTGCTGTTCGATTTTTTTTCACTTATCGTAAATCTGATGAACTGCTTTTACACAATACCAAACATCACATGATTAAAAAAAGTACAGGTGTGCTGCAGTCACGCTAAACTCTTGTCAGACGGCTGCCTAGGGTGAGAACTTACACAATCTTGACGACGCATATATTCATATGATTCTTGCAAGGTATTGTGGGTATTGTAGTTCATTCACTCCCAAACACAGCTGATGACAATAATTTGAGTTGTGAAACCAAGTGGTAAGATCAATAAAATACTTCTTTTATTGATGGGGTTTAATTCACCCAGCACATGTATGCTTGATAGCACTATAAATGAGGTTACTTGCTTGCAGTGTTTAAAATGGATAACAAAAAGTCACAAAGTAAACCAGAAAACAACCTTCAGCTTGTCAGGCAATTAGCTAATGTTTTCTTAGCAAATAATTACCAAATACAAAGGCACAAAGTAAAGAATAAACTTTGCTGGTTAGGTTAACTTCTGCTTATTTTCCACGCCGATCTCAGCAGTGATTCTCCCTTGCTCACACACACAATCAGGTGCAGCCCTAATTACTATCAATGGACCAGCTGAAAGCCTTTAGCTGGCTGGCTGCTACTGTGTGAGCCCAAATCCTGCTTTAAGAGCTGTTTGCAGTGGAAATAAAGAACAAAGTTAGGTTTCTTTGTGATGGCTGATGTGTTTGCTCAGAGAAAACTAGCAATAGCATTTAGATAGAGAACAGTCCATATAAATAGTTTCATTTGCTGTATCTCCCTCTTCATCAATCAGCATATGGTCACTATCATACATTGGCACAGACGAGTCTTTCATTAAGGCACTATCATGAGAATGCTTATTCCCTGGCTGCCATTCTCTGTTATAGATAGGGTCTGGATCAGTGTTCATACCTGAGCCTCTCCTGCTATCATTATTCCTCTCTGTATAGCCTGGCCAATATGTAACCCAATTCTGATGTCCAGCCTTCCAATCTTGATCCCTGGACACTGGATCTTCTCTCACATACCTTCTGGCCTTGGTCTGAAAGTCCCTTCCACATGCAGTCTTCTCTCTTCCAGGTAGCCACTGGTGATTCCTATCTCTGCCACTCCATTCCTCTGGCTGAATCCAGTCCAATGGACTCTGCTGGCTTTTGGAATACCTCCCAGTATGAGTACTGCCTTGGAATCTCCCAGACCTTCCAATGGCCTTTCTTCTCTTCCTTCCAGAGAGTTTCCTTCTCTCTCTATCTGCTTGGCTTTTGCTGAAGCTGTTCTTCAAACTCTCCTTGAAGCTGTTATCTGAAGAATAAGCTCTATTCTTATTCTGTCCTAATGTGTGCTGCTCCCTAACACAGCGCAGCTGTGTTGAATCAGGCCCTGCCCTTTGAGATGAGTGCTTAGGGATTACCTCATAGCTCTCTTGATTGCACACACATTCTCTCACTTCAGCCCCTCTCATGGCTGCTGGAAACCTGGTGCATTCTGGGACTGGTAGTCTTTTATGTGAAAACTCTGTTTTCTTGCTTCTACCAGAACTGACAGGTTGCTTGTTCAGAGTCACATCATCTTTTCTATAGCTCCTACCTGAGCTATGATAAGCTTCCTTATCACACTCTGCAGATGCAAAGCACACAACTATGTCACTGCATGCTTAACAGCATCGTGGTGTGACATTGTTATACAGCTAAACAACAAGTTTAGATACTTTCTGATCCCATCTCATATATGTGAAGGGGTTTACAGGGTGTTGTGTATGGGCATTTTGTGAAATATAGAAGATGTTTTGGGTTTATGTATGGAATTGTGAGTTGTTTATGTGGGAGCATGTGGATTTGTGTTTGGGTGAAATATGGGGAATGATGTAAGGTGGTTATTTTGGGGAGGTGTGGGTGTGAATGGTAGTGGTTGTCTGGGAATTAAGATGGGGTATCTTCTTGTGCATGTGTTTAGAGAAGTGTGTTGAATGTGGCGTGTGTATGACTGTTTTTTCCTTGTGAGAAGGGTATGTTATACTTCCACAGGCAAATTCTATACTATGTACGCCTGGGCCATGGGCACGGCTAAACCTAAGACGGGGCCGAGTTAGACCCAACTCCGCAATCACGGGGTCTATACGCACCCACAATGTGGGCATCGGGGCGATAGATGGGCTGGCACTCACCATATTACAAATGGGGATAAGTAGCCTAACCTACCTGTTCCCACACGACCAGGCAACTGGTGGTGCAAGTATGCCATGGCGTCCCGTAGCCATGGTACTAACCTGTCTACCATGCGGCGCAGAATCGCATGACTCACTGTGGCCCCTGCAATCCAATGTGCGATTGTTGCAGGAGGCCTATATGGGCTGGATTGTGTCCTCAGGTGCCACAGCCAGCCATTGCCATGGGGGTTCAGGACACATACGCTGCTACACCCTGCCCGTATACCACCAGTGGGCAGGAAGAAGCTGAACTTCCATTGGGGTGTCGGAGAGTGCACACAGGCCATTCCAGAATATGCTGTGTATGTCCCGGCACCTGGCTACGCCCTTGCTACGCCCCCTCCACCCACATACAGCAATCCCCACACAAGAGCTGCGGATGTACAGGGCACAATTGGTGCAGCATTTGCTCTGCGAGAGTTTTGTGACTTATAAGTCTGGTCCACACGTATACCGCACTAATGATCTCCTATCCATATTGAGGCCAATTCTATGACATGCATGTCCATCCCGTGGGCACGTCCAAACCAAAAATGTGCCCGATCAAAATGCAATTCCGCAGCGGCAGGTCCAGAATCGGGGACATACATACTTGGCACAGTATGAGAGATGGGTATATGCAGCAAATGTCTGTATCCCTGTGATTGCCATATTCAGAAAAGATGAATGTATGTGATCGTGCCCATCTCTGCAACATACCTGGGAATGGCCACGCCTCCCCTTTAAAACGTGCATCTCCTAAGCTGCTGTGCTCACTGGCAGCTAATGCAAACTACACATGAATGCTGAAGATACATACATGTAGATGCAAGGTAGACTATATCAACCAGTCTGTGGTATGACCAGAACACTACAAAGAATCTCAGTGCACGCTAAGATAGTATAAAAGCAAGTAGAGAGTGATATGTTATGGGATGCATTGCATCACAACAAACATGGCAGTAGAAGACCTCCCTAGTTATGATTGTTTTGGACATCTCTGGAAAATGTCTGTACAATGTTAAGTAAGGACCAGAACAAGGCAGAACAGGTCCTCCATAGCTAAATGTCTAAACATATCCCTGTCACAAATAAGGGGCCCTTGGAATGAGAGCATTCAACAGTGGAAAAATCACTAAGATATAACCAAAGGCACTATCATCATTCTCTACACTGTATTTACACTGTGGTAGTGGTGTTTGCACTGTGCATTCTGAGGATCCCTTATTAGTGACAGGGATGTTTCTGCTTTTTTCTGCTCGATCACACTGGCAACTGGTGATGTTGCAGTCATCCCTACGGTCCAGGTACTGGCCAGCTATTCATGTCACCACCAAATTTGGGGATGAGCATACTAGATCCTGTCGTGCAACACTGAACCCCCCTCCTCCCACACACTGTCACTTGTAGTCTCAAAATAACATGCATCTGCAAAAACGACGCCCTGCACCCATCAACAGCTGGTATAACATTTTAGCATGCATTCCCAGGACTCTAGCAACTGTCACATTTTTTGGTCATAGGAATTGTTAGGGAACACTGGATCTGCTCCCTTATCACAAACAGCAAATGTCAGCATTGCCAGAATAAACAGTAGTGCACTTCTTCATATATATATGTGGGGGTGTTTATTAATGTTTCTTTACTGTACAAACCTCCCTCACCTCTGCTTTCTGTTCTGTAACACTGCCTCTAGTGATGTCCAAGACTGCAGACAGGCGGGTGCAAAACATTATTGTCACAGCCATTCTTCTGTATGGGTTGCATTGCTGAGCAGAGCAGAATATTTTCTAAGTCCTGCCCTTATTCCACTTTTCCGCAGGACCTTTTCCACAGGGCCTTTCCAAGATATGCTTTATACGTCGCCGCAGCTGGCCATGCCCCCATTCCACCCACTCCCACCCACGTTCTGAGACCCCCTATGCTAGCGCCATGTACATATAGGGCTGAGTGGTTTCAGAATATGGTTCTAGATGTTGCCTGGTCGTGTGGGGACAGGCAGTTTAGGCTACGTATCCCCATTTGTAATCCGGTGAGTGCCAGCCCATCTATCTCCCCGATGCCCACATTGTGGGTGTGTATAGACCCCGCGATTGTGGAATTGGATCTAACTGGCTTATTCATCTTTTGGAATGATTCTTATAGTAGCTGAATACACTGGTCAACATTGAAATCATTACTGACTTTAAAAGGCCCTAATCTGTAGTATCTTGGTGAGCTGAACACGAATATAACATTAAAAAAAAATTATTGGCTCTCGTTTTGAAGATATTGCATGTAGTGCATTTTTGATGTTTCACCATGTAAATTTATCCAGGAGGACATCAACAATATCCCAAATAAGCCTTGAATGATGTAATATTGCATCACATTGCATAATACCAGCATGCACACATCATCCAGAGTTGATTGCATCTTTTTCTGATGCAATGCAATACTACTGCCAGACGGCAGTGTACTATACACAGTCGGAAAGGTTGAGCATTTAAAATATTTCAGACTGTGTGCGAGACAGTTTAAGCTACTGTTACATGTAACTTTTATTAATCATATAATTTTAGCCATTTAGGTACAGAACAGTAATGTCACGAAAGTGCGTTAATACTGTTGACAATTTCTGCTACATTTGTGGGGAAGTGACATTTGCCAACCAGAAGAAAAGTATCACTTCTCAACTGAAGAAGGCATATCATCTTTACTTCGGATGCAAGATTGGTGACCAAGACAAGCCTTGGGCCCCGCATATATGCTGCGCTACATGTACAACACAGCTTTCACGGTGGTTGAATTGCAAAAGACCATCAATGCCGTTTGCAGTCCCCATGGTGTGAAGAGAGCCAAGCAACCACATAAATGACTGTTACTTCTGCTTGGTTCCTCCTCTTTCCAGTGGAATAACGAAGCAAAAGAAGTTGAGCATAGTCTACCCAAACATTCCGTCTGCATTAAGAGCAGTTCCACATGGTGAGGGACTTCCTTCCAGAACCTCCATCAGAATATTCTCTTGATTCATCTGATGAGGACAAGGGTGAGCCGACCTGTTCTTCTCCTGGTCCATCAGTATGCAGTGACCCAGATTTTCACTGAGATGCATATCAACTCCACACAGAATAACACAGGAAGAACTAAATGACCTGGTTTGTGATTTGGACTTATCCAAGAACAAGGCAGAATTGCTAGGATCAAGACTCCAACAATGGAATCTTCTAGAAGAAGATGTCAACATTACTTCATATCGAAAGCGCCACCAGCAGTTGGAGCCTTTCTTCAGAAAGGAAAGTAATCTGGTATTCTGTTCCGATATTGAAAATTTCATGAATGCCTTAAAAATCACTCATGACCCACAAGACTGGAGACTTATAGACTCTTTGAAACTGAGTCTGAAGGCTGTGCTTTTGAACAATGGAAACTGTCTTCCATCTATTCCAGTAGCACATGCCGTCCACATGAAAGAGACATAAGATAATTTAAAGCATCTACTGACTTCCATTAACTATAACAAGTACAGCTGGCACCTCTGTGGTGACTTGAAGGTAGTTGCCCTTTTAATGGGACTGCAGCAGGGATATATAAAATACATGTGTTTCTTATGTGAGTGGGATAGCCGAGTAAGGGATTGGCACTACTTGCGGAAGGAATGGAATCACAGACAAAATGTAACAGTTGGAGAGAAGAATATCCAGCAACCAGCTCTGGTTGAGGCTCACAAAATCCTGCTACCACCCCTTCACATCAAACTAGGTTTGATGAAAAACTTCATGAAAGCCATGGACCGCACTTCACCAGCGTTACGATACCTGCATGAAAAATTCCCTCGACTCAGCGAAGCAAAGATTAAGAGGGAGTTTTTGTGGGTCCTCAGCTTCAAGAGCTCTTCAAAGATGACCGGTTCAACAACTTGCTGCAGGGTGATGTGAAACAAGCATGGAATGCTTTTCGCCTAGTGTCAACAAACTTTCTCGGGAATGTTAGGGCAGAAAACTACAAGGAACTAATAGAAGACATGCTGATGCAGTATCAGAAACTTGGCTGCAATATGTCTCTAAAGATCCATTTCCTTGATTCCCATCTTGATTTCTTTCCTGACAACTGTGGTGTGGTTAGTAATGAACAGGGCGAACGTTTTCACCAGGATATCGCAATGATGGAGCAAAGATACCAGGGAAAATGGTCCACTACAATGCTGGGTGACTACTGCTGGACACTCCCCAGAGAAGCTTCCGAAGAGCTGTACAAGAGACAGGTGAAAAAATCTAAGAAGTAGTCTATGACTTGTTTTTTTGCAGGTATTAACCGAAGGCCTATTATATTTACTGTTGACATGCATTTCGTGATGTAAACATTATTTCTTGTAGATTACAAAAAAATCTAGAGCCAACTTTGCAATTTCACTGTCATATTCGTGTTCAGCATATAAAAATTGATAAGAAATGACTATTTTTATTTCAGTAACATGACTTTTGTAAACATTTGTTGACCAGTGATATCATAGCTTCCGGATACCATTGATCCTGCCCTTCAAACATTTCAAATCCTGCCACCTCATCCACATTGCTCTGACCATACAGTATATAGAAACATACAAACATGATGGCAGGAAAAAAACACATGGCCTATCTAGTCTGCCCTTCCATATCAACCACTAGAAGACTCCCCTTTTTTCCTTTAGAGATCCTCTGTGTTTGTCCCATGCCTTTTTGAATTCAGACACTGTCCTCATCTCTACTACCTCCACTGGGAGACTATTCCACGGATCTTACATTATAGAAACATAGAAACATGATGGCAGAAAAAGACCACACAATCAGCTCATACGTACAGTCAAAATGATCCTTTCAGAGGGGCAGAAATTTGAAACTGAAGGGCTTATCCTTGTAACATGGATAAGCCTTTTTGAATATTAACCTGTATATTTTTCAGTTGAATAATTATATTTCTCTATCATGTTGGGACCCCCTGTGTTGTTCACTAGGAATATTCTACAAAACATAAATATGATTTCACAGATGTTTATTGCAATTAATTCATTATTTATATACTACTTTCTAGACTTATGTTGGGAACATACTAATCCTTGTAAATCCCTATAAGGAACTTCCAATCTACTCAGCGATGGTAAGTAATGGTTTATCATATTTTCACTTAAATATATTTATTTCAGTTCACATCTAGAGAACTTGTTTACTTAAGATTTACAGCCACCTATCTTAAAATAAAATAGTATACAACAGAATTAAAAGTGATCAAATATGGTACAAATAAAAATCAAATAAGAATTGATAAAAATTATACAATATTGAAAAATAAGGCATTTTAACCAAAGACTCAGATATGTATCCATTGACAAATCCCATTTATTTCCAATGTTAAACTGTAGTAGGAGTGGACCCTGCCATTCCCTCCTACTCCCCTAACCACCCCCTAAAGCCTATACTGAGCTCTTTGGAAGTAGAAGAGGCTCTTAGCTCCTCCTGTGCCACTGAACAATAGGGATGTGAAGAAATGTCTGTGATATTTTTTATTTCGTTTTCTGTCACTTTTGAACTAAAGCTCAAGAGGAAACACTAACATTTGTCACTTCCTGTCTGTCGTTAATTGTGTGCACTTTTAAGCCATAGTGTGCCATATTATGTAATAGTGCGCACTATTTGCACATGTACAATTAGGGCCTGAATCTGTGCCACAAATAACGGGGATGGATGTCCCAATGCCCAGTTGTATGGAGAAGTTAGATGGGAGCAGGGAAGGGGAGGATCGGAGGCGGAGGCAGGGTAGGTGATGGGCAGTCACCGGCCCTGGACGTACATGGCCGATTCTACATCCCCGTTTGTACATCCAGGGCCAGCAACTTGTAAAGGGATGTTATTCCACCTTCGAGGTGGAATAACTTCCTCGTACATAAAGGATCGGTGGCCCGGGGCTTGGACTGGGCAGGAGGGACCCAAAGGCATTCCCTGCAGCATGACCCTGGCCTTAGGAGGCTGGATTGGGGGTCGGGCTGTGGGGAATGAGTCCCTGAAGTTCGGAGGCTGGCATCACGGCTCTTCAAAGGAGCCATGGTGCCATGTCACCATGATACTATGGCGACATGGCTCCATAGACGAGCCTTCACTGAGTTAGCCGGGGACAGTCCTGTATGTGCAGGCCGGGCTGAATCGCAGTCCTGGCCTGCACATTCAAGATTGTTTGCAATTCTGATCCCGCAGGGTTAGATGTGTCCCGTGAGAGCAGAATCGCAATGAATAGTGCACAGAATGGCTCAGTCATGTGCCACTATCAATGAAGCGATGAAATAAAAACAGAACGAAACCAAATGAATTGAAAAAAATCTGCGAACGAAATGGAAACCTCAATGAAACAAAATTTCTTTGCCCGCACACTCCTATTGAATACTGAGTGTAGGTACTGCTTTAAGTGTACTGGAGCGTAAGAGTCATTCATCCACCAAGCTCAGGCAGTGACTGACAGCTCTGGGGAAAGGAGTCTGCACACCAATAACTTTTTTTTAAATAGGGGGTTAGGAAGGGGGGTCCACTTCCCTAAAGTATTTTTAATAGGGGTGGTGGAGGGGGCACATCTGCTCTCACTAGTTTTTTATGTAATAGTGTAAGATTTTTTTTGTGACTAAAAATTACAGTTTCTATGTAAGTGTTCAGTACAACCAGTATTGTGTTTTGCCTTTTGATTTGCTAAGACTATTTATGTGTTTGTAAAATGATCAGCAGTGGTAACAGAGATGAGGATTTTCACTAACAGGAAGCAGCAGGTGATATGGCTGCTGGAATGCCACAGGGTTTTGTGTCCTTTTCAATATGTATGTTGCACCCATCTGTGGATTACTGGTGAGTGTTTTCCCATAACCTCTGCATTAGAGAGGGCCCTCAGCTTTAGGTTGAAGGCACTATAACATGGTTGAACCCTTCTGGGTAGTGGTCAGTATATTAGAAGGGGGAGGGAGGGGAGGCAAGAAGATGATGGTTGGTGGTCAGGAAATGAGGGGGAGGGGGCATAGGAGTGAGGGAATAGCATTGAGGTTTGGCAGATTAGGGTCAGTTTGGTTGGACAAACTGGCAAGGTAGAGGGAATATGGGGCATGGGTTTGTCCCTCTCGCTCATTCCTTCCTTTCAATTCGGGGACCTGGAGGTGCTGGAGTGTTAGAGCGAGGTGGTGATGTGCTGGGGTTGTGATTGAGGCTTATCCCAGAATCAGCCAGAGATGAAGAGGAACAGGGCTGAATGGAAAGGAGAAGGATTTAGAGGCCAGTAGGTGGCACTGCTGCAAGCTATGTGCATAGCTGTTCATCACCGTGGGTTATGAGGGTTGAATTATCCACAGGGTTCTTAAAGAGCCTCACTATAGCTAGTTCAGCACCAA
The DNA here is from genome assembly GCA_033557465.1 of Ichthyophis bannanicus. Classification (NCBI taxonomy): domain Eukaryota; kingdom Metazoa; phylum Chordata; class Amphibia; order Gymnophiona; family Ichthyophiidae; genus Ichthyophis; species Ichthyophis bannanicus. The sequence goes on from CM066033.1 coordinate 619,761,113, forward strand.
CTATTCGTGTGACTGAGTGTGGTTATAGAAGTGGGATGAAGGCTGATCTGGAAGGAGGTGGGAGGTTAAGTACTGTTGTCTCAATTGAATAATGGCTATTTGAAGTTGGAATAATGCTGTAGCTAAATTTTTGCCATTGGTATGGTGTTGATGGAGTTGTTGTAATTGTATATGTGAGGAAATTGTGCGAATGCTTAGATTACAAAAGCATTTTTTTCTTTTTTAGTTGCCTAGTATCTGTCTTCAGTAGCAGGCTGGTCATTAATGTTAGTAAATCCAAAGTGATGCTTCTGGGCAAATCAAAAGCTCTGGATGCTTGGACATGATTCATATGAGTAACCACGTGATTACAATTCCGTCACAAATATGTTGTTTAGGGGTAGTTTTAGATTCCTTACTTTCTGTGAAGCTCAAATTAATGAGGTGGTACTTCCTGCATTTTTGGAGCTGTGTCTTGCGCACCAATTAAAGGCCCGTGTTTTTGTCAGACGACTTCAGGTCGACACTTCAGGTATTGATTGTGTCGCTTCTGGACTACTGTAATTCTTATATTTAGGTCTATCTCACAACTTGTTAAAAGCTGCATCAGTGGTGGTAGGTATTTTGCACTTGTCCCATATCGCTCCTTGTTTGCTCGATCTGCACTGGTGTTCAGTCCTTTGGAAGATCATTTAAAATGTTAACATTAATTCATGGAGCATTAGATGATAATGTGCCTCAGTGTTTTAATAACGTCTTAAAAATGTCTAAATCATCTTACGCATTGAGGTCAGAGTGCTAGACTGCTGCATATTCCATCGATCAAACAATTTTATTTGGCTGAATCATTATAAAGCATCGTCTCTGCAGACAGTCCTTCTGAATGGAACAACCTGCCTTTGGAACAGACTCACAGCTTGTTCACTACATTTAGAAAGATGCTGAAGACACTGGGGTCGGTTTTCAAGGGCATTTATTCCATAGCAGCACCTGCTAACCAGAAAATGCTGCTGAATATTCTCTCTGATCACCTCGGCACAGGGGCAGTTGAGGGATGGCGCCAGATATCAACACCACTATATGGATATCTTTGCAGATAGCTTAAACTAGAAAAACGCTGTCCTAAACAACTATCCTCATAGCTGTCCATAGAGCGGTGCTGAAAATTGCCATTACACAGATAATGTCAGACACTAACTTCAAAGACTGGATGTTCAGCACCGGCCACACTCTGGATACCAGCGCTGATCACTGCAGTTAAAAATTGACCGGATTATTTTTGAGATGTATTTTCAGTATCAGAATAATGGTGGTCTGTTGCAAATGAGCAGATAGTGGCATGTTAGAATTATGAATGGACAGGAGGTTTGTGTTTAGGTGGCTGCTGGTGTATTGTTGTAATTTGTTGATGCATTTTATGTTTGAATCTTGATATTTTAATTTCATGTTTTAATGATTGGCATATGCATGTATTTTGCTATCCACCTAAAACTTGCTGGGCAAAATATATTTTCAATAAATAAATTAGAATAAATAAAATACGCCTTCTTCCAAGATGAATGTACAGTGCATTGCAAAAGTATTCATCCCCTCTGTGTTTGTCCTGTTTTGTCACATTACAACCTGGAATTAAAATGGAGTTTTGGGGGTTTGCACAATATGATATACACAACATTTAATTTAATTTAATTAACAGTCGCTTATATACCGCACCTTCCAAAGATCAAGTGCGGTTTACATTTAACAACAAAATAACAGTCAGTTGTCTGTTTTACAATGAACGTCTAAGAACAGTGGAAATTATACAATTACAAAAAACAGAATGAGAACTATATACAATATTAGGATTTGTGTGCCTTATATGATGCATGTAAGGACCTTGTTTAATGATAAACTTATGTACATAATGTGTGAGTCTATTCGATAAGCTGGCCTAGGTCATATCAATTTTGCATCTTTGCTATCAGGTAATGTTATTATCCATTCTCTTGTTGTGAGGGGGAGTTTGTTAGTAGACCATAGTGTGCCATAAACATGCCTACGACTTTGAAGGTGCAAAATATCCTTTATTGTGACACAAACAATAATTAAGACAAAAAAAACCCTGAAAGCAGGAGTGTGCATAAGTATTCATCCCTGAAGTCAATACGTTGTAGAGCCACCTTTTACTGCAATTACAGCTGCAAGTCTCTTGGGGTATGTCTCTATTAGCTTAGCACATATAGCCACTGGGAGTTTCACCCATTCCTTAAGTCAAAACTGCTCCAACTCCAAGTTAGATGGGCTGCGTTGGTGTACAGCAATCCTCAAGTAATGCCACAGATTCTCAGTTGGTTTAAGGTCTGGGCTTTGACTAGGCCATTCCAAGACATTTAAATGTTTCCCTTTAAACCAGCTTTAGCAGTATGTTTAGGGTCATTGTCCTGCTGGAAGGTGAACCTTCATCCCAGTCTCAAATCTCTGGCAGAATGAAACAGGTTTTCCTCAAGAATTGCCCTATATTTAGTGCCATCCATCGTTCCTTCAATCCTGACCAGTTTTCTTGTCCCTGCCAATGAAAAACATCCCCATAGCATGATGCTGCCACCGCCATGTTTCACATTGGGAATGGTGTTCTCAGGTTGATGGGAAGTGTTGGGTTTGCGCCACACATGGCATTTTCCATGATGGCCAAAAAGTTCAATTTTCATCTCATCTGACCAGAGAACCTTCTTCCATGTGTTTAGGGGCTACGCAACATGCTGTTGTGCAAACTCCAAACGTGTTTTCTTATTTCTTTTTTTAAGCAATGTTTATTTTCTGGCCACTCTTTCATAAATCCCCATTCTGTGGAGTGTATGGCTTAAAGTAGTCCTATGGATAGATACTCCCATCTCCACTATGGAGCTTTGCAGCTCCTTCACTGTTATCTTTGGTGTCTTTGTAGCATCTCTGATTAATGTCCTCCTCGCCCAGTCTGTGAGTTTTGGTGGGTGGCCTTCTCTTGTCAGGTTTGTAATGGTGCTATATTCTTTCTATTTTGTTATAATGTTATATATCCACTACCCACTATCTATGTTCCCTTGCCTGTTCAGCTGAGCATGCTTGGCTCAAATCCTGCTCTCTTGCAGACTTTCTGCACTTCAAATTCATGCTTGTCTCTTTCCAGTCAACCATAACACTTGACAAACAAGACTATTATGTTCATCTTACTAACTTTCTTGCCTCTGACCCTCACCGTCTCTTTACTACTCTCAGCTCTCTCCTCAAGGTACCTCCGCCTCTGACCCATCCCTCCCTTTCTGCCCAAACCCTGGCTGACTATTTCCATGACAAAATCCACAAGATCATCCTCCAATTCCCCACAAATCAGCTACTTCCCCTCCTTTCCCTCCTCCCCCTCTTCACTGCCAACGTTCCCCCTTTACCTCTGCTACCCTCTCTTCCTTTTCTGTGATCTCTGAAGAGGAAACTGCACACTTTCTTTCATCCTCCAAACTCACTACCTGCTCTTCTGAACCTATCCCCACCCGTCTCCTAAGCCCCATCTCCTCCACTGTTGTCCCTTCCTTCTCTTATATTCTCAACCTATCGCTCTCCACTGCAACTGTCCATGAAGCCTTCAAGCATACTGTAGTTACACCTCTCCTCAAGAAACCCTCACTTGATCCTACCTGTCCTTCTAATTATTGACCCATCTCCCTCCTCCCCTTCATTTCTAAACTACTTAAATGAGCTATTCACCACCACTGCCTTGACTTCCTCACCTCTCATGCCTCCTTTACTGAAACTGATCTTGCCAAAGTCTCCAGTGACTTGTTCCTGGCAAAATCCAAGGGCCTTTACTCTGTCCTCATCCTTTTTGACCTCTCTGCTGCTTTTGATACTGTTGATCACAGCCTTCTCCTTGATACCCTGTCCTTGCTTGGTTTTAAGGGCTCTGTACTATCCTGGTTCTCTTCTTATCTCTCTCATTGCTCTTTCAGTGTTTGTTCTGCTCCACCTCTGCTGCTATCCCATTCTCGGTTCGTGTATCCCAAGGATCTGTTTTGGGTCCACTCTTTTTCTCTCTCTATACCCAGTTCCCTTAGTGTGCTCATCTCTTCCCATGGCTTTCAGTACCATCTTTATGCTGATGACTCCCAGATCTATCTCTCTATGCCTGAAATTTCCTCAGCAATCCAGACCCGGATCTCTGCCTGCCTTTCTGACATTGCTGCTTGGATGTCTCACAGCCGCTTGAAATTGAACATGGTCAAAACTGAGCTTCTTATATTTCCCCCAAAAGCCGCCTCTCCTCTTCCTCCTTCTCATTCTCTGTGGATAACTCTACTCCTCCCTGCTTCCTCGGCTTGCAACCTTGGGATTATCTTTGATTCCTCTCTCTCCTTCTCCACACACATCCATCTGATAGCTAAGATCTGCCATTTCTTTTTCTATAACATCAACAAAATCCGCCCTTTCCTTTCTGAACACTCTACCAAGACACCTATCCACTCTTAATCACCTCCCGTCTTGACTACTGTAACCTACTCCTTGCTGGTCTCCCTTTGAATCCTCTTTCTTCCCTTCAATCTGTTCAACACTCTGCTGCACAGCTAATCTTCTGCCAGTCTCATCATGCCCATATCACCCCTCTTATCAAGTCACTTCATTGGCTCCCTATCTATTTCCGCATCCATTTCAAACAACTTCTGCTGACCTATAAGTGCATTCACTCTGCAGCTCCTCACTTCCTTTCTTCTCTTATTTCTCCCTACAACCCCCCTCGGGAACTCCGCTCTTCTGGCAAATGGCTTCTATCTGTGCCCTTCTATTGCTAACTCCAGATGTCCTCCTTTCACTTTGCTGCACCTTACGCCTGGAACAAACTACCTGAGTCTGTACGCCAGGCGTCTTCTCTGACCCTTTTCAAATCCAGGCTGAAAACTCACTTCTTCGCTGCTGCTTTTGGATCTTGACTCACCTGATCATCTTGTTTCTTTACCATTCCCCCTAGATGTATCCCTGTCTACACCTTCTGTGTTTGTCTGTCTTGACTAGATTGTAAACTCAGATGAGCAAGGACTGTCTCTTACATGTTTGTGCAGTGCTGTGTATGTCTTGTAGCGCTATACAAATACTCAGTAGTAGTAGTAGTAGTAGTAGTAGTAGTAATGGATTTAATGGTGCTCCGTGGGATATTCAGCATTTGGGATATTTTTTTATAATGCAACCCTGCTCTATACTTCTCCACAACTTTGTCTCTGACCTTTTTGAAGTACTCCTTTGTCTTCATGTTTGCTTAGTGATATTGCAGAGTCAGGGGCCTTCCAGAACAGGTATATTTATACAGCATCATGTGACAGATCATGTGATACTGATTGCACACAATCAACTAATTGTGTGACTTTTGAGGTTAATTGGTTGGACTAGATCTGATTTAGGGGTTTCATAGCTAAAGGGATGAATACATATGTACTCACAACTTTTCAGTTTTTACTAGTTTTTTTTTTATATATGCAAGATATTTTATTGTCAGCTCACCAATTTGGACAATATTGTTAGGTCCATTACCTAACATCCAAATGAACCTCCATTTTATACATAATGCATTTTGTACTTCCAGGTTATGCATAATGCGATAAAACAGGACAAAGGCCAAGGGGATGAATACTTTTGCAAGGCACTGTACATTTACATAGTCTATATTATGCACCACAGGGAGACTATTTCTCCACCTTGTGTCTTAGTCCCACAGTCTGTTTGATTGTGATTCTGCTTTACAATGGTGCAAAAAGGTTCATTTTTCCTTTGGAATTTCTTGACTCTTGATATTGCGACCATTCTACTAATGTTCTATGTATTGTTTCTTCAGTTCCTCTTTTTCTGCATGCATGTAGGCAGGTTAAATGTATTTTGTATGTTAAATGTGCATGCTTGCAGTATACGCCAATCACTGGAGTCCGCTCTCCATTTGCAGCAGGGAGGAATCACCACTGAAGTCTGAAGGTTTAGCCATTATTTAGTATGTCAGCTGGGTAGCATGGGCTAATTAGATTTCCGCAGAGGGGTCTAACCTGTTAATAAGATACCAAGAAAAGAGTGGTGTATAATAAATGACTAATTAGCAGTAACCCGAATCTCTTTCTTTGTTACTGAGTATGTTAGTAATCCTATTTGCTCTTAAGGCATGAATATAAATTAAACCACTAGCTTTGAAAACCAAATTGAAGCCTAAAGCAAGGAATACAAAGTTATCATTTTAGATAGGACAGATCAATTATCAAAGCCAAAATACAAAAAGCAGATCATTTATCAAATGCCTTTATTCAGTGTGCTTTACAAAGACTTTTTTTCAGCATGACAGATTCTTGTGCAAAAGCAATCGGCGCACTTAGGGGCATGTTTGCTAAAGCCCATGCCAGTAGCGCGCATGCGAGCCATGCTCCGAGCGTGGAGGGCCAACGCTAACTTCAGCATCCATCGTCCTACAGTTGAAATAGTGCAAAGACACAGCACTTTTCAAACCAAAACACAGTTGCACTTAACGCTACCAGTTAGCACACTTTAATAAACATTCCCCTTAAAGCACTAGTTACCAAACTCCGGTAAGATTCTATGCATACTGTTTAATAATTACCAAGAGGTTAGAAATGCCCCTAACAGTTAACACCGAGGTTTTATAGCTTCTGTACATGTTTAACTATGGAGGTACCGTATTTACTGTTGGTGCAGCCCCCACTTTAATTGTTAGGGCACGTTAGTTTCCACATTAACAGTTAATGCAGCAGAGTGAATAGGCCTCTCTGTTATCATTAGTAAACGTGATACACTGAAAATTGCAATTCAAGAATAAAACAAAATGCAGATTGTGTCTTTCACAGAGATAGAGAATGTGTAAGGTCGGTATGTTTAGCATTCAGATTTTATCTGTTTGTGACTCTATGTAAATATGCAAACCGTCATGGTAACTACGTAAAACATGAAAGTGGTATATTGAAACTGTGGCAGTTGGAGGTTTTATTTAAATGTTGGCTGACACAGTTACCTAGAATCTGGATCTGAAGCACCAGTATCCAGTCAGCAGCTGGTACTGAATATCCAGATTCTGTGCTCAGTGCCAGAACTGTCCGAGTAGAAGGAATATTCAGATACTGTCCACAGAGGCAATCATGATACCACAGATTTTTTTGTTGTGCTAAGTTATATGGATAGTGGCACTGAAAATTGCTACTATCGGATAGCTTTACCTCAGCTTCACCCACAGACCACCCCAGCACAATGGACAGCACCCGGGAGGCCATAGTAACTATCTGGATAGTGCCACTGGCCATGCTAATTAGCTAAGCCGTTTTGAAAACAGTTGGATGTGTTATACTCAAATCGCAAGCATTTCACCTTGGTTCAAGCTTAAGGGAAATTTGAGTTTTTTCCTAGATCTGTCCAGAGAAGTACTCTTTTTCTACAGACTCGACTTAACATCTGTAGTGGGAACTCCTATTTTAAACCTCATAGCATGAAAGCAGATTTTACTACAAAGATGGAGTCCTTGAAATAGATATTTGTACCATTCAATTACTGACCCTGCCTATATGATGGGCCAAATTTGCTAAAAGCACATTTTAGTTTGTATCTAAGGTTTCTTAGGTTCTCGGTATACTACCTTTTGGGAACCTGCAAAGTGGTTCAAGATAAGTTGCAAATCTCTACAATGCTAATATGCTTTTCACAGTTCAGACATTTGGTCTAAATTTCCTATAATTTTGCTTATCTGCAGTCTGCTGAAATGCTTCTCAGAGGTGATAGTGGACTCTGATTCGAACATGGAGTTCATTCTATTTGAAATGTTCAGTAAAGATGTGGAATAGCATGTCATTGCTCTGAGGTCTGCTGCTTTTAAAAATGCTCATTCTGTTTTAGGTCAGCCAACTTTACCTCAGCAATTCCGGAAAGCTCTGCGCCTCTCTCCCTCCACATATCTTTGCTTGCGCAGAGCGAGCACATCATATGCTTTTCCGAGAGCGGAGGCCTCAGTGCTTTATCCTCAGGTAAAACAGATCTCTCCACTGTATGATTTATGAACTGTGCTTCTAGAAAACTTTCTCTAGGGATTCTCACAAGTGAGACTGAGGAATGTTTTGCTATTGATTTCTGCTTATACGTTCATCAATTACTAATAGCTAGCTATGAATGCCACATACATACAATACTGTACAACGAACCACAAAGGAATATGTTTAGCTATATGAAAGGCAAATGAACTTGGTTCTGCAGATAAATTGGCCTCCATACATACAGCTTGCAGTTTTTTACCAGCCACCTACGTGTGAAGGCAAAGTAAGCACCTGTTTCAGGCCTATTTTATAAAGACACATAAGCATTTATATGTCTTTATAAAATTGCTCCACTTGTGCAGGCAAAATCATGGCTAAAATAAAGCTGGAGACATGTACGCCTACTCAAAAGCAGATGTAAATGTTTATATGTTAAGTTTGTTCGTATCCATGTATTTTATAAAATACATGCATAAATCGTAACTTTGACTGCTTTCTGCCTAGAACATGCATATACCCAAGTCACGTAATACTATGTAGATTCTTGTCATTGCACATACTTTTATGCATGGGATCATTTTATTAGAGACCTTTTTTGTACCTACACTGGCATATACGTGTGACCAATCTTTTATAAAAGTAGCCCCATATAGCATAAGAACATAAGAATTGCCATACTAGATCAATCCAAAGATCCATGAAGCCCACTATGCAATCCAGGTCATGATTACCTGTCAGAATTCCAATAAGTAGCTATAGTCTATGCCTCTTACCCTTAGAGATAAGCACAATGGCATGCAGCAACTGAAAACCAAACTAATATCCCATATAATTTTCAGAGATATCAAATTACTTTGTGGTACTAGGCATATGCATGCCAAAGATGTTCTGGCTCATTTTTGTTAGTCAGAATATACCCATTAGTTAGTCTTCAAGAACCAAAGCATTTATTTGTCATCATCCTGTACCCTCCATTAAAGTCTATGCTGGAAGCTATTTTCTAGTGCAGTACCCAGGGAACCTTTTGATACAGTGAAGCACCCCAGCTTGAAGAAAACAGACACTACCCTATGTCCATTCAACATGGCCAAATTCCTTCAAAATAAAATAAGCGATACCACCACCAGCAAATATCTACAAGCAACTGAATCAAACATTCTCACTTTCAAGTACACCTGGGATGCCTTTGTCACTGTCTCTGCAGAACAACTAAATAGCATAATTACAAACATTAATACCATAACTTCCTCCCTTGACCCATGCCCGGTCTCGTGGATCAAAATCATGAAACAAGAACTTAACCTAGTTCTCCTCAAAATAGTTCAGTCATCCCTCGCACTAGGCCACATACTAAAGAACCTCAAATATGCCTCGATAAAACTGCTGTTAAAAACAGCACATTAGACCCAAAATTCCCAACCTCATACAGGCCTATCTCCAGTATTCCTTTTGTCACCAAGATCATAGAAAAAGCAGTACAGTTGCAAGACCACATAGATGTCCATTCACCTCCTGACTCACAGCAACACAGTTTCAGACGATAACAGTGTTGAGACCCTAATTACCTCTTTCAGATAACCTGATCAAAGGAACTGAACAATTAACACAAGGATTTGTACTCATATTTCTAGACATTTCTGCAGCATTTGACTCAATAAACCACCATAACCTTTTATCACGACTTCACTCTATTGGCCTATGGCACAAAACTCTAGAGTGGTTCCATTCTTATCTTAAGGACTGCCACCAACAAGTAAAAGTAGGACCACTCAACGCCTATCCCTACAAACAAAACCAATGTCTACCACAAGAATCAACGCTATCCTCACTGCTCTTAGGTATCTTTATACAACCTCTATGTAGAATAATCAAGACATATAAGATCCTCTATCATATATATATGCCGATGACTTTCTAATGTATACAACATTTTTCTATAAATAACCCATCATACACAACGATAGAAAAATGCTTTAAGGCATTCACTGGCTCTCTGAACATAACCTTATCAATTACCGTAAAACAGAAGCCCTCCACATTACAAAGAACCTAACATTCTTCCCACCAGCTACTCTAACTTTATCAAACACAGTTCTTCAAGTCAAAGATGAAGTCAAGTACCTAGGAGTAACCCTTGACCAAAGACTTAATTTCCATACATCAAAAATGTTGTAAAAGCAGCATATCACAAATTGAGAGTAATACACAATCTCTTCCCTCTACTCATTCACAGGGACTTCAAAGATGTATGTCAAGCACTCATAACCACAATAGTGGACTACTGCAACATCTATCAAGGGCTCCCAAAATTTACACTACACCCCTTGCAAATGGCACAACACACCGTTGCCAGGATCATAGCAGGAACACCAAGAAGAAACCACATCACACCCAACTTACGACACCTGCATTGATTTCAAATTCACATGAGAGTCAAATACAAAGTAATACTGAACATATTTAGACTACAACATATCAGCACAGAACCTTCAATCACTAATTCAGAAAGCCCCCGACACCAGGACAAGAAGGAAAGTGTCAAAGAACTTACAAAGAACTCGCACAGGGGGAGGAGTTGCTGTCATTCATCGATCATCTTTCTCCTTTTCTCTTGTCTCACCCCCTCCCCAATATCCCAAATCCCTCCTTTTTCGTACTACCTCCTCTATGCCCCTATACTTCCTTCTTTTGTACGCACCTCCGTCCTTAAGCGCTGATCTCTGGGACTCTCTCCTCCTCTCTCTTTCTGAAGCCGCCATTCTATCCCCTCATCTTGTCATTCTGGGCGATTTCAATGCCATTCTCGACTCTAAAACACGGCATTGGGATAAAGTTCTTTTCTCCCTCTTCAGTGACCTCTCCCTCGTCCAACATGTATCCTGCCCCACCCACGCCTCCGGCTACACTCTTGATTTGATTCTCACCCCGGTCTCCTCTCCATTCTTGCCGGCGCACATCACGCCATCATCTCTCCCCTGGTCTGACCATTGTTGTATCCTTTTCTCCCTTCCCCTCCCCCCACCTGCAGTATCCCCCTCCCTATTCTCCTCTTCCCCACCTCAGCCATATTGAAACGCCATATTACCTCTTCGACAATTCAGGGTTTTCCCTCAGCTGAGTCCATCTTCCCTGCTAATTTTTCATCTCTTTCCACAGACCAGCAAGCTGATGTTTGGACCTCCACACTCTCTCTCACTTTTAACTCTATTGCCCCCCTCCATCCTGCTTCTGTCTACTCCTCCTCGCACCACCCCTGGTATCATCCAGGCCTCTACTTACATCGTACCCATCTCTGCCGCGCAGCACGGTTATGACGTAAACACCCTTCAGACGCTTCCCTCTCTGCCTTCCGCTCTTCCCAAAAACTCTACCGCTCCCTGATAACTTTGGCTAAACAATCTTATTATTCCAACCTTATTACTTCCTCCTCTAACTCCTCTCGTCAGCTCTACCAGGTTCTGGATTCTCTGTCCTCCTCATTATCATCTCCCTCATCTTCTTTCTCTTCTCCCCCATCGCTCCCTTCCTCCACTCCCAGTCCCACAACTCTTGCTACCTTTTTCTCTAACAAGATTCAGACCCTTCGCTCCACATTTGATCCCTGCCCACCTCCTCTTTCTCCTTCCCCTGCCTCGCCTGCTTCAGTTGTTCTCGGTTCTCCACGACTCACCCACACATTCCCCCATACCTGGTGTAAATTTCGGCCCATTACCGTAACTGAGATCACCAAAGCACTTACGACCTCCCATAAAACAACTTGCCCACTTGACCCATTGCCCTCTTCTTGGCTTCACGACCCTTCGCTCACACTTCTCCCTTTCGCCCTCACTATTATAAACTCCAGCCTCGCTTCCGGCTGTTTTCCCACTGCCTGGAAACACGCACTTGTCCGTCCTCTTCTTAAGAAACCCACCCTCGATCCTACTATTCCATCAAACTGGCGTCCTGTCTCCAATCTCACCTACCTTTCTAAGATCCTTGAGAAACTTGGTGTTCCACCAATTCACTGCACACCTTGATTCTACTATCTCCTTGCACCCCCGGCAATCGGGTTTTAGGGCCGGACATAGCACAGAAACTATCCTCGTGGCACTTCTTAACAAACTTCACCGGGCTCACGAAAAGGGTGATTTTTCCATCGCCGTCTCCCTGGATCTCTCCGCAGCATTCGATGTTGTAGACCACCGCACTCTCCTCTCACGACTATCCGACCTTGGGATTCACGGTACAGTCCACCGGTGGTTCCAATCCTTTCTCTTCTCCCGTACCTTCACCGTTCAATCTGGTACCACCTCCTCCGCCGCTCTCCCCTTACAATGCGGTGTCCCTCAGGGCTCCATTCTCGCACCCCTCCTCTTCAATGTTTTTCTCGCCCCCTTGCCTTACTAATCCAACAATCCAGCCTATCCACCTATTTTTTTGCTGACGATATCCTCCTGATTCACCATACATCACCTCTAGCTCCTGATCTCTCACTCCTCAACAATTGTCTCACTTCCATTGCCACCTGGTTCCGTGAAAATTTTCTTATCGTTAACCCCTCTAAATCAGCATCTATCTCGTTCACCTTCGGAGCTCCTCCACCCACCCTGTCACCGCTTATGTCCAATTCACCCATCCCTCTGGTCTCAACCCTTCGCTATCTTGGTATTACTCTGGACTCTTCACTCTCGTTTCATCAGCACATCTCGGGAGTGGTGCGTAGTTCCTTCTTCCATCTCCGCAGGATCAGGTCTGTTCGCTCTCTTCTCCCACCCACATCCCTTACCACGCTTGTTCTTTCTTTGGTGATTACATGACTCGATTATTGTAATTCCTTATTCTCAGGTCTCCCCCAATACCAAATTCGAAGACTGCAACTAATTCAAAACACAGCCGCACGTCTCCTTACTTTCTCCTCACACCGGGACCCCATCACCCCACGCCTTCTCTCCCTTCACTGGCTTCCTGTTAAGGTACGATTTGTGTATGTTACTCACTATCACCCATAAGGTTCTCTATACTAACACCCCCCAGTATTTAGCTGATCTCATCTTTCTTCAACCCACTCCTCGCATGCTCCGCTCGGCGTATGGCAACCGCCTCTTCCTGCCTTCACCCACCCAGGCCCACCTCGAATCCACCCGACACGCTGCCTTTTTCTTTATAAGTCCCGCCCTTTGGAATTCCCTTCCGTGTTCTATTCGTACTTAAGCATCCTTTCCCCAGTTTAAAGCTCTTCTCAAAACACACCTTTTCTGTCAAGCCTTTGATCTTCCCACTCTCTCTAGCCATTCATAACTTGCTCATTTTCTATCATTCAACATCATGGGTTCTCCCGCTCACCCACTCCCTTCCTTGTGTCTCTTCCCATAGTGTTTGTTTGATTCTTTTCCTCTGTCCTTCACTATTTTTCTCCCTCCCTTTCCTATCACTTTCCTATTAATTTAATGGCGTTCCTTTTCTCCCTGTATTTTCCTGCAGCCCGTACTTTTTTATTGTACACCGCTTTAATACCTCAGGTCTAGGCGGTATATCAAATGTTGTAAATCAAGATAAAGATAAAGATAAGTGCTCCAAACCTCATAACCAAATGTAACCACTCAACATCTTCACAGGCCTTTTCCCTGTTCACACTTTCAATCTGGAACCTCCCTTCCTCTTGGATTATGACTATCAAATGCCATTATTGAATTTTACCATAAGCTTAAAACACACCTCTTAACAGAATACCTTGGATTGGATACCTGGCAGCGGACACCAATCTTACAACTTCGCTGCGTCACAGCCTTCTGTTACCCTCCCTACCAACCTGCCTCGGCTTCATCTACACACCAACACACTACTATACCCTGTTCATTGTATTATGATACTTCATCTTGCTTACATACACTAGTAAAACTATAAAGTTAAACTGTATTTGCACTAATTAAATTGTTGACATGTTACACATTCCTTATCTGCTATAGTATCAACTTAGTTTCATTCAAGTTATATGTAAATGTTTTCCAGTCAGTTATCTGTACACCACTTTGACTTGTAGGTAAAGTGGTACTGAAATGTTAAATAAATAAAATAAATATTCAGATTTGCTATCTAATTTCAATCAAACCTGCTTGAAACTAGATGGCAGTCATCTCTAATAGCACATCAAGCCATCAAGAGTGTTACAATGCCTTAGGGGCCAGGGGCAGCACAAGGGGGATGAGGGGTCATATGTGGAGGTTCATTGCGGGGCCTCATTTGCCTAAATATTTGCATAATGTTAACATGTGCTTTTATTAAAAATGCCTCTTAATGAGTGTCTGGATAAACAAAGACTACCAGATTTCTAAATTACTATACTCCAGTGCCAACCGCCAGGCCCATTAGAAGTATTATAAACACTGACCATTTAGAACCCATAGCAAACTCACCGTATCATAAAAGCACTACCAGGACTCACAAAGCACCAGACCCTACCTATCAAAAAGGCAATACTGCAAATGTTAAACCAATACATCTCACTGGGGGAAAGAGAACAAGTGGGACTGTCAAATAGAAACTACATGAACAGAATACCTCAGCTTGGTTAAAATGCAGAACATAGACCGTCACCAAACAAAGAACAAGGGATCACAATTTAGGAATATGAAGATAATAATTAAATTGTGAACCCCAAAACCCAAGCATGAAATGTACAACAACACTGGAGAAATAAAACAATATATTAATTTCCTCTTACACTAAACAAAAATGCAAAGATGTTAGCGATACACATTTCCCAGACCTGACATATACCAGCTAATACGTTCAAAATAAAAAAGTATTTTCTACCTTTTGTTTGGGTATTTTATTTTTCAGTTGCAATTGCTCCAGTCACTTTCTTCTGGTTTCTTCATTCTTCTGCGAGCTGTCCATTTGTCCTTTCTTCTCTCTTCTAGATTTATTCCATTCTATCTCTATATCTGCTTTAACATACTGATCTTTCCCCTTTTGCTGTTTCTCCCATTTCTTTCTTTATTCCTTTATCATCCATTCAAATTTTACCCTTCCATCATCAATCCCCACTTACTCTCCTAATACCCGGCCAATTGTCGATTTTTCTTCCCTCCCACACAAAATATTTTTTCCCCTCTCCATCCCCATCCCCATCCCCTTCTAGTCCTCCCCCCAAAATCAGCTCCCTTCAAGTTCTAGATCCACCCAGCATCAGCTCCCTTCTAGCCCATTTCCAGTCCTAGCCCCCCATATGCTCATTTCCAGTCCTATTCCAGCCCCCATCAGCCCATTTCCACTCCATGCTCCCCTATCAGCCAATTTCCAATCTTAGCCCTTCCATCAGCCCATTTCCAGCCCTACTCCAGCTCCCATCAGCCCACTTCCAGTCCTGTCCCAACCCCCATCAGCACATTACCAGTCCAAGCTCTCCCTCATCAGCCCATTTCCAGTCCTAGCTCCCCATCAGTCATTTCCAGTCCAAGCTTCCCCCATCACAGCCCATTTCCAGTCCTAGCCCCCCATCACAGCCCATTTCCAGTCCCAGCTTACCCTCCCATCACAGCCCATTTGCAGTCCAAGCTTCCCCCCCTCACAGCCCATTTCCAGTCCAAGCTTCCCCCCCCAATCACAGCCCATTTCCAGTCCCAGTTTACCCTCCCATCACAGCCCATTTCCAGTCCTAGCTCCCCATCACAAACCATTTCCAGTCCTAGCCCCCACCCCCCAATCACAGCCCATTTCCAGTCCCAGCTTACCCTCCCATCTCAGCTCATTTGCAGTCCAAGCTTCCCCCCATCACAGCCCATTTCCAGTCCAAGCCCCCCCATCTCAGCCCATTTTCAGTCCCAGCTTCCACCCATCACAGGCCTTTTCCATTCCAAGCCAGCCCCGCATCACAGGCTATTTCCAGTCCTAGCCACCCCCACCCAATCACAGGCCATTTCCAGTCCTAGCCAACCCTCCCCCCCCCCCACCAGCTGAAGAGCCTCACAGCCATCTAAGGGGCTTCAGAGCGAGCTGGGAAAACCCACACGAGGCCCCGGCTCCCTCTGCACAGCCGCCAGCGTGAAGAGTGTTTTCCCTCACATTGACAGCTGTTTCTGCGAAGCGCTCTGAATGCTGGGAAAGGTTAAAGGGCATTTCCTGTCACTCGCGCACTTCACAGAAACAGCTGCCAGCGTGAGGGAAAACACTTCACGCTGGCGTCTGTGCAGAGGGAGCTGGGGCCTCGCGTGGGCTTTCCCAGCTCGCTCTGAAGCCATCCATTTTGTGAGTATGAAGTTCACGTGGGGCCCCCTGAAGCACTGGGCCCTGTGCAAACATTCTCACACAATGGACGGGTCGGCCCTGTTAGGGGCACCAGAAGAGGGGCAAAGAGTATGAATAATAGCAGGATGAGTACCAGATACATGGGCAAAATGGTACAAAGAACACAATGAACACCTCAATATAGTGGAAGGGGGCGAAGCAGCACAATTGATGGAAGTACACCAAGACACTCTGAGAGCAGTTAAATGGCAAGGAGACCAACACAGCACCCAGATCAGCTGCAAGGCCCTAAATTATTCCAGGAGGACAAGCATAGCACAGCAGCCAGCTTAGCTGAAAAGCCCTAAAACGGCAGAGGAGAGCCAACACTACAGCAGAAGAGGTGACTGGAATCCAAGTCACAAAAGTGGAGTGAATTCATCTAATTGTGTGCCTGCAAGAGTCCTGGCACTGAGGATTTGGGTTCCAGCTAGGAACCTTAAGTACAGAGGAAACTACCCTTGGGAAGAAAAAGCATTCATGAAGTGGCTAGAAGGCATATTGAGGAATGTCAAGAAGAATCAGGGGATGCATCGTGATGAAGGCTCCAAAAGCAGTAGAAGTGGGGCTGCAGCAGTACATTTCACATCCCAGAAGAGCTTAGGAAGACCAACACGCAAGCAAGATGGGTTGGAAACCCTTACAATAAAAGGCTAAGTATTGTGGCAGAAGACAAATAGTCAACAATTACAGTAATGGAGGACGGTGGATATGAGAGCAGTCTGTCAGCCCATGATATCTAGGGTGGATATTAGGCTGGCTAGGCAGATGCCCTCTTCCTCTGTCTGTGCTCCATGCTCATACCTCCTGATAGAAATACTGTTCTTTGTTCAAGGGTATAACAGTAGCTGTGCTCCCCTGCTAGAACCTCCAAATAAGAACAGTAATGGAAATTAGAAAAGAAATGAAATGTGAAAAGACAGCCCAAAGCTCATCGATAGTGGTAGGCTGCAAATATCCTGCCATCTCACTTGGTTCATCTTCTTCTGGTCTCAGGTTGTTAGGAACTGCTTGGCAAAGTGGGTAGCAGAACAGAGGCATATATTAACAAGCCAAAGGGACCCACAAAGATACAAAGGAGGAGGAGGATCAGTAGCCCAGAAAAAGCCAAAGCACATAGGTCAAAAAGCCATAGAATGGTGGTAACAAACGGGCATGACATTTCAGCAGGGTGAGAGTCATAGAATGACAAGCCTATGGCACTCACCAAGGTGCAAAACAGGAGGAGGATGAAAGGTGGCCCAGGAAAAGACAAAGCACACCAGACACAGAGCCACACAGCTAGAAAGATGGTGATATACTGGCATGGCATTTCAGGAGGGTGAAAATCATACAATGAAAATCCACCCACAAAGTTGCAAAATTGGAAGAGAAGGAAGAGTGGTCTGAGAAAAGACAAAGGATGTGGACATGGAGGCACATAGCAAGAGGAGTGGCATGAAACACTCAAATCAGCAGGGCAAGTGTGAAGGGCAGCTGTGAGGCAAGCTATAAGAGCCGTGCCAATAGAGTGATGCAGGCAGCAGCAGCAGAGACTGGCAAGGGAAAGGAGGTCTGTTTTTTTTTCTCCCTTTTTGGAGTTTTACCATGTGGGCATAATGGACCCACTGATAACGAGCTAGCAGGCCACAAAGTAGCTATGTAGGCAGGAACCAGATTTTTGGCCACTGTAATATGGCTAGGGTTTGGCTCACAAGAGCAGGAATGGTTGGCATCAAAGGGGCAGGATGTGACAAAAATGGCAGGACAGTGAGATTGGCACCAGCAGCAGGGGGAGACGTTTTTCAGCTTTTTGTTTTATTTCTTTTCTGTTTGTTTTGGTTTTCACTTTGTTTTTTTCTCTCTCCTGCTTTTTTATTTTAAGTTTTGCCATGGGGGGGGGGGGGGGGGTGTGGACTGAAAAGTAGCCACTTGAAATGGGCACCATCCTAGAGGCTGCTGATCAAACTACCAAAACCACAGCTAGTAGACATCCTGAAGACAGAGTGTGGGGAAACTGCCCCTCAGTATAGCTCTGTACTTCTTCATCCTCCCCGTCACATAAAAATGAAGGGAAACTAGCAAGGGCAGCTACTAGCTTTTCTACCAAGTCCGGTGCTAGCCGTGAATGATGCACGGCCACAATATCCCCTGCCAAGGAGAATATACGGTCACTGGGCACATTGGTTGGAGAGCAGGACAGAAAATGCTACACAACCTTGGCCAGGTCTATCCAGACTGCCACCTTCTGTGCCCAGTATGGCAGGGATTTGTGTGCATGGTCTGGATGGGATCTGTAAGGTAGTGTGTCATTGAAATCCAAGAAGAGAGACCAATTTGTGACTCGCTGATCTCTGCAGCTTAGCAATTTGCAGCAAACGCTTTGATTACCCAAGATTACCCAAGGGGTATGAAAGCTGTTGGGGCAGGGGAATTTGTAGTTCCAGGGTGGCACTTATGCTAGCAATACCATTCGCCAGTGTGCCTGGTATATCACCAGCTGCATCACCACCACCACTGCTCCCCTCCATCTGACGCTCCCTTTCCTCCATCCCAGTCACCAGATTTTCCTTCCAATAAGTCAATGAGCTGCAACTCAGAATGAGATCACAGAGGACCAGATGGCATATACGCATCCTCCTTCAAAAGGGGTTCCAATCTTTTTCTCACTTTTGACCAAGCAAGACATCCATCATCACCAAAACCACTGTTGTGAATACGTGTTGCTTCCAAAACCCCTCTAAAATGGCCTATAACATATTCACTACTTGGATGAGAATGCTCAGGGTAGCTCTTGTGGAACTCAGTTCCTCTGTATCATCCTTAAAGGACTTTAGGACTTCCATCACTGTTTGACTCTGTGCAATCTGTTCTTTTAAGTTACATATATGTAGGGAGAGCAACAATCAAAGCCCTTTCCATAAGTAAAATGCTATTTTACTTGTGGAAATGGGCATTTTGATTATTCCCTCCCTGTGCAGGCAAAAATGTGTATATATGGAACAATAATATTTTTTGTTTTGCTTCGTTTTTTACCCATGCAGTGTTAGAAGTATTTCTGGGATTGGGAATAGGTCAAAGAAAGTAAGAACACAAAAATGCAGGCAACTTTGTTTTATCATAACAAACATTATAGATAAATCTCCCTGCCTCACTGTGCGTAGTTTGATTATTTAAACCTTGATGACTGAAGGGCAATTAGTGGCAAAACTAACGCATTGTTGGAGCAATCATTATGTGTCACTTACTGGGGGTGTGCCCAGCAAGTTCCCGGCAGTAAGCTCATCATCGAGCTCCAGAACACATGGCGTGACTAATAAGGTTGCGTCTATCGACATCTATAGAGGTATCAATGTGTACTCACGCTACTGTCATGCTGCCACTGAGCGCATGACGATTCAAACACAGGAACATAATGGCAGATGGACTATACAGTCCTTCCATATTAACTACTACGGTATCTTCTTTTCCTTGCAGCTCACACTCTACTCCTAACCCACCCACCTCCACTCTAGCATGCAGTGGGCAGTAGCTGGCATGCACACACATTTACGTTTTCAGCTGCCAGTTACCACATGCATATAAACCGGTTAGCGGCCTATAGTAAAAGGCCCCCTGAGTGTGACAGCTTAAAGTTATAGGGAGACAGAGATGAGCCGCATGACTAAAGTAGACAGGTCTCTGTTGCTAACAAAGAAAGGGGAGCAGTTATTGTAATTCAGTGGTGGTGTTCCTGAGTGCAATCCAGAAGGCTGTAGGTTCAATTTCCAAGATCCTCACTAAAGCAGGTGGCAGCGCTGCAAAGTCCACAACAAGACAGTAATTTTATAAAGTTGCATATTTTAACGAGTGTGTTTTAGGCTTGACTTTATGACATACGTGCTTTAAGTTAAGGTGCGGGCATTGACTCTAGTCCTAGAGCTGGTGTAAATGCTGGAGCCTACTTTTTGCTAGTCCACGTGCACATTATAGTATTCTACTGTATAATAAACATGCATAATTACATGCTCTGCCTAAACTCCACCCATGTGCACCCCTACAGTGGAGGTATGCATGATGCAAGCAACTCGTACGATTGCACGAGTTGTACATTTTGTAAGTTCTCATTTATATGCATAAGTGACCACTTATGTATGCAAATGATTAAAATAGCAACATTTAGAAACCTTATTGATAGCTAAAAATAGGCAGCCTCTTATAAAATGACCTCAAGTGAGGAACCCTTCACATATGCGATGATAAAAGGGGAGGTTCTGACACTAGCTCCTAACAGCATCTTTCATAGCCACTTAGCAAATTTACAAAAAGAATTTTGTGTGATAAACTCAACTATGTGCCTCAATCTCCTATGTACAGATTCTTGTTTTGTTTTTTTTTCAAAGATTACATTTGAGTGCAGCTTGAAACACACATTTAATCTTGGAATAGTTTCATGGTGCAAATGGAACATAGACTAAAGACAGATAAATCAGTCCAAAATGGAAAGCCATTAATACAATTACTACTGCTAACTACTTATTTCTCTAGTGCGACAAGATGTGTGCAGCTCCATGAATCTTACAGTCTAGTCACAGTACAGAACTGATGGGGAAAATGTGGCAAAAAGATACATAAATAGTACTATTTCTCATAGGTTCCATCAAGCTGAGAAAAGCATTAGCAGTAAGTCTAAGATCTTGAAATCATTCTCCACAGACTGTGCCCAAAAATGGGGGTCAGCTCTGTCATGGGATAGGCAAATGGATTTCCAGTTATATCATTTGAAAAATACCTCACTCTATAATCAGAAAGCAGCATACGGTATATGCTGGAACATTTCTCCTATACTCCAATGACACCACGTTTGAATGAATGGAAGGAGATATAAATGGTTGCTTGAAAGTACTCATTAGCAGCTTTGATGTCTGGTTTGAAATGAATGATCCAGTGAGTCTGGAAGATATTATGGACAGAAGCAGTAATGACTTTCAAGATATAATCTCAGAGCATGTGGGAACAATGGGCATAATTGTTGAAAGGTCATTTTGCACATCAGATCAAGTGAAGAGGAGGAGAATCGGCAATCTGGGTAAGGAGGGGAGGCGGAGCATCAACAGACCTGCTGGAGTGGAGGACCGCATGCAGGACAGGGTCACATGCATCATTGAGGTTGGACTGTGAGCATCAGCACTTTAAGAGCAAAAAACAAAAAAGAAGTGAAATAAATTGAAGTGAAAGCATTAAGACTGTAAAAAGGACAGTAGAGGACAGATGGTGCAAAGCAACCTATGGAAGTAAGGCAAGGGATGGCTCCCCTAAAACTCCAGAAGGAGAACCAAGGGCAGAAGAAGGCAAAACGGAAGAGCACCAAGCACAACAGTGGAGCACAGTCAGTGAAGAAGCAGCGGAAGGCAGGAGACCAAGGCGGAGTACCCTGGGAGCCAGCACAACTCAAGTCAAGCACAAGGAAAGGTCAGAACAGCTCAGGAAGCCGGGCAAAGACAGGTGCAGCTTGGTGAGCTGGCATGAGGTGGGATGCAGGGCAGACATCCACATCAGTGCAAACATACATACAACAAGGTGACGCCAAATACTTTGGAGACCTGGAGAGACCCCAGCACATCGGAGAGGACGTGGAGGCATCAGCGCTGTGTGACCTCGTGAACCAGGTGAGAGCAATGGCTACAGTCTACAGAGGGGGAGATATGCAGTCTTGCCTGAGTTCACTCGAGACGGCACCTGGCCCAGCGAAAGGGACAATGGAGGCTGCTTGGTGGTGGCTCCATGGCCCCAGGGATTGAGTACAATATGCTGTATGCATCATGGGAGGATGCTATTACAGGTGTGGGGGAAGAGCAATGTGCTGTCAGGGTGGGGGAGGGACTGTTGGGGTTAGGGGAGAGAAGGGCGGGGTGGGGACAACGTGCTGCTGGCATTTTTGAATGAGGGTATGAATGGGGTTAGGGAAGGCGTTAGCAGAGGGGCAGTAGCCCAGGCCCTGGACACCATAAGGGAGGGGGTCAGGGCAGCTACACAAGTCTGGGGTGGGGAAAGGGGCAAATTGGGCTGGGCACGCGTAAGTAGTCAGTAGTGATGGGGTTGTTGCAACAGCTAGTGCAAGTAATAGCGAGCACCAGCGCTGTGGCGATGTTGGGGCAGGCAGCCGCGTTCCCACAAGCAAGCACCAGGATGCTTCCCACAGGCAGTGTTACCCCACCGGCAGCCATGCCAGTGGTGGGGGCACCGGAAGGGGTTCGGGCTCAGCCAGCTAAGGCACAGGTCACAGATGGGGTGGTAGTCGCAGAGGCAAGACCAGCAGAGTGCTTTTGTTTCACGGGCGCTCTCAACAGCCATGTGCCTACAGGGCTGAAGGAGAAAATATAGCAGGAAGAATATGTAGACATCTTCATGCTCCTAGAGGAACGAGGGTAGCTGTGATTGCACGAGCTGCCACGCCAAATGCAAACTAACAAACAAGAAGGCAGACAGCATCCTATGAATGATCGTAAATTCATGTGCCACTTCTAGGATACTGGCCAGCATAGTGGGCAAGAAGTACCCCCGACATGTATAGAAGCCTCATAAAATACCAGGTAAATATTTGCGAGGCCTACAGGGTTCATGGGGGTGCCTCATGGTTGGATTATGATGAGTAGTTACATAGGAACATCTCACGGAACCCAGAGTTGAGCTGGGACCGGAAGGATATCAACCTGTGGATCAAGTGACAGGGTTTCCCATGGCAACCTGGCTGGGGAGGACCGTGGGACCACAGCACAACTTTTAGATGGCATCCTGGGGAGAATGGCAGCCCCCTCTTCCATTCATGCCGAACGGGAGGCGTGGAGTGTAATGGTTTTTAAAAGCAGCATCTGTAGATTCAGCACTGGGTATAGATACTGGCACACTTCACAATATGTGGAGAGGGATACCCGCATGCAAGATGCAGCAAGAGACAAGGGGCAACCCCCAGTAGCCTCATTGATGCCGAGACCTTTGGGCATGGCGGTGGAATTGGAGGTTCCTCTGGCAATGCAGAAGACGGAAGGCCCGTCTCAATGGTTTTCCTTCCTAGGGATTGACATAGATACCCTGGAAATGGTGACATTGCCTCCCAGTGGACAAGGTGCCAGCATTGAAGGCAGCCATCGGGGAGACTATGGTAGCATGGAAAGTTGCCTTAAAACTGCTGCAGTTGCTGATTGGGCACTTAAACTTTGCTTGCCAGGGGATGCCGTTGGGGAGGGCATTTATTAAGTGGCTAGTGGACTCCACAAAAGGGATTTGCAGGCAGCATTACTTCATTAGAGTCAATGCTAGCATGTGGGAGGTCCTGGCGGTGTGGTAGGAATTCCTGGGTAGGTACAATGCCAGGAAGATATGGCGGGAACCCCCTGTTCACAGATGCTGTGGGGGGCACTGGATTTAGGATTTATTTCCAGGGGCATTGGTGCCAGGAGAGATGGCCGGTGGAGTGGTATGACCAGTATGTAAACAAGGACATCACCTTCCTTGAGTTGTTCCCGATCATTGTGGCAGTTGTGTTGTGGCAGCCCCAGTGCAGAAACAAACAGATTGCTTTCCACTGTGACAATTCCGTGGTGGTATATGCCATCAACAGACAGTCAGCATGGTCGAGGAGGTTTGACGTTGATTAGGAAGTTGGTCTTGTTGAGCTTGGAGCTGAATGCTTTTGTCACCACCAGCCACGTGCCCAGGGAAAATAACGAGATCATCTGACATTATTGTTGATGTTTTTCAGCACCTTCAGGATGGGCGAGGCTCTTACCCAGTTCAAGTCTGACATAGGTAGAGGACATCTCTATGGGGGGTGACAGAGTGGGTTTATTCCTCAGAGGATCCAAGATGGACCAGCTCTGGAGACAGTATGGCTGAACACCACTACAGTTTGGGAGCTCTGCTCGTGGCTGCCATTGGAGAGTACCTGGGAGTCCGTCCTCCTCTGGTGGGGTGTCCTATTGAGGCATGCCAATGGGTCATGCCTATCCCCATTTCAGTTCAAGGCCCTGTGACTTAGAGCGGCGGATGAGGCAGGGCTGGAACGACTAGGTTTAACCTTACATTCCTTTAGAATAGGGGCAGTGACTACTGCACATACATTGTGTTTTGGGGTGAGGAGATGGAGCTCAGACAGGTATAAGATATATATTAAACAGTAATGGGAGTGTACCCTCCTTCCCTACTAGGTTGCAGGAAAAGCACAGTATGGATTTGGGGCATTCATTCATCTACTGGGTGGGCAGACATTCCGGAAAATAGCTCGGCTTCCACTCCGACACTGTGAACATAAAGTGGACGGGCAAGAGGGGGCTGCGGTGGGGCCAACTGTGGTCCACCCTAGGTATCTGGCTCCAGGTGGGCCCTCCACAGCAGGTCATCATCCTCTACTTGAGGGGAACGACCTGGTACAAACTAAGGGCATAGATATGATCATTCAGATCAAGGGGGACCTGGCCTGGATATGTGCTGCACTGTGGGCAGTCATCTGCTCCTAGATCCTCACCCGACAAAAATGGGTGGGGGCCTGCAGACCGAAGGGTATTGAGAACAGTAGAAGAAAATTGAAAACCGAAGTGAGTCAATTTGTGTGGACATTGGGGGAATAGTTGTTAGGCATGAGGGCATAGAAGCAGATGGGGTATCCATGTACCAAGATGATGGGGTACATTTAAATGACATTTGCCTTGAGGTTTTCAACAAGGACCTGTGGAGGGCTGTCTGTTCGGTGCTCACTACGGGGTAAGTTGGGCCGCGGCTTCTCATGGTGTCGGGGCCTCACTGAAAAGGGGGGTGTACCACAGGGAAAGAGGGCAAAAGGGGGGACCCAGGTACCACCTGGGGGGGGGTGCCTGGATTCATCCAAAATGGCAGGGGGGGTCAGGTATCGGGGTCAGGTATGCCTGGCCCCGGTGTCCAGAAAAAAAACCACAAGACTGGCTCCTGGGCACCAACACAGAGCGGTTGGTGGCTGGGCAAAAGGGGAGTCCTGGCCATGGTGTGGGCCGGGGGATCTCTAAATGGGCCAAGGACAGAGTTGTACCTCCCCATGGGGGGGAGGGGTCCCAGGGGGTTTACACAGGGTCAGGGTAATGGTTATGGTTATTTTGACTGTTATATTATTGTATTGTATATTTGCATGAGGTAATCTAAAGGGGGCCCCCAAGCTGTGGCCTAGGCAGCCCACAAATAAAATGTCAATGTTGAGTGGATTGGTCTGTATTGTAAAGCTTCAGGAAAGGCGGGGGAAAGAGGGGAGAAAGGAAGGGGGGGCAGCTCTAAAAATGCCTTCCTTTGCTTCTGAGTAGGTCTATTGATATCGGGAAATACCTATATCGCCTTCTCACACAATGTATCATGGCGTTTAGTGAAATACAAATGCAAAATGCGGTCCTTAACTACTTCTGAAATAAAGGATACTAATAAAGTAGTCGAGATGGGATTTCATCAGTGGAAGATTCCAAATAGGGTGGATAAGTCTAAACTATCCTTCGTTAAAACAGGGTCAAGATCATCAACAGTTTCAGTACTTCTGCGCACCGGTTTCTGAATCCCCTTGGAGATATAATACAATTTTGAGATCCAGATAGCTTCAGAGTACTAAAGGACCTCTTTAAGTTATCTAATAAATAGAATCATCAACGAGAGGAAGTGTGTACTTGGGAAATTTAAGAAATGTAAATTTCTAGACCTAGAAACATGGTCTAATGATTCCAGTTGATGAGATACTGCAATAGAAACTGAAACAACAGATGATAGTGAAGCTTGTGAAACAATATACTGGGGATCAACCTTCTGAGAACATTTTTACAATTCAGTAAACCTGACGTGTTAGGCAAGTTTCACCACAACATCTTTGGAAAAGTCAGAGACTATTTCCAAAGAAGATTAAAGAGAATGGTCCATAAGTTTAATAGCTTCCCAAATATTCCTAAGAGAAATATCAGAAGGGGGAGCAGGTCTATCTGGCAAAGAGGCAAAATCAATTGGGCTTGGCAAAGGACATGTTCATAGCATTACTGAAGTGTCAAAAAAACCCCACTGAAGCTCGCAGAGGAGGAGAAACCGGAGAAGTCTGCCGCTCCATTTCTAAAGTGGCAGGTTCTAAGGCTAAAGCGACACCTTGACCGGGTGGGTTTTGATGGCCCTTAGTAAGAAGAGGAGACACAAGCAAAAGAGTACTCATGGACCTAGAAGTATCAATAATGCCAAAGGGCAGAGGTTTCACTGAGGAGGATAGAATCTTAACATGAGAGTCCATTGGTCCTATTAGCAGATTTCGCAGAAGACTGAGGAATTCGCTTCTTCCGTTTTCTCATCGTAAACAGAAGGAAGGCACCGTGGAGTCAGAGGTCCTTCCAAGGCAAGCTATGCAAAGGAGTTCTGAGATAGGGACTTTAACTGGGGCTGGAGGAAGGGCCAAGAAGACCAGCTTGTGGAGGTTTAACAAGCTGGGACAGAATTAAAGCTGTTTTTGTTTTCCCTGAACTGCTGTCTGTTCTGAGTTTTGCTTTGTGGAGGTTTAACAAGCTGGGATAGAATAAAAACTGATTTTATTTTCCCTGAACTGCTGTGTGGACTGTGTTTTAAAGAAAACCCCTCCCACTGCATGCCACACTTACCACAGGCTGGTTATTAAGGGGGAACACTGGGCCACACATGCAGAGAAACAATTTTAATGCCTGGCCTGAGAGACCTTTTTTTGTCATTACATGCATGTTAAGGCCTTACTGTATTTGTAATATCTTTAGCATGTACCAGTGGCTTTTAACATGCATGTTAATGCACAGGAACCTAGAAGCCTGATTTACTGGGCTTTATTTTTGCATAGATATAGAATGGATGAATAGCCCCAGATCAGACCCCTGTACTGTAATCTTTGAAATGAATTTTGAAATGGTTGAACTCTGACTTATTTCCATTTCATTTTCTAGAGGGGAAAGTGGTTCTGGGAAGACGGAAGCTAGCAAGCACATCGTGAAGCACCTGGCAAACCGATTCAGTTCCAACATGTGCTCCCTTTATTCAAAGATAAACCATGTAAGTGCGTCTAGACGATATCTTACAGCTCAGCAAGATGTAATTCCTATTTATCTAAACTACAATGACATGCCGGTCAATTTTCAGTAACAGCAGTGAGCCTATTTTTAAAATCTCTTGCCGCAGCATTTAAAGAACGTTGTATATTCTGTGCCACTGTAGGATAGGTGGTGCCTGAATATACATATAAGATGGTCACCAGTCTGCTACCTGTATAGTTGATTGTTCCATCCTAGCTTCACCCTGTTGCTATCAACGTGCTGCAGCGGTTAGAGAAACATTCAGTGGCACTGTCCAAATAGTGCTACTGAAAAGCCAGGAAGAGGGGCTTATGCGTTTTCCGGCAGCCAGTCATCGTATAAGTTTGTTTGAATATGGCCCTGCTATCTTAAAGAGCTGGATGGTCAGTCTCTAAAATGTCGAGTACCAAACTGAATCCTCAACTGCTCCTGTCAAATTAGAGACCAGAATTCCTTGACTGTATATTTTTGGTTATATGATAGTTATTGCAAAATTGAGAATGCAAAAAAGTAATAGTCTTTTTTGCTCTTATTTCAGAAGCTAGCCTGCAGTTGTGTCTAAAATTAATTAGTATAAATCAGAGGTTATCAACCCAGTCCCAGGTACACACCTAGCCAGTCGGAATTTCAGAATAACCACAATGAATATATACCATAGAGATTTGCACACAGTGCAGGTAGTGCATGCAAATGTAGCTCATGCATATTCATTTGGTTATATTCAAAAACCTGACTGTCTAGGTGTGTCCCAGGGCTAGGTGAATGCAGTTCTATTAAAAGGAAAAGGTCATTCCATATCTCCAGGAACAAGCAGGAATGTAGTCCTCACATATGGGTATCGTCGATACCGACGGAGCCTGCGCGGGAACGCTCCCCAGCATCCAATAGGAACGCTTTTGGGAGCATCCATCAGCACATGTGCGCTGCCTTCCCGCCTTTCCAACTGTCCCTCCTCAGTTTTTTGTTTTCCGTGGAGCCGACAGGACCTATTCACTGTCACTGCAGAAAATTCCATCTTTAAAATTCTTTCTGTGGTCGCGTTTGCCTACTGCATGACGCCTACCGGTACCGCCTGTTCTTTTCTTTTCTTTAAAAAAAAACACAAAAAAACCCCAACAACTTTAACTGTTTTTTTTCAGAAACTTTCCTCTTTGGTGCTAGACGCCATTTTGGGCATTAGGCCCCATTTTCCTAAAATCATGGAAAAGCCAACTAGTGGTTTTAAAAAATGTACTAAGTGTAGCGGTACCATTTCCATCACTGACACCCATGATTGGTGTCTAAAATGTTTAGGACCTGATCATTCTCCAACCGAATGTCTCTCCTGCATGGGGATGACCAAAAGAGGAAGACAGAACCGGGCCGCGAAGCTCGGTACCGTCTTTTCTTCAGATGCCAGATCCATTGCATCGACATGGTCAAGGGCCTCTTCTTCCTCCCATGGATCTCAGGTAACTAAACATAAAAGCCGGTCCTCAAAGGGTAGCTCTCCTGCTAAGCATCAAGAGGCCATTGGCATTGCCCTTGAGGAAACAACACTGGCAAAACAGCCCCGGTGGGAGGCTTCGGCTTCCAAAGCATCAATGGGGTTTCAGGATGTTCTCGAGGCCTCAACCTCACAAGAACTACCTGTGCCATGCTCAGGGTTTCCGACCGTCCTTACCGGTACTGACACCCAGGCATCGGCAGCGTCAATAGACCAGAGATTCCTCGCTATCGAGCGCAGTATCGCAGCTCTTCTTTTGGCTGCGGTACCGGTGGTCCCAAGGGCACCGGTGCCGACATCGACACCGATGCCGGTACCGACACCGGCAATGCTGGTATCTCTGGTACCGGTCCTGTGGGAACTCTTCCCATGCCAACTCTGGCTGGAGTGGACAAAGCGGTACCGGGTCACCTTGGTACCGACTTCGATCGGTACCGGGATCGTGCGTTTCAAGAGCATCGGGGTCAGGAATACTTCGATTCCTCCGATTCCGAAGACTCTGACAATTCTGCTGGCACTAGAGGGTTTCTCCTAGAAGATCCCTCTTCTCCCCAACGCAGAATGTCACCTCCAGAGGACATGTCATTTCAGGATTTCATCCGTGATATGGCCAAAGGTCTTTCAATCACAGTAGCTCCCGAAGAAGAACCCAGAGCAAAGGAATTGGAAATCCTCCAATATCCTAAATCTCCTAAGGAGGCAGCTACTCTGCCTATCCATGAAATTCTGCATAGCTTGATGCTCAGAATGTGGGAGACACCTCTGACTACTTCTCCTCATTCTAGGAGACTTGATACTATGTATCGAGTTCCACCATGTCCTGGATTTCAGAAAACCCAGCTGCCACACCATTCAATGGTAGTGGAATCAGCCATGCATAGGATGAAGAGTGCAAAGAGGCATGCATCCAATCCTCCAGGTCGTGAATGCAGGACTCTGGATGCTTTTGGACGCAGAACGTTTCAAGCTTCCATGCTTTCAACTAGGATCAGTTCGTTTATCCTATATATGGGAATGTTCCTTAAGGAAGTCACAGGAGACTTGGAACTTATGAGCCCATTTCTACCAGATGATAAGAGACAAGATTTTCTTGCTCTAGTTAAGCATGCTCAAGATGTCTCCAAGTTTGTCAATCGTGCAGCTTTTGCCTGCTTTGAATGCATCAGCAGAAATTCTGCTATTGCCATTGGTGCATGACGGATTGCCTGGCTGCAGGCATCAGACGTGGGTACAGGACAAGTTAGGCAACATTCCTTGCACGGGGGAGAATTTCTTCGGCAAGAACTGGCAGGAAAAGGCTAACGAGTTAGATGCTGACAATTCTACCTTAGATAGATTGTCAAAGTCTACAGACATTCCAGCCAAAAGGAAGCCTTATAAAAAATCCCCTTTTAGAAAAAAGAGGAAGTTTTATCCTTCCTATACCCAGCAGAGTCGGACTCCAGGTCAGGTTGCCCAAAAGGGACAAACTAGACAGCAAAAGAAACCAAAAGGGCCGAGAGCCCAACCAGCTCTCCAGGTTCAGCCCCCTCAAGGGCTTTGACTCCTTCCCAGAGAGCTTTGCCTTCCTGCCTCTGAGGGGTCCCCAACCCCCTAATATTCCGGGCAGGTTATGCCACTTTGTCAACAGATGGCATCAGATAATAGCAGAAGTTTGGACTTTGTCCATTGTAGGAGAGGGGTACAAACTTCATTTTCACAGCATACCCCCCTCCTACAATTCTAAAGCAATTCAATTCGCAAACCTCTACAGACAATCTGCTAGATCACGTGGTCTCCACACTTCTTGCCCAAGGGGCAATAGAGGAAGTACCCATTTTTCAATAGGGGACAGGATTCTACTCCTCCTATTTTCTTATTCCAAAGAAAACAGGGGGACACAGACCCATTCTAGACTTCAGAGAATTGAACAAATATCTGTTTCGAGAGAAATTCAAAATGATTTCTCTAGGAACTCTTCTGCCATACCTTCATAGCCAGGACTGGCTTTAGACTTAAAGGATGCATACACTCACATTCTCATCCATCCAGATAACAGGACATTTTTACGTTTCCTTGTCAGGGGAAGACATTACCAGTACAGGGTTCTTCCTTTTGGTCTGGCTTCAGCACCAAGGGTGTTCACGAAATGCATGGCAGTAGTAGCCGCATTTCTGCGAACCCTGGGGATTTTTGTCTTCCCTTACTTAGGCGACTGGCCCATTCGAGCCTCCACAGTTGCAGAGGCCAGCACTGCACTGTCCCGTACAATGCGAATACTCCAATACTTGGGATTGGAAATCAACTTCCCGAAGTCTCAACTAGTTCCTTCCCAATGCCTAGAATTCATAGGAGCCTGTCTGGATACCAGACAGGCAAGGGCTTTCCTTCCACAAGCCCGGTGTCTTCACATTATGCAGCTAGCTTCCCAAGCAGCAGGCAAATCCTCCCTCACGGCTCGGGAACTACTGCAGTTACTAGGACACATGGCATCCACAGTTCATGTAGTCCCATATGCTCGCCTCCACATGCGAGCAGCTCAGTGGACCCTCTCCACACAGTGGACACAGGCCACGGGTCATTTGTCGGACATTTTGTCCCTCCAGTAGTGGCAATCACTAGAAAATCTGACAGTGGGGTCTCTAGACTAGAAAAAGGGACTGTTACTTCTGGAGAGAGATCTGCAACTGTGAGTATATACTTCTGGTAATTTTCTAAAAGGAATTCTTTGTATTAAAGCTAATTAATCTGTGAACCCACTATTTTTGTTAAATCAGTCAGGGCCTAGTAGCAGCAGTTTAAGTTTAAATTTAAAACACAGAGGAGAACTTTCTGGTTACATTTCATACCCAGCAGAGAACTTGTAGTTTAAATTTAATAGTCACTCAGGGCCTAGTAACAGCAAAGTACTTTTAGTTTAAATTTAAAACACAGAAGAGAGCTTTCTGGTTAAATTTAGAACCCAGTAGAGAGCTTGTAGTTTAAATTTCATAAGAAGTTAGAGCCTAGCAGCAGCTAAGAGCTATAATTTAAATCAAATCAGAATATAGCT
This sequence comes from Ichthyophis bannanicus, assembly GCA_033557465.1. NCBI lineage: Eukaryota > Metazoa > Chordata > Amphibia > Gymnophiona > Ichthyophiidae > Ichthyophis > Ichthyophis bannanicus. The sequence continues at coordinate 619,792,928 of CM066033.1, forward strand.
TACCTCAGCAGCACAAGACAGGATACTGTGTAGCAGCCCTCTTTTAATAAGTGTTATTTCCCTCCCTCGCTCCCCACACCCACCCACCCCTGGGATAATCGCAGCTTTATAGGTACTTACACATCTTACAAGACAGGAGGTGCTCTCAGGTGAAGCTCATTACCCAAATCAGTCATACACTAAGGACCTGAGATTAGTTAAGCTTCGGGTGAACAAGGTATATTACACGTATTAGGTACAGTTTTATTAGTATAAATATCCATAGCAACCCTTAGTAAGTAAAGAACTTAGATCTAAACACAAACTTAAAACTAAGATGCAGACAGCAGTCCAGCAGCGGGATGGGGGCTTTCCAGTCTTTTGCATTGAGTGTCACATGTATGATTTTCTCCCAGTTGGTGAGAGGTCTTACGTGTGCACTAGGTGCAAGGAGCTCTTTGCTCTCAGGGAACGAGTCAGTTCTCTAGAGGCTAAAGTAGCAGATTTGGAAAGCATAAGCCAGACAGAGAGAGGTACATAGATGAGACCTACAGGGATATAGTCCTGAAGTCCCACCTCCAGTCTGGCAGCATCCCTGTTGCCATGGAGGAGAGAGGTCACGTGACAGGAGAGCATCACCCTGGTGTGGCAGGAAGTGATCCTGTAACTAGGATCTGTCCTCCAGGTGATGTAAAACCCTCTCGCACCAAGGAAGTTTCTCCAGGGCCATGTGCCCATGAGGGAAGGGTTAGGACAGCCGTTATAGTTGGTGATTCGATCATTAGGCATGTAGATAGCTGGGTTGCTGGTGGACATGAGGATCGCCTGGTAACATGCCTGCCTGGTGCAAAGCTAGCGGACCTCACATGCCACCTAGATAAGGTCTTAGTGCTGGGGAGAAGTCTGCTGTCTTGGTACATGTCGGTACCAATGACATAGGAAAATGTGGTAGGGAGGTTCTGGAGGCTAAATTTAGGCTTTTAGGTAGGAAGTTGAAATCCAGAACTTCCAGGGTAGCATTCTCCGAAGTGCTTCCTGTTCCACGTGCAGGACCCAAAAGGCAGGCAGAGCTCCGGAGTCTCAATGCGTGGATGAGACAATGGTGCAGAGATGAGGGTTTTGGATTTGTTAGGAACTGGGGAACATTCTGGGGAAAGGAGGGGCTCTTCCGAAGGGATGGGCTTCACCTTAACCGGGATGGAACCAGGCTGCTGGCATTAACCTTTAAAAAGGAGATAGAGCAGCTTTTAAACTAGATATTAGGGGAAAGCCGACAGTCGCCCAAGAGCGGATGGTTTGTAAAAATGTATCTTTGAAGGATACTACCAAAAGCAGAGAGTTTCCACAAAAGAGTAAAGTAGCCCAAATGCCCTCAAGTATGGAGCAGACAGAGCTTAAAGATCCTAAATTACCCATGTCTAATAATAGCCATATTAATATGAATAAAATACATTCTCTAAAATGCTTGTATGCAAATGCTAGAAGTCTAAAAATTAAGATGGGAGAGTTAGAATATATAGCACTAAATGAAAGGTTAGATATGATTGGAATATCAGAGACATGGTGGAAGGAGGACAACCAGTGTGACACTGTGATACCTGGGTACAAACTATATCATAATGACAGAGCTGATCAAATTGGTGGAGGGGTTGCTCTCTATGTTAGGGAGGGCATTGAGTCAGAAAGGATTAAAGTTTTGCAGAAAACAAAATCTGCTGTAGAATCTATATGGATTGAAATTCCATGTAAAAGGGGGAAGGCAATGGCAGTGGGGGTGTACTATCGACCGCCTGTCCAGAATGAACAAATGGATGATGAAATGCTCAAAAAAATCAAGGAAGCTAACAAAAGTTACAGCACAGTAATAATAATGGGTGATTTCAACTACCCCGGTTTCGACTGGGTCAGTGTCACGTCAGGACATGCTAGGGAGATAAAGTTCCTAGATGAAATAAATGACTGCTTCTTGGAGCAGCTGGTTCATGAACCGACCAGAGGGAAAGCCATATTAGACCTAATCCTTAGTGGAACACCAGATCTAGTGCAAGAGATAAGGTTGTTGGGGCCACTTGGCAATAGTGATCATAGCATGATCGCCTTTGATTTAATTAGTGGAGGATGGATAGTAAGGAAATCCACAGTACTACCTTTTAACTTTCGAAAGGGAGACTATGATAAAATGAGGAAAATAGTTAAGAAAAAACTAAAAGCAGCAGTTGCAAAGGTTAAAGACGTACATCAGGCTTGGCTGTTGTTGAAAAATACTATATTGGAAGCCCAGACCAGCTGTATTCCACTCTTTAAGAAAAGTGGAAGGAAGTCCAAAAAACTGCCAGCATGGTTTAAAGGTGAGGTCAGATAAGCTGTTGCCAAAAAAGCATCTTTCAGGAAATGGAAAAAAGAGCCAAACGACGAAACCTGGAAACAGCACAAGCACTGGCAAGTCAAATGCAAGGCATTGATAAGGCAGGCAAAGGGAGAATTTGAGAAGAAGCTTGCTGCGGAAGCAAAAACGCGAAGTAAAGACCTTTTCAAGTACATTCGTAGCAAAAAACCTGTGAGAGAGTCAGTTGGTCCATTAGATGATAAAGGGGTTAAAGGAGCACTAAGAGGCGACAAGGTGATAGCGGAGAGACTGAATGAATTCTTTGCTTCAGTCTTTACTGAGGAAGATGTAGGGATGTTACCCATGACTGAAGTGGTATTTAAAGGTGCGGAAGAATTGAAGGAAATATCGATATATCGGGAAGATGTATTACAACTATTAGATAAACTGAAGAGTAGCAAATCACCTGGGCCAGTTGGTATACATCCAAGGGTGTTGAAAGAACTGAAATACGAGATTGCAGACCTGCTATTAGTAATCTGTGAACTATCATTAAAATCATCTCTAATACCTGAAGATTGGAGGATCGCCAATGTAACACCAATTTTTAAAAAGGGTTCCAGGGGTGATCCGGGAAACTACAGACCGGTGAGCCTGACATCAGTACCGGGAAAAATGGTAGAAACCATCATAAAGAATAAAATTACTCAGCATGTAGATAGTCATGACCTAATGGGAGACAGCCAACATGGCTTTAGACAAGGAAGATCTTGTCTTACTAATCTGTTATGTTTTTTTGAATGAGTGAATAATCAGGTGGACAAAGGTGAGTCGGTTGATATTGTGTATCTGGACTTTCAGAAAGCCTTTGACAAGGTCCCTTATGAGAGACTTTTGGCAAAACTAAAGAGTCATGGGATAGGAGGCAGTGTACTATTGTGGATCAGGAACTGGTTAAAAGATAGAAAGCAGAGGGTAGGGCTAAATGGCCAATTTTCCCAATGGAGAAAGGTGAACAGTGGTGTACCCCAGGGATCTGTGCTGGGTCCGCTGCTTTTTGACATATTCATAAATGACCTGGAAAGTGGAATAACGAGTGAGGTTATCAAATTTGCAGATGACACAAAACTATTTAAAGTTGTTAAAACCAAAGAGGATTGTGGAAAATTGCAAGAGGATCTTGATAAATTGGAAGACTGGGCATCAAAATGGCAGATGAAATTTAATGTGGACAAGTGCAAGGTTATGCACCTAGGGAAGAACAGCCCAAACTATGGTTACACGATGCAAGGAAAAAGATTTAGGCGTCATTGTGGATACCATGTTAAAACCCTCGGCCCAGTGTGCATCAGCGGCCAAGAGAGCAAATAGAATGCTAGGTATGATAAGGAAAGGAATGGGAAATAAAACAAAAGATATTATAATGCTTCTATATCGTTCCATGGTGAGACCGCACCTTGAATATTGTGTGGAATTCTGGTCGCCTTATCTTAAAAAGGATATAGCGATTTTAGAAAAGGTTCAGAGAAGAGCCACCAAAATGGTAAAGGGGATGGAAGGATACTCCTATGAAGAAAGGCTAAAAAGGTTAGGGCTCTTTAACCTGGAAAAAAGACGGCTGAGGGGAGATATGATAGAAGTCTATAAATTATTGAACAGAGTGGAACGGGTAAATGTAGATCGATTGTTTACCTTATCAGAATATAGCAAGACTAGGGGACATGCAATGAAGCTACAGGGTAAACTATTTAAGACTAATAAAAGAAAATATTTTTTCACTCAACGTGTAATCAAACTCTGGAATTTGTTACCAGAGGATGTAGTAAAGGCTGTTAGTGTAGCTGGGTTTAAAAAAGGTTTGGACAAGTTCCTGGAGGAAAGGTCCATAAACCATTATTTATAAGGGACCCAGGATATCAATGCTTGAACCAATACAAGCATTGTGGAAGCTGTGTCCCTTGGAGAAACTGCTAGGTAAATATGACCTAGATTGGCCACTGTTGGAAACAGAATACTGGGCTTGATGGACCTTGGTCTGACCCAGTATGGCATATCTTATGTTCTTATGTTATGTTCTTATGTTCTTTCCATCAACCCCTTTTTCAGGCCACCCTAACTGATGCATCACAGGTGGGTTGGGGAGCACACCTGAATCATCTCTCTACCCAGGGCACCTGGACTCCACAGGAGGTAGATTTACACATAAACCTCCTGGAATTAAGAGCAATTTATTTAGCTCTTCGAGTGTTCCATGCCCAGCTCAGCTACAAGACAGTCCTAGTCCAGACGGACAATCAGGTAGCCATGTTCTATGTGAACAAGCAGGGCGGAACGGGCTCTCTGTCGTTATGCAACGAAGCTTTACAACGATGGGCCCTCGCCAGAGAGCATCAAATTCACCTTCTAGTGGTATATCTTCCAGGCATTCAAAACCTTTGGGCAGACAAACTCAGCTGAGTACTGCTACCTCACGAGTGGTCACTCCACCTAGACCAGGTGGCAAAGATATTTCATCTCTGGGGCACTCCAGACATAGACCTCTTTGCAAGTCCACTGAATGCCAAACTTCCCCGGTTCTGTTCCAGGATTCCGGCCCACAACTGTCAGGCAAGGGATGCCTTCCTCCTTCACTGGGGTCAGGACTTCCTTTATGCCTTCCCACCCATTCCCCTCATCCCCAAAACACTCTTCAAACTTCAGAGAGACAGGGGTCGCATGATTCTCATAGCACCACGATGGCCACGCCAAACGTGGTATCCCCTGCTTCTGCATCTCTCTCAAGTGGCACCTCTGGAGTTAGGGCATGCTCCAGATCTCCTTTCTCAGGAGAACAGGATGCTATGGCACACGAATCCCCAGTCCCTGCACCTCACGGCCTGGTTGCTGAAGGCTTAGACCTCCAGGATTTCAACCTGTCCCAGCAGGTAAAGGATATCCTTCAGGCTTCTAGGAAACTTTCCACAAGAAGATCTTATGCCTTCAAATGGAAACGTTTTACTATATGGTGCTCCAGGAGGGGATTAAACCCCCTGGTCATACCCTTAGAATCGATACTAGAGTATCTCCTTCACTTATCGAATTCTGGGTTAAAGACCAATTCGGTAAGAGTCTATCTTAGTGCAATTGCAGCTTCTTATAAGCCTCTAAATGGACAACCAATTTCCTCTCATCCACTCCTATCGAGATTTATGAGAGGCCTTTTATTAACTAAACCTCCCATCAAGCCACCACCGGTAGCATGGGATCTAAATCTAGTTCTCGGGCAGCTCATGAAGCCGCCTTTAGCCACTGCAGCCCTTAGGTTTTTGACCTGGAAGGTCATCTTCCTAATTGCAATCACCTCTGCCCGTCTCATTAGTGAATTGCAAGCTTTAGTGGCTGATCCTCCTTATACTAGGTTTCATCATGATAAGGTTGTTCTTCGAACTCACCCACATTTTATGCCAAAGGTAGTTTTGCCTTTTCATTTAAATCAATCAATTTACCTTCCTGTATTTTTTCCGAGGCCTCATGCCTCTAATGCAGAAAGGAACTTTCATACTTTGGATTGTAAAAGGGCCTTGGCCTTTTACATACAAAGAACACAGCAACTAGAAAGTCCTCACAACGTTTTATAGCTTTTGACCCGATTCATTTGGGACTTCCAGTCTCCAAAAGAACTTTATCTAAATGGATTGCCCAATGCATATCCTTTACTTATAAGAGTAAGGGTCTTCCTCTTCAGGACCATGTCCAAGCTCATAATGTGAGAGCCATGGCAGCTTCTATGGCTAATCTCCAATCTGTGTCTATCGATGACATTTGTCGAGCAGCCACCTGGGCTTCGGTACACACCTTCACAGCCCACTACTGCCTAGATAAAGCCTCCCGTCGGGATGCCTTCTTTGGCCAAGCTGTTCTTCAAAATCACTTTCAAACCTAAACCAACTCCTACCCACCAACCCTGGTGGGATGCCAGAGATCCATGGGAAGAAGGATCCTCACCTTTGACGGTGACACCTTCCTGGTAGGATGCCAGAGATCCATGGGGGAAGGAAGTGGAGTCCTTTCACAGGGACACACAACTTCTGGGGTTCTCTCCCTGGCATCTTCAGCTAGGGAGTCCCCATATGTGAGGACTACATTCCTGCTTGTTCCTGGAGATAGCGTAGTTACTCACCTGTATTAGGTGATCTCCGGGAACAGCAGGAATTTAGTCCTCACAACCCACCCACCTCCCCTAGGAGTTGTTTTTCTCTCTTTGTCTCTTTCCTCTCTCCCTCTATCCTTTCACTCAGCTACAAATTTAACTGAAGAGGTACAGTTGGAAAGGCGGGAAGGCAGCGCGCATGTGCTGAGGGATGCTCCCAAAAGTGTTCCTATTGGACGCTGGGGAGCATTCCCGCACAGGCTCCGTCAGTACCGATGATACCCATATGTGAGGACTAAATTCCTGCTGTTCCCGGAGATCACCTGTTACAGGTGAGTAACTACGCTTTCTCTGTTGTGGATAGTAGGGGTGTGCTGGGTAAAAATTTTCTTAGGGATTTTGTTTAATTTTGCCTCATTTTCATGAATTTTTTAAATTGCATTTTATTACTTTAGGGCCCTTTTACTAAGGTGTCCTGTGGTTTTCCACCTAACATGCCAATAGCGTACAAAATCCAGACTTCTTAAGTGTAAAGCCACTGTGTTGACTATTGGAGGCATGGACAGCATTTTCTAGGCAATTAATGTGCAGCGTTGTACCCTAACACGGCGCTGTTACCATGGCTGCACTTAATTCCACCCAGTGATGTGGAAGTAATTGCATCGCACCATCTGCAAGCATGATGGTGTTCAGTGTTTGCTCCCATGCTGATTGCGTGGTGCTTCCCATGCTCACTCTCCACTCCAACCCACGCACTTAGCACGCCAAAGCACAAGGTGCAGTTAGCTCAGAAAACGGCCCGTGATGTCATAGCCATGTGCTAACAGTTATGATGGGCTACTGCACGCCAAAACCTGCGCTAACCGCAGAGCGCAATATAGCAAAAAGGCACTTTGTCTGCATAAATGCATTTATGTACATTCGTGTTTACATGCATGAAATTGGTTTTAATGTAACTATGAATAGCCATGTATAAAATTTACGTATAAAACAGCAAAATGAAAGCGAGTGAAAGCACATCTCTAGTGTGCATATGGTTTTTAAGGAAGTGAAATCTGAGAAAGGTTTGCTAACTGTTCATTTTTCTGTTCGAAAATAATGTGGCAGGTAGTTTGCACTAACGTTTCTGAAAAGCTTCACCCAAAAATTTAATGAAAAAGTCTTTGTGTTTGTACATTTGCTTGAGCTCATTTGATTCCTTAGTGCACCTTAAAAAGATTTGTGGGAGCATATTTACAGATCACAGTTGATCATTTTTTTTAAAAATGCTGACCACAGAGCATTACAATATAATGTTATTTATTTACAATTCCTCAGTGGGTTGCAAAATAACATATATATACTATAAACAACCATACATATAGTGATTCAACAGAAATCATATAAATAGCCTCAGGAACGTATAAAATACATTGTTATGAAATAAAGAAAATGCCTTCAGGTGTCTACTAGTGATTGAAGTGCCATTGGTAAAGCGTTTCCTCATTTCAGCCCAATACAAGGCAGACCTTGATTACAAATTCTGGCAAGCAATTCTGGCAGTAACTGCATTGTGGCCCATGCCGGGTATCAGGCTTGAGGTAGCAGCTATTATTACGAGACTTTGTCATGGCAGTGGGAAGTGATGGCTGTTGTGTCTGAAAACTTTTCATTGGAGAGAAACGAGAGGCGGGAGCACAGCCAGCCCTAGAGTTTGTCCAAAGTGTTGGAGCCCTAGGCGAACCTCAAGCTTTACACCCCATCTGGCTGTCAAATCCTATTATTTAGCTTTGAATGCCCTGCTTTTGCTGCCCTCCAGAGGTTGTTGCCCTAGGCAACAGCCCTAGTTTGCCTAGTGGCTCAGCTGGCCCTGGGCCGAAGGCAGCACAGAAAACATTTTAATGTTAAATTTGCTGCTCGGCCTTTATCACCACTGTGTGGGCCCTTTTCTGACTGCTCCTCCCCCCTCCATCATGCATTGAGGACTGCTTGGACAAACCTTATGCCACTGTTCCCAAAATAATCACACCAGCACTCTCCCCCGGTGGACATCCAAGCCTACTGGCAAACCAAAGCTTCCCTGGCTGTCCAACCCTCAAACAGCTCCCTCCCACAAGGATCTAATCCTAATCCTCCCTTAACCCTTACAAGTCCCCTTCCAGGACTTACCCAGGGCATCCCTGGTATATAGTGGTCTTCAGGGCAAGAACAGTCCCCCTATGCTACTTCCCTGGCTGATGAAGCATCCAAATTGGTAGGGGTAACCCTTAGCCAATAAATTGGGGGAGCCCTTGTGTTGAGGAGGATGCTCAGATGGGAGGGAGGACTCAAGGTTCATATGGGGGGGTTGGCACATCACGGCTTCAGTATATTCTTATTTTTGTATCTTTTTGGCTACCAGGCCAGTTCTCTCTTGAAAAAAAACAAGAAATGGGAGAGCAAAATTAGCCATGACAAACTTTGAGCCCAACATGGCTGTGTTTTGGTGTGTTGTGCCTGCATCAGAGCCCACTACAAGTAAAGTACATAACAATATACATTAAAATAAATCAAAATAGATATGAATAATAAAAATAAAATGCATACCAATAAGAAGAGTCAAAATATCACAAAAAGATAAAATGAAAAACAAAAATAAGATCAGATAAATATGACTAATTACAAAAACCATTGGTGAATAATTGAGCAATAAAGTGGTGATAAGGTACATATCTGGAGAAGCATACTTACAATTGTAACAACAATGAATGGGTTAGAATAAATTAAACATATAAACCTAAAATGGATGTAAAAAGTATTTATATGATGTGTAATGAAAAATCTATAAAACACATTGATCTGCATAGTAATAAATAAGTGGGATTGGATAAGAAGTGTTTTGAGATAAAAATCAGGAAACTAAAAAAATATTTGTAATATGACTGAGGTGACAATAGATGGCAGTAGAGAAGCATGATAAAATATAAACTAACATGTAGAGGGACAGTGAAATACAGTATTGAGCTTGTAAATAAAACATGAATTCAGTTGATCTTTTTGGCCACCTGGCCAGTTTCCTTTTGAGCCAGGTAGTGCAGGAGCACCCATGCCAAGGCAGGGAACGCAGGCAATTGCAATAAATGTCTGTCCTGACAGTAAGTGCAGGGAAGATGCTGGGCACACCCCTTGCTTTTACCGCACAGGGTTTTCACTTACCACATCTTCACGTTTGCAGCTAAGGTGTGGTAAATATAAATACTTACCACACTTTAGTAAAAGGGCCCCTGTGTGTTTATAAAATAGGTGTTCAATAGACGCTTTATAGGCCTGCCCACATAGGCATCCTCTTATAAAACTGGCATCCTTGGAGGTAAATTTATAAATTCTCCCATGTATAAGATTGCTTTTTATAAAATTGCATCATGCTGTGTGCAGTGCAATGAGGCACGTACTCACTTCACAGCATGGAAGTAGTCATCTTCAAGGAAGGAGTCTGAATGGAGCATTGGTGGGAGTCATGATTCAGGCATGTGCGTTATAAAATATGTGTGCATATGTAGTTTACATGCTATTATTTATGTCTGCTCCCAAGCAGAGGTAAATGTCCATGGATTCAATCAAGTTGCTCTTTCTGCAGGATTTCTGCTAGTACTCCATATAGGCATATAGGTGTCCAGAGGTCCCTATGAAATATACTAAAAATAGGTAACCACGTGGCCTTCACCCAGAGGCAGCCTGTTATAAAATTACCCTCCACAATGGTAATTTCATAATAGGGCATGCTAGGTTAAGGTAGCCTAAAATCTCTAAACCTATTTCATAAAGTTAAGTAGATGCCTACTTGTCTTTATAAAATACTGGTGCAAGTGGCAGAAACTGCATCCTAAAAACAGATGTGGCTATTTCCACCTGCTCTACAGCAAGGCATAAATGAATGGGTGTATAGTTTGAGCATCACTGGTACTTGCAGACCTTGTCTATGCTCTGCCCAGACTGTCCCTTGCTACGCCCACTGGCAAAGTACATGTCAAAATGTCTGGCCCTAGGAGTGTGCTGACATGTTGTCTGCATATGGTCCCGCACCATGAGCAACTCCACATGTGCCTGACTGGCTTAAGAGGGGGCCGGTGAGGCCCATTGCTCGGTTCCATGGCTTACTTCTGTACAGCCGAGGAAGCATCTCCCCTTAACTCCCGCGGCTATGCTAAATCTCAGCTGCCAGCACTGCTGAGTTCATAGAGGTTAAACAGGGGCACTTCCTGTTTTGCGCAAGAGACAGGAAGTGTGCAGGGTTTTTTCTATAGAGTACATGCAGCTTTCTTCAAAACTCTGCAAAGTTTCTTCTTGTCCTTGGGACCCTCCCATGATGGGACCCTCCCATGTTTATCACCAAACAACAGATCACTAAACAACAGTTGGTATTCCAAGGTCTGCTTAAGATCAGCTTATCAGCAGGTCACAGCCCCGCCCCCGCCTCCCGCCTGTACTGTGTTCATGCCTTTCCATTTCCTGGAACTCCATCTCTTGGCTCTGCCTGTTATCTTCAGGGCTCAGAGTATGCTTCCTAGTTGGCCTGTATTTGGCTGGCCTGTATTTCTCCTGTATTTCTCTGGGCCTATACACTTTGCACGTTCCTGTCCAAAGTGTCTAGTTCCCCAGGCTCTCTCATACAAGGCCACAAAATACTCTGCTTCACTAGCCCACATGAGTGTCTTTCTTGTGCCAATCATATGTTACTGTGTATATTTTCAGGCAGGTAAGGGCAGGCAGGTAAGGGTGCAATCATACAAAGCAAACCTATAGAGAAGGCCTGAAATCCAGACTTGGACTGATTATCCCGACTTGGACTGATTATCCCTTCAAGTGACCCAATTTAACCTTTACAAACTCAGTGGTGCCGGCAGCTCTGACTTGTCACAGTTGCGGGAGTAAATGAAAATACTCCTGCAGCTGTGCAGAAGGGAGCTGTGGAGCCAGGCTTCAGGCCTCATTGGCTCCCTCTTAAGCCAGACAGACATGTGCAGGGCCCCTCATTGTGCAAGGCTATGTGGTGGGCTTGGAGCCGCTGGTACTGTAAGAGGACTGCTGCTGGATGTTAGAACGGGATATAGGCTAATGTTGAGGGATGGGGAGTGCCATTGAAAGGGAGATGATGCTGAGAGGGACTGGAATTTGAAAGGGACTGATACTGGGGGAGGGGGCAGGACTGGAAAGGGACTGATGCTGTGGGGATGCGGGGACGGACTGGGATGGGAAGGGAGATGATGCAGTGAAGGACTGGAACTGGACGGGGACTTGGACTTCGGGGCTAGGAATGGCTGATGCTGGGGGATGGAGGGACTGGAATGGAGCTGATGATGGGAGGGACTGGAACTGGAGGAAGACTGGTATTGGGGGCTAGGACTGGAAATGGGCTGATTCTGGGGGATGGGGAGACTGGATTTGGGAGGGAGATGATGCTGGGAAGGACGGGGACTGGAGAGGAACTGATATTGGGGGGGATAGGACTGTAAATGGGTTGATGCTGAGGGATGGGGGACTGGAAGGGAGATGATGCTGAGAGGGACTGGGACTGGAGGAGAAATGATACTGGGGGCTAGGACTGGAAATGGGCTGATGCTGGGGGATGGGGAGAATGGGACTGGAAAGGAACTGATACTGGGAGGTGCTGGAACTAGAAGGGAGCTGGAGTTGGTAGGGGGGGTGTGTGTGAAAAAAAAGATGCTTGGGGAGTGAGAATGTAGAGGGGACAGATATTTTCTATGGGAGGGAAGATAAAAGGTTATACAGAGGGGAACATTTGAGAGGGAGGGGCATAAGAATGAATGGTGCGGTAAGGAGGTGGAAAGGCAGGGTTAGTGAATATCGGAGAAGGAAGTTGCTGGGTGCGTGCGGGGAAGGAATGTAGGAGGCAGAAGTGTAGGTCCTGGAGACAGGGAGATGGCGATCAAAGACTGGGACTTAGGTGGAGACTTTAAAATTGAGTGGAAGAAAAGAAGAAGACAGAATCTAAGATTGGTTGAGTATTGGGAGGGTAAGTGGGGACTCAGATGGTGGGCCTAGGAGCTGTCGTAACTCACTGTCGTAACTCACTAACTTTCTCTGAGTCAGTGACTGCAGCCAATGCTACCCCTAACATTCACTTCCAGTGCGCGGGGCCTTTCACCGCAAGTGAATGCTACAGGCAGCACTGGCTACTTCATGCTGACTCAGAGAAAGAAAGAAGATGCCAGGGATGGTGCCACATGATATTTTTCCCAGGGGGAAGGACTGAGAGGGAGAAAAAGCAAAATGGGATATGCTGGATGGAGGAGATATATATATATATAAGGGCGTGGCCCTTTGGCGTGTGAGTAAAACCTATTTTATATTTGTGTATGCAACTATTATGCTGCTATATTACGGCTGTAATCTATTGTTCTCCTTTCTTCTTGTCTCTTCTATCCTTTTGTCTAGTACTGTATCTCTTATTCTGTCCTATCTTATATCTGGCGTTCTTTTCGTATCTTCTATAATTATATTGTATTGTAAACCGCTCTGATGCTTTGGCCTGAGCGGTATATCAAATGATTAAACATAAACATAAATATATGTGTATATATATATATATATAATAGGGTGGAAATTTTAAGTTATGAGAGAGAAGGGCTATATTGGCCTGGGATAGGGAGGGAGGTAGGAGCGGAGAGATGCCAGACCACTGCAGGAGGAGAAGACTGAGAAGGGGAAGCGGATGGTCTATTGGGGGGGGGGGTGTAAAAAATAGCTGGGGAGGTGGAAGAGAAAGCATGAGATATTGGGCTTTGGGGAGAGGGTAAAACAGAAGAGTGAGGTGATTAGGAGATGCTGAATTGGGCTGGTTAGGGGTTGGGGGGGGGGGGAATGGTGGGCATGATAGAATTACGTGAGAGAGGCCAGAGGAAGCTGGCAAGGAGATGAGTGAGGGAAGCATGGTGATTATAGAGGGTTGAAATGTGGTAATGGGGAGTGGGTGAAAGACAGAGGGGAATAAGACGTTAGAGAAGGAGTTAGATGAGATGGGGAGCTGGGCTGGAGGTTAGAAGAGTAGAAGGAAAGTTGCTAGGTGAAAAATCAAAAGGGGGTTGAGGACGGAGGATTGAAATTTGAGTGGATGAACGAGTAAAGAAAGAAATGAAGAAAAGAACAAAAAACAAAAGATCAGTATGTCGGGGTGGATGTAGACAGAAAAAGGGAAATAAAAATAGAAGAGGACAAATGGTCAGGAGACAATGGAGAGTTAGCAGAGACACAAAGAATGCAGGAGACTGAAGCACTTGTGACTGAAAAATAAAATGCCCAAACAACAAAAGGCAGAAGAAAAAGTATTTTGCTTTGAATTTATTAACTGGGATATGTCAGCTCAGGGAAATGTGCATCATTGATGTCTTTGCACTTTGTTTAGTACAAAAAAGAATTAATTTCATAGTTTTATTTTTCCAGTGTTGTGGTGCATTCCAAGTTTGGGTTTTGGGGTTCCCAGCTCTAAATGTTGATCCCTTGTTCTGTATTTGGTGATGATCTGTCTGTTTTGCGGGTAATGACAGGACTGTGCTATTCTGTTCATGTAGTTCTGTGTAGCAGACCCACTTGTTCTCTTTTCCCAGTAGGAGAGTATTGATTTAAAATTTGTAGTGCTAACTTTTGATAAATAGGGTTAGGTGCTGTGTGAGTCCTGGTAGTGAAGTTATGATATAGCAATTTGCTATGGGTTCTAAATGAGCAGGGTTTTATAACAATGCACCTGACAGTTGGCACTGAAAGACAGTAATGCAGAAACATGGTAGCCTTTCTTTATCTTCCCTGTACATGCAATTGGTATTCAGACACTCATTAAGAGGCATGTTTACTAAAGCGTAATGTGCATACACAAATTTGCACGTGTGTTAAGTGCAACAATATCCATTTATTTCTATGGTCACAGTGGCACTTAACGCACATTAATGTTTAGTAAACATGCCCCTAAGGCATTGTTAGGACAAAAAAGCAGCTTGTGAAGGACTCATTTGAAAGCCACTTAAAATGTTAGATGGGCAGCATATAGATTTTAAAATAAAATAACTTAGATTTATACCAATGAGCCCCAGTGGATATGCAAATATTTGTGCAAATGAGGCCCCACAATGAGTATCCACACATGGTCCCGGAACACCCTTGGACCGCCCCTGCATTCCATCATGTCATCGCGCATACTTTTACACCAGTCCGTATTTTATGAGGCTATTAATATGAGTAAATGGCCACATGTACACATTAATGCTTTAATAAAATTACCTCCAATATGTGCACATTGATATTTCCATAAAATAAAATGTGAAATCAATTTGACGTTCTTAATATACTTCTGTAAATTTGTGGCAAAATAATGAAGGCTACAGAGGCATTGGATTTGGCTCATGCCTTTCTCAGAAGTTCAAGGTGAGTTACATTCAGGTACTGTAGATATTTCCCTGTTCCCAGACGGTTAAGTGACTTGCCCAAGATCACAAAGAATCCAAAAAGTGGTTAATAAGGGATATTATAAAAAAACCTAGTGACCACCAAAATCCTGTTCACTTTTAGATCACAAGGAGGCAGCGGGATTCAAACCTGGATTTTCTCATTGTCAGCTTACTGCTTCAACCATTACGCCACTCCTCCATGCCCTGTTTTTGCATGTAGTTCATACATTTCAGTTTTTGTACAAAATTATTTTGAAAGATTACTATCAGAAAGACTGCTTCAAACAAACTTTCTTGCCAGTTTACAGTATGAGATGATGGGGTAAAGAAATTAGGGCTAATTGTGGGTGGATGATCTGCATTTTGCTTTATGTGGATGGGTGGGAACATGGGAGAACAAAACTTAGAAGCTGGTGTCTTTGCTACTTCTTTCTAGAAATTCAAAACTAGGAGAAAACACTTGCTTCTTTGTAAAATGCAACAGCTCACTGACACCACCTGCTGGATATCTTATATATTGAAAGGAAAAAGAAAAGCCCACGCAATGTAGCCCTTTATATGCAGCTTCACGATCTCTATGCTCTGTAATTTTATCTGTCTGTCATTTAACATCCCATAAAATTACATGTTTGTAAAATACAACTGAGGTCACTCTTAAGCACCTTATTGTATCAAATAACTTGTTTATTATCTCTGACTGTTCCACTACATCTGTAATCTGCAGAAACTTTAGATGTAAGGGTCTTTTAAGAACCCTCCCTATTTCTGTATTCCCTGTGTCCAGGATGATACCATCTTAGCCAAATTAGAGGGTATATGTTTTTTTTTAATTAAATTTTTATTATATATAATCAAAATACAGCATTCAACAATCCAGTTCAATTAAAGAAATAAGAAATATAAAAAAAAATAGAAATTTCAAGAAATTAATTTCACATCATAGACGACAAAGTCAAAGGGGACCAAGAAAAGGGAGCACATGGTTCAGAGCAACATATTTATGAAGGATACTATCATAACAGAGCAATTAAGACATCACAAAAGAGAGGTTGTAATAAAAGTTATATTAGCCAGGTGTCTTTAAATAAAAAACAGGAAGAGATGAAAGACTGCAAATTATTCCTGCCCAATGCTATGAAGGCTGTAAATTCAAGCAAGAATACCTTGAAATGTCTCTATGCAAATGCTAGAAGCCTGAAAAATAAGATAAGAAAATAGAATATATAAATTAAGGGGTATGTTTACTAAAGGGCGGTAAGGGAGCAAGTGTGCCATTAATGCACGTTAGGTGCCCGTGAACTGTTAACACTGCGGAAAGCACTGATAATGCTGGATTAACACATAGATAAAGTTGAGCCAGTTGATGTGGAGCCTGATTCACTATGGGGCACGTCTGGTCCGTCTGGAGGGCCCTGACCAAAATATGGCTGTTTGGATGGTGCAGCATTGGGCCCGGAGACGGCCTGGCATGTCCCTGCTGCAACTCAGGGATGTCCTCCCCGTGGGCCAATTCTTGCTGCTGTGCACCTACCCCTGCAACCCGACCACTTGATCCCTGGCGGGGAACCCACCATTGGCCTCCATCTGTGCTAAGAGGGGCTTCCTGGCTCTATGGAGGGGGGCTGCTGTCCAGAATTGGGGTGGCATCATGTGCTTATTCCACCTCAGAGGTGGAATAAGCTGGGCATCCCTCCACCGATCCCCGGACATGCAGGGCCATCAATAGACTAGACCCTGTATGTCTGGGAGTTGGTCCTACCCCTGCTCCACGCAGTCTCTGCCCCTGTCATGCCTCTGCCTCCCTCAGCACGTACAGCAACTCTGTGCATGCAGTGGGGGACAGAGGCAGAATACTGGCAAGGCGTATAGTAGGACTGCACATACTGGTGGGACGTTCAGCCCTGCTATCTGCCTCATAGAATTGGGGCCAATATTCCCTCTAAGCTGCGCTGGGTCCTCTGCCGGCATTCCTTCCGGGGGGGGGGGGGGTGCAGCATGATTGCCGCCCCGCCCCTCCCCCCACCGGCGGGACTGCCGGCGGAGGACCCGGAGGGGCATAAAGAGAACATTGGCTACAGCGTGTGTTAGACCCAACAGTAGAGTTGTTGGGTCTAACACACACCGCAGCCACTGTTCTCTTTAAGCCACGCCGGGTCCTCCACCAGCATTCCTGCCGGTGGTGGAAGGGACCGAGTATTGATCGCACTGCATCCCCCCCCCCCCACCCGGCAGGAATGCCGGCGGAGGACCCAGCGCAGCTTAGAGGGAACATTGATTGGGGCCATAGTATATTTAGACTTTCAAAATGTTTGACAAAGTTCCACATCAGAGACTCCTGAGGAAGTTCAAGGAGGCATAGGAGGCAGTGTCCTATTGTGGATTGGAGACTGGTTGAGAGAAAACAGAGTAGAGACAAATGGTCTGTTTTCAGAGTACCCCATGGATCTGTATGGGGACTGCTGCTTTTTAACATATTTATAAATGATCTGGAATTGGGGACAACAAGCCAGGTGATTACATTTGCAGATGACACCAAAATATTCGGAAACGTTAATTCGCAAATGGATTGTGAGAAACTGCAGAAAGATCTTGGGATACTGGAAATCCAAATGACAGATGAAATTTAATGTAGATAAGTGCAAAGTGATGCATATAGGGAAGACTAGCCCAAGCTATAGTTACTGAATTCTACGTTCCACATTAGGAATCGCCATCCAAGAAAAGAATCTGGGTGTGATCATAGAGATTACACTGAAATCTTCCATTCAGTGTGTGGTGGTGGCCAAAAAAGTAAATGGGATGTTAGGAATCATATTAGTGTTATTAAGCTCACACCTTTCCAGTAGTAGTTCAAGGTGAGTTACATTCACGTACTTTAGTTGTTTCTCTGCCTCCAGAGGACTTACAATCTAAGTTTGAACCTGAAGGCAGTAGAGGGTTAAGGGACTTGCCCAAGGCCACAAAGAGCACCAGTGGGATTTGAACCCTGACCTTTTTGGTCCAGACCACTTCCTTCACCTCCAGGCTACTCTTCTATTCCTTTTTATGGAAAGGAATAAAAAAAATAGAACAAAGGATATCATAATGCCTCTGTATTGCTCTATGGTGCAACTGCACTTTGAGTACTGTGTGCAATTCTGGTCTCCGCATCTCAAAAATGATATATAACTACATTAGAAAAGGTACAAGGAAGGGCAACAAAAATAATGAAGGAGGTGGAATGACTCTTCTATGAGGAAAGGCTTAACGAGATTAGAGCTCTTCATTCTGAAGAAGAGATGCCTGAGGGAAGATATGATGGAGGTCTATAAAATTCTGTGTGGAATGGAATGGGTTAATGTGAATTGTTTACTCTTTCAAAAAAAATACAAGGACTAGGGACATACCACGAAGCCACAAAGTAGTATATTTAAAGCAGATAGGAGAAAATATTTTCTCTCATCGTACAATTAGTCTTTGGAACTCATTGCTGGCGGATTTGGTAAAAGCAAGTAGTGTAGATGGATTTAAAAAAGATTTGAACAGATTCCTGGAGGAAAAGCCCATAAATAGTTGTTAATTTAGTCCAAGAGAAAACCATTGCTTATCCCTGGGGATAAGTAGCATGGAAATGGCTACTTTTGGGATTTATTAGATACTTCTGACTGGAATTGGTCACTGTTGGAATCAGGACATTAGGCTTCATAGATCTGTGTTCTGACCCAGTATGGTAGTTCCTATGTTTTTATATTCTTAACAGAAAGAAAACATGACTTTTTAAGGATGAGTGAGAAATTACGTTTTGCACTAACCCCTGAGATTTCCCAACTAATATAGCAAGTATCTCCCGGACATAAAGAATTTTTTTGTGTTGACCAGGCTGAAAGAACCTTCAAAACCTATCAAATAACCACAAAGACATTTTAACATAAAACTAGCCCCAACTGAATGAATTCCAGGCCACTTTGTGGGCTGGCTGCATTTTTTTTGGCTGACTTTATATAAATCCCATGGATTCTGGAGGTTAAATGCACAAAAGTGTTGTGTATTAGTGACCCAGCTTTGTGGCCTATTTTCACTATTGTGTCTACCATGAATATTCTCTTTGTTATATTTGTCTGCATGTGAAATGCATATGCAAGTCTGAGGTTGTAATCTCCCTTCTGGAGTTTGAGAGTGGAAGTGGAGGGAAGAGCCTGGATTGGAGCTCAACTACAGAACAATGAGAGGCAATTTCTTCAAATGGGTTAGTTTTGTGCTTGGCATTGTACTTGCATCGTGCCAGAGAGCCTCCTTTTGGAGTTTATAAGATATCACACGTATAGACAATTTATCAAGGAGTGCTTGGAAATTCCTTTAGATCAAGCCTTTGGCACCCAAGATGATGAGAAATATTTCTATATCTTTCTGCCATATTTTCTTGCTCTCTGACTGCATTTCTTGGTACTTGAGGATATTCTCCCTTTCCACACATTTCACAAAATATTCACTTAGAAGTGATGCCTCTATTATTAATGCTATTCTGATGTTTTTCCCCTTTATTACTATGTCTGGATTCCTTGTATTTAGCTTCTTATTGGTTGGAATGAGAATATCCCAGGTGATTATAACCTCTTCATTCCCTGTAATTCTCTTAAGAGTTGTGGTCCCAGTACTTTTCCAGTATAGTGATACTGTAGTATTTACAGAGTTTCCATTGGATGAGATGTTCCACTTTCTTGTGCCTCTCTTTTTAGAAATTTTCTGCAGCCTCCTATGAGATGAGTGACCCTTTCTAGCTCTTTCTTACAAAATCTACCTATGTTTGTTCTCCTGTTTCTTATTATGCATGCTGTAAACCATCTCATCTGTAATCCACTATCTTGGACCATAATTATCATTTTCTCATCCTTTGGTTTCACGTCACCTCTCCTTAATCATTCATGCATCCGGTTTTGATTGACGAATGGTTCCTGGAGTAACACTTAATATTTCCCATTGTATTATGCTTTTTTTCACTCATTGTTCCTCATTTGTTGTTCTAATTCTTTGAAGAGTTTTTTTCCAATTATGATGTTTTCTTCCTTATGTGTGCTGGTGTATTCTCACCCATCTCTTCTTCTCATCAGAATGCTTGCGCACGTTTGATTATGGAGCAGATTTTGGACATTTACTTTCATATTTGAACATTTTTTGCATGTATTGATCAGTTGACACTGTTAAATTGTCCTGGAGGTACCTTCGAGAAGAGGTTCCTGTCTAGTCAGGAAATGGAAGAAGATCCCAAAGAGGGATGGTCTGAGCCCTGTTGTTGGTGGGAATTCTGGTCCTATGCTGTGAACTCTCAGATCCTAGCAGGAGTGACAAGCAGTAATCAGGGATCACAGGCACAAATAAGAGGTGTGGGAGAGAATGTGATATAAACTGGACATCGCATCCTTCAAAAGAAAGGACTATGTGAACATATCTCCATTACATTTATTTATATTCTCTTATATACTGTGCTATTCTGCATCAGTGTGGTTTACATTGAACAACTGAAATTACATTGAACAGTGCATTATAACTTGGAGATAACTATTTTACAGGGAACGTGGGCTATGGAGGGTTAAGTGGCTTGCCCAAGACCACAAGTGGGACTAGAAACCCCAGTCCTTCCGGCCCAAGGTTGCTGTCCTCTAGTGGGATTTGAACCCCCGACCTTCCGGCCTGAAGTACCTCGTCCCAACCACTAGGCCACTCCTCCACTACATCTTTTATAAGCGATATTGTGGAAGGTCTGTCAGGAAAGGTTTGCTTCTTTGAGGATTATATTAACATCTACAATAGGGTAGACACCCTGGGAGGTATGGATAACATTAGGAGGGATCTGGTGAAGCTTGAAGAATGGTTGAGAATTTGTTAGCTTAGATTTAATACAACAAAAATTAAAGTCATGCGTTTGGGCTGCAGAAACTCAAGGGAGCTGTACAGTTTAGGGAGTTAAATACTTCAGTACATGAGAGAAGAATGGGACATGGAAATGATCATATCTGATCTTAAAGTGGCCAAAGAGGTAGAAAAGATCACACCAAAAACCAGAAGAATGCTTGGGTACATAAGGAGAGAGGAATGGCCATCAGAAAAAAGGAGGTGATAGTGCCTTTGTACGAGTCTCTGGCGAGAACTCATTTAGAGTACTGTGTACAATTCTGGAGACTGCACCTTCAAGATGGAATGGGTCTAAAGGGTGACTATTAATGGACGTTTGTCTTCATCATAAAGCAAATGTGGATAGACTTAAAGGCCTCAATAAGTATACTCTAAAGGCGGGAGAGGGGGAGATATGGTCAAGACATTTAAATACCTCCATTTATTTTATTTTTTTATTTATTTATTTAGCTATTTATATATGCCACTTAATCTACAAGCCTAAGCTGTTTATATAAGAACAAGGTGGCCTTTATGGCTTTACATGTAACATTATGACATAAAGCATAATTAATGATTGCAAAGCATAGAACGTCAAAACAAACTGGTAACAACTATTATAACAATAAATAAAGTTGTATCCTAACTTAAGTCAGCTGCTGGAAACAGCCAAGGGGATAGAGGAGGGGTAGGGGGATCAGGAGCTATGATTGGTCCTTCTGGTCGTCCTTTGCATTAGGTCTTTTATGTGAGTCAGAGAAGTGCCCAAGGAAGAGATGTGTTTTGAGATTTTTTCCTGCAGTTTATTATGTCATCAGGTAGTGTATTCCAGAGTATTGGGGCAAATAATGAGAAGGTCCTCCTAGAGGTTCTGAGATTTGTCTTGATGATTATTGTAGGGCCTGAAGTGTGTTGATGGCGTGTTTTCTTCTGGATCTGGTACTGGCTGTCTTTTGTATAAGCGATTGTAGGTAAGTTGCTGAGATAGATCAGGCAAAGTTTTGAAGATGGTGAGTAAGGATTTGTATGTTATTCTTTGTGCAATGGGTAACCAATGCAGCTCTTTGAGGATTGGGGTGATACAGTATGTTCTGATCGGGAGGCATTGGAGAGGAGTCTTGCAGCTGTATTTTGTGCTAATTGGAAAGGAAGTATTGTGGATTTAGGCAGGCCCTGGAAGGTAAGATTACAATAGTCTAAGTGAGGGAAGATGAGTGCTTGAACAATTGAGTGAAAATTGTGGGTGTTGAGAAGTGGTTTGAGGTTCTGGATTGTCTTTAGTTTGATGTAGGGGGAGAGGGTTAGGTGCTGATCCAGTATTACTCCTAGGGAGCGGACTTGAGATTTTACTTGGAAGTGGGTATTGTTGATGTTTATAGCTGGAGGTGGCGTGAAATTGCTGTCTTGGGTGATGCATTTCTGTTGTGGTTGATGATCATGTTCTGTTGCTTGAGCCAGTCTGTGATTGTTGTGAAATATTTCTTTATGGTTGAGAGTGTGGGTTTATTTGTGGAGATTGGGGTGTAGATCATGATATCATCAACATATATGTGGTATAGTATGTTGTGTGCCATTATGATTGTACATAATGGTTGAAGGAAAATGTTAGAGTAGGGATGAGAATGCAGATCCTTTTGGGACTCCTTGGCTTAGTGTGAAGGGTGCTGAGCTGGTAGTTGCGATTTTCACTTGGAGTTGCCGATGAGTAAGGTATGATCCGAACCATGTTAGCATGTTTCCACCCAATCCTATTTGTTGGAGCCTGTGGAGGATGATGTTATGTGGGACGGAGTCAAATGCCACCTTTATGTCAAGGAAATACAGGATAAATCCTCAATTAGGTTTATCAAGGCCTTTCATTAAGATGTCGGTGAGGGCAGCGAGTAGTGTTTCTACCCCATGTTTTGGTCTAAAACCGTATTGTTGGGGGTCGTGTGGAACATGAGAGTTGATGTGATCCTGAAGCTGGGTTTGTACAATTTTTTTCAATTATTTTTGCCAGGGAAGGCAGGCCCACAATTGGTCTGTAAGAGCTTGGTTGTATTTTGTCCAGGATAGGCCCTTTTAATAGGGGGCAGATGGAGGCGTTTTTTTAGTTGCTTTGGCAGATCGATTTATTTGTTTTTATATACTGCCCCATCAGGAAATCAAGGTGGTTTACACTGAACGATTATATATTACATGGATATCCTTGTTAAAGTGAGATTGATACTATTTTAAGGATTGTAATGATAAGCTCTGATCTTGCGATCTTTATCCAACTCACTGGAAAGAGGTCCAGTGGGGATGTGGTGGTATTAATACATCCATACTATAAATGCAGAGGAGCTGAGCCACTTTCAGTTGAAAGGAAGCTCTGGAATGAGGGGCCATAGGATGAAATTGAAAGGGGATAGACTCGGGAGCTGTGGCAAACCTACATTTTTGGGGCCCTGAAGCTTGAACTGTTATGGGGGCCCCTTCACAACCAGCAACGAGGTCTGGGTAACCACTGTTATCTTCTTCAATGGGGTTATTTATTTATTTTTATTTATTTGTTCCACGACAGATCACCACAATTTTTTTTTTAAATTTAACCACTACATTTCAAAAAGTTTTTTTGTTTACAGCTAGCATACATAATACTTTAATAACCTTTTAAGTTTTATTTTAACTATTATTTTGTATTGAATTACACTATATTATTATTTTTTTTAAAAACCTTCTCATACAGTAGACCCAAAAATTTGTAAGCAATGTAGACTAAATTTGCTTCTGGGGTCCCTCTGGGATTAGGGGGCCCTGAAACTTAAGCTTCATTAGTTTCACAATAGATCTGCCCTTGCTCAGGAGTAATCTAAAGAAATACTTCTTTATGGAAAGGGTAGTGGATACGTGGAACAGCCTCCATCCAAGTGGAGGTGGTAGAGAATTCAAGGTTGGCTTCAACGACAAAATCTCCACATAGACTACACCAAATTAGAAGCTCTCATCATAACTCATAATAGCTCATTCATGCCCCCCAACCAACCTTAACATACATCAGAACAACATAGAGATCAAGCAAAAAGTGAGATATCTTGAAGTCATACTAGACTAAAAACTCTCTCCAAACACACATTTCCAAAACAACAAGATCAGCATACCACAACTACGAACAATAGAAAGACTCAAGCCACTCCTAGACAAGAAGAGCTTCCGTACCATCTGCCAGGCCATGATTATGCCAATACTAGACTTCTGCAACTCTGTTTATCAAGGCTTACCAAAACATAGCACCTAACCTCTACATCTAATACAGAGCACGGCTGCAAGAATAATATCTGGGATACCGAAGGACCCCACATAACCCCAACCTTAAAACAATTGAACTGGCTCCCAATCCTCCAAAGATCCAAATTCAAATTGCTTACCATCATCTTTAAGATAATTCACCAAATGGCACCAATTACACTCCGACCAATCATAGAGAGAGATCCAGAAACAAGAAACAGACAATCATCTACTAAAAACCTATTGCTCATACCGAAGGCAAAAACTGAAGCAAAATAGATAACCAGCAACAGAGTACCCTCCCTCTATGCACCATTGCTCTGGAACTCATTACCAGATAACATAAGAGTCACCACGAACCTCAAGGATTTCCGCAAAGCCGTAAAGACATTCCTATTCTCTGAGCACTATGACAGCATTACTTGATGAATACCACCTAGACCTACCCTACACCCTAGTCCCTACCACATACCATCCCACTACTCCTTGGACCTAACCCAAAAGATTTAATGTTCCACTGTATAATGCTACTGTATAGTAGTTCACCCAAGTTCATATGTTATATGTATACCTATCCAAGCTAATTCACCTGTTCATTGTAAAAAATGTTCAAGTTGTAATGTAAACCAATCTGAATGGAAGATAGGGTAGTATAAAAAACCTGTTAAATAAGAAAGCATGGGATAAGTACAGAGACTCTCTGAGAGACGGAAAGGGATTATAGAACTTCATAGTTCTTATGAGTGGACAGATAGGCTAGGTATTATAGTCTTTACCTGCTGTCATTTTCTATTCCTATGCACAGTAAAGTCAGTTGGAGCATCCCAGTCCAGTCTTGGAGTTTTTGTGGAGAAGGGTGATCTGGCTGCACCTGGCCCTGTTGGCCTATCCCTCCCCTTCTTCCCCGCCCTCCCCACGAGAACATGCCCCTTGAAGAACAGTATAAGTGAGATAAGGAGATACAAAGGATTGGGAGAAGAAATCTAGCTGTTTGCGGGCCTCTGAGGTTATGAAGGATCCCCATGATGAGGGATCCTTTCCATACAGAAAAGTGCATCTGTGTGTATTGGAAGTATGGCAATGCATACAACAAAAGTTCCTGAACGAGCACAAGTTAGCTGAAGTTGAAACCTTGATAAATGACTCTACTGCTCAAACTGCAGTTATGTAATTGGGGACCATTTGCTTTCTTTCTTGTGAGAAAATGCCTTTGAAACACTTGAGACAAACAAAAAAAACAAACAAACCAAGAACTCTAAACAAAACAAAATATAATCAGGCTTGACTATGGGAAAAACTCTACTTCATAGTAGATGAGATCATAGGGCAACCCAGGTTAATCCTAAAGGAGGGGGATGTTTGCTTTTTTGCCGAGATGAGACGTGGCATTATATATCAAAAGCTTCATCCACTTTGGTTTTAAATTATGCGATTAGCATGAGTATAGCATACAAGTGTGTGACATACAAGAAGAAAATCAGGGCTGATTAAGTAGAATAAAGGGTGCCAGATTGGATGTCAGTGGTGGGAGGGGCACAGGGCAAGGCGATGCCTGTGCTGTCTCCTGTACTACAAGCAGCCATTGTCTGCAACTTTCTCTTCACTGCAAAAGAAGTCACCACTGGATTCTTCTCTCTTCATGGCGGAAGCAGATACTCTTGGCTTTCTCTCTCTTCGCAGCTAAGGTGTCGACCTTCTTGCACTCTGTTGAGCTCACTATCATATGCACTGAACAACACCTTGGTTGTCTTGCATTTTTAACCATTTCAATGTTTTTAAATATTTGCCACTGATGCGGGCATTCACTGCCGAAACACTGATATATCAGGCATAATAAAATTTGTTATTTTCATTTGGATTTCCACCACATTTTGTTGTGTTCTTACTTGGAGGGGAGGTTTTGTTCTGACCTCCCTTCTTGTACTTCTCAAGCTTCCTACTGTCTAGTGACTGGTAACTGTCACTATATTCTGCATAGACCAGCTTGTTCTTTAGGTCCTAATCACTTGTGAGTACCAGAGGACTCAATCTGAAGGGAAAGGACATTGTTATAGGTAAACATAGACAACCTAAGCCAAGGGTTCCCTAATGTTCATCACTGAGTTGTTGTCTAGTCATGACCATCTCTTGATGCATATGATCAGCAACTGTGCATTAACTACGTGGGAGTTTAGAAAATTATCCTCATAGTAGCACCGAGTATAAATAGAGCGCTGCGACCGCTGCCATCTCTATCAATTTTCATCAGGTCTAACTAAAAGCATATTATCTGTTTATCTCAGCAGTGTTTTTCAGAAGTGGCCTCCATTTCGCTCTTCTCCTTTCGATATGTCTCCTTCCTCCCACCAAATCTTCCTTCTAATATACTGTAGCTGCTCTTGAATTAAACAACACACTTTTTTATTATCATGTGGGACTTTTTGCCATTTCAAGCTAGGTGACTGACCCAAAAACATTTTTTTCTCTCAGCAACGTTGTAGTCCCATGAGAATTTTCAAAACGTGAAGGTTGGAACTGTCAGGTTTTACACTAGCATAAATAGCCAAAAAGTTCATTAATGTAACACTAGAAGCCCCAAATGGCATCAATTGACGCAAATGCATCTTCAAAGTTGTATACCAGCGCCACTGCTAGAACCATGTCAGTCATGTTCCATGACTTTGTTAGCAAGGTCAAGATGTTCAAATATGAGCATCGAAAATTAATGACAGATGCACCACCTAGCGGTGAAATGAATTCATACCTAGAAGCCCCAAAGTACGTCAATTGACGCACTCAATTGTCTTGGATGAGTCAATTGATGTACTTTGGGGCTTCTAGGTATAAATTCATGTTCCCGCTAGGTGGCACATCTCAATCACTGTTTACAGTTTTACTCCGACATTACAAACAATAAAGACATGATGATGTCATCTAATGATGTCACATACTGCATGTATTTAACAAATAAGTAACTTCACATTAATTCACATCTGCATTTCATGCTAAACGCAGTCGTCGTGATAATGCGTCAATTGACGCACTTTGGGGTTTCTAGGTAAAATGCCTTTTCGGGCTTCTAGTGTTAAAGTGTGATCACTTGTCCCAGCTCTAGGCTGGTGTAAATGCCCATGTCTAAATTGGTAAGGAACATGGGTTAAGTTATAAGATTTTACAATTTATATATGGTGCTTCATCCAACTCTGCTCCTGTCCACACCCACAAACAAAATATGTGTAATTGGGTGTGTGTCTCTTCTTGCAGAATAGTGACTATGTCATTTATGCATGCAAGTGGCCATTTATGTGCATAGATGATTTACACTAAATGCCTAGATTTACGTTTCTTATGAAATTATCCCCTGTATTTGCAGCAGTACTAAATCTATGTATTAATTAAAATGCTGATGCCGGCTTTTAAGTTTGTGTGCGTGTAAATGGGCATAGTCAGGAGTGATGCGGTTAAACCTGGGGAGTGGGATATTCAGTGGTGCATAGTCATTTTGTGCTGCTGAATACCCCCTCCTAACGCTGTTGGTTGCTCTAATGCTAACTGCGTAGCGTCAGAGTGTTCCGGGGGGGGGGGGGTGGCGCTCAAGTTAACCAGGCAGCCGCAATATTTAGCCTCATCCCGGTTCATTTAAACTGGCTAGCATTAGGCACAAAAAAATGATTTAGCTCTCCGACTAGCGAATGGATGTCCCTGCTGCCTGGTTAGCTAAACCGCTAACTGGGCAAATCAGATATTCAATGCCAGTGGCCATAGATGACGCCAGCAATGAATAGCCAAGCCCAGTTGAAAATGATGACATCCCGCCGTTTTGCCAGCACTCGCTGCTGCCGTTGATTATTGGTCCCATCATATGTATTGTATATGTATTTATTGTACGCTGTTGTATGGTGTTTCCCATAATATCAAATGCCAACTTGAGGCTGGCGGCATTTTTAAAAGTTTTATGTAGCTGCCATATGGGAACATTTTGAAATAGTTTCAGCTTCAGACTGACAAGCGCCGTTATGAGAGACAGCTCTGATTGGGAAGAAGCGACTGAGGATTGCTTCAGTCCCTTGAAGATCCAAGGATGGAGTAAGAGATGGGGTTGAGGGGCATATTGGGGGACCTCAGGGGCTGGCCATAAGCCCTGGGGTGAGGTATATTCTTGTATTTAAAGACATAGTTCCGTTTGTTTGAGTTTTTGACTGGGATCAGCTTACTTTTGAAAAGAAAATAAATGAGAAAATAGACAAAATTTATTGTTCTCCTTCATTTTGTGTTTGAAAGGAATTGAAGCAGTCAATATGCAAAACCAAAAAGGAAACCAGACAGATCACAGCCAGGGAGATGCAGATGTTCTTCAATCAAGATTTATCATGGGACCTGATTCGGCTGAGTTTTGGCAAACATGCCTCTGTCAGGGGTCTATAAAAAAATATATATAATATAAATACATTGATAGAAAATATAATAAAAATAAGATAAAATATATGAAATGGCATTACAGAAATCCATTCAATACATATAGAAATAATAAGCAAATAATACGTATAAAACATCATTCATTCTAGAAACATAAAACCAGGATGTAGAAACTGTCTGCCAGTAATTCAAGAGTGCATATAAAAGCCACTAAAGCCCCTCTTACTCCCCCCCTTTTCCCCTTTCCCCCTTCCCTCCCTTCCCTCCCTTTCCCCCTTCCCCCTGTTCCTTTTTCCATTTTTTATTTCAAGTTGCATACAGAGTTTTTATATTGCATATTGCAATACTATTTACTTCTGCTTCTTAGGTGCTTTTTTGCAAGTGCTTACTTATCTTGGTTGCTTTTCTGATAGCCGGAATCAGCTATCTGATAGGGGGGATTGTATTACCAAATCTATTTTCACAAATAGAACAGCTATGGATGCTATGCATTTATGTTTTGTAGTCTTTCTTTATCGTTTTTTTGGCAGTATTAGGTCCATTTCTTTAGTGGCTCTTATATGCACTCTTGTGTTACTGGTTTTTACATCCAGGTTGGGCACGCATTGTTTTATGTTTATGGAAGGAATGATGTAAATGTACATATTATTTGCTGCTTGTTTCTATATATATTGTATGGATTTCTGTGATGTCATTTTATATTTCTATCTTATTTTGTATTCTATTTTGATCAATGTATATATATTTATTATATTATATATATTATATATATATATATATATATATATATATATATATATATAGAGACGCCTGATGCAGGCATGTTTGCAGAAACTCAGCCGAGACGGGTCCCATAATAAATTTTGATTGAAGAGCATCTTTGTGTCTCAAAAAGCCACCGGGACTTTTCTGAACAGAGGAAATGAAGATTTGTGACAAAGATGTAGAGGGAACAAGTTCCAAAGGCAAGGTCCGAGATAAGAAACGGCCAAATGGCCCGAGACTTCAGGTCAAAGGGTGGGAATCTAGAGAAGAATGTGAGCTGTGGTATAGAGGAGGGTGATAGTCACCAGATAAAGCAGGAATTCACAATAGAATGCACAATGAACTAGAATGCAAATTTTAAATTTGAGAAGGGTAATGATAGGTAGCTAATGATGAGCCATCAGAAGGAGAGTTGTATTATCACTGAGGCATGTATCAGTAATGGCTATAGACTGAGCAAGTTAGGGACATTTAAGGGAGTAGAGGGGTAGTCCATTTTAGAGGCTGTTGCAGTAGTCAATCTTTGAAATGACAAGGCTAAGACTTTAAGCTAGGGAGTGAGGAAATAGGACCTGGCAGAATGGATTTTTTGAAGTGCAAAGAAGGAAGATTTGGAGACTTGGCGCAGAGATGGCTGAGGGGAAATATGATAGAGGTGAATGGCATTTAGTGGGTGAAAATGAATTGATTGTTTTTACTCTGTTAGAAAGTGCAAAGACTAGAGGACACACCATAAAGCTTTTTTCACTCAACGCATAGTTAAATTTTAGAATTCATAGCCAAAAGATGTGATAAAAGTAGTTAGCAGAGCTGGGTTTAAAAAGAATTAACAGTTATTAGATGTAGACTTGGGAAAGTCCACTTCTTAACCCTGGGAATAAGGAAGATGGCATCTATCTACTTGTTGGGATCCTGCCAGGTAATTGTGGTTGGCTTGGCAACCGTTAGACAAAGGATACAGGGCTTGATGGACCTTTGGTCTTATCCACTAAGGCAGTTCTGGTGTTCTTATATCTTAGAGTTGACATTATGAGGATTTTCAGCAGTGAGAGGTATTGACATCAGAGGTATTTTTGCTGGTGGACTCCTTGCTCCTAGATGTGCAAAAGGTTTGAAGACCCTCGCCAAGGAGGGTGCTTACATGCTTGCTATTCTGTGTGACCCACAAGTGGAAGAGGGTACCTTCCTTCAGTGCAACACACTGATTTACTGGGGAGATAGGCTTCCAATTAAAGTGGAAGAACGTGTACCAGAGGGAGAGGGCAGTGGTGATGCAACAGGAGAAAGAAGAAGCATGCCAACAAACAGCATTGGCAGCATGAACATCATCTTGTCAACTAGAACTTCTTCCCCTGTCTTCATATGATAAGTCCCCTGTAGGCACCACAGAACCATCTTTGTTGACACAGACCATAAACAGCAGTGACTAAGACCTCTACACAAATTTTTATGACATTGTATCATTCAGAGCCTATCAAAGCAATGACCACAGACTTGTTGGCACATTGGACAAACAAGTCAACAGGCTGGCCAGACCTGGCCAAGGTCAGCTAGCATTTCTTTTCCTGCTCGCCAACCAGTTTGCTCAATGAATGAATATTCCTAAGGCAGGGTGTACTGTAAGTTCACATCATTCACAGCTAGCCGCAGACTTGGTAGCAAAGCTGCTGTTTTCTAAAAGCAAACCTTCCTCTGCATGGTTTCCCTCAGTCTGCATGTGAGGACAGAGTCCACAGCTGCAGTAAAACAACACAAGCCCTCACCATTTGCCACTTCAGCCACTACTGCTTGGTCTCTCTTTATTTTTCTAGTGGATTATGTTAGCCCAACATAAAAAAATATAAAAATAGAGAAAAACCTCATCTTTCCCTGACCCTGCTTACTGGAGCAGCTGCTCATTTCACTGCCTGTCTTGCCTGCTCCGGTCCTACTCATTTGATACAAGTCCACTGACCTACTTTAACCATTGCTTCTGCTATTCTAGCTGCTGTTGTCGCACAGTGCGATCAGCTGCCCTGCCACACTCTTTTTCCACTAGGAAGTTCTGCCTCCAAAAATAAATAAAAAATAATTCCAAAAACAGAATGAAAAGAAAGAAAACAGAAAAACAAAATCCTCCCCTGTTGTTAGAGATGTATTTACTAAGCCTTGCATCGGTAATGTGCATATCGGCCATGTTACTACCACTACCACTAATACTACTTACCATTTCTATAGTACTACAAGGCATACACAGTGCTGTACAGAGAGATACAAGAGACAGCCCCTGTTCATCAGAGCTTACAGTCTAGTCAAGACGGACAACACAGCAACTGGGGACTAGGATATATCTTGGGAAATGGTAAGGGAACACATAAGGAGACTAAGGGGTTCAGGATTCCTCCTCTAGAGTTAGTGTCTTGAATTGTGTAAGCGTTTTGTTGTCTTCTGTCCTATCTTTGATGCCTCAGCTTGTTTATGCCGCTGAAGCTGTTGCTGCCCAGTATGATCAGCTGCCCTGCCACTCTCTCGTTTCTGCTGGGTTATTTTGTTCATCGTAGGAGAAGTGCTATTAGGGTAAGTATTAGGACTGTTCAGTTTAATTTTCAGATTCTCAGTTAGGGAGCTGGAGGCCTTGAAGGTCATTGAAGGGGGCCACTAAGCTAAATGCTCATCTAGGGCAACTAATACCTTTACACCAGCTCTACTGAAATGGCTAATGAAAACAAGTCTGGTGGACCCCATTACGTCCAACAGACTAGTTTGTTTCAGATAAGTATTGTAAAGATGAAGCAGGCATTAATGTTTGCATGCAAAGCATGAGCATAAGTGCGTATTTTATATAATACATGTGTAAATTGCAACTTCACCCAAACTCCTTCCCTCAACATCAAGTGCATGCTTACTTGTATCGCATAGGCTTCTAGGTGTGAGGCAGTTTTATAAGATGCCTTTTACGTGTGAAAATTCCATTATAAAATTACCTTCTAAATGTTGCTGGTGTGTTCAATTTCATTTTAAATTATTCCCTGACGGCTTCTGTGCCACTGATGTCATGGAGCCCTACCCCTTCCCTACCATCTCAAACTTATGCTATGTGGTCTCAACCCTTTCTCTGTTCTACCTCTTCTAACACTGATGATTCCTTCCCCATCCGATGCACATGAGTCGGGGTGTGAGGTGGGGAACTCGGCAGTGCTATAGAAGTGGGAGAAGAGGATAGGTAGCAGCTATATTAGCCGTGATCACATGCAACTATGCGGTGTCATCAAGGGGTAAGAGGAAAAGAAAAGGCTTTACTAGGGTAGAGCTATGGACAGGAAGCATTAGTAGAAGGAGTGGAAGATAGAAGGGGCAGAGATCAGTAGCATTAGAGGATTTTGAAAGAGTTGGTGTGGACCTACAATAAACAGAGGTTCAGGTGGAGGAGAAGTGGAGCAGAAACACTGGGAAAGGAGGGAGACAGCTGTAATTTGATGGAGACATGCTTTTTCTTTTAAAAGTGGTTCATTTCATCTCTTCAATAGACCTTCAGACTTTTCCACAGGTCATGAATTTGTTAGCCTCGTTTAAAGAAGTTTGCATACTTGTAGCTCTTCTCATGATCCCAAGCTGCTTCTGCATAGTCCAGTTGTCTAACGGCTATACAAATGAATAACAATAATAATAGACACTCCTCCTTAGCACGTTCCAGAAGTCTGAAGCATTCTCATGCACAAAGGTCCAAAATATTGAAGTGAACTTGAGGTGTGAGAGTTAAGTAGAAACATATACCTTTTCTTCACTGAGTGAAGTCAAATCATTGACACATGTCCGGCTCTACTGTGGTAAATCTAACCTTTGGCCTTTTTATTTTGCAGGTAAACTGCATTTTGGAAGCCTTTGGGCATGCTAAGACAACACTCAATGATACATCCAGTCGTTTTATAAAATACTTTGAGCTGCTGTTCTGTGAAAGAAAAAAATTATTAACTGGAGGTAAGCATGAGATTTTAGAACTCGCATCAACCACAAGAGGGCAGAAAAGCACAGGAAAATTATAAGTAGGCAGACTATTACACTCCTAGCTCAGAGGCTTGTAAGAGTGTCTTGGAGTTTAACCACTTCAGTGCTAAGAAGATGTGATTCTTGATAAAAATTCTAATTGCTTTGCATGGAGAGTCACAAGAAAAGCATAGCATTTTTAACTGGAATCTCTTAAAAACATATGA
This sequence comes from Ichthyophis bannanicus, assembly GCA_033557465.1. Classification (NCBI taxonomy): domain Eukaryota; kingdom Metazoa; phylum Chordata; class Amphibia; order Gymnophiona; family Ichthyophiidae; genus Ichthyophis; species Ichthyophis bannanicus. The sequence continues at coordinate 619,826,249 of CM066033.1, forward strand.
TTTGCCATACTGGGCAAAGGTCCATAAAGTCCAGTCTTCTTTTTCCAAACAGTGGCCAATCCAGGTCACAAGTACCTGGCAGAATCCAAAATTAAATAGATCCCATGCTGCTTATCCCAGGAGTAAGCTTCAGATTTTAACATGTGTATCTTAAAAATTGTTTATGGATTTTTCCTCCAGGAACTTGTCCAAACCTTTTTAAACCCAGTTACACTAACAGCATTTACCACCTCCTCTGGCCATGAATTCCAGAGCTTAATTATGCATTAAGTGAAAAAAAATGTTTGCTTTGATTTGTTTTAAATGTAATACTTGATAATTTCATGTTGTGTCCCTAGTCTGTACACTTTTGAAAGAGTAACTGGTTTACATTTATCTGGTCCACTGCACTCATTATTTTAGAGTGCTGTATCACAGTGGTTTCCAACTGGTGGCCTTTGGACCACAGGGGATCCATAATAGCATTACAGGCATTCTGCTGGATTCAGAATCTCAAAAAAAAAAAAAAAGGTAAGGATTGGTTAGGAGAGAGAGACTGGAAAGAAGTGTCTTGGGGTGAGAGAGAAAGACTTAGACCAGTCTGGACTGATTAAGGGAGAAAGAAAGACAGTGAATGCTGCAGACAGGAAAGGGGAGAGAGAGAGAGACTAGTGGGAACAGGCTTGGCACTCAGAGAGGATGATCTAGGGGATCTCTAGGAACAAGCAGGAATGAGTCTTCACATATGGGTACGTCGGTACCGACGGAGCCTGCGCGGGAACGCTCCCCAGCGTCCAATCAGAAAGCTTTTGGAAGCATCCCTCAGCGCCTGCGTGCTGCCTTCCCGCCTTTCCAACTGTCTCTCCTCAGTTTTCGTTTTTCCGCGGAGCCGGCAGGACGTACTCCTGTCACCGCAGAAAATTTTTTTAATTCTTTAATTCTTTGTTTTCTTGTGGTCGCGGTTGTTTTTCCCGCTTCCACCGGTACCGCCGGTGGGTTTTTTCTTTTCTTTTTCTCAAACTCAGGGAGAGTTTTCCCTCAGTTTCTGTCTTAAATTTTTGGGCCTGTAAGGCCTCTCCATCATGGAGCCGCCTTCTCCTAAGAAGTGCCTTAACTGTGGAAATACAGTTTTCTTTTTAGATGCCAATAACTGGTATCTAACCTGTTTGGTTCCTGACCCTTTTCCTCCAGAGCCATTAGGCTACAATTTTATGAGAAGAGATTTTCCATTTCGAGTTTCCCTCGATACCGAGTTCCCTTCCAGTGTCAGGGCACCGAACAATTCTTCTCTACAGGATCAGGTAACCCACAAACAGTCTGTTAAGACTAGCCAATCCTTGAGTGGGAGGTCTCATGCCAAGCATGATGACGGCTCCGGCCTTGCCCTCAAGACCCTATTGGCTTCAAAACCCCGGCGGGAGTCTTCGGTCTCTAAAGCCTTTCAGGGGTTTCAGGTTGTTCCTGGGGCTCACCCCTCACAGAACATACCTGAGCCATGCTCAGTGGTGGCATCCGCTTCGAGCGGTACCGATTCCCCGGCATCGGCACTGGTGTCGAGTGATCCACTCTTCGCCAAGGATCGTCATCTGGCGTCCTCGGTACCTTCGGGACCGATCGATACGTCCCAGATTGACTTTCCAGTATCAGAGCCATGCTCGATGGTGGCATCCGCTTCGAGCGGTACCGATACCCCGGCATCGGCACCGGCACCGGCACCGGTGTTGAGTGATTCACTCTTCGCCAGGGATCGTCATCTGGCGTCCTCGGTACCTTCGGGACCGATCGATACGTCCCAGATTGACTTTCCAGTATCGGCAGCATCGCCGATACCCCCACCGACGTCTGTACCCTCTAGACAAGCATCGATAGACTCGCTCCCTTCGATGCCGAGTCTGGAATCGATATCTAGTCTAGAAGACTGGGTACCGACGTGTCTCGGAACCGACACTTATCGATTCCAGATGCGTAGTACCGAGGATACTCACCAAGGGTTTTTGGTTACTTCGGTACCGCTTGAACAGCCTCCGATGACTGCTTCGATGGTGTTATCGCCTCCGATTCCGGCACAGTTACAGGTATCGGTATCGATGCCGGTTCCTGCAGTAACATCGGGACCAGCCACTTCCATGCCTTTTTCACCAGGATCGCTCCTTTCTATACCTAGTTTGGAGTCGATACCTGGCATGGACGATGCAGTACTGACTGTCTCAAGTCGTAACTGCCAGTACCAGTATCCATCTAGTGGGGCTCTTTTTCTGCACCGGACCAGTACCTCCTCCGGTGTCCAGGCTACTGCTTCAACTTTACCCTATCCAGGGATGGTTCCCATTGGAGATCCTTCTTTTCAGAAATTTCTCCTTGACATGGCAACATTCCTTGCTATTCCTATCCCTGGCTATGATCCCACTCAAGACTCTCCTGTGGAAAAGGAAAATATAATGCTTCCTTTACATCATTCTTTGCAGGATCTTCTTCTGACCATATGGGAAACACCTTTAAGGGTTTCCTCACCTTCTACAGCAACTAATGTTCTGTATCAGGTGCCCCCCTCTCCAGGGTTTCAAAAGACTCAACTTCCCCATCATTCCATTGTAGTGGAATCAGCAATGAGGAAGGTAAAAAGCAAGAAGAAGCATTCTTCTTATCCGCCAGGTCGTGCATCTAGAGCACTTGATGCCTTTGGACGTCAAACCTTCCAAACATCTATGCTGGCAACAAGGATTATCTCTTATATTTTTTATATGAGTCTATCTCTCCAGGAGATCACAAAGAAATTATCTCTTTTGACTCCTTTTCTATCAGAACCCAAGGCTGCAGACTATTCCTTACTTCTTAGTCATAGCCAAAATATCTCTTGGTTTCTTTCTCGTGCTTCTCTAGACTCTTTTGAGTCTGTTAGTAGAACCTCTGCTATAGCCATAGGAGCACGACGTAGAGCCTGGCTCCAGGCTTCAGACTTGAACAGATGGGCACAACAAAGACTGGGTAATACTCCTTGTACTGGAGAAAATCTCTTCAATAGGGAGGCTTTACGTCAGGTTGCTCATTGCTCCACTGACTTCCCTGTTTCTGGGGGCTATCCTAAGCCTTCTCCTTCCCCAGTAGGTAGGAAATGTCCTACCAAACCTTCTTTTCCTAGGAAAAGAAGGTTTCACTCTTCTCCTGCTCATTATACAGATGTTTCCAAGCAGGGGAAACCTCGCCCTAGTCTGAAGAATCCAAACTCTAGCCAGGCTGAACAAACCCAGCAACCATAGGTTCCTGAAGGTTACATCCTACAGTTAACTTCTTTTTAGCAGAAGTTTTTTCACTGTTTTTTCCTTCAAAACTCTACACATGGATTCCTTACTTTTCTTCCTAGATATGCTGAGCTGTCAGGACATTCATGTCTATGGGTCACAGGTTTCTCCTCTTCTTCCCACCAAGAAGAGAAGTTAACAACTATCCCATGATAGTTTTCTGTCCCAACATGAACATTTTTTCCTTCCGCAGACTTACTATACGGTAAGTCACCCTTCAGCTTCTACCCTCTCATCCAGGGTTCCCCCTGAATGAGTGGTATCATATCACTGCACGGCTTCTCTAGCCTTTCATTCCAGTGTAGAGTTTTGTCCCTTGAATAATTCCCTTCTTTTCTCTGGGCAGCTCATCAGACAGGGACAGGAATTTCTCCTCTCTTTTTGTCTGTTCTCTCTGTTTTGTTTTTTTTTTTTTTTTCACTTTTCATTGATCCTCTCTTTTTTTTTTTTTTTAAACTTTTATTTTCATTTTGCAACAAACAAAAGAAACAACACACCAAAGGAGACAAAACAAGTATACAATAAGGAAAAGCAAACCCCATTACCCCCCACCCCCATGCTTCTTCTCTAAACCGACAGTATCAGCATGTGAGCGCTTCCAAACAACAGTGATCGTACATCAAAACGAACATAAATAGTATCTGCGATACAGAATGATCACGTGACAGAGATTTATACAAAGTTAAACAGTCAGATGAGAGCATTTAGCATTGTGAACATAGTCATTGAGCATCTTCCATTTAGACAGATGTTGGGGAGTCTGAACGGAAGAAGCAAACATACGAGGTAGTTGTTCATATTTACTATAGAGACAGACATGATTCCACCATTCATTAGGGCTCAGATGGGAGCTATTTTTCCAGTATTTCGTAATTAGGGAAATAGCGATGCCCAGCATAAAGTCTAAAAGGAAGTAAGCCGATTTTGGAAGAGAGGGGATCCCCGCAGCTGAGCGGAGTCCCACTATCCTCCAAGAAAGGGGCTCTTGAAAGTGCAAAATAGATTGGATACGACCCCAGACCCGACGCCAGTAATACTGTAGTGCGGGACATTCATACATAACATGAGTTAATGAACCAATGGCCGCATGGCATGTCCAGCATCTATTGCCCTGGGAGGTGTTCCATTTGGCTAATCTGTCAGGAGTATAGAAACACCGGTGGGCTAGAAAGAAGAGTGTCTGAGTGAGTGAGGCGGATCGGGAGACCCGTGTCACTCTACTCCAGACGAGGCTCCATTGCTCCGGGGTCAAAGTTACATGCAGTTCCCGCTCCCATGCTTTCTGTGCTATAGGGGTACCTCTATTTACAGCGTTACATAAGGTTTTGTAAAAGTTAGATGCTACACCCGGTGAACTCCCGATAGATCGGATAGTCTCCGACAAACCCTGGGTATGGGATTCCGATGGCGGGAGCACCTTAGCACTCCGAAGACAATGCTGTAGTTGCACCAACTGAAAGTAGTGTTTCGCTGGGAGACCAAATTCAATTTGCAATTCGCTAAAAGTTTTCCAGCGACCATCATGGAACAACTGGTTAGGGATCCAAATGCCCCTAGTGTACCAGGGGCTCCACGCCATCGGTTTATTTTGTATTTGAAATCGAGTATTGTACCAAAGCGGGAGTGTGTCTAACGGACAGATTCGGGAGTCTAGAGATTGCATAAGAGTATTAAAGGCACCTAAAGTGTCTAAAAGCATTGGTGGATAGTCGGAGTCTGATGGGAGAGTCATACCAGGGAGATAAGTAAGAGGAATCGGTTTGCAAAGGTCCTCCTCTATGTCTAGCCACACAGGTCTACTCGGTGCTAGATCTTCCAGCCAACGAGCGCCTTGTTTGAGAAGAAAAGAGTGGTGATATTTCAGGAAATCAGGGAATCTAACACCCCCATTTTCCTTATCTGCTTGCAATTTATGCTTCGCTATCCTAGGTGTCTTATTTTGCCATAAGTATCTAGTCAGAAGGCCCTCTAAATCTTTATATGTACGTCGAGGTAGGAGACAGGGCAACATTTCTAAAATGTAATTCACTTTAGGAACAATCATCATTTTTATGGTTTCTAGGCGACCCCACCAGGTAAGTGTTAAAGGAGTCCAACGGTGAGTAAGCGCCCGGACTTTAGAGGTTAAGTCTTTGGCATTAAAGGAGATAGCGTCTTCCAAAGGAGAGCAGTAGTGAACCCCAAGGTATTTGACCATGCGAGGTTGCCATAAAAAGGGAAAGGATTGCATATCTGCCTGATGAATCAGAGGATTTAGTGGAAAGGCTACCGATTTGGTCCAATTTATCTTATAACCCGAGAGTTGCGAATATTTACCAATTTGCTCTAGGACAGCCGGCACTGAGTCTAGAGAGACAAAGAGCATAAGGTCATCAGCATATGCTGAAATTTTGATTTCCCTATGAGAGAAGGGGACTCCATGAATCTCCTCCGATTGCCGGATTAGTAAAGCTAAGGGTTCGAGTGCAAGATCGAAAAGAAGCGGAGACAGTGGGCATCCCTGGCGAGTGCCGCGTTGAAGGGGAAATGGCAGAGACTTTAAAGCATTAGCACAGATACTGGCTGTAGGTTGTGCATACATGGTGCGGAGACAACGGAGAAAACCTTCTCCGAATCCGTACCAGCGGAGAGTTGCAAACAGGAAAGGCCATTCTAAGCGATCAAAGGCCTTCTCAGCATCAAGTGAGAGGCCAACCAATGGTCGATCAAGATTAACTGCGGTAGTCAGTACATGACATAGAGTCCGAGCATTGTCAGCAGTTGATCTACCGGGAATGAAACCGCATTGATCTGGGTGTATTAAAGTAGACATCCTATCAGAGAGCCAGGTGGAGAGAATGGTGGCAAATATTTTATAGTCCGCGTTTAGGAGGGAAATTGGACGGTAATTAGCTGTTAGTTGCGGATCTCTCCCCTCTTTCTCAAAAACTACTACATTTGCCATTGAAAAGGACCCAGAAGGAGATCCCTCCTCAGCCAAAGCAGAAAAATAAAGTTTCAAAACTGGAGCTAAGTCAGCGTTAAAGGTTTTGTAGAATTCAGTAGGGAGACCGTCCGGGCCGGCAGCTCGACCTGTGGCACATCTCTTGATAGCAGAATGAATTTCTGATAAAGTGAATGGTTTGTCCATGGCCTCTCTATCTTCGTCAGATAGGGTCGGTCGTTGTACCCCTGAGAGTAATCGTTCAAATACTTCTGGCTCAAAATCACATTCAGATTGATAAAGCCGAGTATAAAAATCACGAAAGAGTTCTAAGATTTCTGTATCTTTAGTGACCAAGCCCCCCCCCGACGGATTACGGAGAGCGGTAACACGCTTGGCTTCTTTTTGACCTTTCAGGGCATTTGCTAACAATTTGCCAGCACGGTTATTTTCCCGGTAATACATCCCTTGTTGTGATTCAATATTTTTAGCAGCAGCAGTATACAAAAGCTGATTGTATTGAAAACGAAGGCGTTGTAAACGGAGTAAAATACATGGGTCAGTACGGGACGTGAGGAGACGCTCCCCAGCCTGTATCTGTTGCTCTAGAATCAGTAAGTGTTGCTTTCTTTGTTTCCCCTGTCGAATTTGATAGCTGGTTATAGATGCACGGATAGATGCCTTAAAACCCTCCCACCAAGCCCAGCTCGCTGTGTCATGGGGTGAGTTAAAATGAAAATAATCTTGGATAGCGGCCTTTATGTCAACCTGAAAATCTTTTTGATCTAGTAGGGATCTATCAAAAAACCAAGCTCGGGGAGGATCATCTCGCGTAGTGACATGTAATGAAAAAGATATGGCAGCATGATCTGAAATATGGAGAGGATGAATCCTAGCCGTGTCCACTTGAGAAATCAGTGCTTTGGAAATGAGAAAGAAATCTATTCTAGATTGTGAGTGATGGGGGGCAGAAAAAAAGGAGAACTCTAAGTCGGAGGGGTGAAGCAGCCTCCATATATCAACTAGCGCAAGATCTTGCATCAGAGCTGTAAGGGTAGCAAGACTCTTGGGTGTACTACTCGTTCTAGGCGGTTGTCTATCTATCAAAGGGTCTAGCACTTGATTGAAATCGCCACCAAGTATTAATGGGGTATTGGCAGAGGCCTGTGCCAACTGCGCAATACTTGCATAGTAAGCAGGGTTGTCCACATTCGGGGCATAAATACAAATACACGTGAATTCACTATCTCCAACCTTAAGGTGTGCTCGGGCCCATCTACCCTCCTTATCAGAGCTAGTATCCATTACAGTAGCTTGCAAAGACTTCTTAACCAGAATGGCTACCCCACACCGTTTGGAAACGGCGGGAGAATAGGCAGCCACCATGTAAGGCTTAGCATTGAGTTTCAGTGTTTCAGCGGAGTTTAGATGCGTTTCCTGAAGAAACACTAAATTAGCATGCTCATGGCTAAGATAGCTAAGGATTTTCTTTCTTTGATTGGGCTATTGATGCCTTTTACGTTAAGTGATAAGATCTTACATAAGGCCATTCAGAAAGGTTAAAAATTCTGAGCATGATAACGCACATAATTTCACAATGTCCCTCAAATTAACTGTATCTGACTGTACACATGACATGATAGAAAATAAGCTAATGTAATACAAAGAAGCGCCCCACATTAAAAAAGAAGAACCGCGGTGCGGTAGAGAAGAAGCAAAACCCCAGAAATTACTGGCGACCATGTGTCTGCGGGGAGAAACCCCAGAGAAGGCCGAAATTGAAAACATATAACCTGTATAACTGTGCGTGCTCCGAATCCAACCGAGGCACACATCATGGAGGGATAGGAGACCAAGAAAGTCATATAGAGAAAGAAAGAAAAGTCCAGGCAGTCTCTGTGCTTGGCTATGACCACCGCGTCGGGCCCTTCAAAATGGCGGACAGAGCCGACAGATAATAAGTCCAAGTTGTTGGATTAGCGCATCTGCTCTGCTTCTTTGGAGTCTAAAAATGTTGATAGTAGATCAGGATCTTCGAATGTCCTAGTTTGGTTGTGGAGAGTCACTCGGAGCTTCGCTGGATACAATAGGCCAAAGCGAGCCTGTAGCTGTTGAAGTCGAGGGCGAAAAGCAAGGAGTCTCTTCCGACGGTCAACTGTGGGCTTTGCCAAATCAGGGAAGAAGGAGACTCTATGACTTTCAAACTCCAGATGATGATTCGCCCGGGCAGCATTTAGAATTTGTTCCACTTGTTGATATCGTAGTAATCGAAAGATAATAGGCCGGGGGGTCGTTCGATTGAGCGCCATATGGGTAGGAACACGATGTGCTCGATCAATTTCCAGATCTCTATGAAAAGTAATCTTCAGCAAGGAGGGAAGAGTTTTGAGCAGGAATTCTCTCATATCTCCTGCTTACGCCCCCTCCGGTATTCCAATGAGCCTCACATTATTGCGACGGGCTCGATTATTGCTATCTTCTAACTCTTTTTGAAGATTCTGTATCTGGCGCTCTGCCTTGTCCAGTTTGACCAAGCGCACCGCGTGCGAGTCGAGGACCCCCGCCATGTTGTCCTGCCGTGATGAAAGACTTTCAAGTCGGTCCTGGAGCACACCGAAGTCTTCTCGCATGGCTCGAAGTGCTTCTCCGTTGGACTGCACCAGTTCCTTCACGCCGCGTATTTCCTCTAAGATCTCCTGGTGCATTTCGGGGTTTTCCCGAAGTGGAACCATCTTCTGTGGGGAAGACACCTCTGTTTTGGAGCGTTTTCCGTGTGAAGAAGAAGGAGACCCGAAGTCCAAGCGCGCTGGTTTATGGGCCGCCATCCCCCCCGAGGTACCCCGGTAAGTTCGGAGCAAAATATTAAGATTATGTAGGTATTAAGTCAGGATTCTGAGTAGGCCTCTCGGGAGCTTCAGCGCGAAGCGTCTTACCCGCTGGACATCAGGCTCCGCCCCCTGTTCTCTCTGTTTTACACAGGGAGATTCTCTCTGCTGTCTCATTCAGCAGCTGCCCATGCAGGAGTTCCAGTGATTAGGCTACTGGTACTTTTCCACAAGTTTCCAGTCTGTCTTCCACTACTTTCTGCCTGGCCTTAGTAGCGATTCCAAGATAGTGCTTTCATCTACCTTGGATAATCCTAATCACTTCAGGCTTCTCACACTATCTTCTTTTCTTGCCATCTCCACTTTCTTGGATTTGGCAGCACAGCTGACCTACAGTCAGTTTTATTTCCTAATTCCCCTGCATAATGCTCTCTGCAATCTTCAGAGAAGCTTTCCACTATGGGCCCTTGCTAGAGAGCATGGGCTTTTGTCTCTAATGACTATTCTATATGGTTGGGAAAGGCTCCTCAGTCATTCTCCACGACTATGAGGGTTCTCCACACCCTGTTATCCCCTGTTATCCCCTGTTATAATACAGGATATAAGCCTTTCTGCGTGAATGTCCAAAACGTTTTCCAATCCTGCAGGAATATACTCTTTTTTTTCCTTGCAGCTAGTCCTCATGGTATCCTATTCCTTTATGGACAGCACATATTCTATTAGCAATGCATGATACCCCTTGTGTCCCTCCAATGGGTCAACCTGGTATCTCCTCCTATGCGTTTTCTGTCCATTTACTGAGTTCTTCAAGACTCAGGACTTGCTGTTTACAGACTGATATTATCCTCTGTTTTTCACGCAACCATCCTGGTTATTTCACTGGATAGCATTCCTGCACCATCTTACCCAGGAGGATTAGATTCTCTATATATTTTCTCAAGTAGGTTCCACCTTCTTGTTCTTAGATGAATCTTTTTCCTTCACATCTCTCATGTGAATGTCCTTATGGGCATATCTCTATCTGCTTAGTTGCAGACATGTATCCTCAAGCATACATGTTCATGTATGTATATATCTCTATATACTTCTATAGATACCTATGTCTGTAAGCTGTGTGTGCATATATTATGCCCCTATATATATATTTGTGTATCTTTCGAGATGCTTCCTTATAAGTAGATATGTATTTACATACTTATCTCCCTAACTGTCTATGCTATAAAGGTTTTACCTTCCTAGAAGTTCCAGACAGTGGGCTTGCATATGTTCATACTGTCCCTCAGTAGGTCGGGGGTATTATGCACACAACCACTACTGTGGTACTAACAGCTCCCACTTTACTCTAGCTCTCGCTATCCTTGAAGCACCATGCTTCAATATCTTTCCTTTCTCTCACCAGCTAGGAAAGACAGCGTAGATCTTCAGTAGTTTTGGGGTTTCAGCCCTTCACACAACTGTCCTCCTTGGGAATACGGGCTTTTTTCCATACCCCTTCTTCCCTCCAGGACTGGGCTAGTTGTCCAAATTGGTCAGTCTTCCTCTTTTACTCCTAAATGTTAATGCCTCTGTAGCTAAAAGAGTTTTCAGCTTTTTTCCATAAAGCTTTCCACTGAAGACCTGCCGTTTTATACTACTCCAGTTGACGCCTGGGTCACCTGCCAATTCCAAATTTGGACCTTCACCTTCACTGCCGTGAGGTCACCTTGAGGATTCCTCTACTGAATCTCCAGTAGACTCCATCAAGCTCTCTACTTCCTGCAATCCAGTAGGTAACGTCCATATTGTGATTGCTTATTCAATATTTTTAATGGTACTTATCATACATACCAAGGACTCCTCCCCTGTAGTCCTTAGGTTAGCTGTTTTTCCTACAGCTCCTCTCTTTTCAACTCCTACCCACCATCCCTCATGGGATGCCAGAGATCCATGTGTGGGAAGTGCAGTCCTGTTCCAGGGACACACATTTTATGGGATCTCCCCCTGGCTTCTACAGCTAGGGAGTCCCCATATGTGAAGACTCATTCCTGCTTGTTCCTAGAGATAGCACAGTTACTTACCTGTAACAGGTGATCTCTGGGAACAGCAGGAATAAGTCTTCACAACCCACCCACCTCCCCTAGGAGTTGTCTCTCTCTATCTATCTTTCTTTCCTCTTTCTCTCCATTTGTCTCAGCTATGAAACTCAACTGAGGAGAGACAGTTGGAAAGGCGGGAAGGCAGCACGCAGGCGCTGAGGGATGCTCCCAAAAGCTTTCTGATTGGACGCTGGGGAGCGTTCCCGTGCAGGCTCCGTCGGTACCGACGTACCCATATGTGAAGAGTTATTCCTGCTGTTCCCAGAGATCACCTGTTACAGGTAAGTAACTGTGCTGTCCCTGAACGTTTAGAGGTTAATAAGAGTCCACACAACCAAAAAGATTGGGTACCTTTGTTGTGTCCTATCTTCCCTCAGCAGTCTCCTCTCCAAGTTGAAAAGCCCCCATCTTTAGCCTTGCCTGATAGATGAGTTCTTCTATCCTCTTTATCATTTGCTTGTCTTTTCTAATTATGCAATATGGGCACAATATTCAACTAGGCAGGGCTAAGCGCCATAGCCACTTAGCCCTGCCCGCCGACCCCCAAACCCCAGACATTCACTTCCACAGCAACGGAAGTGAATATCTGGGTCTGGCCATGCTGCCCGGAAACCACTGAGGCTAACCATGCAGCTTTGATATTGGATGATGCATGGTTAACCTCGGCGCCTATAAGATAGGCAAGGGTTTTCCTCGCCTATCATAGGTGCCAAGCGCTAACCGTGCACCTTCCAATATTTGCATTGCACGGTTAGTGCCGGTCCCTGCTTCCACTCCGCTCCAGAATGCCCCCGGCATGCCCCAATGCTAGCCGGCTAGCATTGGGGCACGTAGAGGACTTCTTGTTGTTGTTAAGTGCCATAGAGTCATTGACGACTCATGGCGACCCTCTGATTAGTTGTCCTAAATTGCTTTCGGTCTTCAGTCAGGTGGCTCATTGTTGACAGACTGGTACCCGTAGCTGCTGTTATTGTATCAATCCATCGTAGAGGACTTAGTGGGGGATATTCGACAGCACTACGCATGAATGTGCCATCAAATATCTGGTTAGCAGGTATTTACATGATTAGCTGGCTGTTAACCATGTAAATGCCTTTTGAATATCAGATCCTTATGTTTTAGATGTGGCAACCATATTTACACACAACACTCAAGTTTGTGGTTGCATCCTAAAGAGAGAAAAGTTTACTGTAATGGTTACAATTTTATTCTCTGTTCCTTTCCTAATAATTCCTAATATTCTGTTTGCTGCCACACACTGCATGAACACATTGTTCAACATAATGTCTGTAGAAAGTGACTGTTGCATGTAATGAATTTCTAGCCGGGGGCAACATTGTCAACTGGGACCTCTAGATTATTTTTCTGCGTTGTGGTTCCTAAAGCAGAATCTACCATCATGTAGCTGTTGGGTTGTTATTCCCTATGTGCATCACTTTGCACTTGTCCGCATTAAGGGGGGTAGCTTCTAAAGTGTGTCAAAAGAATAATACACACAATTTGTCCCTTACTGCATGTCTAAGGGCAAAAATGTGTGTCATTTTACCGTAATGCACATTAAATTGCCCCCACACATGTTGTTCATAATGAGATACAAATGCATGCAAAACACCTTATTATGATGCAAATGGAATAATGCAGCTTATGTTGAACAGTGTAAGTTATATTCCATGATAAATAATGCTAGCTGAAAGATGACATTATTTTTTCTTCCTGGCTGCATTTTTTTAATACTCCCAGCTGCATTTTTAAAGGCACTGGCTCTTAAATTTTTTTAAAAAGCACGGAAATATTCTCCCTCTGGCCATAGCAAAGAGTCAGTGTTACCCCCTCCCCCTCTTATGATCCTCCCTGGACACTGAATCAAAATCGCCTTCCAAAAGATCCCCACCTCCCAAAGGCCACACCTGCCATAGCTTAAATTATCCATGATAGCCTAGTGGGATCCAAACTGAAGTGATCTACTCTCACCCCTGGGAGGTTCTTCTGGAGGGTAATTTTGATTTGAGCTTTGGGGGAGGGAGATTGGTGGGATTTTGAATGTGTTTGGGAGGGGCTGGGTCTGTGTGGGGTGGGGCATGTCTGTGGAGGGTCGAGACAATTGCAAAGAAGTGGGAAACTACAAGCCAGTAAGCTTTAGCTTGATGGTTGGAAAAATAATGGAGATGCTACCAGTGCATTTTCCCTAGCGATAAATGTGCCGATCATCATATGCACAGCTCTTTCATTAAGATATGAGAACCATGGGTTAGTTTTAGCCGGTAATGAAAAAGGTGCTGGTACTTTGATACTACTAAAGAAAAGGAAGTGAACTTTCTACAGTCCAATGGGTTGCAAGACCTCAGGCAACATGATTTGACCAAAGGTAGATGTGCCAGAGGACTCTGATTGATTTCTTTGACTGGCTGACCAGAGAACTTGATCCAGGGATATGTGTGGGATGTGGTCTGTTTGGATTTCAGCAAAGCCTTTGATACTGTTCCTCATGAATAAACTGAGCAGCCTGAAACTAGGACCCAAGGTGTTGAATTGGATTTGAAACTGGTTGGCTAACAGATGACAGTGGGTAGTGGTAAATGGAATTCACTAGGAAGAAGGAAAGGTGAGCAGTGGAGTGCCTCAGGGATTTGTAATGGGACTGACTGTTCAACATCTCTGTAAGTGACATTGACATAGTATTAGAAGAAAGTTTTCTTTTTGACAGACAAGACAAAGATTTGCAACAGAGTGGACACCCCAGAGGGATCTGACAACATGAGAAATGATCTCAACATTAGGAGAATAGTCTAATGCTTGGCAGTTAAGATTTAATATGAAGAAGTCAAAAGTAATGCACTTGGGGTACAGAAATCCAAAAGAATAGTATGTGATAAGGGATGAGAGAATGTATATGTACAAGGAGAGAGACCTTGGCATGTTAGTGTCTACTTCAAGATTGCTAAACAATGTGACAAGGCTGTGGCCAAAGCCAGAAGAATGCTAGATTGTATAGAGAGCAGCATAACCAGCCAAAAGGAGGGGATGATAATGATCCTATACAGGTCATTGGTGAAGCCTCACTTGGAGTACTGTGTTCATTTTGGAAGTCATAACTTGCTAAAGATATAGAAAAACTTGAGTCTCAGGGAAAAGCAATGAAAAGACTTGAATATGAACACCTTAGAGGGAAGGAGGGACAGGAGAGATATGATGCAGACATTTAAATACTTGAAAGGTACTAAGGAAGAATGGTGGAGACCCTTATCTTTGTTGTCATGAGAACTGCAAAGTGTATCGTATTCTGAGTGATATATGTGCTCTGAAAGAGGAGTTGCTGTGGAACAAAAATGCTGTTCTCATCCAAGAGTACCCAGGAAGGAAAAAAGTATGATTGGATTGCGGCACGTGGCCAAAGGGAAATGCCTTTTGGAGCTCCTTCGGAGTCACTAAGGGCTGCTGAGGCCCTGGGACTATTGACCATGCAGAAGCAAAAGGGTAAGAGGAATAAATCTGCCTAGACAATGCCAATGGTGGTCCTATGGATAAACATTTATCTGATAAGAAGGCCTCTTCTCCACAAAGCACAGAAGGTTTGGGATTTCGAGACATGGAGGTAACTGAGTTCATGTAAGTAGTCACTCTTACCAAGACACATGCTTTGGCTTTAGATACCTCTGAAGCTAGCCCTGATGTGGGTGTGGTTCAGGAGGCATCATCTTCAGTAGAGTCCCCAGGGATACCCATCTTGGGTGGCAGCCTGGAGAGGGGCAGGGTTAATTTTCCCTTCCTTGTGTGCCTTCCAGCTGGGTAAGAAGGCAGGCTTGTCTTGCTGGTCCTCCTCCTCCTCCTCCTCCTCCTCGCATCCCTACCATGCTGAAGACTGGGAAGATGGTCTCCAGGACAAAGACTCCATTGAAAGGACAATTTCTAGTTTATGTGACTTTTCTTTTCAAGGAGTGAAAAAGATGGGAGAGCAGGAACAGAAACTGGGTTCTTTATAGGCTGATTTGGGGAAGTAAAATCCCAAGTTACAACTATGCAAACTCTTGCTAACTCAGATACTAAATATTTCTTACACATTCCTATGAGGCTGGAGGCAATGGAAAATTTAGCAAGGCAATGTAATTTCAGATTGCTTAATGTTCCTAGACACCACCTACTCTCTACTCATGAGCTATTGAATTGAAGATTTACTTAAGGGATATTTTGAAAATGCCTAATTGGGATGGGGTAACCCTCTCAAAGGTTTATTATGTCTCACAAAATAGTGTGTCTGTGTCTGAACAAGAAGGAGACGATGAGATATTGGTGGGAGGCAACAATTTCAAATTTACCTGCTTTTTTGGACAACTCCCAGGAAGATATTACAATAGATCTACTTTGTTAGTTTTTCTGCCATCCGAGCCTGATAAAATAATGTTGCTTAAGTTGTATTTTAAGGTGAAGCATATTTCCTTTTTTTGGTCAGACAATTCAAATGTTCCCTGATGTCTCTATGTGCACTAAAATGAGGCATAAGGTTATTTTATTTCTGCAAATGAAACACTCGCTCCCAGGTCCTGTTCTTCTTTCGTGGACAGAAGTATTACACTCCCTATACTGTATCTCTCCTTTGGATTTTTGCAGACCAAATGCATGTCCCTGCATTTTTTAGCATTGGATCTCAGTTGACAAATTCTCCACCTTTCTTCAAACTTCACTAGAATAACTCCTCATGTTATCTACACCTTCCTGGGTGTCTCCCAATTGTAAATTTTAGTATCTGCAATAGGGTAGACTATCTGTTTGGAGCAGCAGTTACAACCCTAAACACCTTGCTGGGCAGACTAAATTGTCCATGCTGAACTTTATCTGCCATGGGACATAGTCCTAACTGAAACCTGGCTGAGGGAGGGCGATGAGCCCTTCCTCAACCGGTGTCTCCCACCTGGCTATTCTTTCCTGTCTACTTCACGTCGAGGCAGAAGCGGCGGTGGAATTGCTATTATTCACCGCTCTTCTGTTTCACTATCTGAACTTTCCCCCCTAGTCTCTCCTTCCTATCCTGAGTCCCTCCTTGTACGGCTGGACTCTTCCTCTTCTCCATATTACTTCCTTCTTATCTATGCCCCCCCCCTTCTCTCTCTTCCCCTTCCTGGGATTCCTTGCTAACTACCATTTCAGAAGTTTCCCTCCGCTATCCCCGTCTCTTAATCCTAGGTGATTTCAATATTCATGTGGACGCTCCCTCCTCAGCAAGAGACCTTTCTTTTCTTACTTTTCTATCTGATCACTCTCTCCGACAATTTGTTTCCTTTCCCACTCACATTGCCGGTCACACTCTTGATCTTCTCATCGCTCCGGGTTCTTTCCCTTTCCTACCCTTGTCCCTTTCTTTCTCTTCTCTTCCCTGGACCGATCACGTATGCCTCTTCTTTGATGTTCCTGTCCCACTTGTTGCCGCCTCCTCGAATTTCAATACCAACCCCTTTCCTATGCTTTCCCGCCGAATCACTGCTGATACTCTCCACCATCTTCCCTCCCCAGCCATCTCGCTCCCAATAGACTTCGACACTCTCCCCCTCGACATCCAGGTTCACAAATTGCATTCATCACTCTCCTCTGCCTTGGACTCTGCCGCTCCTCTTTGCCCTCACCACTCCCGCCGCCGCCTCCCACACTACCCCTGGTTCCACCACGGCTTAATTTTACACCGTAAGCACCTCCGTCGTGCCGAACGCCTCTGGCTGAAGCATCCTTCTCCTATCACTTCTGCTGATTTCCATACTTGCCACCGTCACTATCGCACCCTTCTCCACACGGCCAAGCGTGATTATTACACTGATCTCATTTCTTCCTCCTCGAATTCGTCTCGTCAACTATACTCAGTCCTTCGTTCCCTCACAGCTTCGCACTCTGCATCTTCCCCCTCTCCCAATGTGTAACCTCTGCTCTCCCGGACTCCTCCGCCCTTGCTTCTTTCTTTGTCTCCAAGGTTAGCACCCTCCGCCAAGCTTTTCCCCAATGTCCGCCGCCTCTCTCTCCCCCCACTGAGCCCCCTCTTCCTCCTCCCCTTTCTTCGCCATCCTTAACTCCTGCACTATCACATTCCTGGTCCTCATTTGACCCCATTACACCTGATGTTTTGAATAAGACTTTCTCCACTATTCGCAAAACTACTTGCCCAGCTGATCCTATCCCTTCCCAATGGCTTCTAGAACCTTCCCTAGCTCTATCTCCTTATATCCTTTCCCTTCTCAACTCAAGTCTCTCCACTGGTTCTTTTCCTTCCACCTGGAAACATGCATTAGTCCGTCCCATCTTGAAATCTCACTCCGCTGATCCTTCCGTTCTTTCTAACTGGCGCCCAGTCTCAAACCTACTCTTCTTATCGAAACTCCTCGAGAAATTGGTTTTCTTTCAGCTTGCCTCTCATCTTGAGCTTTCCCTTACTCTCCATCCCCGTCAATCAGGTTTCCGCCCTGGCCATAGCACTGAATCTGTCCTTCTCTCCCTTCTTAATGATCTTCACATTGCTCACGATCGCGGTCTTGTCACCCTGGCTGTCTCTCTTGATCTATCTGCGGCTTTCGACTTGGTGGATCATCACACCCTCCTCTTCCGTCTTCGGGAAGCTGGTCTCTCGGGTGTGGTTCTCCGGTGGTTTCATTCATTTCTATCCTGTCGTTCTTTCTCTGTCGTCTCTGCATCTTCTTCCTCTGCCCCACCTCCCTGTCCTGTGGTGTTCCCCAAGGGTCTGTTCTTGCCCCACTTCTTTTCAATATTTTCCTAGCCCCCCTTGCCCTTCTGGTCCAACAGTTTAGCATTTCTGCATATTATTATGCAGATGACATTATTCTTCTTCACCACACAGATTCTTTTTCCCCTGATATTTCCCCTCTCAACCTCTGTCTCACTGCTGTGATGTCTTGGTTCTCCTCTAACTTTCTACAAGTAAACCCGGCAAAATCTTTTGCAATCTGGTTCACCTTTGGCAGTCCTTCTCCCACCTGTGCCCCCTCTCTCTCCTCCCAGCCTATCCCCCTGGTCTCATCACTCCGATACTTAGGTGTTGTTCTTGACTCTGCCCTTACTTTCAAAGATCACATTTCTTCAATTGTTCAACGCTCTTTCTTCTCTCTTCGTCAACTTAGAGCAGTTCGCCCCTTCCTTTCTACCCCTGCTCTGACCACCCTTCTGCTCACCCTTGTGTTGTCCCGTCTCGATTATTGTAATGTCTCTTTTGCTGGTTTACCCAAGTCCCAACTGTCTTGTCTCCAACGCGTTCAAAATGCTGCCATCCGTCTGTTATCCCATGCATCACGTTTCGATCATGTCACACCCCTTCTTTATCAATATCACTGGTTACCCATTTCTTTCCGTATTCGGTATAAACTTCTAATCTTTGCACATCGAATAATCCATACCGGCACTCCCCTCTACCTGGCAAATCAGATACAATTCCGTACCCCTCACCGCCTCCTCCGCTCTGTACACATAAATCGCATGGTCCTTCCCTCCCCTGCACATGCTCGTCTAGAACAAACCCGCTCCTCTGCTTTCTATTTCTTGGTTCCAAGTCTTTGGAACTCACTTCCCCCCCCTCCCCCCCGTGCAGAAAGCTCATACCAAACATTCAAATCACAACTCAAAACCCATCTTTTCTGCCTTGCGTTTGATCCTCCTCCCTAGCCCATTCCTCCCCCCTTCTCGTTACCATGTCCTTTCACAGAATGTTTGTCTTCTCCTTCCCCTCCTCCCTTGTTTGTACACATGCATTATTATTTCCTGATTTTAGCTTACTTCTGTTCTTATCTCCTCTTTCCTTTCTCCTCTGCTTTTCTTTGATTTGATGGCGTTCCTTTTCTTTTTCTGCAGCCGAGTGCTTGTTTTAACTAACTTGCCTGATTTTATTTATTGTAAACCGCTCAGACGCCTACGGTATCGAGCGGTATAACAAGTTTTAATAAACCTAAACCTAAAGACCCTGTCAGAATTGACTTGGGTCAGTTGACGGCCAGAAATACAGCCATCAGAAAAAGTCAGGATTACTATTTCATAGAATTAGTTGAAATAGAAAGACATGTTTAACTCAGGTATCAAAGTAGTATAGAGAATTTTTTCTATCTTAAAAAAGCATTTTAAGAAGTATCGTGTACAGTTATAAAGATATTGAGCCTGATTCTGATCTGCATGTCCGGGCCCTCTGTGTGTCGCGATTCTGATCCTGCAGGGCACGTCTAGCCCCGCGGGATCAGAATCGCAAACAGGCCTCAACGTGCAGGCCAGGACTCCGATTCTGTCCGGCCTACACATGCAGGCCTTCCCCGGATAACTCAATGGAGCCATGGAGGGAGGAGTGGCTCAGTGGCTGGGACAGGTTACCTCAGGCCACAGGGCTGGGGGTTCAATTCCTGTATGGGGACAAGTAACCTCAGCCTGGAGGGACTGGGGTCTCTAGTCCTATGGCCACTCCTTGTGGCCTTGGGCAAGCCACTTAACCCTCCATTGCCTCAGGTACACTTAGATTGTGAGCCCTTTGGGAATAAGGGAATAAAAAGTACCTGTTATTATATGCATGTAAACCACTCTGATGTGTAAGTAAAGGGCAGTATATCAAATGCCTAAAAACCAAAATCAAACCATTGAAAAGTTGGCTTCCAAAGTTCTTTCCCTGTAGCCCAACCCCCGATCTGGCCTACCAAGACCAGGGTTGAGCTGTGGGGAATGCCCTCTGTCCCCTTTCACCCCTTCCCAGACCTGGGCCTGCCATCCTCTGCCACATTGGGGAACTTATTCCACCTCAGAGGTGGAATAAGTTCCCATCCAAGCCGTCAGCCCCGGACATACAGGGCCAACATTGGAATAGGTCCTGTACATCCAGGGCCAATGACTGCCCACCACTCACCCTAACACCACCCCTGATTTGCCCCTTCCCCACCCCACCTAGCTTCCCCATACAATGAGTGGGGAAGTTAGATGGGTTCAGGAGGGGGATGAAATAGCAGGGATGGACATGCCACAGAATGAGCCTGAATCTGTCAGTATATCAACAGAATAGAATCTTTTAACAATGATGCTTGCCTTTTCTCTATCCTGAATTACTTATATGGTGATGAACTATCCACATTTAGGGGTCAATTTATAATTTTTTTTCTGTGTATAAAGGCTATTTTACAAATAAAAAGCCTCATAAAACTGCACAACCAACTATGTGGATAGATTGCACCTATACAATCTGTGTATAGGTATTCCTGGGGACGTTACTTGGCAGGGCAGAGATAGGCTTGCAATGTATGCTCATATTTTATAAAATACATAGGTGCATGCATAAGGTATGCACACTTTCTTCAGAGTGCATGTAAATTTGTGCATTTGTACACTAATGGGGACGGATCAGGGAGTTTTGTTTATAAAGGGACATAGGTGCCTATATTGCCTTTAGAAAACAGGCTTAAAAGAGATGCCTTTCTTAACTTCTCCTATAAATGTACTGTTCTAAATTTACCCCCTTAGGAGGAAGTGGCAACGGACCTTGGTAGCTCCAGCTCTAAGTTGCCTATAAGCAAATCTGGACCTCTTATTTTCAATAAAACCCACTGTCGGACATAGTTTTCCAGTTTGCATGATCTTCTTTGCCTGTAGTGAGAGATGCATCTTCATTTTCCTTCTCTGACTTACTCTACAAATGAATTGCACATAGAGATTAAAAGTGCCGGATCCTCTTTTGACACAACCCACAAAACTATGGTTAGTTTTGTGTTTTGTGACAGTGATTTTAAGACAAAGGCTTTCATTATTGAATCCAGATTACCTTCAGCGGTGCTTTTCAGTTGTTTAAAATCCCATCTGAAAACTTTTCTATAACAATGCAAAACCTTTTTTGTCAACACAGAATATCCTTATGACACATGCAAATACAATGAACAATGTGGTGTCAGATAATGACAGGACAAAGGTCACTGTATCCTGATTTGATCCCATGACGTATGTCTTATCATTTGCCAGATTCTTTTACGCATAAAAAGACACATTTCACAATGGGATGTCCAAATGCACTCTGGGACATCAAAGCCAGAACGTCAGAAAAAAAAGCAGGCACGTGCATGTTCAGGCACAATTTCAGAAACATGGACATGCCCAATATGCACGTGTATCAAACGTCTATATAGATGTCTTCAATCTCCAGGAACAAGCAGGAATCTAATCATCACATATGGGTATCGTCGGTACCGACGGAGCCTGCGCGGGAACGCTCCCCAGCGTCCAATCAGAAAGCTTTTGGGAGCATCCCACAGTGCCTGCGTGCTGCCTTCCCGCCTTTCCCAACTGCCTCTCTCCAGTTCTTCTTTTTCCGCGGAGCCAGCAGGTCGTGTTCCTGTCACCGCAGAAGAATTTCCTTATTTCTTTATTTCTTTTTGTGGTCGCGTCTGCCTTCCCCGACACTCTACCAGTACCGCCAGTATTTCTTTTCTTTAAAAAAAAAAAAATCTTCTTTTACTTTCTTCAGGTGCACCTGTCTTTTTGGGCCTTAAGGCCCAGAAATTTCCTTAATATGGAAAAACCTGCTTCAGGTTTTAAAAAACGCACAAAATGTGGCAGTACCATTTCCGTCACCGACACCCATGAATGGTGTTTAAAATGTTTAGGTCCTGACCACTCCATCACAGATTGTGTGTCCTGTGCTATGATGTCTAAAAGGGGTCGATAGAACCGAGCTGCTAAGCTCAGTACCCTGTTTCCCTCTGATGCGGCTTCGGTGGCATCGACGTCCTCCAGGGCTGCTGCTTCTTCCCGTGGATCTCAGGTAACTAAACATAAGTCTAGCCGGTCCTCAAAGGGTAGATCTCCTTCTAAGCATCGAGATGTCTCTGGCGTTGCCCTCGAGGATTCTGCACCGGCAAAATTACTCCAGCGGGAGGCTTCGACTTCCAAACCACCATCATCGGGGTTCCAGGATGTTCTCGATGGCTCGTCCTCAACAGATCTCCTGGTGCCATGCTCTGGGGTACCGGCAGTTTCCACCGGTACCGATTTCCAGGCATTGGCAGTGTCTATGGATCAGAGAATTCTGTCCATAGAACGCAGTCTAGTGGCTTACCTTGTGACATCGACGCCCTTGGTACCGCGACAGACAAACTCCACCAGTACCGGCACCGGCATCGGTATCGCAACCGATACCGATAGCATTGACATCGGCATCGATGCCTGCTATGCCGGTACCCTGTCCTTCAATGCCCGCTGGTACCGATTCCACGGTACCGGTTATTCCCAATACCGATTTTGCTCGGTACAGGTATCGGGCTCTGCAAGAGCATCCAGACAGGCGATACTTTGATTCCTCAGAAGAATCTGAGGATTCTGAAAGTTCTGTCGATGCAGCGATGATGCTTCCACAGGAGTCCTCCTCCCCTAAACGCAGGATGTCTCCTCCGGAGGACATGTCTTTCCAAGATTTCATCCGAGAGGTGGCTCGGGGCCTGTCCATCACTGTGACCCCTGAGACAGAGCCAAGGGCCAAGGAGTTGGATATTTTACAATATCCCAAAACTCCTAAGGAGGCAGCTACCCTACCCATTCATGAGATTCTATATGATCTCATGTTGAGGATGTGGGAAACACCGCTTACCACCTCTCCTCATTCTCGTAGGTTAGATACTATGTATCGTGTCCCTCCTTGTCCTGGTTTCCATAAAACTCAGCTTCCCTACCACTCCATTGTGGTGGAATCTGCTATGATAAGGATTAGAAGTGCAAAAAGACATGCCTCTAATCCTCCAGAACATGAATGCAGAACTCTGAATGCTTTTGGACGTAGAGTCTTTCAAGCTTCCATGCTTGCTGCAAGAATCAGTTCCTATAGTCTCTACATGGGAATGTCCCTAAAGGAAGTTACTGATCATCTACAGACTTTAAGTCCTTTCATCTCTGAGGATAAAAGGCAGGAGTTTCTCACTTGGCTCAAACATGCCCAAGATGTCTCTAAATTCTCCAACCATGCAGCCTTCGACTGCTTTGAATGTATAAGCAGGGCCTCGGCTATTGCCATAGGTGCACGTAGAATTGCTTGGCTCCAAGCATCTGATTTAGAGCTCTGGGTACAAGATAAATTGGGAAATATCCCTTGTACTGGTGAGAACCTGTTTGGTAAAGATTGGCAAGAAAAAGCCAATGAGATGGATGCTGAAAATTCCACTTTGGATAGACTATCCAAGTCTATTGCTGATCCTGTTAGGAAAACGTTGTTCAAGAAAACACCTTTTTCTAAGAAGAAGAGATTTTATCCTGCTTATGGTCAGCAGGCATCTTCTGCAGGTCAGTTTTCAACCAAACGTCAGCAACCACCCAAACAGAAGAAAGCAAAGGCTGCTAGGCCTCAACCGGCTCAGCAGCCTCAGCCTCCTCAGGGCCTTTGACTTTCAGCTAGAGAACTTAGCCTTTCTGGCTCTGGAAGGACCAGAACCGTCCACCATTCCAGGAAGGTTATGCCATTTTGCTCCCAGATGGGGGCAAATAACAGCAGAGCGTTGGACACTCTCCATCATAAGAGAGGGGTAGAAACTTCATTTTTCAAGCATGCCCCCTCCCACAATAGTGAAGCAGTTCAATTCTCCGACCTCTCTCATCGACCTGTTAGGTCAGGAAGTTACCATCCTTCTTGCCCAAGGGGCAATAGAAGAAGTGCCTCTTCATCAACAGGGCACAGGGTTCTATTCCCCTTATTTTCTTATCCCAAAGAAAACAGGGGGATACAGACCTATTTTAGATCTCAGAGAATTGAACAAATTTCTGGTCAAGGAGAAATTCAAAATGATTTCTCTTGGAGCTCTGCTTCCATACCTTCAGAGTCAGGATTGGCTTTGTTCTCTAGATCTCAAGGATGCGTACACCCATGTTCTCATCCATCCAACCCACAGAAGGTTCCTTCGGTTCCTGTTTCAAGGAAAGCTCTACCAATACAGGGTGCTTCCTTTTGGTCTGGCCTTTGCACCAAGGGTGTTCATGAAATGCATGGCTGTGGTAGAAGCATTTCTACACACTCTGGGAATATTCGTCTTCCCTTACTTGGACGACTGGCTCATTCGAGCTCCAACACAGTCAGAGGCCAGGACTTCTCTATCCTGCACAATGCGTATCCTTCAATACTTAGGGCTGGTCATAAACATCCCAAAATCCAGTCTAACTCCTACTCAGTCTCTAGAGTTCATAGGAGCCCTGCTGGATACCACAAAGGCAAGGGCCTACCTTCCCCAAGCCTGTTGCCTTCGCTTGGTGCAGTTAACTTCTCAAGCAGCACTAAAGCCCTTTTTAACTGCTTGAGAAATGTTGCAGTTGCTAGTCCACATGGCATCCACCGTGCATGTGGTACCATATGCTCGCCTTCACATGAGGGGCAGCTCAGTGGACTTTATCCACCCAATGGATCCAGGCATCAGGTTGCCTGTCAGACAGAATAGCAAACGCAAGTCGTCTCATTTTGTCTCTCCAGTGGTGGAAGTCCACTCAAAACCTGTTGCTGGGGTCCCCCTTTCAGCAACCTCTGCCCCAAGCAACTCTTACAACAGATGCTTCTCCAATGGGTTTGGGAGCTCATCTGCAAGACCTCTCCACCCAGGGCACTTGGACTCCACAAGAGAGTTGTCTACATATCAATCTCTTGGAGCTCAGAGCAATCTTCCTTGCTCTGCAAGTGTCCACACCCTGCTCAGCTACAAAACAGTCCTTATTCATATGGACAATCAAGTAGCCATGTTCTATGTGAACAAGCAGGGGGGAACAGGCTCTCTGTCGCTTTGCAACGAAGCTCTATGACTGTGGGCCCTCGCCAGAGAGCATCACATCCATCTTCTGGCAGTTTATCTTCCAGGCGTTCAAAACTCTTGGGCAGACAGACTCAGTCAAGTTCTCCTTCCACATGAGTGGTCTCTGCATGCAGACCAGGTGGCCAAGATTTTTCAACTTTGAAGAACCCCGGACATAGACCTCTTTGCAAGTCCGTGGAATGCCAAACTTCCCCGGTTCTGTTCCAGCCATTCCCCTAATTCCCAAAACCCTCTTCAAGCTTCAGAGAGACAGAGGCCACATGATTCTCATAGCACCACATTGGCCACGGCTAGTGTTGTACCCCCTGCTTCTACATCTCTCTCAAGCTCCCTCCCTGGAGTTAGGGTCTGCTTCAGATCTCCTATCTCAGGAGAACGGAATGTTATGGCATCCCAATCCCCAGTCCCTGCATCTCAGGGCTTGGTTGCTGAAGGCCTAGATCTCCAAGATCTTCATCTTTCTCAGCAAGTGAAAGATGTTCTTTATGCTTCTAGGAAACCTTTCACTAGACATTCTTATGCTTTCAAGTGGAAAAGGTTCACTATTTGGTGTTCAGAAAAGGGTCTTAACCCCCTTGCTATATCTCTAGAACCTTTACTGGAGTATCTCCTCCATTTGTCTAATGCAGGCCTTATGACAAATTCAGTAAGAGTCCATTTGAGTGCTATTGCAGCTTCTCTTAAACCTCTAAATGGACAACCTATTTCCTCTCATCCTCTTATAGCAAGATTCATGAGAGGCCCCCTTCTAACCAAGCCTCCCATTAGACCACCTCCGGTGGCATGGGACTTGAATCTGGTTCTTGGGCAGCTCATGAAGCCACCTTTCGAACCCTTAGCTACCACCTCCTTGAAATTTCTTTCTTGGAAGGTTATCTTTCTCATTGCAATCACATCAGTATGCCACATTAGTGAATTGCAAGCACTAGTAGCTAATCCACCTTATACAAGGTTTCATCATGACAAGGTAGTCCTTAGGACTCATCCACACTTTATGCCTAAGGTGGTCTCGCCTTTTCACCTCAACCAGGAGGTCTACCTACCTGTCTTTTTTCCAGGACCTCATGCATCAAGTGCAGAGAGGAATTTTCATACCCTGAACTGTAAAAGAGCTCTGGCTTTTCATTTACAGAGGACACAGCAACATAGAAAGTCTTCTCAGCTCTTTGTTGCTTTTGACCCTTCTCATTTGGGACTGCCAGTCTCCAAGAGAACACTATCCAACTGGATTGCTCAGTGTATTTCTTTTGCCTATCAGAGTAAGAACCTTTCTCTGGAGGCCATGTCACAGCTCACAATGTGAGAGCCATGGCAGCCTCAATGGCTCATCTGAACTCTGTGTCTATTGACGACATCTGTCGAGCAGCCACTTGGGCCTCTGTTCACAGCCCATTACTGCTTGGACAAGGACTCCCGCCAGGATGCCTTGTTTGGTCAGGCTGTTCTCAAACACCTGTTCCATACTTAATCAATTCCTACCCACCATCCCTGATAGGATGCCAGAGATCCATGGGAGGAAGTGGAGCCCTTCTCAGGGACACACAACTTCTGAGGTTTCTCCCTGGCACCCAAAGCTAGGGAGTCCCCATATGTGATGACTAAATTCCTGCTTGTTCCTGGAGATAGCATAGTTACTCACCTGTAACAGGTGATCTCCGGAATTTAGTCCTCACAACCCACCCACCTCCCCTAGGAGTTGTATCTCTCCCTTTCCCTCTCTCTCTGTTTGTCTCAGCTTTAAAACTCAACTGGAGAGAGGCAGTTGGGAAAGGCGGGAAGGCAGTACGCAGGTGCTGTGGGATGCTCCCAAAAGCTTTCTGATTGGACGCTGGGGAGCGTTCCCGCGCAGGCTCCGTCGGTACCGACGATACCCTTATGTGAGGACTAAATTCCTGCTGTTCCCGGAGATCACCTGTTACAGGTGAGTAACTATGCTGAATAGCATTTCAGCACTAAAATGTCTAATAGCATAATGGTTAGAGTAGTGGCTTAAGAGCAGAGTGGTCAGGGTTCAAATCCCAGTGTGGGTCTGTGTGAACTAAGGCTAGTTGCTTAATTCTCTACACTTTCTGAATGTTTTAAAGTGAAAACTAGCACTTTCCTGATTTCTATTCATTCCTGGAGCAAGTATAAACATTGCTGTGCCTGCAGATGTTACCAACGTTTCTGAGATCCAACAGGGATGTGTAATTCCATTGCCATTTGCTAAACATGCCTCCCCCATATCCCTGTGCGTACTTGAACATCCCTGCATGGGAGACATCTGTGAGTGCCATTTGTGGAATGGCTACGGAGACCTGTTCATGATTTTGATGTCCTCATTTACGTCTTTAGACATCCAAATCACGACGAAACCTTTTACAATGACCCTGAAGGCACATTTTACAAAGAATGTCTAAGTGCAACTGGGACATCCAAGCCAGAATGCATGGGAAAGAAAAGCAGGCACATCCAAGTTGAGGCACGATTTCACAAACATGGACGTGCCTGATATGGACGTCTACGGGAATGTCTGCATAGACATCTCTGTACTTTCGCTTGAAAACTGGGATGTCTGATAGCTTAATGGTTAGAGTAGTAGACTAGGGCCAGGGTTCAAACCTCACTGCTGCTCCTTATGATCTTGGGCATGTTGCTTAGCTCGCCAGCTTCTCTACACTCTCTGGATATTTTAAGGCCAAAACACGCATTCTTTCAATGTCTATTCCTGCCTTGAGCAAGTCTAAAAATGGAAGGGGTTGCACATCCCCCAACGTTTCTGAAATCGAGCAGGGATGTCTAAGTCCATTGCACTGCCCCAGACAGCTTTCCCCCATGCTCTCTGCCTACCTGGAAATCTCTGCACAAGAGATGTCTTTAAAAGCCTTTTGTAAAATGGTTCTGGGGACGTCTCTGTGATCTGGACAGCCATGTGCACATTTTCAGAAGTCCATATCATGACTGAGGCTTTAAAAATGACCCTCATAGTAAATATGCAAAAAGATACAACATAACATTTCTCCTAAACGTCTAGGCTACCAGACATTCTAGTACAAAACCAATTATTTTTTGGTAGGAAAAGGCAGTACATTCTCTTGAATCACTTTGAAATGTTCTATGCTGTATCCAAATAGAAGTGACCATATAGCCTCCACAATTTTGGAAATCAGTGCTGAGTGCCTAAATTTCTCCTAACCTAGCTCTTTTCCTGACCCCATTCATGCATTAAAAACCTAACTTTAGGAATCTAGGAAAGCTTACACACTTAAAAGTAGGCATTGAAGGATCTCAATATCGCAAACTCCCTGGGAGGCATATTCAAAGTGATTAACATGATTACCAAAACTGGTAACCGCGTTAATCACGGTGAGCTGGCTATTCAGCGGCACACAACTGGCTTCTGCCTCTGGATATCCCCTCCTAATGTGGCTAAATGCCCTGATGCTAACTGCATATTATTGGGGCATTCCAGGGGTAGTATTTGAGAAAACTGACTAGCTGCTGACTAGTTATCTTAAACCGGCTAACGTTAGAGCTGGTTTAGCTAACTGGGCACACGGATATTCAATGCCAGATGTGACCATGGCATTGAATGTCCGGTTTTAAATTAAAGTGGTGATGGCCAACCATCGTAAAGAGTGTCTTTTACTAAAGGGCGCTACATTGTTGCACCTAATGTGGCAAAAGTGCCGAAACTATGGCCCGTTAGGTGCAACACCTCAGCATTACCTTTCAGGATTGTTGAATGCATTTAGCTAGCAGTTAACGCAGAATGCATTCTCCTAATGGGGGCAACATTAGTGAAGGTGCACTTGACCCTACCTATTGAGATGCCATTTGGTCACAGTATGAATCCAGCGCTTACAGCTCTGAGCTCACTATGCCGACTATCTGCCCCTAACCCACCCAATGGTGACCCTAACCCGGCTTGCACAGTTAACATGGGAATTGTCCCGGGTGTCATGGCCCCATACTAGTTGGGAACATGTGTCTCAGCGTGCCTTCAATGTGTGCCAGACTGCTGCCTCTGAATATTGCCCCCCCCCCCATTTACTAAAGTGTGAATAAGTTACACAGTTACTGCATATTAATTGAAAAACTGAAGTACAGAAACTTCAAAACCTCTGTATTGAGGACATTCCTAGAATCTTTCCATAAAATGAATACAGAGACAATGGGGTCAATATTCAATCATTGCTTTTAAAATAAACAGCGCACATTCAGCAATGCTATCCAGTGTAGATCGCTGTCAGCTATCCATCTGGAGAGTAATTTTATAAAAGGCTGCCTATGTGTGAAGGTCAATTACGTGCCTATTTTAAGCCTGTTTTGTAAGGACAAATAGGCACCTCTGTGTCTTTAAAAAATACTAGAGCAAAAGTGGTAGAAAGCACACCTAGACTGAATTCATGGAGTTTTACACCTGCATGTAAATTGCAGGTCCACCCACACTCCACTCAGATTCTACCCCGAACATGTCTAAAAGTGTAAAAGTAAGCAGCTCCTTGGAATCGTGCATACTATATTTTTATTAAGCTTTTGCAAATATACAAATGAAATAAACAATACAAGAAATGCTTACTATATCAAACACGACAATGACATAGAGCCTCCCTTCAACACACAGCAGTCTGGTAGGCAAAGGCGAACAAGCATCAGTCCATATCACGGAAAGAACCAAAGGTACCAAGGAAACTAACTATAAGAAAATAAGGGAGAAGGGAAAACCCACCCCTCCTGAATTAAATACTAAGGGCTATATTCACTCCATACTCCTATTACCCCAAACCTTCTTTATCTACCATTAATTTCTCCAACTGAGCAACTTCATAGAAATGATATATATTTTCATGCCAGTTAACAATGCACTTGCATGGAAAATGCAAAAAGAAGGTTGCACCCACACCCAAAACCTTAGATTTAAATGAAAGAAATTGCTTGTAGCGTAGATGTGTGTTCCTTTTAACTTTTGAAAGGGAAACTATGATAAAATGAGAAAAACAGTTAAGAAAAAACTAAAAGGAGCAGTTGCAAAGGTTAAAGACGTACATCAGGCTTGGCTGTTGTTGAAAAATACTATCTTGGAAGCCCAGACCAGCTGTATTCCACGCTTTAAGAAAAGTGGAAGGAAGTCCAAAAAACTGCCAGCATGGTTTAAAGGTGAGGTCAGAGAGGCTGTTGTTGCCAAAAAAGCATCTTTCAGGAAATGGAAAAAAGAGCCAAATGACGAAACCTGGAAACAGCACAAGCACTGGCAAGTCAAATGCAAGGCATTGATAAGGCAGGCAAAGGGAGAATTTGAGAAGAAGCTTGCTGCGGAAGCAAAATCGTGAAGTAAAGACCTTTTCAAGTACATTCGTAGCAAAAAACCTGTGAGAGAGTCAGTTGGTCCATTAGATGATAAAGGGGTTAAAGGAGCACTAAGAGGCGACAAGGCGATAGCGGAGAGACTGAATGAATTCTTTGCTTCAGTCTTTACTGAGGAAGATGTAGGGATGTTACCCATGACTGAAGTGGGATTTAAAGGTGTGGAAGAATTGAAGGAAATATCGATACATCGGGAAGATGTATTACAACTATTAGATAAACTGAAGAGTAGCAAATCACCTGGGCCGGATGGTATACATCTAAGGGTGTTGAAAGAACTGAAATATGAGATTCCAGACCTGCTATTAGTAATCTGTGAACTATCATTAAAATCATCTCTAATACCTGAAGATTGGAGGATCGCCAATGTAACACCAATTTTTAAAAAGGGTTCCAGGGGTGATCAGGGAAACTACTGACCGGTGAGCCTGACGTCAGTACCGGGAAAAATGGTAGAAACCATCATAAAGAATAAAATAACTCAGTATGTAGATAGTCATGACCTAATGGGAGACAGCCAACATGGCTTTAGACAAGGAAGATCTTGTCTTACTAATCTGTTATGTTTTTTTGAGGGAGTGAATAATCAGGTGGACAAAGGTGAATCGGTTGATATTGTGTATCTGGACTTTCAGAAAGCCTTTAACAAGGTCCCTCATGAGAGACTTTTGGCAAAACTAAAGAGTCATGGGATAGGAGGCAGTATACTATTGTGGATCAGGAACTGGTTAAAAGATAGAAAGCAGAAGGTAGGGCTAAATGGCCAATTTTCCCAATGGAGAAAGGTGAATAGTGGTGTACCCCAGGGATCTGTGCTGGGTCCGCTGCTTTTTGACATATTCAACACAAGAAAACGGAGGTGCTTTTCATCGCCAGAGACCCCAACTTTATTCCTCCGTCCCATGTAAGTGTCAAGGAAGCTGACCTACAAACTAAAGAAACAATAAAATACCTTGGAGTCACCTTGGACCAACATCTTGATATGAAACATCACATAAGCAATATAGTCAAAGCCGTATATTTCAAAATCCATACGCTCAGGCATCTGCGCTCCCTATTGGACCCAGACGATTTCCGGACTATATACCAGGCGCTAATCCTACCACACTTTGACTTTGCAAATGCCATCTTACAAGGTCTCCCTCAAGCTACACTGAGCCCATTACAACTGGCCATGAACGCTGCAGCAAGGGTCCTCTACGGCGCCTCCAGAAGTGACCACATGACTCCTATTCTCAAGCAGCTTCACTGGCTCCCTATCCATGGAAGGATTATCTTTAAAACCCTACTCCTCTCATTCAAGGCAATCAAAGGCATTTCATCTTCCTCTCTCACAGAACTCATTCACACAGTGCCCCCCAACAGATCCAGAAGAGCAACAGCTGTAAACCTGCTAATAACCCCAAAGGCATTGACAAAATGCAACATGACAACGGCAAACAGGGCTTTCATTTTCTACGTCCCCAAATGCTGGAATGCTCTACCATCCGAGATCCGTGCCATTGAAGACCTAACTCAGTTCAGGAAGGCACTCAAATACCACCTTTTCCTCCAGTATTATTCAATCAGCAACGAAATCTAGGTACCCCACCCAAGGAATAACCACATATTTTCAGTTTGTTTTGTTATTCCAATCTTGTTCCGTGTAATTATGGCATGTATATAGTTCACCCCTGTTATCCAAGTTTGTACTCCTGTTCTATGTAAAACCAAACAGCTTGTTGTTATGGTCATTGTGTTATGATGTAAACCGCGCTGATACCGAATAGTGCGGTATATAAGAAGTTGTAATAAATAAATAAATAAATAAATTCATAAATGACCTAGAAAGTGGAATAACGAGTGAGGTTATCAAATTTGCAGATGACACAAAACTATTTAAAGTTGTTAAAACCCAAGAGGATTGTGGAAAATTGCAAGAGGATCTTGATAAATTGGAAGACTGCGCATCAAAATGGCAGATGAAATTTAATGTGGACAAGTGCAAGGTTATGCACCTAGGGAAGAACAACCCAAACTATGGTTACACGATGCAAGGTTCCACATTAGGAACTACCACCCAGGAAAATGATTTAGGCGTTATTGTGGATACCATGTTAAAACCCTCGGCCCAGTGTGCAGCAGCGGCCAAGAGAGCAAATAGAATGCTAGGTATGATAAGGAAAGGAATGGAAAATAAAACAAAAGATATTATAATGCCTCTATATCGTTCCATGGTGAGACCGCACCTTGAATATTGTGTGCAATTCTGGTCGCCGTATCTTAAAAAGGATATAGCGATTTTAGAAAAGGTTCAGAGAAGAGCCACCAAAATGGTAAAGGGGATGGAAGGATACTCCTATGAAGAAAGGCTAAAAAGGTTAGGGCTCTTTAACCTGGAAAAGAGACGGCTGAGGGGAGATATGATAGAAGTCTATAAATTAATAAACGGAGTGGAACGGGTAAACGTAGATCGATTGTTTACCTTATCAGAATATAGAAAGACACGGGGACATGCAATGAAGCTACAGGGTAAACTATTTAAGACTAATAAAAGAAAATATTTTTTCACTCAACGTGTAATCAAACTCTGGAATTTGTTACCGGAGGATGTAGTAAAGGCTGTTAGTGTAGCTGGGTTTAAAAAAGGTTTGGACAAGTTCCTGGAGGAAAGATCCATAAACCATTAAGAAGGGACCCAGGATATCAATGCTTGAACCAATACAAGCATTATGGAACCTGTGTCCCTTGGGGAAACTGCTAGGTACATATGACCTAGATTGGCCACTGTTGGAAACAGCATACTGGGCTTGATGGACCTTGGTCTGACCCAGTATGGCATATCTTATGTTCTTATGTTCCTGGATACATCAGGAAACAAAATCGGCTTTATACCGCACAACAGAGCATCTTTATGCTTAAAGAATAATTTTAATAAAACAACTATTTACCGTCTTTCTCTGAGCGATTATAACTTGAAAATTCAAATACAAAACATGCTCAATTCAATCAGCATATAACCAAAGAAATTTTTTTTAAAATATTATTATCACATATGGTTACTTACTGAATCATTCTTATTATTGCTGGAGGTCTCAGACTTTTTTGGCACTTCTTTTCAGACTTACAGTACGTCCAACATTAGTGCCCAATAGCATCAATGACCTCCAACACCCTACCCATTTCTATTATAAACTTCTGTAGCCAAGACTGAGGGTTTGTGGGACTTATATTTCATATGACCTGTCATATATACAAATCACATTTATACACTTTTTTTAATTTAGATTTTGATCAATTACAATAACCAAATAAGGAAATTTTTAAAATTTGCACATCTTTCATAAGATTGAATAATTCATTTTTCACTCTTGTGACCACAGACTAGTTTTTCATTCAGAATATCGATCCTTATTGAAAACAAAATTGGCCAGACCAGGGGACCTCCCTCCCAATCCCGCTCCCTCTCCCCCTCCCCCCACCCTACCAAAACTCTTCCTTGCTTGCTCAATCTGCATATAAAACCATTGTTACAGACCTCCATGCAGTCACACTCTAACCTTCTATAATTCATCTACCGCCTCTAAACTTTCTACAGTGAACCAGTATCCAAACTCCTATTGGCTGCTTTTGGCTCAGTGTCTGGTGTTGCTCTGCCAATATCATATTAGCTGTCAAAGCTGTGCATTTATGATCATGCATTAACTTCATTTGGGTGACTAAAAATTTAAATTGCATATATGCTTACGAATTAATGCTTGCAAAATAGATTGCGTGCATTTTTAAGTTCTTGTGTGTATAGAATGCATGCCTAAAAAAAACTAAATAGGTCAAATGAACATGAAAAAAATGCACGGAACCAGGAAAACAAACTTAACTTTGGTCATACACTCCTCTCTTATCACACTATGTGCATTCCACATTAAGTGGTGTTTTAATGTGCATGTTATTTTTTTTACCAATCAACACACTTAAACATTTTTAAACATAACTTTGCATTATTTGTTTAAAAATATGAAATGCTTATTGTATTCTGGGAAGACTGGTAGGCCAGCTGGTTCTTATCTGCTATTATCTACATTGATGTGTAGGCCATTTAGTCATATTTTTTTATTCTACATCTATAAAGTGGGAGGCTGCATTATTGTTGCAGTAGATCCTATTGATCTCACTACGTGCTATTTGTGTTTCAAGCTCAATATGTCATGTGGT
This sequence comes from Ichthyophis bannanicus, assembly GCA_033557465.1. Lineage (NCBI taxonomy): Eukaryota > Metazoa > Chordata > Amphibia > Gymnophiona > Ichthyophiidae > Ichthyophis > Ichthyophis bannanicus. The sequence goes on from CM066033.1 coordinate 619,860,668, forward strand.
TGAGAAAAAGGAATTCTTTGATGTCTGTTCAACATGGTCTGCCCAAATCTTGCACATTGTTAGTTGCCGTTCAATTGCAGCTCTTTTAACTCCAGTGACACATAAAGCATGAGTGTTTTCCACACTTCTTCTGCCAGTAGCACAGTTGTGGCATTTTCTCTTCTGAGTACAAGATCTCATAAAAATACTCATTCAAAGCATTATAATTCTTTTGCAAATCTCCTCATTCCTGAAGTTGACTTAGCTTATTGCTAATGTTATTTTTCTTGTTTGGATGAATGGTTGGAGGTATTTATGTGAGATGAAGCAAATTACTTCAGCTTGAGCACGTAAGGTTTATATTCCTTTTCATACCAGCAAGTAGTATACTAGATTGCAAATGTCGTATTTATTTAAAAGGATTTCTATACCGCCTTCTCCTGTAATCAAGGCGGTCTACACAGCAAACAATCGAAGAAATACTGACTTTTGTGTGTGCATGCAGTGAAAAACAGTAACTGCGTGTGTGTATAGGGTGGTTTTGATTCGTGGTGGGCTATTTACAGAGTGCGCTATTATACAATACTATGTATTGATAGCTGCATACAGTTACGTGAGTTATTATCTCCATACTCTTATCTATCTGTTCTTTATTTTTAGTATAAACAAAGTAATGTAATGGTTAGAGACCCTCACTATGCATTTGGGTTTATGGAGGGATAGTATTATGTCCATGTGTAATAAATCACTGGTTGATCTTCAGTACACCGAGGTGAGAATGATAAATAACTTAGGGGCTTGTTTACAAAGCCGCGGCAGCGGTTCGCGATCGTTATCGGAGCCGCGGCAGCGGTTCGCGATCGTTATCGGAGCCGCGGCAGCGGTTCGCGATCGTTATCGGAGCCGCGGCCCCATTGATTTCAATGTTAGTGTTAGTAGACTTTAATATTATGGGAGTTATTTTTGAAGCACTGTTTGCAATCCAAATGTGTCAGTGGTGCTAGAAAACTATGGAAAGCACAGACACATGTAGATCACTATTTTGGGAAGGCCACAAGCTGCACATTTTTACTCTGGACACATCCATATGTTTGCAGTGCCCCCTTGGGGGCGCTTCTGGGTCTGGGACTGGCCTAGCTGTTCCCTCGAGGGCAGGCTCCATCAATCCTTATCAGTTTGGCACTTGGTGCCTCCACCTGGGTAAGAAAGGTGTTAGCGGTTAGGATTTATTCCTCCTTTCACCCCAAGAAACTCCTTAAAAACACTGCTGTGAACAAAGCTGGCTTAAATCATATTTATAATTTATTTACAAAATATATACTTCAGGTATTGTGATAAAATAATGCATAATGTATTATGATTAGTGGCTCAAGCAGGGTAAGGTGAAATAGCAATATAGGATATACCACCTCTGCCAAGAGCATGACCCATCTTCCACTCCACCACACACAGGGACCAGCCCATGCCTGTCCCACCTCAAGATCACTATATCACTTGCTTTCCTAGCTACTGGCAGTTTCCAATCTGTTTTGGCTGTCACTGCAGGCTCCAGCCAGTCAGCTGTATCACAAGGCATCTCCCAGTTCATGAGGGCCCTCCTAGCCCACACAGCTGGATATGTAGCCGTCTCATGATACAGTCCCATGACGTGGCTAGATTCCCATCAGTGCTGGGTTTGATTGATTGCACACATGTAGCACTGAGGCTCCCATGAGGGAAGATGGCCACCTAAGAGAACAGAAACCCATTCCACTTCCTCAATATGCGGTTGTATGCAATGCACTGAGTGACATAATGAATATATTTATTTATTTTATTTTATTAATTTTAAAGAAAATGATATTCTGCACTGTCTACTAGGCAGATCCCATATGATACATTCACAAAATCATAAAACATACACATACAGAAATAGACAACCATCACTCTACGGGTACTGACATAGGTAATAACTGCTAGTTTAATAATAATAATAATAATAATAATAAATAAGCTAGCAGTCTTTATTATTTATTTATTTAAGTAAGATGGAAGATAGAGAAAGTCTGGCAAAATAAGCACAATTTCGATTTCTTAGAGTGGAGTAGTCGTCTAGTGATGAGAGCACTGGGTTGGTAAAGAAGAGACCTGGGTTTTATTCTCGCTAGCACTCCTTGTGGTCTTGGGCAAGTCACTTAACCCTCCATTTCCTCGGAAGAAAGACCTGGCAATCTACTTCCGCTGCAAAATAAACCCAGGAGCTGCTGGGTCACCAGGAGTCAGCACTGACTTGAGGGCATACATTATATTTTTGCCATGATGCCTATATCTTCACCCACTCCAGAATCTCTGAGAGGTCCTGCATGCATGTTCACCTTGATTGTGCATGTGTTATTTCTATTATACATCATGTGTGCACAGGAGTGGAGTAGTCGTCTAGTAGTTAGAACACTGGCTTGGGAACCAAGCGACCAGGGTTCAATTCCCACTAGCACTCCTTGTGGCCTTGGGCAAGTCACTTAACCCTCCATTGCCTCCAAAGAATTGGAGTTATCAATGTCCCTGTTTAATGTACATTACCAAATTTGTTACAATGTAAACCGTTTTGACTAAAATGATAAAGTGGTATAAAAACCCTGTTAAATAAATAAAACTCTGCCACCATCGTTCTCTATGGGGAACATACACATGCCCACTAGTTCATTTTCCATCGCACACAAGTACATCCCTTTGCACCAGGGGCACATGTATATCTGCAGATGGGCAAATTGCAATTTCAGGCAAGCATGCACATGCATTGAGCTGTTTTTCAAATTACCATAACATCCCACCGTTTGATTTGCACGTCCCCATGGCTGCCTGGACAACCTTTCTTTTTCTGTGTGCCTGTGTATAAATGTGATTTGTATATATGACCTGTCCTTTATTTCATGATTGTGTATGTATTGCTGTACACCATGTAGAATGGTTATAGTTATTTTGCAGTTAATAAGTATGCTTTAAAAAAAAGCAAATTGAAGGTAGGATAGATTATTCAGTGCTGTGCCAACTGGAAACATAGCAATCTAGGCATAATATCCTAGAAAGTCCATTAAATCCACGATCTTTAAGATAAATATTTGATGCAGTTGCAGCTGAGTATTTCAATATGCATGCAATATGTTAGTCATAATCAGGAACCGTAATTTCCCACAAATTACGTGGAATCTGCTTAACGTTATAGATTATACAATTTTCAGTGGACTCATGGATAACTTGTGACCATGTGTGAATGCCTGCCACTTACTTGTGGAAATGGCATCCATATGTAAATTGCCATTTTAGAAGGGGCTTAACTCTTTAAACATGGTTTCATGCTCTGAACTTCCTGTTGTCCAGTTTGAGAGCAAACATTCAAAGAGGAGGTTAAAAAGCCAGCACAAACCTTATGAAGGGTCTCCAGGCCATTCATATAGACTCCACTGTTATCTTTTCCAGGTGGAGTAAAGGCTGCAATGATGGCAGCTCTACTCTAATAGTTATCAAAGAATTATCCAGTGCCTGCACCTTTACTGAGGTAGCAAATACCACTCTTGAGTTGGCTCCAGCAGCCTCTTCAAATCGATCTGTCTCTGCTTTCGAGTGTGTTTATAAGCTCAAACCTAATACTGCTGCACCTATCCTAATGGCTGCTGAGGAAGGTGTTCCCACCACTTCTGCTCCAAACTGTTGATCCTTTCCCAGGCTTCCGAGCAGTTTCACCTCCACAGAGAGTCATGAATCCAGAGGAATGTTTGGCCAACTGGGTTGAGCGACTCCTTCGCACCATGTTTGGGCCTCTTCTCTGACTCACTAGCAATGCCCAAAATCTGTGAGGGTTGCACAAAGTTGGTTATGGAGGTCTGCGATGATGTCTAGGATTTATGCTTTGAGAGTTGGGATCCCCTTGGCTTCCACTTATACTTGGACATGTAAGTTTCAATGCAAAAAATTCAAAAAGAAAGTTTACCCAATCCAACAGAGCTCTTCAAAACACATCCTACCTCAATACATCATGCCACTTCCATGTCTTTTTTAAAACGTGCCTTCAAATGTGTAATGGCCACCAATTAAGTATTGTGGCCACAATTTTTGCCAATTTTCATTTTGGAAGAGGAAATAAAGAATGGTTATTAAGGGGAACAGTTCCCTTAATCCCTCAGGTAGAGTCCTGGATGAAGTGAGTACTTTGTGAGAATCTAGTCATGCCTCAGAGTAGGTGTAAATCCTGATGTGGAGATTTCTAAACATATTCATGGATTCATTAACCGAGGTATCCGGATGCCCAACCCGGCTTGCACCCATCACCCCCCCCACCCACTTTTCACACTCCTACCACTCCACCACCCCCCCCCCCATAACAAACCGCACAGACAACAGGGTTTGGTGCAAACATTGCTTGGTCGCAGCTTTATTGATGGTACTAATACCGGCCCAACATGGGCCAATTCTGTAATCCAAAAACAGTAACTGAATAACCGAATAACCCCCCCCCCACCACCCTTCATCCGGATGGTGCCCCCCACCAGCCGTTAGTAGCAAAGTGGAGCACCATCCAAACCACCCCCCCCCCCCGTGACCCCCGCGCCCGCCTAGCTGTTATAGCAAAGGCCGGCTGAGGGGGTCGCCTATTTCCGGGTAGAGACCCCAGCCGGGACGTCTCCCCCAACCTGACGAGCCGTGCCGCTCACCTGGAAAGCGGCATACGGCTGCCCTGAGGCACCGGGTCCACGAGCACCAGCTCGCTACCCCGCTCACCCGACCCAAAGGTGGCCACCCCCCCCCACCAGCTGCAACGACATCCATCTCTCCCCCCCGCCAGACAAAGGGAGGGAGGGAGGGAAACCTTTTTCCAGCGCGAGCAAGGAGGAAGAGAGGGATCGCCGACCAGCGAACCCTCCTTGCTCGCGCTGCCGCCCACGTGTCCGCCTACGCGGACCAATCAAGAAGCCCCCCGGGCAGCATGGGGCCCGGCGCGCCGCCCCCCCCAAGCAAAAAACACAGCCAGCCGCATAGTCGGGTCCCGGAACCCGGTTACCAGGCCGGCCGCGGGACCGGGGCCCGGCGGTCCAGCCCGTCATAACCGAGATATCCGGATGCCCAACCCGGCTTGCACCCATCACCCCCCCCCCACCCACTTTTCACACTCCTACCACTCCACCCCCCCCCCCCCCCATAACAAACCGCACAGACAACAGGGTTTGGTGCAAACATTGCTTGGTCGCAGCTTTATTGATGGTACTAATACCGGCCCAACATGGGCCAATTCTGTAATCCAAAAACAGTAACTGAATAACCGAATAACCCCCCCCCACCACCCTTCATCCGGATGGTGCCCCCCACCAGCCATTAGTAGCAAAGTGGAGCACCATCCATACCACCCACCCCCCCGTGACCCCCGCGCCCGCCTAGCCGTTATAGCAAAGGCCGGCTGAGGGGGTCGCCTATTTCCGGGTAGAGACCCCAGCCGGGACGTCTCCCCCAACCTGACGAGCCGTGCCGCTCACCTGGAAAGCGGCATACGGCTGCCCTGAGGCACCGGGTCCACGAGCACCAGCTCGCTACCCCGCCACCGGTACTAGGTAGCACGCTATCCTAGAGCCGCCCCCACCAAAGAAAGCTGCGACCAGCACCAAGACTCCAATGCCTCCTGCCAATCATTGAGAAGCAGGTCTTGCCCCACCGGGGCCAGGTGAACACCATCCAGCCGGTACAGACCGGCACAGGCGACATCAGCCCACGGGTGCCGGACATGGAGCCCACCTGTCTGCTGTACCCACCGCCCAATCTGACGGTTGAGCTTGCACAAACCCCTCGACCAACGTCGTTGGGTCCAGCAGGCAGGGCGAGGAATAATGTCCGACCAAATGATGGCCACCCCTGGGATGACCTCCCGCAGCCGGGCAATGTCATTCAAAACAGTCATGATGAGTTGCAGGCAAGCCCAGCCAGCAACGTCATTGCCCCCCAGGTGAAGCAGCAGCCCGACTGGCCGCCGCCGCCGTCCGAGTTCCGCATGGACGTGGTCCAGGAGCTGTCCCCAGTGCATGCCGCAATGGCCCATCCAGCACAAGCGCACTCCAGCTGCAGCAAGACCAAGGTGAACCCCCAACGGCCGAACCGCCGCTCGACGCTCCGCCCAGTAGACAAAAGAGTGCCCGATGATCCACCAGTCACCACCGGACACACCACCTGAAAGCAGAAAAGAGCGGACCGCCACCAGCAAGCTATTCTGCAACAGGGAGAAAATGATTAGTACCCCCAGGCCCCCACCCCCCCGCACCGCCCCCTTGGGCGGAGCACCCAAGGCACTAGGAGACACCACCGGAGGCCGGTGGGCGAACATAACCAACATAAGCCCCTGACCGCCATCTGCCAATGCGCTGAATGACCCGCGAGTCCAGCCCCGCGGCCTCCGCGCTAGTTGCCGCCCCAATCCGGAATGAGTGCGAAGCATAGCTCCGTTCAGGGCAACCCAAGGCGCGCAAAACCAACCGTAGCACCGCCGTGAACTGAAACTGAGTCACTGGTTTGCCGTCCGCGTGAATGAAGAACTGGCCCCGCACCCCCGGTCGCTGCTGCACGTACGCGCCCAAAGCCCGCACGGGACAAGACAACAAGGGTGGATAGCGCGGAGCAGGACCCACCCCCCTTTTCCGGACTGATCCGTCTTGGACCGTGATAAGAAAATCTGCACCCGCGCCGGATCGACACGGACATGCCCGAAGTTGAGCCCGCCAAGAGCCCCACCTCTAGCAGACCGAGGGACAAGCTCAGATACCCGGAAGGCGCCGAAAAAGGCCGTAGTAAACAGCGCATGAAACAGTACCGCCTCGAAACCAGAGGCCGCCACCTGCAGTAAAACCGCACAAACCTGCAACAAAAGCTCGTGAGATATCGGGAGCCGCCAATCCCACACCCCTGGCTGTACACGAGCCCAACCGGCAAGCAGACGTCCGACTAAGAAGGAGACACGCGGATTTCCCCAACCAGCGGCTTTACAAAAGAAAGAGAAGCCCGCCAACGCCCCAGCCACTGCCGACCGAGCCCAGCCCTCCTGCTTCGCCCACAGCACAAAACGGCCAACCAGGCCATCCGACACCGCCCCACCAGACCAACCGTGCGCGCCCAGAAAAGCACTCACCTGAGAGTAGCCCCGTCGGTACAACGCCCAGGTACTACGAGCCACCGATGCTGCCAGGAGAACCATCAGGTCAGGGTCCCAATTCTCCAGAGATGCTCCGGAACCCGCGCGGGCAGCTCGTCCGCCTGAGGAGCCAGCCGCCGGAACTGCGCCCACTGAAAACGGGATAAAGCGTCAGCAATAGTGTTCTGAGAACCAGGCACGTGCCGAGCTCTAGCGGTGACGTTCAGGCGCAAGCAAGCCAACACAAACACTCTCATCAAGGAAGCCACCCTGGGACACCGGGGAGCTTGACGGTTTATGACCTCAACCACTGCCGCATTATCGCACCAAAAGACTACCCGCCGGTCCCGCAACCGGTCCGTCCATACCCAAAGAGCCACCACAATGGGGAAAAGCTCCAAGAAGGTGATATTCCGGGTCAAGCCGGAGCTTACCCAATCCGCCGGCCAGGGCTCTGCACACCAGGAACCGTGACAAAATGCCCCAAAACCAGAACCGCTGGCCGCATCAGTGAACAACTGCAGGTCGCGATTCGAGAGCTCAGGCAGCTGCAGGACGGAGGACCCGTCGCGGAACCCACAGAGGCCACTAACTCACGAAGGCGACGGATCTTTTGCGCTGGCAACCGCACAACCATGGCCACCGTGTCAATTTCGATACCAAGAAAAGTAAGACACGTAACCGGTCCAACCGTCTTATCAGAGGCGACGGGGATGCCAAAGTCGGCAGCCACGCGTAAAAAAGTGCTGAGAAGAGTGGAACACGTGGGTGCCCGCTCCGGCCCGACAAACAGAAAGTCGTCGAGATAGTGCACCACGGAAGCGACCCCCGACTGTCGTTGCACGACCCAGTGCAAGAACGTACTGAAGGCTTCGAAGTACGCACAAGATATGGCACAGCCCATGGGCATGCACATATCAAAATAGTACCGCACCTCGAAGCGAAACCCCAGCAAAGGGAAGGCCGTAGGGTGCACCGGCAACAGGCGGAAGGCCGATTCGATATCCACTTTTGCAAGGAGGGCTCCAGGCCCGCATCGACGGACCAGGGAGACGGCGGCATCGAAAGAAGAGTAATGGACCGTACAGAGCTCGCGAGGTATGCGGTCATTGACCGATTCGCCCGGAGGGCAAGAGAGGTTGTGTATCAGCCGGAACCTGCCCGGCTCCTTCTTGGGAACCACCCCCAATGGCGAGACCGTAAATGGAGAAAAGGGGGGCAACAGGAAGGGGCCAGCAATGCGACCCAACGCACACTCCTCAGAAATCTTCCGCCGCACAAAATCCCCATGAATCCGAACGGAGGCAGCGTTGCGAGACCCCCCTTGCGTGGACGCTCCCCGGACAGGAATGCGAAAACCCCGGGAAAACCCACCGAAAAGCAAACCCGCCCCCTCCCCCGACGGGAACGCCCGTACGCTAGCAACCAGGGACGCATCGCCTCCACGCGCACGGGGGTACGGGCGGAGGCCCAACCCCCGTTACTTTGCCGCCGAGGGGGCCCCCAGAACCCCTTTTCTGCTGCACTTCGCTGCTGCGTGCGCACCCCCGCACAAGGAGCAGGCATGCTTGAATTTGCAGTCAGGGAAGGGTCAGGACACCTTGTTGAAGCGCCAGCAGACGTCTCCCCCACCGACGGCTCCTCTTGACTGAGGCAAAGCCGGGGCAGAGGCACGAAAGGAGCGCCCGCTAGATGGCATCGGAGATGGCCCTGCCCTACCAACCGCCCCGCCGGATACCCCAGCGCGGCCCCGCGCGGACATCTGGGTCAACCACAGGTTGATGTCCTTCGTCCCCCACATCAAGCGGCTGTTCTCCTCCATCTGGTCCCGAAACTCCTCGTCATAATTCAACCAAGCCCAACCCTCGTGAGCCTGGGAAGCCGCCAGGATATTATCCGCATAGGCGAGCAGGGCCCCGTACTGATCTGGGAAGTAGTGCCCCCATACGCTCGCCAAACGCAAGAAGGCGCGGGTCCAGTTGAGGGTGTTGCGAGAGACCTTGCGCACCCTGCCCGCCTTCTCGTCCTCCTTGCGTTTTTCCTGCTCTCACCGGACCGCTTCCGACCATCGAGAAGACGGAAGATGTCAATATATTTCCTACGCTTAATCCGCCGCCGCAACGTCCGCGGAACGGCCTCCCACAATTCAGAGCACTGTATGACGGAAACCCCCTCCGAAGCGCCAGCTGCCGCCCCCCGATTGGAGCCGATCGAGGAAGCCGAGGACGACGACGAAGAGGAAGAGGAAGAGGAGGCACGCCTACATCGCCGAGCCCGCTTGCGCTTCCCGGCTACCTTCACCGCCCCCCCCGGGCCCGAAGCAGACTCAAGGGCCCCCCCCCGCAGTGCCTCCAGCATACTCACCACTCCCCCCAGCGGGGGCGACAGAAGCTCCGCCAGTTGACACGTCAGGCGCCGGAACCTCGAGCCCAGCAGTGGACCCCGCAGGGGCCGCACCAGCCAACGCACCAGAAGAAGCCATGGAGGTGGTAGGCGTCGAAATCCACGGGACCTGCAGAGAAGAAGAAGAGAAAGGAGCAGCCAGAGCACCAGGGGTACCGAGCACTGTGGGCGACCCAGCCCCCCAAGTCCGGGCCGAAGACCCCAACCCCCCGGCCTCCCAGGCTGCTGCCCCCCTGGCTGCCCCGCGCCCTTCCCCAAACCAACCCCCCCAGCCACCCCAAGGACCTCCACCGCCCCACGGGGCCGCCCCGAACGGCCAAGGACCCACCGAACTCGGAAAACCGGGAGGGGGAGGGGAAAACCAAGGGGAGGAGGAAGGCCCCCCCATACCTGAGGGAGGGGGTGATACCGTGGGCCAGCCCTCCGCTGTAGTAGGCAGCAGGCTGTGGACCGGGGCCCGCAGAGCCCCGGGGCCAGCGCCGACCGGGCCGCCCAACGCCTCACCACCCCCCATCGACGCCAATGCGGCGACCTCCACCGGAGGCCCCACAGGAGGGGCCTGCTCGCCCGTGGGGGCACCCGCAGCCGCGCACTCAGGCACCGAGAGCCCTCTAGCAGTCCCCCGCCCCCGAGCCCGCCTCACCCCACTAATCCCACGGCTCCGCCGCGCAGGAGGCGGCCCGCCTGGAGCCAGGGCTGCAGCAGGACCCGCCCTGCCGCGGCCTCCGGGCAAGGCACCGTGCCGCGGAGCTCCCCGCCCTCTGGCGGCACCCCTCGCCCCCCTGGCCACGCCACGCAACGGGACCTGCCGGGCCATGGCACTCAGCAAGAAAAACCCCGCCCCCCAACCCACCGAGGCAGGCCCGCTGTAGGATAGCAGGCCTGGAGAGACTTTTTTTTTTTTTTGTAATTTATTTATAGCTGCCTAATTAGTTAGGCACAGCAGGGAACGCCGCTCCCAAAAGGCACTAGGCCAGCCAAGTGGCCCCACTCACCAAACAAGGCCCTGTACAGGCCCGGCCAAACCAGCCCACCACGTGCCGGGCCGCAACCCGGCAGAAAGGCGAAAACAAAGGAACCACGCGAAAGCGCGTTGGTCAGTTTCCATTGTTTTTCGTTTTGGTTTTTTTTTTTTTTTTTTTTGTAGAATTGAGGAGCGAGGAGAGCACCCCCACGGACCACCCGAGACACCGAACGAGGCCGGCAGGCCGAAGAAACCCACCCGCACAGGAGAGCAACCCCACCACCAAACCTTTTTCCAGCGCGAGCAAGGAGGAAGAGAGGGATCGCCAACCAGCGAACCCTCCTTGCTCGCGCTGCCGCCCACGTGTCCGCCTACGCGGACCAATCAAGAAGCCCCCCGGGCAGCATGGGGCCCGGTGTGCGAGCACGCGCGCCAGCGCGCCGCCCCCCCCCCCAAAGCAAAAAACACAGCCAGCCGCATAGTCGGGCCCCGGAACACGGTTACCAGGCCGGCCGCGGGACCGGGGCCCGGCGGTCCAGCCCGTCATTAGTAAAATGAGGAATAGACATGTAGATCTTTGGACCACCCAAGCTATTCCCAAACCATGCCTTCCCAATGCTCCCTTGAAAGCTCTGTCTGTTGTTGATATATATCCATGTGTAAATAGTGACTTTCTGATGTCACATTTACATGTGTATTCCAATCTACATGAGTTAATGCCACTCTTTACATATGGAGGTGCTTCTAAATAACTCCCTAAATCAGTGCAGTCTACACAAAAAATTGTATATTAAAACAAATGAATTTGTTCAGAAATGAATTTATACAAAAAGGTTTTTGGTTAAAAACAAATGTATTTATTTTAAAAATCTTTATTTCTGTCCATCACAGATTTCAATGGATTACAAAATTACATATATAAAATGAGTTCAAATGAAATTATGCAACTCAATGTGACATAAAATTACAATAAGTGAAAAACAAATCAAAATTATACATACAAAAACACAGTCTCACAAAGACAATACGACTGAAGTCTAAATTCTTAGATAGACATCTGGGGCATGTCTATTAAAGGTTAGTGTGCATTAAGTGCTACCACTGCCCATTCATTTCTATGGACCATTGCAGCACTTAATGCATGCTAAATTTACTTATCATATGTTAAACTTTAGTAAACATGCCCCTTAGTTTCTGTAGAATGGATCTTAGGAATTGATGGAATAGAAAGAAAACGAGGACCCTCTGAATGTAAGACCATGCGCACGTCTGTGGATTTTCAAAACTGCAGAACCTATTAACATCAAAATGTTAAAACAATACTGGGAACCAATGCAAGGAGATAAAACATGGCATAATATGCTCTTTCAGGATATACTAGTTAACAGTCTTACAGCAGAGTTAAGGACCAATTGGAGCTCCTTAGTGGTTTCATAAGGGAGATCCAAAAATAATGGGTTACAATAATTAAACTTTGATAGAATCAGACTTTCTAAGACTGTTCTAAAATCTTCCTGAAAAAACACCCCAAAATTAGAAAACATTTGTGATAAAATGAAAACTAACAGATTTTTCTTGTCTCTGCACATCCCTGAAAGAAATAAACTTACCTAAAAATATAGTCCCACATAAAGCAGCTTGCAACTCACATGCCTTTGCAGTTCTAGAGTAATAACTGTTTATTGTGAGATGCTATGATTTAGAGTTAGTGGTGGATCGCTGAATCTGAAAATACAATAAGAGGGTAATTTTATAACTGAGCACCTAAGTTAGCATCATCTTAGGAACTATTTTATAAAGACACAGACACATATGTGTCTTTATATAAATGCTAGTGAAAGAAGCAAAGATCACACCTTAAATGCAGGTATGGAGAGCAGGTGGCATTGAATGGTTATAAAGTGCACAAGTATACAGTACGTATAGATTAAGGTACAAAAGAGGATTGAGCTGAGAAATATGATAACCCACCATTGTGATTTGTACACTAAATTTCAAAGTTATTGTTCTTTCTTTTGTTTTACCCTACACTGTAGTGTTTCGGCATGTGTATTCATCAGGGGTGTAACACGTAGTAATATTCCCAAAAGGACATCCATAGAAACATGATGGCAGAAAAAGACCACATGGTCTATCTAGTCTGTCCTTCCATATCAACTACAATAGTCCCCTTTTTACCTTTAGAGATCCTCTGTGTTTGTCCCATGCTTTTTTGAATTCAGATATTATCCTCGTGTCCACCATCTCCACTGGGAGACTATTCCACACATCTGCCACTCTTTCCATAAAGAAACATTTCCGCATATTACTCCTCAGTCTATCCCCTTTCACGCTTATCCTATGTCCCCTTGTAGGAGAGCTTGCCTTCAATTGAAAGAGACTCTCCTATACATGTATGCCATGGAGGTATTTAAAGGGTTCTATCATATCGCCACAATCCGCCTTTCCTCCAAAGTATATATATTAAGATCTTTAGGTCTGTCCTCATATGCTTCATAATGAAAACCTCTAACCATTTTAGTAGCACCAACTCCAACCTGCTTATATCCTTTTGAAGGTGCGGTCTTCAGAATTGTACACAATACTCCAAATGAGGTCACACCAGAGATTTATATAGAGGCATTATCACCTTTTTTCTGCTGGCCATTCCTTTCCCTGTACATCCAAGCACCATTCTGGCTTTTGCAGACACCTTTTCTCCCTGTTTAGATTAAGTTCATCAGACACAGTCACTCCCAGATCCTGCTCTTCTTTTGTGGACAGAAGAACCTCACCCCCTATATTATACAGCTCCTTTGGATTTTTGCAGCCTAAATGCATGACCCTGCATTTTTTTAGCATTAAATTTCAGTTGCCAAATTCTAGACCATTCTTCAAGCTTAGCTAGATCCCTCCTCATGTTATCGACTCCTTCCTGTGCATCTACTCTATTGCAGATTTTGGTAATCTCCAGGAACAAGCAGGAATGTAGTCTTCACATATGGGTATCGTCGGTACTGACGGAGCCTGCGCGGGAACGCTCCCCAGCATCAAATTAGAAAGCTTTTGGGAGCATCCCACAGCGCCTGCGTGCTGCCTTCCCACCTTTCCCAACTGCCTCTCTCCAGTTCTTCGTTTTCCGTGGAGCCAGCAGGTCGTCGTTCCTGTCACCGCAGAAAATGTTTTCCTATTCTATTTTTTGTGGTCGCGTCTGCCTTCCCTCGACGCTAGACCAGTACCGCCGGTTCTGGCTTTCTTTAAAAAAAATAATAAAATATATATATATCTTTTTCCTAATCTGTTTTCTTCTTCACTAGGCCCAAAATTCCTTTAAAATGGAAAAACCCACTTCGGGTTTTAAGAAGTGTACCAAGTGTGGCGGTACCATCTCCGTCACCGACACCCACGAGTGGTGTCTCAAATGTTTAGGTCCTGACCACTCCATTTTTGAGTGCATGGCCTCTGGGATGATGTCGAAGAGGGTTCGGCAAAACCGAGCTGCTAAGCTCAACACCCTTTTTCCCTCCGATGCAGCCTCTGTGGCATCGACGTCTTCCAGGACTTCATCTTCCTCCCATGGATCTCAGGTAACTAAACATAAATCTGGCCGGTCCTCAAAGGGTAGATGTCCTTCCAAGCATCGAGATGCCTCTGGCGTTGCCCTTGAGGGACTTGCACTGGCAAAATTGCCCCGGCGGGAGGCTTCGGCTTCCAAAGCATTATCAGTGCTCCATGATGTTCTCGAGACCTCAACCTCAGCAGAACTACTGGTGCCATGCTCTGGGGTACCGGCTGCTTTGCCCGGTACCGACACCCAGGAATCGGCAGCATCAATAGACCAGAGATTCTTGGCTATTGAACGCAGTCTGGCGGCTCTCCTTGCGGCATCGGTGCCTTCGAGACCGCTTCAGACAATTCAACTGGTACTGGCACCGGTTCCGGCACCGATACCGGTTCCGGTACTGACAGCATCATCATCGGTGTCTGCATTGCTGGCACCAACTTATGCTGTGCCTTCTGGTACCGACAGACCGTTACCGATTTCCCCCCAATACCGACTTCGATCAGTACGGGTATCGTGCTCTACAAGAGCACTCGGATAGGAGGACTTTGAATCCTCGGAGGAGTCTGAGGATTCTGACAGCTCGGTCGGTACCGGAGTACTTCTCCCGGAGGAGCCTTCCTCTCCTAAACGTAGGATGTCTCCTCCAGAGGATATATCCTTTCAGGATTTTATCTGTGAGGTGGCTCGAGGTCTTTCCATTACAGTGGCTCCTGAGACAGAGCCCAGAGCAAAGGAGTTGGAGATTTTACAATATCCCAAAGCTCCTAAGATGACAGCTACTTTACATATTCATGAGATCTTACATGATCTCATGTTAAGAATGTGGGAAACACCTCTTACCACCTCTCCTCACTCTCATAGACTGGATACCATGTATCAAGTGCATTCTTGTCCTGGCTTCCAAAAGACTCAGCTTCCTCACCACTCCATTGTAGTGGAATCAGCTATGAGAAGGATCAGGAGTGCAAAGAGGCATGCCTCAAATCCTCCAAGACGTGATTGCAGAACTTTGGATGCCTTTGGACGTCGTACTTTCCAGGCTTCCATGCTTTCCGCCAGGATCAGTTCCTATATTTTATATATGGGAATGTTCCTCAAGGAAGTCACAGGAGATTTGGAGCTTATGAGCCCTCTACTTCCTGATGATAAGAGGCAGGATTTTCTCACTCTGGTTAAACATGCCCAGGATGTTTCTAAGTTTGTCAACCGTGCAGCTTTTGACTGTTTCGAGTGCATAAGCAGAACCTCTGCAATTGCCATAGGTGCACGTAGAATTGCCTGGCTTCAGGCATCTGACTTAGAACTTTGGGTACAGGACAAACTGGGCAATATCCCTTGTACAGGTGAGAATCTCTTTGGCAAAAATTGGCAAGAGAAAGGTAATGAACTGGATGCTGATAACTCTACTTTGGATAGACTATCCAAGGCTACAGCTGATCCTGCAATAAAGAAATCTTTCAAGAAACCATTCTTCTCCAAAAAGAAGAGGTGTTACCCCTCTTACACCCAGCAGGGATGTTCTGCAGGTCAGTCTGCCCAAAAGGGTCAGCAACCATCTAAACAAAGTAAAGCAAAGACTGCTAAGCCTCAACCGTCTCAGCAGTCTCAGCCTCCTCAAGGCCTTTGACTTCCATCTAGAGAACTTAGCCTTCCTGGCCCTCAGCGGACCAGAGCCTCCCACTATTCCAGGAAGGTTGTGTCATTTTGCCCCCAGATGGGGGCAGATAACAGCAGAGGATTGGACTATTTCCATTGTAAAAGAGGGGTACAAGCTTCACTTCCTTCGCATGCCCCCTCCTACAATGGTAAGACAGTTCAATTCTCAGACCTCTCTCAACAACCAGTCAATTCAAGAGGTCACTATGCTTCTTGCCCAAGGGGCAATAGAAGAAGTACCCATTCCCCAACAGGGTACAGGGTTTTACTCCCCCTATTTCCTTATCCCAAAGAAAACAGGAGGACACAGACCTATTTTAGACCTGAGAGAATTGAACAAATTCCTGTTCAAGGAGAAATTCAAGATGGTTTCTCTAGGAACTCTTCTGCCATACCTTCAGAGTCAGGATTGGCTTTGTTCTCTAGATCTCAAGGATGCGTACACCCATGTTCTTAACCATCCAACTCACCGAAGATTCCTTTGGTTTCTATTTCAGGGGAAGCACTACCAGTACAGGGTTCTTCCTTTTGGCCTGGCTCCGGTACCAAGGGTGTTTACGAAATGCATGACTGTGGTGGCAGCCTTTCTTCGCACTCTAGGAATATTTGTCTTCCCTTACTTAGACGACTGGCTCATTCGAGCCCCATCAGAGCCAGAGGCCAGGATTTCTCTGTCTTGCACAATGAGGCCGGAAGGTCGGGGGTTCAAATCCCACTAGAGGACAGCAACCTTGGGCCGGAAGGACTGGGGTTTCTAGTCCCACAGGTGCTCCTTGTGGTCTTGGGCAAGCCACTTAACCCTCCCTAGCCCATGTTCCCTGTAAAATAGTTATCTCCAAGTTATAATGCCCTGTTCAATGAAATTTCAGTTTGTTCAATGTAAACCACACTGATGCAGAATAGCGCGGTATATAAGAGAATGTAAAATAAATAAATGAGTATCCTTCAATATTTGGGCCTTGTCATAAACATCTCAAAATCCAACCTAACTCCTACTCAGTCCCTAGAGTTTATAGGAGCTATGTGGATACCACAAAGGCAAGGGCCTATCTTCCTCAGACCCGTTGCTTTCGCATTGTGCACTTAGCTTCTCAAGCAGTGCTAAAGCCTCACCTCACTGCTTGAGAAATATTACAACTACTAGGCCACATGGCATCTACCGTGCATGTGGTTCCTTATGCTTGCCTCCATATGAGAGCAGCCCAGTGGACTTTATCCACTCAGTGGACCCAGGCATCAGGGTGCCTGTCAGACAAAATAGCAAACACAAATCGCCTTATTTTGTCCCTCCAATGGTGGCAGTCCACTCAAAACTTGTTGGTGGGGTCCCCGTTTCAACAACCTTTACCCCAGGTCACTCTCACAACAGATGCTTCACCAATGGGTTGGGGAGCTCATCTGCAACACCTCTCCACCCAAGGCACTTGGACTCCACAGGAGACTCATCTACACATCAATCTCTTAGAGCTCAGAGCAATCTTCCTTGCTCTTCGAGTGTTCCACACCCTGCTAAGCTACAAGACAGTCCTCATTTATACGGACAATCAAGTAGCCATGTTCTGCATGAACAAGCAGGGAGGAACAGGCTCTCTGTCGCTTTGCAACGAAGCTTTGTGACTATGGGCCCTCACCAGAGAGCATCAGATTAATCTCCTGGCAGTGTATCTTCCAGGCATTCAAAACTCTTGGGCAGACAAACTCAGTCAAGTTCTGCTTCCACACAAACGGTCTCTACATGCAGACCAGGTGGCCAAGATTTTTCAAAGTTGGAGAACCCCAGACATAGACCTCTTTGCAAGTCCATTGAATGCTAAACTTCCCCGGTTCTGTTCCCAAATTCCGGCTCAGGGTTCTCAGGCCAGGGATGCTTTCCTCCTTCATTGGGGTCAGGACTTCCTTTATGTCTTTCCACCCATTCTCCTAATTCCCAAAACCCTGTTCAAGCTTCAGAGAGACAGAGGCCGTATGATTCTCATAGCTCCACATTGGCCACGGCAAGTGTGGTACCCTCTGCTTCTACATCTCTCTCAAGCTCTGTCTCTGGAGTTAGGGTCTGCTCCAGATCTGTCTCAGGAGGACGGGATTCTATGGCATCCCAATCCCCAGTCTCTGCATCTCAGGGCTTGGTTGCTGAAGGCCTAGATCTTCATGATCTTAACCTTTCTCAGAAAGTAAAGGATATCCTTTATGCTTCTAGGAAGCCTTCCACAAGATTCTCTTATGCTTTAAAGTGGAAAAGGTTTACCATATGGTGCTCACAGAAGGGTCTTAACCTCCTTGCGATACCTCTGGAATCATTACTGGAGTATCTCCTTCATTTATCCAATGCAGGACTTAAGACTAACTCAGTAAGAGTCCATTTGAGTGCTATTGCAGCTTCTTTCAAGCCTTTAAATGGACAACCTATTTCCTCCCATCCTCTTATAGCAAGATTTATGAGAGACCTTCTTCTAACTAAGCCTCCCATTAGGCCACCACTGGTGGCATGGGACTTAAACCTGGTTCTTGGCCAGCTTATGAAGCCACCTTTCGAACCCTTAGCTACTACCTCATTGAAATTCTTTCCTGGAAAGTTATCTTTCTCATTGCAATCATATCAGCATGTCACATCAGTGAGTTGCAAGCACCAGTGGCTGATCCTCCTTATACAAGGTTCCATCATGACAAGATAGTCCTTAGGACTCATCCACACTTTATGCCAAAGGTGGTCTCGCCTTTTCATCTAAACCAGCGGTCTACCTGCCTGTATTTTTTCCAAGGCCTCATGCATCAAATGCAGAAAGGAACCTTCATACTTTGGACTCTAAAAGAGCCTTGACTTTTTACTTACAAAGAACACAGCAACATAGAAAGTCCTCTCAACTCTTTATTGCTTTTGATCCTTCTCATTTGGGACTTCCAGTCTCCAAGAGAACACTGTCCAACTGGATTGCACAGTGTATTTCATTTGCCTATCAGAGTAAGAACCTTTCTCTGGAGGCCATGTCACAGCTCACAATGTGAGAGCCATGGCAGCTTCAATGGCTCATCTACACTCTGTGTCTATCGACAACATCTGTCGAGCAGCCACTTGGGCCTCGGTTCATACCTTCACAGCCCATTACTGCTTGGACAAGGACTCCCGCCGGGATGCCTTGTTTGGTCAGGCTGTTCTCCAACACCTGTTCCATACCTAATCAACTCCTACCCACCACCCCTGGTAGGATGCCAGAGATCCATGGGGGGAGGAAGTGGAGTCCTTTCACAGGGACACACAACTTCTGGGGTTCTCTCTCTGGCATCTGAAGCTAGGGAGTCCCCATATGTGAAGACTACATTCCTGCTTGTTCCTGGAGATAGCATAGTTACTCACCTGATTGTCTGACAAGACCTGCCTCTGGTGAATCCATGCTGCTTTAGATCCTGCAAGCCATTGGACTCTGGAAACCTCACTATTCTCTCCTTGAGTAGCCTTTACAATAATTTACTAACCACAGAGGTTAGACTAACCGGCCTGTAGTTCTCAATATCATCCTTATGTCCGCTTTTGTGTACAGGGACCACATTTCCCTTTCTCCAGTACTCTGGCACTACTCCCGACTCCAAATGCCTAATTGTGGATCCTCACAAAAAGAATGGTAAATAACATTTAAGTCACACTTTTAATATTAAATCGGACTGAGAGACAGTTGTTATACCCCTGATGAAGGCACGTGTCGAAACAGAGCTGTGTAGGGTGAAACAACAAAAGACAATAAAGTTGAAATGAGTGTACAATTCACATTGGTGGGTTGTCTTATTCTTCACCTTGCTCCTCTTTTACATCTTTGATATTTGCAAGTGGGGATCCTTTTCTAGACATGGAATAAGGTATAGATAAACATATATTTGTGAACTCCGCCCATCTTTTACCCAGACTGTGCCCCTGGCTATACCTAATAGCAAAGTACATTGGTTGATATTTTACAAGATGCTTTTTATGCATATATGTGACCACTCACGCTCATAAAAGACTTTGCAAAATTACCCCATAAGAGTTCAACTGAAATTCTTTCAGCTTTAGAGTCTTTCTGTTAATGAGTACGTTATGTGGTCGCTATTGTTAGTGATGGTAGTATCTGTCATTTGAAATCATATGCTTCATGCTGACGCTTCCATTAATCACAATAACTTAGTTGGCATGCCTTTTATCTTATAATGATTTTACTGGAATCACACCTGTATTCTTCTTACTGATAATTTGTTGTTAATAGCCATTTGAATGTAAATGTCTTTGTACCCTGACTACAAAATAAATTATTTTGGTACAATTCAGACTAGAATTCTGGCCCATAAATATGGAGGTATTTTTATGAATGCCTTGAGAGTGTAGAACAGCATTTTGCACACTCAAATAGCCCTTTATAAAATTGCTCCGTATCTACATACATAAAAGTACGCTTTACAAAAAACATGAAGGCACATTTTAAGAATGATATCTAGGTGCAATCTAAGATGTATAATGGCTGTCCAAATGATTTTAGAAGCTTCTATGTGCCTGAAATGGATGGCGGTGGCCCCAGTCTCACAGATATACCGCTAATAAAGGATGGGGACTTCTATCACGTATCAAATGTGCATCCCTGCTTGTTGTTTTGCAAGTGGAGTATTGCATCAGCGTGCCAACCAGAAAACAAGTGTCTGTTTCCCTTCCATTTACTTTTTCATCATTAAAGTATCGCAGATATTAGAGCACCTTCTTCTCTACTCCCTCCAGGTAGTTTTGTGGCGGAATGAGAGCTTTTTTGATGTCTATTCATGCCCTAGATAACGAACAGCAAAGAACACACCAAAACTGCAATGCTTAGTAGCAACAAGAAAACGCAGGACTCATGCAACACTGTGGACAGGGGTAACTGCCTTTATTCAGTATCCAGCTAGGTCCGCACTGCATGTGTTTCAGCATGGGCCTTTAACAGGAACTTGAGACCTTTAGCTGAGGATACTCAAAAGTCGACAATTTGGCTATAGAATGTGGCTAGAAAATACACACTGGAGAGTGTCTGCCTGCTTAAATGCAATTGCATAAAGGAATGTGATTGTGTTTGAGTGGGCAGACGCTTTCCAGTGCGTATTTTCTAGCCATATTATACAGCCAAATTGTTTACTTTTGAGTATCCTCAGCTATAGGTCTCTCAAGCCCCTCATTGGATACTGACTAAAGCTAGTTGTCCCTGTCCATTGTGTGGTGTGAGTCATGCTTTTTCTTGTAGCTAGAGAAGGAATAGACATGGTCATTAGACGTGCTTTTCTGAAATCAGATGCGCATGTATGTTTTTTACGGAATGCTCTGGGCATACTTCCCCATGCTTCCATGTGACATGGACGTGTTCCTCCTAGAGACGTTGACATAATTGGATTTGGAACATGGTTTCAGAGGCGTCTTTGGAATTTGCACATCTATGTGCCCTTTTGTAGATGTCCCACTCACAAATAGGGCTTATAAAATTACCACCATAGTGCCTACTTTTATATAACATTTGTAGAGGTGGTTGCAGGGGTGGAGAAGGAGTGGAGCAGAATTGATAATTATGTGTGCATCTTTTAAAATACAAATAGAACCACCACATCTTGTTAGCTCATAACATGCACAAAATTGTATCTGCTTCGGATCGAGTGAAATTTTGTGTGGCGGCTTTCAGGGAGACATGTTGATAAAAGCACATGGGCACAACTTTTCCTTTATAAAGTAGGCACAAAGGGCCCGATATTCAAAGGCCATTGCTCAGTTTACAGGCCTGTAAACTATTTGTCTCTAAGCGGGATATTCAGTGGCACCTCTGCTATACGCCCTCTTGCTACATGGTCAACCTCGCACGATCCAGGGGCAGTACCTGTCGCTACGCACCGGTCGGCGGTGATATTGAGCTGCTGCCCAGTTAGCATTCCATGGGTAAAGATAGGAGTGGTAAAAACTAGCCTGTCTTTACTCGTGGGATCTAACCGGGCAGCGACTCAATATTGCCACTGACCAGTTAGCTTCTGAGCTGTACAACTGACTCAGATATTCAATGCTGGTGGCCAGATATGGCCCCAGCATCGAATATCCGGATTTAGCATTAAGCGGAATGGCTAGGCACTGTAATCACACTAGCCATCGCTACCGAATACCTGGCCCAACATATCTGTCTATGTGCCCTCACAGCTGAGGTGTAATGATATAAAATAAACTCCCCTATGCATATGTCAGGTAAGTGACTGTTCTGACATGTTGATTTAGGAAATACAAACATGTCTGTCTGAGATGACGAATATTCCTGTCTGAACTGGATATTAGTAAAGAAGTATAAGTCTGTACCCCGTCTGTTGCTGCTTTATTAAGAATGAAAAATTGAGTTGGAAACCACATAAATATTGTTTGTTTTAACTGAAACATTGCTAGATTTGTGTGAGGATTACTTGAAGGTCTTGATAACCCTATTAGTTTTGTAGAAACTAGATTAACCACATCTTCTAAAAGGGTTTATTAGGTGCATTTGGCTTTAAGCAATAACCCCTTTTGGAGAAGGTCCCTCCATCTGCCTTTATCTGCCTGTCAGTATGCATCTGTTTGCTTGTGCATGTACAAACAGATGCATATTTTATCACTCCTCTCCCCTCCCCAGTGGGAGTCCCCAGTCCTACTGGTAGCACCAAAGTTAGAGCCAGTAAAAGTCCCCAGCTCCCACCAGTCCAGCAAAGAAAATGCAGATCAGTGCAGAAAGTTAAAGAACCAGCAAAGAAAAGGCACAGCTGCCCATCCAAAGTGCAAGAGCTGGTTGGAGTCCCAAGCTACCACTGGTGGAGAGGTGGCAGTGCAGCTTGGCCCAAAGTTGAAGATCAGTGGGACTCCTAAGCTCCTGCTAGCAAAGAAAAAGCTGACTAGCCTGACCCAAAGTTAAAGCTGGTGGGAGTTCCCAACTCTCACTAGTGAAGAAGAGGCAGAGTGGTCTGGTCCAAAGATAAAGAGTCGGCGGCTCACCAGCTCTTGCCGGCAAAAATTGGTTGAGGTTTGGAGAAGGGCTAGTTGAGGAGGCAAAGCAAAAGAGAAGGGAAGGTGGTAGGGAT
This sequence comes from Ichthyophis bannanicus, assembly GCA_033557465.1. NCBI lineage: Eukaryota > Metazoa > Chordata > Amphibia > Gymnophiona > Ichthyophiidae > Ichthyophis > Ichthyophis bannanicus. The sequence continues at coordinate 619,883,423 of CM066033.1, forward strand.
AGAGATAAGAAGAATGGCGTGTGAGAGATGCAGCATCAGTGAGAGGGTGGGATGAGAGAGAAGGAAAGCAGGAGAGAGGGGTAAAGTGAGGGGATGGAGCATAAGGAAGGGGTGGGATTAGAGGGATGTGCAGGGGGAGGAGGGAAATAAGAACATTCAAAGTGGGACAGGGAAGGTAATGATATAAGAAAGGAGAAGGGACATGTGTGGCAGGGGAAGGAGGCGGAGTGAAATATTAAGTGGTAAAGGGTAGGGAGGGGGAACACTGCAAGAAGGCGAAAGAGGCACGGAATTTGTTCCCAAGGACAGGAGAATCTTCAAGGGAGTGAGAAGTCTGCATGTCCACGTCTACACCCACACCCAAATCGCGCACACGCGCACACACACACACACACACACACTATCCCCAAGACAGTAGCAACATATACACCCCCAACATACACACACACACACGCACCCAGCACACACATTCATTTACACTCTGACACACATATAACATACACATATTCACTGCCCCCGACACACACACATGCAGCCTACTAAGCACACTGCCAAACACACCCACATCCCCCACCCTCTGATAGTCTACCTTGATAAGCTTTTCCCATAGAGACAGATTTTCACACCATACTACTGGTTCACACATACAGCATCATTCATCACCTACAGTATGCTCACCACCCGGACATCTCCTGCAGTCCTTTAGGGATGCACTCAACATGGCTATTTCATCCATGTTCCCTACACTGATAAGCCTGAGAAAGCAAATGGAGAAAAGGGGAAACCCACCTTTGTATCTCACTGTAAGTGTGCACGTTTCAGCTTGTTATATTTGCAATAGTTAAATGTATGGGATAAAAATTACTATTTTTTTTTCTTTTATTGTCTTTATTCCTACCTCCTTAGATAGTCTGCCTGGATTCTCTAGGTAGCCTTTATCTCTATCCAAGGACTAGTGGTGGGCCATCCTAAAAAGCATACATTCAGTGTTGTTCCATGGTGGCAGGACTATCACACTAGTGGCAGCCAGCTTCCCTCCCTTTCCCTGGAACTGAACGTATTTCATCTCTCATGGGCACAGGCCTTTCTGGCCCTAATAAACGGAGAAGCCAAGCCAAGATTCCATGAACCAAATGCAGTCAGCCCATGTTAGCCCATAAAATCAATAGGGTACTAGTTTTTCCTTTTTATAAAGACATTCAATCTGTTTTAAGGATCTTTTCTGACTGTGTGCTTCAGAAATCAAATTGACTGCCAGCCCATGGGCTTGAATTGAATATTGTCAAAACTGCACTTCTGGCTATTCATCATTATCATGATCTACAGTTAACAGATTTAGGGGCTTGTTTACAAAGCCGCGGTAGCGGTTCGCGGTCGTTATCAGAGCCGCGGCCCCATTGAAATCAATGGGGCCGCAGCTCCGATAACGATCGCGACCCGCTACCGCAGCTTTGTAAACAAGCCCCTTAGTCTCTATTTGCTCCTACTAAATTGCCTTTTTGGATCAAGAATGTTATTTAGGTATACTTTTAGATTCTCTACTATCTTTTCACCCTCACATAAGGGAAGTTGTCAAGCAATCTTTCTTTAAGATGCGCCGTGTTAGGTAGCAGAAACATATTCTCCCCTCTGATGATTTTCGGGCTGTTGTAGAATCTTTAGTCTTGACTCCAGTGGATTACTGTAGCACAATTTTTTATCTTCCTAAATCTAAGATGGGAGAGTTAGAATATATAGCACTAAATGAGAGGATAGATATGATTGGAATCTCAGAGACATGGTGGAAGGAGGACAACCAGTGGGACACTGATACCTGGGTACAAACTATATCGTAATGATAGACCTGATCAAATTGGTGGAGGGGGTTGCACTCTATGTTAGAGAGGGCATTGAGTCAGAAAGGATTAAAGTTTTGCAGGAAACAAAATTTGCTGTAGAATCTTTATGGATTGAAATTCCATGTAAAAAGGGGAAGGCGATGGCAGTGGGCATGTACTATCGACCGCCTGGCCTGAATGAACAAATGGATAATGAAATGCTCAAAGAAATCAAGGAAGCTAACAAAAGTTACAGCACAGTAATAATAATGGGTGATTTCAATTACCCTGGTATTGACTTTGTCAGTGTCATGGCAGGACATGCTAGGGAGATAAAGTTCCTAGATGAAATAAATGACTGCTTCTTGGAGCAGCTGGTTTATGAACCGACCAGAGGGGAACCCATATTGTACCTAGTTCTTCGTGGATCACCAGATCTGGTGCAAGAGATAAGGGTATTGGGGCCACTTGGAAATAGTGATCATAGCATGATCACGTTTGAGAGGCTATTGCCAAAAAAAACATCTTTCAGGAAATGGAAAAAATAGCCAAATGATGAAAACTGGAAACAGCACAAGCACTGGCAAGTTAAATGCAATGCATTGATAAGGCAAACAAAGAGAGAATTTAAGAAGAAACTTGATGTGGAAGCAAAAACGCATAATAAAGAGTTTTTCAAGTACATTCATAGCAAAAAAACTGTGAGAGAGTCAGTTGGTCCATTAGATGATAGAGGGGTAAAAAGGGCAGTAAGAGGGGACAAGGCTATAGCGGACAGACTAAATGAATTCTTTGCTTCAGTCTTTACTGAGGAAGATGTAGGGATGTTACCTATGATTGAAGTGGTATTTTAAGGTGATACTGCAGAAGAATTGAAAGAAATATCGCTACACCAGGAAGATGTATTACAACTATTTGATAAACTGAAGAGTAGCAAATCACCTGGACCCCATGGTATACATCCAAGGGTATTGAAAGAACTGAAATATGAGATTGCAGACCTTCTATTAGTAATCTGTGAACTTATTTATTTATTTATATTTCTTATATACCGCGCTGTTATAATCAGTGCGGTTTACAGTTGAAACAAAAACATACTACAATGTAACAGGTCACATTGAGTTTACATAGAACAAGGGTAGTAAAACATGGAAGAAACTGGGGGAACTATCATTAAAATCATCTGCAATACCTGCAGATTGGAGGATCGCCAATGTAACACCAATTTTTAAAAAGGGTTCCAGGGGTGATCCTGGAAACTACAGACCGGTGAGCCTGACGTCAGTACTGGGAAAAATGGTAGAAACCATCATAAAGAACAAAATTACTCAGCATGTAGATAGTCGTGGCCTAATGGGAGACAGCCACCATGGCTTTAGATCGTGTCTTACAAATCTGTTATGTTTTTTTGAAGGTGTGAATAAACAGGTAGACAAAGGTGAGTCATTTGATATAGGTATTTGGACTTTTAGAAAGCCATTGACAAAGTCCCTCATCTAAAGAGTCATGGGACTGGAGGCAGTGTACTATTGTGGATCAGGAACTGGTTAAAAGATAGAAAGCAGCGGGTAGGGTTAAATGGCCAGTTTTCCCAATGGAGAAAGGTGAATAGCGGTGTACCCCAGGGATCTGTGCTGGGTCCGCTGCTTTTTGACATATTCATAAATGACCTGGAAAAGGGAACAACAAGTGAGGTTATCAAATTTGCACAAAACTATTTAAAGTTGTTAAAACCCATGAGGATTGTGGAAATTTGCAAGAGGATCTTAATATCCACAATTCGTTACCTAGGCATCACACTCGACCAACGGCTGGACATGAAAACACATACAAGAAACACTGTGAAAGCTGTATATCATAGGATACGAATACTACGACATCAACGACCACTGCTTGACCTCGCCGACTACCGAACGATCTTCCAAGCCTTAGTGATCCCACATCTTGATTTCGCTAATGTGATCCTTCACGGACTCCCACAGGCAACGCTAAGTCCGTTCCAGCTTGCGATGAACTCAGCCGCGAAAGTCCTAGTAGGATTATCAAGGACAGACCACATAACGCCAGTTTTGAAGAAACTCCACTGGTTACCTGTACAGGCCAGAATCCATTGCAAGATCCTAGTCCTGACATTCAAAGCACTAATCAGCCCCCCATGCCCCATCAGCAAGTTGATTCACAGCATACCGGACAATAGAAACAGAAGATCTACAATGACGAACACAGAAGTCCCTAAAGTAATGACAAAATGCACAAAGACAACGGCCAATAGGGCCTTCACGATATACACACCTAGAGCCTGGAATGCCCTCCCTACAGAAATTCGAACCATCACAAACTTGGCCCTATTCAGAAAAGCGTTGAAACATCATTTGTTTAAGATACTACCCAGAAACTAATTCTAGAAAGCAGGCAATGAGCACTCTGTGTACCTGCCCAAACCGCCCCAACAAACAGACCCAGCAAGAAAATGGTTAGTCAGCTCAATTCTCCCTGACCCAAATCGCCTAGATCCAGGAACTTATGCACCAGTGTAAATGAATTGTAGATAGTTTCCCCCTGTTACACCCAAGTTACTACCCTGTTCATTGTAAATACAATGTGGCTTGATGCATTGTAGTATGTTCTATTTAATGTACACCGCACTGATCTGAATAGCGCGGTATAGAAGAAATGTTAAATAAATAATAAATTGGAAGACTGGGCATCGAAATGGCAGATGAAATTTAATGTGGACAAGTGCAAAGTTATGCACCTAGGGAAAAACAACCCAGACTATGGTTACACGATGCAAGGTTCCCCATTAGGAACTACCACACAGGAAAAAGATTTAGGCATCATTGTGGATAACATGTTAAAACCCTCTGCCCAGTGTGCAGCGACAGCCAAGAGAGTAAATAGAATGCTAGGTATCATAAGGAAAGGAATGGAAAATAAAACAAATGCCTCTGTATTGTTCCATGGTGCAACCGCACCTTGAATATTGTGTGCCATTCTGGTCACCGTATCTTAAAAAGGATATAGCGTTATTAGAAAAGGTTCAGAGAAGAGCCACCCAAAATGGTAAAGGGGATGGAAGGGTACCCCTATTAAGAAAGGCTAAAAAGGTTAGGGCTCTTTAACCTGGAAAAGAGACGGCTGAGGGGAGATATGATAGAAGTCTATAAATTAATGAACGGAGTGGAACGGGTAAATGTAGATCGATTGTTTACATTATCAGAATATAGGAAGACTAGGGGACATGCAATGAAGCTACAGGGTAAACTATTTAAGACTAATAAGAGAAAATATTTTTTCACTCAACGTGTAATCAAACTCTGGAATTTGTTACCGGAGGAAGTAGTAAAAGCTGTTAGTGTAGCTGGGTTTAAAAAAGGTTTGGACAAGTTCCTGGAGGAAAGGTCCATAAACCATTATTAAAAAGGGGCCCAGGATATCACTGCTTGACCCAATACAAGCATTGTGGAATCTTTGTCTTTTGGGGAAACTGCTAGGTACGTATGACCTAGATTGGCCACTGTTGGAAATAGGATACTAGATTCGGTGGACCTTGGTCTGACCCAGTATGGCATATCTTATGTTCTTATGTTATGTTCTTACTTAAAACCACTTCAGAGAATTCAAAATGCAGTTGCCCATTTATTAGCAAGTGTGAAAGTTTGTGACCATATCGCCCCAATTTTGGAAAGGCTTCATTTTTTGACTTTAGAATATCATATCTTATTTAGATTAGTGATGCTGACTGTGAAATCACTGAAAATTAGTATAGGAGGTCCCTTGGGAGGCCCTTGCCTCTGCATTGACTAAGATCTCAGGGGACTGGACAACTAAGATATTTTAGCACTTCCCTCTGGTTATAATGTCCGAATTTTGAACCATTGGGTGTCTCTATCAGGTCCTGCTCTTTGGAATGAGCTTCCCTCTGAGCCTCATGTTCTTCAGGATTATCTTGTTTTTAGAAAAAAGGTTAAAGCTTTTTATTTTAGTAAGGCCTTCAGGTAATTTCATTTATATTATGACTGCCTTGCTGTTATGATTTTACTATGATTCTATGATTTTATTTTTGTTTATTGTAAACTGTGAAGATCATAGAAGATCTGCGATATATACGTTTAAATTTAATACATAAAATAAATTCATTAAATAAATTGAAGGAAACATCACATTAAGCAGTGTTGTAGAATTGAAGAAATTGTTGTTGCCCTGAGTATGCTAGTTAGGTATTCATAATTTCTTTACTTTGTGAGGCATCCTATGGCGTACCAAGGGCAGGCTCACCCCGGATGCTGGCCAGGAGGGAGGTGCACTCCCCCCAGGCCCACACAGCAGACCCAGGGTGGCAAACTTATCTGAAAGCCATGAGTGGCTTGACAGCTGTTCTCTCCCAGGCCAAAGTCTCACAATTCATGAGATTTCAGCCTCGGAGAGAACAACTGCCAGACAAGCCACCCATGGCTTAAAGTTTGCTGCTCTGGCTGTGCTGTGTGGGTCCAGTGAGGGGTGCACCATGGGGGGGGGGGGGTGCTTGCTCTGATTTCCCATGGGCTTTGGAATGCCACTGAAGGCATTTGAAAGTTTGGAGACCCCAAGAAGAAGGCAATTTCTTGAATGCATTTGAATTGTTTCACTTTACAGTATCTCAAAATGTAATGATTGTAACAGTGTCCTTGTTTTTTTCTACACCAGCCAGGTTGTACACATATATGCTGGAGAAATCTCGGCTTATTTCACAACCTCTCAGCCAGAGCAACTTTCTTGTTTTCTACCTGATGATGGATGGGCTGTCTGCTGAAGAAAAATATAGCCTTTACCTCAGTAACTTATCTGAACACAGGTAGGAGGTCAAATCAAGGTTTTGATATTGTCCATGCAATTGGTAAGGTATCCAGTGTTAGACAAATAGGAGGTCATTTTAGAAGCTTAAAACATTTAAATTGCAACATATGCATGTATGGATTGCACGCACACATAAATAATGATTTTAGATAGCGGTTATTTACACACGGAGATCCACACCATATAGAGATTTCAAGACTGAATGCGGGTGCATGGTTTGGGCATAGACTAAAAATCAACACATACTTCGCATTTTACAAAGTTAAAAACACCAACTCTTTGAAAAATCTTTCCCATCAGCTTTTGCATCTGCCTAGAGTTGCATGCATGTGCCAGTTGCCCGTTTGACCTAGAGTCTAAAATGGAGTAGGTACAAAACAATATCATCCCTGAGCTCCGGTGGCACACTATTATATCCTGGTCTCTCCTTGACATGACCATAATACCTCAACCCCTCTAAGCCTCTCTTTGACATAACCAGTAACACTTTCCAGTCATTTGAGTTCTGGCAACCAATAACAACCCCCCCCCCCCCCCGGTATCTCATCTGGCTCTCTTTGGGGGTTTCCCTGTTGGATTTGACGGGGGGAGGGTAAAGCAGTCATCTGATGCTCTGCACCATTGATGCCTGGGTTCAAAATAGCACCTCTGACCCGATGATAGTAATTATGTGATAGTACTGCTCAAGGGCACCCTTAAGTGGCAGCTTAACACCTAAATGTAGCAATGTGAGACTACTGAAAGGGATCAGAGGTGTCATTTTGAAGTCGAACACTGATGGGGCCGGAGCATCTTAGGATTGTTCTGCCCCCTCTCATTAGCCACTAGAGAAACCGACAGTAGGTAATCAACAAATTCGGGGGTTGGGAAAGCTGTTGATCATGTTGGCAGTGTCTGGGTGAGTCAGGGGGTGATCATGTGCCACTGATCATGTCGATGGAGGGAGGGATGAGGATATAGGCGAGTTTATCTTATCACTGGCCCCTTTATGTTTCTGGCTGCAACAATGCCACTTTTGTTAGATCGAGATGCTATGTTTTTCACCATATGTTTTCTTTTTTTTTATCACTGCTTCCACTGGATGTGTCAGTAAATATCTATGTATTTGTCAGTATCCTTCTGCATATTTCACTAAACGACCCACATTTAACAGAGCCTTTTGTAAAGCACCGGGGAAACCGAGCACATCCCAGCCTGGGTGTCTTAATTCTGAGCTCTATGATCTATTTAAAGTGGGCCTTATAGTACATGAATGCCTTTTGTATGATGTTTCTTCATATATTTGATGAGAGACAAGAAAGTGGCAGTCCCTATTTGCTTTTTTTCCTTTACTCAAGAAAGAACTAAAACAATGGGAAGGGGGAGGAGGAGACAGATTGTAGTGAAGATCTGAATTTCTACTTTTTCACTGGCTAGTGAAAAAAATGCAGCTAATTCTGGATTTAATGGTTTTAGGCACTTGATATACTGCCCTTTACTGTGTGCATCAGAGCAGTTTACAGATATGTTCTAACAGACACTTTTTTATTCTCTTGTCTCTGAAAGGCTCACAATCTAAATAAACCTGAGACAATGGAGGGTGAAGTGGCTTGCCCAAGGTGTTGCCATGGGACTAGGGACCCCAGTCCCTCCAGCCTGAGGTTACTTGTCCCTATGTGGGAAATGAACCCCTAGTCCTCTGGCTTGAGGTAACCTGTCCCAACCACTGAGCCGCTCCTCCCTCCTGAGTCACTCCTTCCTTTCAAAAAGAATTGCTTAAGTTCATTTCTTAGCAAAATGAGATTTGCATTGTCTATCCTCTTTTGAGATGTCTACCTGTGAGGAGAAATATTTAAAAGGATGTTTTGCATCAGTACTTCAGAGTTTCTCGAGCCTTGGTACAGGTCATTATTCCAAAATATCTTTTTTTATACCATTTCACCAGATGAGAGCCTTCTACTGTTAAAAACAAAAAATGTTCAAAGAGTATCTGAATTCAAAGAAGCATGGGACAAACACAGAGGATCTCTAAAGGAAAAAAGGGGAATGTTGTAGTAGTTGATATGGAAGGACAGACTAGATAGGCCATGTGGTCTTTTTCTGTTGTCATGTTTCTATGTTTCTACTTCACAAGCTTATTCAGAAGGTTATTTTTAAGGTAAATAAATGTATTAAAACTCTGCTGGAAATGCTTCAGATGTATCCAGGGCTAGAATGACCATTAGGCGAACTAGGTGGGTCGCCTAGAGTACCAACCCTCTGGGGGCACCGCTGCCTCCTCTCTAAGGCTTCAGCAATGCATCTCTTTTTCTATCTCCTATCTGCTGCCTCCTTCCTCCTCCAATGCAGATTTTTGGTTTATGCAAACTGTAAGTCTGCATCGGAAGTGGGTGGAAGTGGCAGAGAGGAAGAGATAGAAACTGTGGCACAGGACCGAAGCCTTAGGGACCGAAGCCTTTACATAAGCATTGCATGGTTGTCAAGGCTGGTGCCACCATAAGGCAAACAAGGCAGTCACATAGAGTGCTGGCCCTTCTGAGGCACCCATTGTACCTCTACAACCCTCTCATGACTCTAAAGTGGCGGCAATGGCCTGAAACAGCCCCACGGCGCTTACCTCAAAACCTTGGCTCCCATACAAAAGGAAGTCAGCATCAGGTGGTGGAAGCAAACAGCTCTGTGGTGCTAAGGTTTTCAGGTAAGTAACACATTGCTGTTTTGGGCCATTGCTGCTGCTTTAGGTCCCAGAGAGGGACAGCAATGGTAGCAATAGGGCTGGGGGGGGGGGGGGCAGTGTGGGCCAGCAAGATAAAGGCTCCACCTAGGGCACCTCCATTCCTTGCAGTGGCCCTGGATTTACCTTCTATGCTGAAAATCAGTTCCAGCTATAGATTAAGTATCAGTAAATAGTAGATAGAGATGGCAACTTTTTTGATGCCTCTCCTCAGGCTAAATTAGTCATATCAGCTTCTAGGAGAGGAGGACGGGTGGCAATAATTTACAGGTCTTCTTTGGCAGTAATTGATCCTCCCCAGGTTGTCACTTACTATATGCTCCTCTATTGCTCACCTTCTCTGCAACCAGTTGCCTTGAAATTTTGGGGTGAGTGAAGTGGCTATTTGACCTGTGATGCATGCGTCAGCTATTCCCTATAGTGATTAATTCACTACATGTAGGGTTCTAGCCATTCTGAGGTCAATATTGCCCGGTTAAGTGCTGTGTGGAATTTGTCGGAAATTAGTGTCAGTTTTTGTTGGAGTAAATCTAGTATTGAGGGTAGGTGTTGTTTATTGGATGCACAAAATTAGCCCATTTGAAGAAACTGTAATGAAAGAGAGAAACTTGTAAAACTATTGAATTCATCCTAACCCATAATTACTTCAGCTTCACTGATGACTTCTATTTACAGATTATGAGAACCACTGGGCACCAGAGTGGCACCACACTATGCCATCCTTTTCATATCAGAATTAGAAAAGATGTATTTATTTATTTATTTGAAAACCTTTACATACCACCCCTTCCCAAGATCAGGGGCGGTTTACATAGAACAATGGAACCTTACATAGAACATTATACAACATTGCAACTATTTACAAAAAACAGTATAGTCATAAATTTAGTAACTATTTACAACTTTCATCATAACTTTAGGGTTCAGGGTTGGGCATGGTTAAATACCTTTGTATGAGGTGAGACAATGTTTGTCAGTGATACAGTGGAGATGAGACTGTTATTGTACGGGAAGGGTATTTGGGTGGGCTTGTCAACTCGTGCTAAAAGATATTCTTAAGTGGTGACTACAGCAAGCCATTCAGATATTACCAGCACATTTGGAGTGAAGAAGAGAATATTAAGCATTTTTTTATGATTCCTTCAGTGCATCCCATCCAAAATTCAGTCTCAAAGTGGACTACTCCATAGAGATAACTTTTAGACAATATCTCAATGAGCTATGATCACCTACGAAACCTATATACAGGAATCCATTTGACAGATGGCTGTTGGTGTCCTTCGCAGTCTGTTTCCCTCCTTCATATGCAAAAACTGCTGTTTCAGCACTACGTTAGGCCTTAAAGTGCATGAGCACTCATGGCCTGCCGCTCGGGCCACCCTCCAATACAACTTTCTTGGAGGAGGCAGTAGCGACAGGCTGGAACTACATGCATGGTGATCAATAAAGCCTGCTGCAGTTTCCAGGAAAGGGGTGGGGGGGGGGGGGTAGTGATGCCACCCATCAGGGTCTGCCAGCCTACACAATAAACACCACTATATTCTAATGAAATGTTTCAAACAAAAGGGTCATCACCCCAAAATTATATCCAAGAAAATGTTATGCTCCTCAAATGTACCTAGAAAAAAAATGTATGACGATGCAAGAAAAGCAGAACCATGGAGTATGTACAACTTTTCATAAAATATAATCCACAACTACAAAACCTAAGACCTTCACCACTGCTTCTGGGGGATGAATTACTGAAATAAATATTTTTTGCTCCCCCATTGTATAAACGTCTAGAGAAGGAACTTCAAACAGAATCACAAATATAAGAAGCTGTTATAATATCCTGCAAATTATGCCAGCTAATATCACAGGACCATACAGCTTTCCACATGGGAAAAGAAAGGGGAATTGGATTAAGCTCATGCCTTTTCTTCCACTACTACTACTACTATTAATGATCATTTGTATAGTACTACAAGCCGTATGCATCAATTTTCTTCCTGTCTATCTACAAGGCATATGCAGAGCTGCACAGAGACATGTAAAAGATGGTCCCTGATCATTACAGCTTACAATCTAGTCAAGACAGACAACACAGCAGCTGGGGACAAGGATATGTCTAGGGGGAATAGTAAGGAAACATATAGCTGGAGAGCAGGAGACTATTCGGATCACGATCCAAAATCAGCCTTTTCTCTGAAGTTCAAGGTGAGTTATAGTCAGGTACAATTGACATTTTTCTTGTCCCCAGTTGGTTTACAATCTAAGTTTGTACCTGAGACAATGGAGAGTTAAGTGACTTGCCTAAGATGACAAAGAGTCACAATGGGATTTGAACCCTGGTTACAGTCCACAGTTCTAACCATTAGGCTACTTCTCCACATTTATGTTGCCTTATGAATGTAGTATGTATGATCTAGTGCAAAAAATGTGAAGGAGGATGCTATGTTGGTAAAACGAGCCAAAACCTATGGACAAATATCAACATTCCTAGGCATGCCATAAAATATTACAGAGAAAAACAGAATGACAGCTTACTGGGTGAACATTCAGAAGAGACAGAGAAAAAAGTGGAAAAGGAGGAGGAGTAGCCTTGCATGTAAAAAGCAATATTAAAGCCACTGCAATGCAGGGGGCATGGGGAAAAGAAGAAGCGCTCTGGATTGTGTTGGAAAGAGGAGATGGCACTGTCATCCATACTGGTGTAGTCTACAGACTTCCGACTCAAATCAAAGAAATAGATAACGACTTGATTACAGATATTGCCAAGATAGCCACAAAGGGGGACGTGATCATATTGGGAGACTTTAATCTACCCAAAGTGGATTGGAGTACTCCTTCTGCGAATCTGGCAAGAAGCAAAACAATTGTGGATGCTTTCCAAGATGCGTCACTTAAACAAATGGTGATGGAGCCAACCAGGGAAAGCTCAATGCTGGATTTAGTGCTCACCAACGGTGAGAGCGTGTCAAATGTCTGGGTGGGTGCCCCTGTGAGCAGCAGCAATCATCACACGGTGTGGTCTGAGATAAAAGCCAAGGTGCAATCCAATCGTAGCAAGCTCAAAGTCCTAAACTTCAAAAACACTGACTTCAGTAAAATGGCCACGTACCTGAAGGAGGAGATGACGGGGTGGGAGGGGATAAATGGGAGGGGATAAAGGAAGTGGAATTGCAGTGGGCTAAACTAAAGGTGGCAATAAAAGGGGCATCAGATAAATATGTAAGGAAAGTAAATAAAAACAAGAGGAGAAGAAAACCTATTTGGTTCTGCAAAGAAGTGGCTGCTCAAAGTCAAAAAACACAGCTTTCACAAAATTCAAAAGCTTGCAAACAGAGGAACACAGTAAGGAATACAGGATCAAACTAAAAGAGACAAAAAGAGATATAAGGAAAGCAAAATCAAAGGCAGAGGAAAAGATGGCTAAAGATGTGAAGTGTGGCGACAAAACTTTCTTCAGGTATATTCGGGAGAGGAGGAAAATCAGAGATGGAATTGCAGGACTCAGATGTGCTGGGAACGGATTTGTTGAAAGTGACAATGAAAAAGCAAAATTGCTAAACAAATACTTCTGATCTGTTTTTACTAAAGAAAATCCCGGAGAAGGACCATCTGTGTCTCCCAAATATAAAAATGGGAATGAAGTAGATAACCCACCATTCACTGAAGATGATGTGTTAGAACAACTTGCAAAACTGAAAGCGGACAAGGCTATGGGACCGGATGGGATACATCCCAGGATACTGAAAGAGCTCAGAGAGGTTCTTGCAGGCCCATTAAAGGATGTTTTCAACAGATCTTTGGAAACAGGAGTAGTTCCTCAGGACTGGAGAAGGGTGGATGTGGTACCTCTTCACAAAAATGGTGACAGGGAAGAAGTGACAAACTACAGGCCCGTGAGCCTTACCTCGGTGGCGGGAAAAGTAATGGAGGCGCTTCTGAAAGAGCGAATAGTGGACTTTCTCATAACCAACAGGTTACATAATCTGAGGCAACATTGTTTTACCAAAGGACGATCTTGCCAAACAAATCTGATTGAGTTCTTTGCCTGGGTGACCAGAGAACTAGATCAGGGGCATGCAATGGATGTCATCTACCTGGATTTCAGCAAATCCTTTGATACTATTCCTCATAAGAGGCTTATCAATAAACTCAGTATTTTGGGGATGGGTCCCAAGGTGGTGAACTCTGTCAGAAATTGGTTGACTGACAGATGACAGAAGGTGATGGTAAATGGAGCTCACTCGGATGAAAGGAGCGTGATTAGCGGGGTGCCCAAGGGTTCGGTCCTGGGCCCGGCACTGTTCAATGTATTTGTGAATGATATTGCTGAAGGACTGCATGGAAAAGTCTGCCTTTTTGCAGATGACATGAAAATTTGCAACAGAGTGGACTCCCCTGAGGGAGTGAATAACATGAGGAAAGATCTACAAAAGCTGGAAGAATGGTCTAATGCTTGACAGTTAAGATTTAATGTGAAGAAGTGCAGTGTCATGCACTTGGGAAGCAGAAATCCAGGGGAAATGTACGCAATAGGGAGTGAGATGCTGGTGTGCACGAACCAGGAGAAGGACATTGGTGTGATTATTTCTGTGGATCTCAAGGTGGTAAAACAGTGCGACAAGGCAGTGGCAAAAGCCAGGAGGATGTTGAGTTGCATACAAAGAGGAATTACCAGCAAAAAGGAAGAGGTACTAATGCCACTGTATAAGTCACTGGTGAGACCTCACTTGGAATACTGTGTTCAGTTTTGGAGACTATATCTTGCAAAGGATATAAAAAGACTGGAAACTGTTCAGAGGATGGCAACCAAAAAGATTTGGAGCCTGCATCAGAAGCCTTATGAGAAGAGACTTGAAGACCTAAATATGTACACTCTGGAGGAGAGGAGGGACAGGGGAGATACGATTCAGACCTTTAAATACTTAAAGAGAAATAATGAACAAACAAACTTCTTCCAAAGATGGGGAAGCTGTAAAATTAGAGGGCATAACATGAAGCTGCAATGGGGTAAATTGAAAGGCAATGTCAGGAAATACTTTTTCACTGAAAGAGTGGTGGATGCTTGGAATGACCACCTGATGGAAGTGTTGGGGCAAATACAGTGGCAGAATTCAAAATGGCATGGGACAGACACAGTGGATCCCTTTACAGCAACAGGATAAAATCAAAATAAACTTAACTAACTAATTTCTCAACATACAGGGGTGTCCTACACGGAGCGGTGGGTTCACCCCTAAAACAAAAACATGGGGAGGGGTGGACTGCACGGAGCGGCAGGTGCACCTACTCTTGCCATCTTTCTGGGCAGACTACATGGACCATTCTGGTCTTTATCTGCCGTCATTTACTATGTTACTATGTAACATAAGAATTGCCACCACCTAGGAAAAAGATTTAGGAGTCATTGTGGATAACATGTTAAAACCCTCGGCCCAGTGTGCAGCTGCGGCCAAGAGAGCAAATAGAATGTTAGGTATCATAAGGAAAGGAATGGAAAATAAAACAAAAGATGTTATAAAGCCTCTATATCGTTCCATGGTGAGACCGCACCTTGAATATTGTGTGCAATTCTGGTCGCTGTATCTTAAAAAGGATATAACGTTATTAGAAAAGGTTCACAGAAGAGCCACCAAAATGGTAAAGGTGATGAAAGGATACTCCTATGAAGAAAGGCTAAAAAGGTTAGGGCTCTTTAAACTGGAAAAGAGACGGCTGAGGGGAGATATGATAGAATTCTATAAATTAATGAACGGAGTGGAACGGGTAAACGTAGATCAATTGTTTATGTTATCAGAATATAGAAAGACTAGGGGACATGCAATGAAGCTACAGGGTAAACTATTTAAGACTAATAAAAGAAAATATTTTTTTCACTCAACATGTAATCAAACTCTGGAATGTATTACCGGAGGATGTAGTAAAGGCTGTTAGTGTAGCTGGATTTAAAAAAGGTTTGGACAAGTTCCTGGAGGAAAGGTCCATAAACCATTATTAAGAAGGGACCCAGGATATCAATGCTTGACCCAGTACAAGAATTGTGGAACCTGTGTCTTTTGGGGAAACTGCTAAGTACGTATGACCTAGATTGGCCACTGTTGGAAACAGGATACTGAGCTTGATGGACCTTGGTCTGACCCATTATGGCATATCTTATGTTCTTATACTGGGTCAGACCAAAGGTCCATCAAACCTAGTATCCTGGTTCCAACAGTGGTCAATCTAGGTCACAAGTATCAGGCTAGATTCCATGCTACTTACCCTCTGGAATAAGCAGTGGTTTCCCCTAGGTCTCTCTTAATTGCTGGATTACTTTTTCTGCCAGAACTCGTCCAAACCTTTATTAAACCCCACTACGCTAACTGCAATTAACACAACCTCTGATAATGTCTTCCAAAACCTAACTATTCATTGAATGAAAAAAATATTTTCTCCTATTTGTCTTAAATGCACTATTTTGTAAAATCATAACGTGCCCCTTGGTGGTTGTTCTTTTTGAAAAGTAAACAATCAATTTGCATTTACCCATTCCAGTCCACTCAGGATTTTATAGACTCTGTCATCTTCTCCAGGCTGAAGAGCCCTAACCTCTTAAGCCTCCCATCATAGGAGAGTTGTGTTACACCTTTTGCCATTTTGGTTGCACTTCTCTGTACCTTTCCTAATTCTGCTATAACCTTTTGAGATGCAATGAGTAGAGTTGCACACAATATTCAAGGTACGGTTGCACCATTGAGCAATACAGCAGCATTGATATATTGTTGTCTTATTCTCCCTCTTGCCTAAGAGGTAATTTTCTTTATTTCCTAATACATAACTTTCTTTCCTAATAGTAATTGCTAATGTTCTGTTTTCCATTTTGGCCACTGTCACACAATGAGCAGAATGTTTCAATCTGTTGTCCTCGATAATGCCTTTATCCTTTTCCTGAGTGGTAATTCCCAATGTAAAACCTAACATTGTGCAGAGAATTATTTGGGTTATTCTTTCCTATGTGCACCACTTTTCCCTTGTGCATGTTAAATTTCATTTGCCATTTGAATACCCAGTCTCCCAGTACCTCAAGGTCCTCCTGAATTTTTATAGAATCCACACGTGATTTAACAACCTTGAGGAGCTCAATTAATTTAGGATAATTTGGTGTTATCTGCAGCTTTGTTGACCTCACTAATTGTTCCATTTCCAGATCATTTATAAATATATCAAAAAGCACAAGTCCAAGTACAGATTGTTGAGGCACTCCACTATTCACCTTCCTCCATTGAGAAAATGATTTCATCCACAATAGTTCATTGCCTCCAAATGTATGGCTTTTTAACTTCCTCAGGAGTTGTTCTTGAGGTACTTTGTTTAAGGCTTTCTGAAAATCCAAATACACTATGGAGGTCATTCCAGAACATGAATTAAGGCGTTTGTATGTGACTTGTCCCCCCTTAGTACCCCTTTTACCACGCAGTCGTCTAATGGACCAAATGACTCTACACAGTTTTTTTGCTAAGAAAATGTTTTTATTATGCATTTTTGCTTCCACGGCAGGTTTGTTTG
The DNA here is from genome assembly GCA_033557465.1 of Ichthyophis bannanicus. Lineage (NCBI taxonomy): Eukaryota > Metazoa > Chordata > Amphibia > Gymnophiona > Ichthyophiidae > Ichthyophis > Ichthyophis bannanicus. The sequence continues at coordinate 619,900,325 of CM066033.1, forward strand.
TTTGTTTTTTTCAAATTCTCTCTTTGCCTGCCTTATCAATGCCTTGCATCTTACTTTCCAGTGCTTATACTGTTTCCAGTTTGTCATTTTGCTCTTTTTTCCATTTTCTGAAAGTCACTTTTTTGGCTACAACAGCCTCTCTGACCTCACTTTTAAACCATGCTGGCAGTTTTTTTGGCCTTCCTTCCACTTTTCTTAAAGCGTGGAATACAGCTGATCTGGGCTTCCAAGATAGTATTTTTAAACAACACCCATTCTTGATATACATCTATAACCTTTGCAGCTGCTCCTTTTAGTTTTTTCTTAATTATTTTCATCATTTTATCATAGTCTTCCTTTTGAAAGTTAAAATGTACTCTGAATTTCCTTGCAGTCATTCCTCCATTTATTAAATCAAATGCAATCATCCTATGATCACTATTGCCAAGTGGCCCCAATACCCTTATCTCTTGTACAGATCTTGTGTTCCACTAAAGACTACGTACAAGTTGGCTTCCCCTTTTGTCAGTTCATAAACCAGCTGCTCCAAGAAGCAGTCATTTATTTCATCTAGAAACTTTATCTCCCTAGCATGTCCTGCTGTGACACTGACCCAGTTGATACCAGGATAATTGAAATCACCCGCTGTTACTGTGTTGTAACTTTTCTTAGCTTCCCTGATTTCTTTGAGCATTTCATCATCCATTTGTTCATTCTGGCCAGGCGATCGGTATTACATCCCCACTGCCATTGCCTTCCCCTTTTTACATGGAATTTCAATCCATAGAGATTCTACAGTATATTTTGTTTCCTGCAAAACTTTAATCCTGTGTGACTCGATGTTCTCCCTAACATAGTGCAACCCCACCACCAATTTGATCTACTCTATCATTGTGATACAATTTGTATCCAGGTGTCAGTGTCCCACTGGTTGTTCTCCTTCTACCATGTCTCTGAGATACCAATCATATCTAACCTCTCATTTAGTGCTATATATTCTAACTCTCCCATCTTATTTTTTAGACTTCTAGCATTTGCATACAAGCATTTTAGAGGTTGCATTTTATTCATATTAATCTGGTTATAGGTAGGCAGGGATAATTTGGAATCTTTAAGCTCTGTCTGCTTTGTACTGAAGGGCATTTGTGTTACTTTTATCTTTACTGGAACCTCTCTGTCAATATGCCCTAACTTCAATCTTTTGCTAGTATCCTTCCAGGATACATTGTTCCGAACCATGCGCTCAAGCGACTGTTGGCTTTTCCTTATTATCTAGTTTAAAAGCTGCTCAATCTCCTTTTTAAAGGTTAATGCCAGCAGCCTGGTTCCATACTGGTTAAGTTGGAGCCCATCCCTTCAGAAAAGCCCCTCCTTTCCCCAGAATGTTGCCCATTTCTTAACATATCCAAAACCCACTTCCTTGCACCATCTCATTCATGCATTAAGACTCTGGAGCACTGCCTTCCTTTTGGGTCCTGCGCATGGAACAGGAAGCATTTCTGAGAATGCTACCTTGGAAATTCTGGATTTCACCTTCCTACCTATAAGCCTAAATTTATCCTCCAGAACTTCCCTACCACCCTTTCCTTTGTCAATGGCACCAATATGTACCAAAACTCCTCCCCAACGCAATCTAAAACCTTATCTAGGTGGCACATGAGGTCCACTACCTTTGTACTAGGCAGGCATGTTACTAGGCAATCCTCATGTCCACCATCCACCCAATTATCTACATGCTTAATGATTGAATCACCAACTATAATGGCTGTCCTAACCTTTCCCTCATGGGCACATGGCCTTGGGGAAAGCTCCTCAATGTGACAGCGTTTTATATCATCTGGAGGACAGATCTTAGCTATAGGATCACTTCCTGCCACACCAGGGTGATGCTCTCCTGTTGCATGACCTCTGTCCTCCATGGCAACAGGGAGGCTGCCAGACTGGAGGTTGTACCAGTACTATGTCCCTGTAGGCCTCGTCTATATACCTCTCTGTCTTCCTTATGTCTTCCAAGTCTGCTACTCTAGCCTCCAGAGATTGGACTCATTCCCTGAGAACAAAGAGCTCCTTGCACCTAGTACACATGTAAGACCCTTACCAACTGAGAGAAAATTATACGTGGCACGCAATGCAAAAGACTGGAAAGCCCCTGTCTCACTGCTGGACTGCTGCTGCATCTTAGTTTTAAGGTTTTGTTTAGGTATTTAAGTTTTTTACTTAGGTTTGCTGGAGATATTTATTTATTTAGAAGCTTTTCTATACTGCACCTTCTAGTGATCAAGGGTGGTTTACAATTAAACAACAAAAATTACTTTAAACTCTTATTTATAACTTACATAGTGTTAGAACTTAGTGTTACTTATACTATACTTCTATTAATACTAATACAACCATACCCAATGGGCACGATTCCGACATCGTGTCGGCCCTCTATACGCCCTGTTGGAACCAGATGTGCAGAGGGAGCCGCGATTCTGATCCCATAGGGCACATCTAGCCCTGAGGGATGACCAGGCTGTGATCCCGAATCAGTCTGGCCTGCACATTCAGGCCTTGCCCAGATAGCTCAGTCAGGGCTGTTCAATGGAGCCGGAGACTGCAAAGGTGCATTCCCCACAGCCCAACCTTGATCTGGTCTCCTAAGGTCAGGATTGTGCTGCACGGAATGTCCTCTGCCCCCCCCCCCCTGCCCTTTCTGTGCCCTGGGCCCACCATCCCCCACAGACTAGGGGAACTTATTCCATCTCCGAGGTTGAATAAGTTGCCCTTCAGGCTGCCAGCCTCGGACATACAGGGTCAACATTAGAATTGGCCCTGTACGTCCGGGGCTGGCGACCTCTCACTGTCTGCCATAATGCTAATTCTGATCTGCCCCTTTCCCACCCTATCTATCTTCCCTGTACAATGCATGGGAAAGGTAGATGGGATCGGGAAAGAGTTCAAATACATTTAATGGACTTTGTCCACCTCAAGATTAATCATTTTTGGGTCCCTAATTAATGTATTCCTGATGAGGATAACAAGCCACACCTGGAAGTGAATATGGGCAACTCCTTCTCTTTAATGGGTTTAAGAGTCTACAAAGCTAAAATTATCCCTGGAGTGGGTGGGAGTCAGGATGGGTGGGAGGGAAAGAAGACAATAAAAGCTGGCTTGCTACACAGTGCCTTGACCTGTGCTTCTAAGGTAAAGTCTTACCAATTTCCTGTGTGATTCATATAGCCCTTGGTTTGATTGAGGGGGCCTTTCAAATTGTCCCTTTGATCTGTCACTTGCCTTTAACACCTTGGGCAAGTCACTTAACCCTCCATTGTCTGAGAAAAAAAAAATCCAAGTTATCAGTGTCCCTGTTTAATGTACATTACCAAGTTTAAGTTACAATGTAAACCGCTTTGAAATGATAAAGCAGTATAAAAATCCTGTTATATAAATAAAAAAATAGAATACATTTAAGACTACTTCACAGATCTTTAGCCTCCTAACTGGAAGGCCTCTTTGTAAAGGTCACTAGAAACAAGTTTATTTCTTACTACTCAGAGACTATATATTCTGCTTGTATGCTAAGCTATACTCTGATTTGATTTAAATAAAAAAGCTCTCGGTATACAAAGGTAATTCAGAGACTTTTTACTCTATTTTACTTTCTATGCCAAGCTATACTCTGATTTAAATGAAAAGCTCTGTGGTGGTACTAAGACCTGACTGACTCAGCAAAAACACTGAATTCTAAAATACACAGATTTATCAGTTTTAACCCAAAGAATTCCTTTTTTCCCAAAGATTTAGAGTATATTCCAGAAGATAAACACAAGTGCAGATCTATTTCCAGCATGAGCAGCCCCTTTTGGTAGTCCTTCAAGAAATGTTAAGAAGATCAATAGGGGGTCATTCCGAGTTGCATTTAGCGGGAATGGATGTCTGGGTTGGATGTCCATCCTTGCTAAAGGCCGGGACCGTATCCCCTGCCCACACATATATGAGAGATGTGCAGGGAGCTCTGGATAGGGGTGGGAGGGGGCGGGCAGAGGGAGGAGCGAGGTAGGCGGTGGGCAGGTATGTAATTCTGGATGTACAGGGCTGATCCTGAGGGCGGAATAAGTACCCCTGGATGCTGGGGGATGGCAGCGCAGGGTCAGGTCAGTGGGCGAGGACGTGGAAGAGCTTCCCGGCAGCCCGACCCTGCTTTTGGAAGACCGCATCAGGGGTCGAGCTGCGGGGGATCGTGGCTCCTTAATGGAGCCACAGTGCCATGGCAACATCATGCCATGGGACCGCGGCTCCATTAAGGAGCCTGGGTGAGTTAGCCGGGCAAGTGACTGGATGTCTGGAGTGCCAAAATCGGGCACCCCCTCCCCCCCTGGGTGTCCAGCCACTGTGCTGCATAATCGGGTGCATCTCCAGGCTGTCCAGATATCTGGAAGTCCAGACGGCCCAGATGTGCACTTTCAGAATGGGCCTCATAGTGTTTATTCAGGTTATGCTGAAATGTGCGGTTTGTGCCAAAAGTGCTAATCCAGGGGACCCTAACAAATCCTATCTTCTGAAAACTGGGACTGTTGATGTAAAAATAGTATGTGAGGGAGTCTGGAAACAAATCATATTGGAGCGAGAAAGAGATCATATGTGTAGTCCTGGGATATCATGCCATTATGATATAGCAGCTGTTAGTTATAGGTTTATTATGGCAGAATGATGTCTTTTGTGACTTCAAGTAGGGTGTGTTTGGTTTGGGGGTAGCACGGGAGGATATGGTGTGCTGATCTGCAGATCAGGGAGGCTATGAATGGCTGGCCGATACCTGGACTGTATAGATGACTGCAGTATCACTAGGTTCCATTGTGATTGGGCAGTCATACATCATCTGTGCCAGGCACTGGGAGACATGACTGATGTTGTGCCACATCCCCAGATTGTGCCATGAGGCCTACATCCTTCCCCAGTCCAGGATCTATGCAAGTTCTGATAGTGGTAATAGATCTGGAAGTTGGCTTCCAGGGTATGATCCCTCCTCCCATGCCCCAGGAGAGCAGAGCCACAAAGCAGTCTGTGGGAAGGCAGACAGGGTTGCCTCACAGAGGCCTGGTGTATAGACCGAAATATGCCACAACGGGACAGGTGAAGCTGCTGTGAGAAATGCCAGTACCCAGATATGTGGGAATCAGATGCCACAGCCAGAAAGCAATACTACTACTACTACCCCTGATTACTGTATAGTGCTACAAGGCATACTCAGCACTGCACAGACACACATAAAAGATGGTCACTGCTCAGCAGAGCTTACACTCTTGTCAAGACAGACAACACAGCAGTTGTGGACAGGATATATTTAAGGGGAAGAGTAAGGAAACACAAGGGAGAAAAGGCAGATCAGATCCTAAAGCAGCAACAAAGAGGTGAGCGTTTAGTCTGGATTTGAGAAGGGCCAGAGAAGAAGCCTGACATACAGACTCTGGTAGTTTGTTACAGGCATAAGGAGCAGCAAGGTGAAAGGAGCAAAGTCTGGAGATGGCAGTAGAAGAGCAGGGCACAGATAGAAGCAATCTGACAGAACAAGAGTTCCCAAGAAGGAGTGTATTTATTTATTTATTTTATATTTTCTTATATACTGCGCTATTCTTCATCAGTGTGGTTTACATTGAACAAACTGAAATTACATTGAACAGGGCATTATAACTTGGAGATAACTATTTTACAGGGAACATGGGCTATGGAGGGTTAAGTGGCTTGCCCAAGACCACAAGGAGCACCTGTGGGACTAGAAACCCCAGTCCTTCCGGCCCAAGGTTGCTGTCCTCTAGTGGGATTTGAACCCCCAACCTTCCGGCCTGAAGTACCTTGCCCCAACCACTAGGCCACTCCTCCACAAGAGGAGGGAGAAAGAATAGGGGAAAGGTAGTGCGGATCCGCAGAATGAGTGCACTTATAGGCCATTGACACGAAAAGGGCATACATTTGTTGCTAAGCAATATTATGCATTCTTTGGAGAACTGCAACATTAGTTTCGGGTTTTGTGCACTTTGTAAGGGTCCATCCTTAGCAGGTTATAGCGTGTTTTTAGAGACAGAAACATAGGCCATGTGGTCTTTTCATGCTGTCATGTTTCTATCTAGTCTGCCTTTCCATATCAAGTACAATAGTCCCCTTTTTACTTTTAGATAATCCTCTGTGTTTGTCCCATGCTTTTTTGAATTCAGGTACTGTCCTCGACTCCACCACCTCAACTGGGAGACTATTTTACGCATCTACCACTCTTTCCGTAAATAAATATTTCTGCATATTATTCCTGAGTCTATCTCCTTTCACTCTCATTCTATGTCCCCTTGTAGCAGAGCTTGCCTTCAATTGAAAGAGACCCTCCTGTGCATTTATGCCACGGAGGTATTTAAATGTCTGTATCATATCGCCTCTATTCAGCCTTTCCTCTAAACCTAAAGTATACATATTAAGATCCTTAAGTCTGTCCTCACATGCTTTATAACAAAGACCACTAACCATTTTAGTAGCCACCCTCTGCACCGACTCCAACCTGCCTATATCCTTTTGAAAGTGTGGTCTCCAGAATTGCACCCAATACTCCAAATGAGGATGCACCTGAGACTTATACCAGAGGCATTATCACCTTCCTTTTTTCAGTTGGCCATTCCTCTCCCTATACACCCAAGCATCCTTCTAGCTTTTGCAGTCACCTTTTCTACCTGTTTAACTACTTTAATATTGTCAGACACAATTATGCCCAGGTCCCGCTCTTCTTTTGTGGACAGAAGTACTTCACCCCCTACCCTGTACAGCTCATTTGGAGTTTTGCAGCCTAAATGCATGACCCTGCATTTGTTAGCATTAAATTTCAGCTGCCATATTCTAGACCATTTTTCAAGTTTAGCTAGATCTCTCCATTTGTTGTCGACTCCTTCCTGTGTGTCGACTCTATTGCAGGTTTTGGTATCGACTGCAAACAAGCAAACCTTACCAGACAGTCCTTCCGCAATATCACAAAAAAAAAAATGTTAAACAGAAAGGGACCAAGGACAGATTCCTGCAGCACAACACTGGTAACCCCCTCCTCCTCAGAATGAGCTCCATTTACCTGTACACTTTGTCGCCTCCCCCTCAACCAATTTCTAACCCAATCAGTAACTTTAGAGTCCATCCCTAGGGTGCTCAGTTTGTTTATAAGTCACTTGTGTGGAACCGTGTAAAAGGCTTTACTGAAATCTAAATACATATCTAAGATTCTCCCTCTGTCCAACTCCCTGGACACCCATTCAAAGAAATCTATCAGATTTATATGACAAGACCTGCCTCTGGTGAATCCATGCTGCCTCAAATCCTGCAATCCACTGGACTCTGGAAGCCTCACTTTCCTCTCCTTCAGTAGCCTTTCCAATAATTTACTAACCACAGAGGTTAGACTAACCAGTCTATAGTTCTCATTGTCATCCTTACGTCTGCTTTTTGGACCACATATACCTCTCTCCAGTCCTCTGGAGCCACTCCTGACTCCAAAGAGGCATTGAAAAGGTCAGACAGTGGAGCCGCTAGAACATCCCCGAGTTACCTCAATATTCTTGGATGTATCCCATCTGGACTCATGGCATTGTCTACTTTTAGTTTAGCTAGTTCCACTTGAACACAGTCTTCTGAAAATCATTTGAGATTCCGGTTTACTTCTGTTGCCATTTGTGAATGTTTTCAGAGGGCCTGCTCCAGGCCCTTCATCTGTGAATACAGAACAGAAATATTTGTTAAGCAATTCTGCTTTATCCTCATTGGTTTCTGCATATTCCTCCCCTGCTGTCTTGAATCTGACAATACCACTTTTGTCCTTCCTCCTCTCACTTATCTGAAAAATGTCTTATCCCCACATATTATTGCATTGTTTTTTTCTTCTTCTTTTTGTACCTTTTCTTTCCTGACTACTTTGCTAGCTTCTCTAAGTTTCTCCAAATATATATGCCTGTCTTCCTCTCTCTGTGATCTTTTGTATTTCATGAAGGCCTCCCTCTTTTTCTTCACAGCTACTTCTTTTGAGAACTATAGCGGCCTCCTTTTCCTTTTACATTTATTTCCCTTCCTAACAAAAAGGTTTGTTGCCTTTAAAATATTCCCTTTCAGTTTTTCCCACTGTTTTTCTACATCCTTCAGCTGTTCCTATCCTGTTAACGACTCTGAGGTATTGTCCCATCTTTGCAAAGTTAGTTTTCCTAAAGTCTAAGACCCTCGCTTTTGAATGTATTTTATCAGCTCTAGTCCTAATACTGAACCATGCCATCTGGTGATCACTGGATACGAGTTGATCTCCCACTGAAACATCAGAAACACTTTCCCCATTGGTAAGCACTAAGTTCAGTATGGCCCCATCATGTGTGGGTTCTGTTACCAGTTGCCTGAATAGTTCTTCCTGTAGAGAATCCAGGAGCTCCTTACTTCTAGATAACACTGCAGCAAGAATATGCCAGTCCACATCTGGCATATTGAAATCACCTATCAGTAGAACTTCTCTTCATGGCAATATTATGTATGTCTTCTATTAATTCTTTGTCCACTCCTACCCCCTGTGAGGGGGATCTGTATATAACTCCAATGCAAATGGATTTCCTTTTCCCTTTTCCTAGTTTAACCCACAGTGCCTCCTCTCTTCCTTTTAAGCCCTGCAATTCTATAGAGATCATTGGGGCCATTTTATATTGCCAAATATTATACAGGTTCATATTTACATTCTCTCATGCCATAATAGGGTGCACTGGGATTACCTAGCACCTTTCACGGCCTGAAGAGGACTAATATATGGTCTAGGTTGCAGCAGCAGTCATTTTTCATTGGTATTTGTCTAGTTCGTATCAGCAAACTACTGTCAGTGTGAAGAGCAGTTTAGGAGATGCACGTTTTATCGAGGAGGCGTGGAATTCACAGGTACATCCCAGAGATGTGTAGGATCTGAAACATGAAACTTTTCAGAGTACAGTGGGCGTGGAGTCATCCAAAACATTTACCCATGTCCAATTATATTGATGGGGATGTGTTTCTCCATTATATCGCTTGGCCCATGCCTGCACCTGTGCGCGGGCCGTGGGCCTGATGCGCGCACGGGCTGGCTCAATAGCACTTTGTCCGTACTGTGCCTGACACATCTATCTCCCTGATTCCAGGCCCACGGGCATGTCTAGACCCGCGGATACGGAATTAAGTTCAAAAGGGGCCCATTTTCAATTTAGACATGTTTGCGAGTCAGACGTGCATATTATCAAATCTGCTTCTGTTTCAATTAGTTTACCTTAGTCCAGATTGATTATTGCCTTCACAGAAATGTAGCAGATTAGTGCAGAATCCATATTGAATTTGTTCTATCAAATCACGTCTATGTATGTGTTCAGTAATTTTGTTGTTTATAATGATTTCTACCTTTTTGCCTGGCACTGACATCAGGTTCACCAATCTGTAGTTTCCAAGATCACTCCTGGAACACTCTCTAAAAATTGGCGTTACATTGGCCATTCTCCAGTCTTCAGGTACCATAGTAGAGAATCTTAATGGGAGGCTTTAGATTACTATTACTAATAGTATATCTGTAGTTTTTTTTTTTAAATTTCAGTTCTTTCAGCATTTGGGAGTATCTAGGCCAAATGATTTGCTACTCTTTAATTTGTTGATTTGGACTATTATATCTTCTATGTTCACTGAGATTTATTTCAGTTCCTCCAAATTGTCACTATTAAATACCATTTCTGATATGGATTGTTCTATTAAATTATTAGTAAAAATTGAAGCAAATAATTAATTTAATCTCTTTGATATGACCTTATCCTTCCTGAGTATCTCTTTACACCAGTGGTTCTCATCCTAGTCCTCTGGGACCCCCAGGCCAGTCAGGTTTTCAGGATATCCACAATGAATATGCATGAGATAGATCTGCATGCACTTTCCATTGTATGCAGATAGATCTCATACATATTCATCGTGAATACCCTGAAACCCCAACTGGACTAGGGGTCCCAGAGGACTGGGTTGAGAACCATTGCTTTATACCATCATCTAATGGTATAACTGATTCCCTCACAGGCTTCTTGCTTCAAATATACCTGAAATAATTTTTATTATAAGTTTTTGCCTCTATGGCAAAGTTCTTTTCAAATTCTCTTTTTGCCTTCCTTATCATTGATTTGTATCTAACTTGCTTATGCTGTTTCCTGTTTTTTTTTTTCTTTCATTCAGATCCTTTTTCCATTTTTTTAAAGATGTTCTTTTGGCTATAATAGCCCATTTTGCTTTACCTTTTAACCATTCTAGCTATCGTTTTGCCTTGTTTTCATCTTTTTACATGTCACTTAACACTCTATTGGCTCATATAGAAACTTATTGCATTTACTTGGGACAATAGCTATAGTACCTAAATACAACTTACTTTAAACTTCTGAGAAAGATGTGAGCTAAAAATTCTCTTCATTTGCCTTTTTTAATATTTTTTTACCATTTTCCTCATTGTATCATAGTCTTTCTCCAGGACCAAGCAGGAAGTCAGTCCTTCATCGAAGCCAATGAAGCCCCAGTGGAGCATTTCCCCAGCTTTCTATGAAAGCCTTTGGGAATGCAGGCACGCATGCGCGGTTCCCTTCCCGCCTAAAGGTGCCATTTTACCTCAGTCTCTCTTTTTTGGAGAAGCCCACCGGACGTGCGTCCTGTCATCCCGGATAAACGTTTGATTTTTCGGCGATTCTCGCTATTTTTTCTTCCCTGTTCAATGCCGGTTCCCCTCCCGCTGGGTTCGGTACACAGGTATCGAGCCCGATTCTTCTTTTTTGGTTTTTGCCCTTCGTGGCTGGCGTTCACGCCCTTTTTGATTTTTCCCTGGAAGGTCGGTCCTTTGACCTCGCGGGGACTCTTTTTTCCCTGATGGCTTCCAGCGGTTTCAAGAAGTGTGATCGGTGTAAGAAGTTGATGTCTCTCACTGACACACACGACTGCTGCCTTCGGTGCCTCGGTCCTGATCACGACCCTAAGACGTGTGGACCATGTGGGAAGATGTCTTCCAAGGCACTGCGAAGTCGCCAGCAGCAGAAGGAAAGGCTTTTCTTGGACTCAGCCTCCGGCCGGGCCCGGACCTCGTCTGAGGCCTCGACATCTCAAGGTTCGGATCCCGAGCGCCGTCGAAACTCCTCGGACAGGGGGTCCCCCGACCGGGAACGCAAGAGGAAGAAGCGGTTCGTGAGGGCATCGTCAGAGGAGGTCCCTGGCTCCTTGAGGGCCAGGTCTAAGACCCCCGACTGTCGCCCCAGGCCCGTGGAACAAGAGAAGCCTGCCAAAGTTCCTCGCGTGGAGCCGGAGTCTGCTGGACACGTAAGCCCTGTAGTCCTCCCAGAGAGCCGACATCGGGCCCAGCGCCGCCGGGGCCCGAGTCGGTGGCTGCTGCATCTCCCGAGCTGAGTCTCAGGATGACAGCCTTGGAGAGCAGACTGTCTGCCTTCATGGAGCAGCAGCGGGCACTGATGGCCAGCCTGTCTGGTGCATCTGCCCCGACCACCGGGACATTGACATCGAAGTCGACCCCGGAGACCGAGCCGATACTCGAGTCCATCATGGCTCGAAGTTGACCTCGGTCGCGGTCTCCCTCGACCTCCCGTTTGGTACCGAGGGCGTCGACGCCGATGCCTCTGGTGTCGGGGTGGGAGCTCCAGGGCCCTGCGGGGTCAGATCCTGACTCCTCGTCGGACGAGTCCGCCTGGGAGACAGAGGATGAGGAGTCCCCCCGATACCTTCAAGACTCGGTGCGATCCCCTCGGGAGGACACCCGGTTCTCGGAGTTTGTCCGGGATATGGCCACCGTGTTGGCTATTCCAGCGGACCCCGAGGAGGAGCCGAAGAGCCGAAGAGCTCGAGGCCCTACAGTACGACTCTCCTCCGAAGGAGGCCTTTACTGTCCCAGTTCCTCCGATGCTGGAGCGGCTCCTCTTCCGGATGTGGGAGGCACCGGCCTCAGCACCGCTTCTAAGCAAGCGAGTCGATTCGATTTATCGACTCCGGAAGAGCCCTGGCTTTCAGAAGACGCAGCTACCACACCATTCCATGGTGGTGGAATCGGCCATGCATCGTCTGAAAAGCCAGAAGATGCACTCTGCGGTGCCCCCCGGCAGGGAGGCTCGGAACCTCGATGGTGTGGGTAGAAAGTGCTTCCAGGGCTCGATGCTTGCTTGCCGTGTCCAGTCTTACCAGCTGTACATGGGCATGTACTTGTGAGACCTGGCCAAGGAGTTGGCCGGGTTCTCTGCTGGTCTCTCCAGGGAGCCCTTGCAGAGAATTCAAGTCCTTGTCCTCGGGGATTCGGGACTGCTCGAAGTTTGTCCCACGCCGCCTACGATGGCTTCGAGGCTTCGGCCTGAGTTGCGGCAGCCGGCATCGCGGCTCGACGCCAGGCATGGCTGCAGTCATCGGACCTCGAGCCATGGGTTCAGGACAAGTTGGTCGATGTCCCTTGCCGAGGTGAAAACCTTTTTGGCAAGCCCATGGCCGAGAAGGCCGCACAGCTCGAGACTGATCACCTTACAAGGACAAGGCTGTCTAGGAAGACCTCTGCCCCTTCTCACAAAAAGAAGGCCTCGGGTAAGAAGCCCTTTTACCCGAGAAAGGGCACTGCCTACAAACAGTACCCTCAGTATCAGGCTGCCCAAGCTGCACCCCAGGGTCAGCAAGCCAAGGTGCAGAGTAATGGGCCCCATAGGCAGAGGACCCCCAAGCCTCCGGCCCCTGCTCCCACTCAGCAGGGTGGGGGTTTTTGACTCCTTGAGCATAGCCTCTCAGTTCCTGCTCTCCCAACCCTGCACAGGAGGTCGCCTCGCCCTCTTTGCCCACCAGTGACCCCACATCACTGGGGACAGTTGGGTGTTGAACATAGTCCACAGGGGCTATGCACTGCATTTTCACCAACTGCCTCTGCCATACTTTCCAGGGGAGCCTCCAAGGCCTCCCCTGCACACAGACCTTCTCCTTCATGAACTTCAAGGTCTGTTGGTGGACAGGGGGGTGGAGCCTGTGCCTCCCCACTTGCAAGGTTACGGATTCTACTCCAGGTATTTCCTGGTGCCCAAAAGAACCGGTGGCCTTCGACCCATTCTGGACCTCAGGAACCTCAACAAGTTCCTAGAGAAAGAAAAGTTCAAGATGCTTACTTTTGGAACACTTCTGCCCTACCTCCAGCAGGGAGATTGGCTATGCTCCTTAGATCTAAAGGATGCGTACACTCACATCCTCATTCATCCAGACCACAGGAAGTACCTCAGGTTCATTGTGGGAGGAAACCATTATCAGTACAGAGTACTGCCTTTTGGCCTCACCTCCGCTCCCAGGGTCTTTACCAAATGCCTGGCAGTGGTGGCGGCCTACCTGAGTAATCATAGAATCTTTGTCTTCCCCTATCTGGACGACTGGCTCATCAGGGGTCAGATGTGCCAGGAGGCCAGACAAGGCACCCTCAGAACTATTGCTCTTCTTCAAAGCCTGGGGTTTGTAATAAACTTCGCAAAGTCCACTTTGCTCCCCTCCCAGAACTTGGAGTTCATAAGAGCAAGGCTGGACTCTCTGCTGGCAAAGGCTTTCTTGCCAGAAGTCAGAGCACAAAGGTGGATAGCCTTGGCAAACCAGTTTCTCAGCAGGTCACTAGTCTCCGCCAGACTCTGCCTGAGGCTGCTTGGCCACATGGCTTCGACAGTTCATGTAACCCCCAATGCCAGGCTCCATATGCGGCCTGCACAGTGGTGCCTTCAGAATCAGTGGTCACAAGCCACAGGCAACCTCAGAGACAGAATAAGGGTGTCCAGACCATTTCTGGACTCCCTCAGCTGGTGGCTGCACCCACCCAATCTACTAAAGGGGTGCCTTTTCAACTTCCTGGGTACACAGTAGTACTGACCACAGACGCCTCCCTGCAGGGCTGGGTAGCTCATTGTCTGAACAAGTGCACCCAGGGCCTGTGGTCTCCTTGGGAGGCTGCACAGCAGACCAATCTCCTAGAACTCAGGGCTATTCGCTTGGCTCTCAAAGCTTTCTCTCCTACCCTGGCTCATCAATCTGTCCTGGTTCAGACAGACAAGCAGGTAGCCATGTTTTATGTGAACAAACAGGGCGGGACTGGGTCCAGGCTCCTTTGTCGGGAGGCTCAGGACCTTTGTTCATTTGCCCTCAAGCACAACATGCTCCTCAGGGCGGTGTACCTTCCAGACCAGGAAAACTACCTGGCCGACAGGTTGAGCAGAATTTTGCAGCCCCACGAGTGGCAGCTGCATCCCTTAGTAGTTCAGAAGATCTTCCGGAAATGGGGTCTCCCTTTGATAGATCTGTTTGCTAGTCCACTGAACAAGCAACTGCCAAAGTTCTGCTCCAGGTAACTGCATCCTCTGCGGATAGCAGCAGATGCTTTTCTGATTCCATGGTCTCAGGGCCTCCTGTATGCGTTTCATCCCACGCCCTTGGTGGCCCGAACTCTGTTCAAGATCCTTCAGGACAAGGCCTCGGTCCTGCTGGTGGCTCCCAGGTGGCCGAGACAGCCTTGGTTTCCACTTCTGTTTCAGTTGGCGGTGGATCCCCCACTGCCTCTGGGGTTGCAACCCGACCTTCTCTCTCAGGAGCAGGGTTCCCTTCTGCACCCCAATCTCAAAGCTCTCAATTTGATGGCCTGGAGGCTGCAAGGGTAGTTTTGGCTCCCTGGGGCCTACCTCAGGAGGTTGAGGAGGTTGTCCTAGCCTCTAGGAAACAGTCTACTAGGAAAACCTATGCTCTCAAATGGAAAAGGTTTTCTGTGTGGTGTCAGCTACGTACAGAGGATCCTTTCTCCTGTACTGTAACAGTGGTGCTTCAGTACTTACTGCACTTGTCCAACCAGGGACTTAAGTCCAATTCTGTTCGGGTCCACCTCTCAGCTCTAGCAGCTCACCACTCACTGGTGGAAGGACATCCTCTGTCGGTTCACCCCTTGGTGTCCCGCTTTCTCAGGGGCTTGCTTTTGCTCAAGCCTCCAATCCGTCCTCCTGCTCCTGAGTGGGAGTTGAATGTGGTCTTGCAGCAGCTGACTCGCCCACCCTTTGAGCCGATGGCTACTTGCCCTCTACGCTTCCTGTCCTGGAAGACACTATTCCTAGTAGCCCTTACCTCGGCCAGGCGAGTGAGTGAGCTTCAGGCCCTGGTCTGTGATAGGCCTTACACTCGCTTCTATAGGAACAGGGTGGTCCTTAGGACTTATCCAAAGTTCCTCCCAAAGGTTGTCTCCTCCTTCCACCTTAACCAGGAGGTGGCTCTTCCGACATTCTTCCCTAGGCCTCATGCTAGCCAGGCTGAAGCAGTTTTGCATACCTTGGACTGTAGGAGGGCCTTATCCTTCTACCTTGACCTACGCAGGGGCATAGAAGGGCTACTCAGCTCTTCGTATCCTTTGAACCTAATAAGTTGGGGATGGCTGTGTCCAAGCGTACCTTGTCCATCTGGGTGGCTGACTATCACCTGGGCTTACAGGGCGGCTGACCTTCCTTTGCAGGGTCGGGTTACGGCCCACCGTGTCAGGGCAATGGCTGCCTCAGTGGCTCATCTCTGCTCTGTGCCCTTGGTAGACATCTGCAGGGCTGCAACTTGGTCTTCAAGCCAGACTTTTGCTGCCCATTACTGTCTGGAGAGGGAGTCCCGTAGGGACAGTGCTTTTAGCCAAGCAGTACTCCGGAATCTCTTTGAGGTTTAGGCAACTCCTGCCCTCTGTTGGGCTACCGGTAGAGGTTGTGTCAGTGAAAAGCCTTTCTTTGCTGCTGGAACTAGAGAGAATTCTCTTGTTCAGCCTGGGTTCCTCGGTAGCCCAGAGCTGGGGAGTCACCCATATGTGAGGACTGACTTCCTGCTTGGTCCTGGAGAAAGAGTAGTTACTCACCTGTAACAGGTGTTCTCCAGGAGCAGCAGGAATCAGTCCTCACAACCCTCCCTCCTCCCCTGGGAGTTGCAGTTGTAGATAGTTTGTTTTTACCTTTTTTGTGTGCTGTTCTTAGCTATGTCATTTGACTGAGGTAAGATGGCACCTTTAGGCGGGAAGGGAACTGCGCATGCGTGCCTGCATTCCCAAAGGCTTTCATAGAAAGCTGGGGAAATGCTCCGCTGGGGCGTCATCAGCGTCGATGACACCCATATGTGAGGACTGATTCCTGCTGCTCCTGGAGAACACCTGTTACAGGTGAGTATCTACTCTTTTTTTTTTTTAAATTCTTTATTTTCGTTTTATAACAACAAAGGAAAGGAAGACATACAGCTAAAAGACAGATACATAGAATGTGATACATACACCAAAGTAAACCCCTGCCACCCCCCTCCCCCTGCTTCTTCTCTAGAAAACTAATCATTCCCGAAGCGGGCGTGTACTGACATTATTGTGTTACAAAACCTAACGGTGATCTGAAACATGATGAGTGTACATTAAACAGACATGTCGGAGCAATGAGCAGATTGTACATAATCATTGAGCATCTGCCATTTAGACAAGCGAGAGTGAGTTTGGGTATGGGGAATAGCTCTCCGAAATATCTGCTCATATTTACTATATAAGCAGACGAGGTTCCACCATTCATTGACAGTAAGTCGAGAGCTATCCTTCCAATTCCTCGTGATTAAACATATGGCTATACCCAGCATGAAATCAAGGAGAAAGCGACCATTCTTAGGAAGAGAGGGGACCTCCGCCACAGAGAGGGGACCTCCGCCACTGAGCGGAGTCCCACAATCTTCCAAGAAAGAGGCTCGTGAAGGTGTAAGATAAATTGAATACGACCCCAGACCCGCCCCCAGTAAACCTGTAGTTGAGGACATTCATAAATAACATGAGCGAGGGTTCCCACAGCAGTATGGCAAGACCAACACTGGTCCCTAGCAGTTGTGTTCCATTTGGCTATTTTTTCTGGAGTATAAAAGCATCTATGTGCAAAAAAGAAGAGAGTTTGGGTGACTGAGGCAGACCGGGAAACCCGCACTACTTTGCTCCAGAAAACGCTCCATTGCACAGGGGTTAAAGTGGTTTGCAGTTCGCGCTCCCAGGCTTGTTGGGCTCTACAAGTGGCAGTATCTGTACCCTGACATAATAGTTTATAAAAGTTAGAGGCTACCCCAGGTGTGCTACTAATAGAGTGAACTAGTTCTAATAGCCCGTCCTCAGTAGGGACAGAGGGCGACATGATTTGAGCACTTTTGAGGCAGTGTTGAAGCTGCATCAATTGAAAGTAATATTTCGCTGGTAACGCAAATTCCTTTTGTAAATCAGAAAAGGTTTTCCAACGAGCTGCAGAGAAGAGCTGTTGGGGTGTCCAGATCCCCCTAGAGTACCAGGGTTTCCATGCTATCGTTCTATTTAGGACTTGAATTCTGGGGTTATGCCACAGCGGGAGTCCGTCCTGAGGACATACGTTTGGGCCCAGTGATAGAATGAAAGTGTTAAAGGCCGCAAGATTATCGACAATCATTGGGGGAGGGCGGGTGTCTACTTGATGGGACATACCGGGGAGATGGATCAACGGAATTGGGCTACTGAGCTCCTCTTCTATATCAAGCCAAACTGGTCTGCTGTCTATTGAGGCATCTAGCCATCGGGCACCTTGTTTAAGTAGGAAGGCTTGATGATATCTGAGAAAATCAGGAAATCTGGTACCCCCTAGTTCCTTCACAGACTGTTCTTCCGTTTTATCGGATTATTGATTCCTTTTACGTTCAATGAGAAAATCTTACATGGTGCCATCAATCGGTACTAGACATTTTAGGTAAGGACGCTTGAAAACATACAACATAATCAGAATCTGTACAACAATGACATAAACACCGAGTATGCTGGCTAATACACCCCATATTGAAAAGTATGTACCAAAGTAACTTAGAGAAGAAGCAAAACCCCCAATGAATATGGCGACCAAATGTCTGCGGGAGGAGGCCCTAGAGAGGAAGATAGAGACATAAAAAAAGAAAAGAAACACCAGAGTCCATAATTAACACTGTCTCTGACACTCATCGAGGCTACTGTGGGTAGATGGAGTCGGGTCACAGATATCATCAAAAATAAGGCAACAAACCGCCCTCGACAGACTCTTTGCTGATCCGCGGCAAATCCAATAGGGCAGGTACAGCGGATATGAGAATACTTGCAAGAATATTCTGGAAGTCAGCGCATCAAGTCGGCTTCTTTAGAATCCAAAAACTCCGCTAGTAGATCAGGGTCCTCAAATGTTCTTGTCTGATTGTGAAGCGTGACTCGGAGCTTGGCCGGGTACATCAGGCCATAGCGTGCTTGTAGTTGTTGAAGCCTCGGCCGGAATTCCAGAAAGCGCTTTCGGCGGTCGACCGTGGGTTTAGCCAAGTCAGGATAGAAGGAGATCTTGTGGCTCTCAAACTCCATATGGCCCTTTGCCCGAGAGGCACTGAGAATTTGCTCCACATGTTGATATCTCAAAAGTCGAAAGATGATAGGCCGCGGGGTCTTCCTGTTGAGCGTTATGTTTGTGGGTACACGATGAGCGCGATCGATCTCCAATTCTTTGGTAAAGGTGATTTGGAGCAGGGAAGGGAGGATTTTACATAAAAACTCCTTCAAGTCTCCCGATTCCGCTCCCTCCGGTATGCCCACGAGTCGTAGGTTGTTGCGGCGCGCTCTATTATTGCCATCTTCCACTTCTTTCTGCAAGGCCCGCACCTGACGTTCAACTTTGTCGAGTTTGGACAACCGGGCCGCATGGGAGTCTAATATGCTCTCCATTTTGTCCTGACGCAAAGAGAGCCCCTCTAGCCTGCCTTGCAGTACACCAAGATCTTCCCGCAGCGCTCGGAGTGCTTCACCGTTTGACTGCACGAGGTCCTTAACCCCTCTAATCTCTGCGAGGATTTCCTGCTGCATTTCGGGGCCCTCGCGCAAAGCCAGCCCCTTCTGCGGGGACGGGGGTTCAGTTTTGGAGCGTTTGCCGTGAGAAGCCGCTGGAGATCCAAATTCCAGGCGCGTGGGTTTGGTCCCCGCCATCTCACCAATGTGCCCCGGCAAGATCAGAGCAGAAATTCAAGTATGTCCGGTGTTAATTCAGGATTCTGAGTAGGCCTCTCGGGAGCCTCAGCGTTATGCGACCATCCCGCTGGACATCGGGCTCCGCCCCCCGTATCTACTCTTTTTGATAGCAAAGTACATTCCTTTAATGTCCTCATTCGAGTTACTATGTCAAATTTGATCATGTTAAGATTGCTATTACCCAATAGTCCTATTATCTTTTATACCAAATCCTACATTCCACTAAAAGCAAGATCTAAAAAGTAACTTCCACTCTTGTTGATTCCGCAATCAGCTGTTCCATGAAGTGGTCTAGAAACTTTACCTCTCTAGCATGTCCTAACATGGCAATTATCCAGTCAGTGATGGGGGTAATTTGAATCATCCAGTATGACTGCCAAATGTGTTAGCTTCCCTAATTTCTGTTAACATCTCATCTGTCCATTCTGGCCAGCTTGGTGATATTATGCTCCCATTGCAGTGCATTCTGTTTCCTGCAATGCTCTCTTTAACATATAGCATCGCCCTTCCAGCAATTTGATCTATCCTATCATTGCGATACAGTTTATACCCTGGTATCATAGTGTCCCATTAATTATCCTCCTTTCACCAGGTCTCTAAGATACTTTTTCAGTGCTATATAGTCTAGCTCTTCCATCTTATTTTTTTAGTCTTCTAGCATTTGCAGAAAGACATTTCAAAGTATGTTTTTTGTTTATATTTCCAAACTGCTTAGTAGTTGACTGTTCTTTATCTAAAGGCTAATTTTGCCTTTATTACAATCTATCAGGATGCCCTAACTTTGTTGTTTTGATAGTATCCTTCAAAGATATTTTACTCCAAATTATGTGCTACTCAGAGACCGCCAGCTTTCCCCCAGGTTTCGAAGGAAGATAATTCCCTTAATGACCCTATAATCAGAGGAGACTGGAGTAGCTTGAAGGTTAGAACAGCAAGTTGAAATTGGGGATCAATTCCCACTGAGATTTTTGTGACCTTGAGTAAGTCACTTAACACTCCATTATCTCATATATAAACTTAGAGGGAAATTTTTTAACCCATAGTAAAATAGCCCATTATTGCACTAATTTACCACAACATTTACTATCCTTTAATACAGCAATATTGGAAATGCTGGCCCCAGAGTTTCTACCAACCTAGTGAGAACCTCCGTGCCTCCCACCACCTTCTGCTTGTGCTGATGCGGCAGCTGAATTGCCGCTTCAATGCTGTGTCAGGCCTTAAAGTGCCTGCATGCATGTGTGCTCATGGCTTTCCACTTCTGCCTCCCTCCAACACTACTTCCTTGGAGGGGGCAGGCGCGGCAGGCCATAGCTACATGGGTGGGCATTTTGAAGCCCACCATGACACTGAAGTGGTGGTTCAGTTGAGTTACTGCTTCACAGGGATGAGGGGAGTAGTAATGCTACCCACCAGGGTCTGCTGCCTTGAATATTGGACAATCCTAGCCACAGTCAGACAAAGATGCTGGGCTGCGATCTTTTAAAGCTGGGCCAGTGCTATGCCAGAAATATCTCCCACCTTATATCCTTTTTCAACTTACCCCTTATCCTTCTACCCCTCATCCTCTTTCAACATACTTACCAATCTGGCCACCTCTGTACCCCTTCCAACCCCCAGCACCTATTGGTGATCTTCCTGGAGGGTAGAAGGGGGTTAGGGGCACTCGCCTGAAGTCCCTTGTATCAAAATGGCCGACTCAGTCCCTTAGCAGTAGTCTCATGGTAGTATCACTAGGGAGTGAAGCTGCCAATTAAAAGAGCACTTCAACTGCATACTTTAGATAGACGTCTGTGCTAGTGTTGTAGAAAAGATTTCTTTCTGACAATTCTGTCATGCAAATCATTTTGTATAATCGGTACTGTGTTGTGGACCTGTGGTCAACTAGTCCAATCTCAGCTAAACGTTTCAGTAGGCCATTTTCAGTGATACGCAAAACAGAATACAGATTGGTCTCTTTTTGGGGCAGTCTTATCAGAGATTTTTCTTGCTTCAGCAGTTCCATGTAGCATTCATTTTCTGTGTTTCTGACAGTTGAAATTACTAGCTTAAAACATTTAGGGGTATGTTGACTAAATAGTGGTAGCGGCTTCCGTGCGTTATCGGAGCCGCAACCTCATTATCACACAAGAGCCACTACCGCTGTTTAGTAAACATACCCCTTTTTTTTTTTTAACGTCTTCCCCTGCTTTGTAAGAGTGAATTATTTTCCATTTCAAATTCTCAGAGAGATGTTTAGAAGAACCCAGGGTTGTTAAAAGTAGACAGAACAACAGTCACAAGCTCAGGTGTTAGAAGAGTCAGGGTGTTTTTTTATTCTCCTGACTAACCAAAGGTCTAATAGGTCACTAAACATTTTGGACATTATTAGCAACTTTAAAAAAAGTAAGAATGAATCTGCTGGAATAACATCCAAGCTTTTGCATCTGCCATTTTCAATTGATTAATTTAGATCTTTTAAAGCAGCTAATAA
Source organism: Ichthyophis bannanicus (assembly GCA_033557465.1). Classification (NCBI taxonomy): domain Eukaryota; kingdom Metazoa; phylum Chordata; class Amphibia; order Gymnophiona; family Ichthyophiidae; genus Ichthyophis; species Ichthyophis bannanicus. The sequence continues at coordinate 619,921,825 of CM066033.1, forward strand.
ATAGTAATTATATACTAAAATTTGCAGAATGATGTTGTGGTAACTTTGTGTCCTGTAGAATAAGTGATCTACAGAGCTCAGAGAAGAATTGAATGGTAAAAAATGTAAAACTGCTTTGAAAATCTGGCTGTTCCGTCATGTCTTTACAATGAGACAAACAAGCAAAAGAATGGCAGTCCAAAGTATATCAAACAGATAAAAACGAGAAGGAATACTTTAAAGGTTTAGTGCAAATCAACATACATACAAAAATATAAATAGCATCAATAACCATACAAGTATAAAAAAGTTCATAAATATATAGAAATTGCCCATAACAGAAAAAAAACCCATACAAATATAAAAAATTCATAAAACACCCAACATAGTTAAAAATGAGGTGTAGTTAGGAAAAAAAAATTCCAGAAGATGTTGAACAATCTGGGGAGAGAACAAAGGCAAAAGAAAAAGGAATCTCATAAAGTATGAACATAAGAAATCACTACATGTGAAAATAAATAAATACATTAATTGAGACCAACTGTTTCTTTCCTTCCACATGACTTCCCCATGAGAAGGATCCATATCAGATGTGGTCAGTCAATGATGGGTGATCCTTGCTTCATATGCGCTGTCTTGATGTTTCTCATATTTGTTTAAATCGATTTAAATTGTAACTAGTTTTTGCTTAGGTTGAATTGTGTGACAAAGAAGATTGTTTTAAAAGCCTTATTTGTAGTTTCCATTTAGAAAATTCAGCATTTACACATAGAAATGGCCTCCGCATTTAAATGGTAATTTTAGAAAGGGCAAAATTTACATATAGGGAACATGGTTAGGGCACAATGGGTCAAATATTTACAGGTGGTGTCCCCATTGAGATAGGGAATGCACATGTATGACCAAAATTGTCCATGTCAGGATTTTCAACTGCTTCCTCACATGTACAGAATTTGAAAAAGGGCTCATTTTAGGCAGCCCTTTACAGGAGGCATTAAGGGAATTGTCCTCTTTAATCATCCATTTTTTTTCACTCACAAATTCTACTTAACAAAAGACAGCGGCTTCTGTAGTCCATTGGTGGCAATTACACTATGGGCCTGATTCTGCAAGGCAGTTAGCGGGGCTATACGTCCCAGTGGGACATGCATCCCTGCAAGCCGTCCTGCCCGAATTCAGCCACATACCCACCCCACAGAGCCAGAGCCACAGTGCATGCAAAGCTGGAGGGGCAGAAACTAGGAGGCGCGGGGTCAGGCCGAGATGGCAGGACATACAAGGCTGATTCAGGTCATGGCCCTGTATGTCCTGCGGCTGGGGGATGGATGTCTTGCTTATTCTACCACAGAGATGGAATAAACAGTGGAAATGTCGGGGAATGGGCCCCAGAACCACTGTCAGGCCAGGATCGGAGGCAGGTAGGTCCCTACTGCCCGATCCAGGCCCTGGCTGCCCTGCTGAGGGTCCGGCAGCAGGGAAACGGGAGTTTATTTATTTATTTATTTACATTCTCTTATATACCGTGCTATTCTGCATCAGTGCGGTTTACATTGAACAAACTGAAATTACATTGAACAGGGCATTATAACTTGGAGATAACTATTTTACAGGGAACATGGGCTATGGAGGGTTAAGTGGCTTGCCCAAGACCACAAGGAGCACCTGTGGGACTAGAAACCCCAGTCCTTCCGGCCTAAGGTTGCTGTCCTCTAGTGGGATTTGAACCCCTGACCTTCCGGCCTGAAGTACCTTGCCCCAACCACTAGGCCACTCCTCCACTCCTGGCGCTGCGGTGGCCAGGACTCCCCCTTTGGCAGAGCCTTTTCTAAAATAATGCCAGAACTGTGTATGTCCTTACCTCAACATCTCAATTCCACTCTCCGTTCTGATGTGCCAAACATGGAGTCTTTTCTAGACCAGTGCAAGGAGTGCGCATGTATTTGTAGATACTGGGAGATGTAGGAGCCGTTTTACAAATCTATATACAGGAAACATCAACGGAGAAAACTCTGATATTTGCATAGGTAAGTGCTGACAAATGTATAAATTGATACAGTATTTTGCAATTGCCTTCACGTCTGTCTATGTCTTATTTAGCATTTCCCCTCCATTTCTGATTATATTTTAGCTTATTGTAAACTGCCAACTTGTCTTTCAAGTCATTAAACCTTAAACCTTAGAGATTGTGTCAGCTTCTCTTCCCTTAGGGTGTCATTGAAACATATAATTTGAGCAGGGATGTCTAAATCTTTGCACACAATTGTAGATTGCTCAGTGCTATTTAAACCTGGTGTAACCATGCTGTTTTTTTTTTAATGTGCTGATGAGGAGAGGATAATTGTTGAAATCTTGCAACAGCTCATTTTTATTGCACTGACATAATATATCACCTTTAACATTTGTTGATCCTTATTTCCACATGTTCTTTAAACCACAAAATTCAAAACAGCCTGAAGGAACCCACATTTTTTTAAATGAGATGCAGAATCTGATTTTGGAGACAAATGATAGGGAATGGTAGAGTTTGAAGTTTCCCTCGTTCTTTTACTTTTCTTTCTCAAGCTATCACAGGCCAGTTTCTTGACATATTGTTACTTCACAGTGAATTTGGAACTTCTGGCACTAATGAAGTGAATTGGCTTTTGCTTGCGTTAGAGTTAGTATAGATTAAACAGATCTACATATGAAGTGAACTAGATCTTGCAAAGCAGCAAAATCATTCTAAATCTATCCTTGCCAAACAGAATCATTCAGGAAGTTCATGAGGGTCTACCAATCTGCTACCGAACAAGTTTCAGTACACATGAGTTTTCATTAGTTACTATCCTCTGGAAATTTCTCAGAGAACCATTCGGACACTGACTGGTTTTTGGCTTCCTCTAGAGAGGAAATCCCCAGTCTGAGATAAATCCACTCCAGCAGAAACTTGATTCTATTCAACTTCTGTGTGACTGGCCAACATTTGACCTCTATTCCCAGAAAATTCCTTCTCCTTATTAGTTATCCTAGTTAAAAGCACCATATATACATTTTTCAGATCAATAGGTAAACCGCATTAAGTACCTAGGAGTTGTTCTGGTTCCATCATAAGAAAATACGAAATACCATACTGGGTCAGACCAAGGCCCATCAAGCCCAGTATCCTGTTTCCAACAGCAGCCAATCCAGGTCACAAGTACCTGACAGATTCCCAAAAGGCACACAAGTTCCACAATGCTTGCCTGGGTCCTCTTTAATAATGGTTTATGGACCTTTCCATCAGGAACTTTTCCAGACCTTTTTTAAACCCATTTACACTAACAGCTTTTAATACATCCTCCAGTAACGAATTCCTCTCAGTGTGTATACCGGGAAGATACATTACAACTATTTGATAAACTGAATAGTAGCAAATCACCTGGACCGGATGGTATACATCCCAGAGTGTTGAAAGAACTGAAATATGAGATTGCAGACCTGCTATTGGTAATCTGTGAACTTTCATTAAAATCATCTGTAATACCTGAAGATTGGAAGGTCGCCAATGTAACACCAATTTTTAAAAAGGGTTCCAGGGGTGACCCGGGAAATTACAGACCGGTGAGCCTGACGTCAGTACCAGGGAAAATGGTAGAAACCATCATAAAGAACAAAATTACATAGCATGTAGATAGTCATGGCCTAATGGGAGACAGCCAACATGGCTTTAGACAAGGAAGATCTTGTCTTACTAATCTGATATGTTTTTTTGAAGGTGTGCATAAACAGGTAGACAAAGGTGAGTCAGTTGATATAGTGTATCTGGACTTTCAGAAAGCTTTTGACAGGGTCCCCCATCAGAGACTTTTGGCGAAGCTAAAAAGTCATGGGATAGGAGGCAGTGTACTATTGTGGATCGGGAACTGGTTAAAAGATAGAAAGCAGAGGGTAGGGCTAAATGGCCAATATTCCCAATGGAAAAAGGTGAATAGTGGAGTACCCCAGGGATCTGTACTGGGTCCGCTACTTTTTGACATATTCATAAATGACCTGGAAAAGGGAATAACTAGTTAGGTTATCAAATTTGCAGATGACACAAAACTGTTTAAAGTTGTTAAAACCCAAGAGGATTGTGGAAAACTGCAGGAGGATCTGGATAAATTGGAAGACTGGGCATCCAAATGGCAGATGAAATTTAATGTGGACAAGTGCAAAGTTATGCACCTAGGAAAGAACAACCCACACTATAGTTACACGATACAAGGCTCCACATTAGAAACCACCACCCAGGAAAACGATTTAGGAGTCATCGTGGATAACATGTTAAAACCCTCCGCCCAGTGTGCAGCGGCGGCCAAGAAAGCAAATAGAATGCTAGGTATCATAAGAAAAGGGATGGAGAATAAAACAAAGGATATTATAATGCCTCTGTATCACTCCATGGTATGACCGCACCTTGAATATTGTGTGCAATTCTGGTCACCGTATCTTAAAAAGGACATAGCGTTATTAGAAAAAGTACAGAGAAGAGCCACCAAATTGGTGAAGGGGATGGAAGGCTACTCCCTATGAAGAGAGGCTAAAAAGGTTAGGGCTCTTTAACCTGGAAAAGAGACGGCTGAGGGGAGATATGATAGAGGTCTATAAATTAATGAATGGAGTGGAACGGATAAACATGGATCAATTGTTTACGCTATCAGAATATAGAAAGACTAGGGGACATGTAATGAAGCTACAGGGTAAACTATTTAAGACAAATAAGAGAAAATATTTTTTCACTCAACGTGTAATCAAACTCTGGAATCTGTTACCGGAGGATGTAGTAAGGACTGTTAGTATAGCTGGGTTTAAAAAAGGTTTGGACAAGTTCCTGGAGGAAAGGTCCATAAACCACTATTAAAAAGGGACCCAGGATATCAATGCTTGACCCAGTACAAGCATTGTGGAACCTGCGTCTTTTGGGGATATTGCTAGGTACGTATGACCTAGATTGGCCACTGTTGGAAACAGGATACTGGGCTTGATGGACCTCGGTCTGACCCAGTATGGCATGTCTTATGTATGTGGGCGCCTTAGTAATCATTGCTTTGCATAACTGGTCAGGATTATAAAAAAGCCAAAAACAGGAGAAGGTGTAGCCTCCACAAAAGATAACTAGAGCCAAAAGGAGCAGAGAGAAACCATGGAGCCACTTTCATATACACAGAGAATAAACAGTAATTGCAAAATCTCCTATTCCTCGAGCTTTAATAGAAGTGCATTGTGTAGTAGCCCTAGGATAAAAATGTGACCATTCCCTCCCAAACATACAGCACTCCTAACAATTAAAACAACCTAAATTATGGGTAAAGATAAGTACTAGAACAGTTTAATCTTTATTTTGACCACTAAGAAATGCTGACATAGCCAAGTCATTAAGTGGAAACATCTTAAAGAAACCAAAATGGTGTTATAGGGGAGTATTAAACTCCCACAGTAATAGCAGTGTTTATACTTGAACTTCTATACTGGCGCCAGGCTTATTATGTGTTTAGCTTAGTTAAATTTAGGATTAGCAGTGATAAGAAGCACTATTTAGGTTTATCAGTGATAAGAAGCATTATAACAATAAGATAATTCTGAAAAGCCCATCTTTGCATTATGGATTTAAGGGCGCAAAATGCGTACAACTTTAGCTATGTTGAAGTAAGCTCCTTTATTTTGACAGATATCATCAAACAGCCTCATCCAGATGAGATAATAGCATACCTTCATTAAAGAAGTTGGAACTGGTTTCCATTAAATTAGCTTCCCTATAAAATGATACCCTGCACTGTATAAACTATGTAAAATGTCTCTCATATTTATGCATGAATGGTTTAAATTGGGCTTTGTAGAAGTAGGTTTATAAAGCATTTTCTGCATGTAAAGTATGTTTTACATGCAGAAAATGGCTATTATAAAATTCTGCAGGGGTGTACACGCATACAAGAGCACTTAACGACAATTCTTGTACTTTTATGCTCTCCAAGGGGAATTTTAGAAAGGACGTCCAAGTGCAATCTGGGATATATATCTAAGCCAGAACTTCTGAAGAAAAGACAGGCGCATCCAGGTGCAGACACAGTGTCATAAATGTGGACATGCCTGATGTGGATGTCTGCAGGGATATCTACACAGACATCCCCAGAATGATATTTCAGAATGTGAACATCTAGGAGATCCTAATGGTAAGAGTAGCGGGCTAAGAACACAGCTGACAGGGTTCAAATCCCACTGCTGGTATCACTGATATTGTGCTGAGTACTGGGGATGGCGGAGTGCTTTTCTTTTCTACACCCTCTAGATGGTTTTCAGCCAAAAGGAACACTTTTCAGGTGCTCCCATTCAGACATGGACGTCCATATGCTGTGGACAAGCCCAGAACCAGCTTCTAAAGTGACCCTGGAAACATCTTTATGCCCGTTTTCAATTGGCCAAAGCACGAATAGAGCTTGCAAAATAATCCCCTCTGGAGGTGAACTTTGGATGGAGTTGTAATGTACACATGGATTTTATAAACTGCATGTGTGCTGCATTGCATGTATACACACATTTGCAGCTTCACCAAAGCAGGTCTAAATGTGTGCACTGAGGAATGTTCTGAAAGTGCATTTTATAAAGGTACATAGACACTTATGCTACCTTTAAAAACTAAGAAAGTTACCAAAATCCTATGTATAGGGGAACAAATCATAAGAAATAGAATATCATATAATTCCCTAGAGTCAATCAAATCTGATCAATTTTAGTGAAAGAGAGAGCCAGCATTGCGAACCTTCATGGGCATACGTCTTAAAGAGTAATTGTTCCTTTTCAAATCATTCATGTATTTATAATAACGACACTTACCTGTAAAACATTCTTATTATGACTACTCCTCCCTCTCAGCAGTTCATATTTTTTATTTTATTTATTTATTTATTTAACACTTATTTATATACCGCATCTTCCAGCGATCAGTTGCGGTGTACATTTAACAACAATTAACAATGCAGAGCTTGTTTTACATAGAACAGTTATAACTTTTTACAATGAACATCTTAACTTGAACAACAAAGTGTATGTATTAACTATGCGGAATAGTTCAATAAATCAACTAACACAGATTGTGTAACAATTTGAACTGAAGTACTGTCTCTAACTCAATTTTAACTATATACAAGTGGGGTATCAATGCATTGGAATGGATTGAATATTCATTTAAGTTGTACGTATTATTGTAATAGGGAGTATAATCTTGATTTTAGACAGGTTCTTGTTTAGCCTTTATCTAAGTTGATTGGAGGGTTTTCTATGGTATTATAGTGTTTAGTGAATAGATAGGTTTTCAATTTTTTTCTGAATTCTGTTATCTCTGTTAGTGATCGTAAGTCCTCTGGTAAAGAGTTCCAGACTGTTGGGGCTACGTGGGAAAAGGCTCTATTATTTGTTAATTTGTGAGTTCTTATATATTCTTTTGGCATCTTAAGTTTATTTGATTGTCCTTTTCTATAAGTGGACTTAGGTGGTTCTTTGCTTATTAGATTACAGAGTGTCTTCGGGGCCATGTCTTTTAGGGCTTTGAATGTAGTTATAATTGTTTTGTATGTTATCCTGCTTTGTATTGGTAACCAGTGAAGGGATGCTAGTATCGGTGTAATGTGTTGGAGTGAATTTATCTTTAATATGACTCTGGCTGTAGCAGTTCATATAGAACTATTACACTAAAAAGGTGGTCAGCTTATGGGGCAGCAAAGAACAGCTGCAGTCAGTGCAAGCGATAGATCCTGACAGCCACATAACCTCAGAGAACCATCGGAACTTACTTCTGTCTGCAGGTGGAGTAGGCAATTTTCAAATATGTTAAATGCCTTTTCCAAATCACCCTGCTAGACCAGTCCAGACAAGTGGGTCATGTTTCCCTGCCAGCAGATGATGAAGATGGAGAAAGACCAGAATATGTTAATCACATCATCACTGGTTCTAAGGTTGGTACAGCTAGAGGCACCTTTCCAGTATTTCCCTATCTGCAGCAGATGGTGACTGCTGGACTGGTGCAGCTTCTGAAACTTTTTGCCTCCTGTGCAGCCATCCTACAAGGTGCCTTCCATATGAGCCAAGCTAGAGGAGGTCTCTAGGGCATATTTACTAATACTCATTTGGAGTTTCCTGCTTGGGGGAGGTGGGGGTGCTTCCCCTGCCAGTTTGTCTGCTTGGCTGAGCCCTGTTTAGTCTGAGACGTGTTTTGAGATTCCTTTCATGGCCAAATTTCTTTTAAATCTCTTTTTATTTTCTTTATTCCTTAACTTCTTTCTCCCACCCCACCCCCTTGGCACTTCCTCTTGCTTTTCTGAACAGTACTTTTAGAGCAACAGCCTGTTTTATCAGTCTTGCTCCTTGAATTCACTGACAGACTGTAAGTTATCTCAGCATTTCTTGTCTGCATTGGGGGGGGGGGGCAGCGTGCATTCCAGCCTTGTTTGGGGCATGGTTTGCTGCAATGCAGGCTTGCTTACTGGTTTATTCGCTGTAGTGGTGACTTCTGCTTTTATTCCCTGGGGGGGGGGGGGGGGCACAGCATGAATCAGACCTGTTTCTTTGTTGCCATAGCAAGAATTTTATTTTTGGCAGCCGTCATCGTATCTGCTTCAACTCCGGTGATTGGCTTCGCTTTAAGGCCATGAAACAGTCGCCCAAGTTGTCCCTCAGAATTTATAACTTTTGGTTGGACAACACCGGGGGAGGGGAGGGAAGAAAATTCAGCTCACCCACACCAGACGGTGCCATCAGAGAAGATCAGCAGCATTTTCTGTTTTTCCATTCTAGATGGCCACTTTCAGTCCTTCCTTTCTGGTTAGCAACCACAAGGACCTTCTCAAAAGTCACGGGTAGTGGTAGCTGGATTCTCTGAAAAGAGGCTATTTGTATGCACCCCCATTTGGATGGCTGGCTCATTCACATCAAATCCAACCTTGGGGCCTCCAGGTCAATTATGTGATTGGTTTAGTTTCTGAAGAGTCTTGGCTAGGTGGTAAACCGTAGCAAGAGTTGTTTGGCTCCTTCCCAGTCTCTGGAGTATCTAGAATGGAAAAACATAGAAAATGCTGCTGATCTTCTCTGAAAGGATTGGCCCGCCTTGGCCGCAGCAAGTATTTGAACAGCATGTTGATGTCGCAGCACGCATAGGATCATCGGGCGCGGCCTTTTACATTGCAGGTTAGGCAAGGAAGGTATTCGGTACGCCCTCTCAATCTCCAGCGGCCGTGAAAATTCTATTTTCAAGAGCTTAGGTATCAGGGCTTCTAAAAACCAGATAGGACCACCCCCTTCAAAGCCTTCTATTAGCCCAATGATGCGAATATTGTTACGCCTAGCTCTGTTATTCATGTCGTCTATGCTTCTTTCAAGGGTTTCCACTTTGCGAGATGTCTTTGCATGCTGACTGAAACATTCTTCGTATCCTGCAACCGACGCTTCAGCTTTATCCATTCTAAGGGTTAGAGTTTGCATTTGCAATCGCAGGTCCTTCAAGTCTGATTGTATTTCTGTTAAAGATTCCCCGTTAGAGTCTACACGAGCGCGAATCGCCCAAAACCTCTTTCAAAATCTCCTGCATGCTCTCAGCTGCTTCTTGTTGCGGCGTCATTTTTTGCGGGGAGAGTGGTTCTGTTTTAGATCTTTTTGAGCCCGATGATGGGGGGATCATGAATTCCAGATGGGTTTGCTTACTACCGGACATACTCTCTGACTGTGGGTCAACTTTACTGGTAAAGGAGGTGGCTTTCCACTGAGATGATCAGGATTAACTGTCTGGGTCCCCAGGAGATAATTCTTATGCGGCCATGTTGGAGTCTTGCTGGCTCCGCCTCTTTAATTGGTCATTTTATTTGATTCTTTTTTGTGTCAAATATATGTGCATGTATAGTCCAAAGCCTTTTCACTAGCCACCTTTTTTAGGAGGTATTGGGCATTAAAGGGTTAAACTGCAAGGATGCCAATAGTGTTAGTCACACAAATGAGAAATCCTCAATTCCAGAGTGAAAATAACTCAATTCAACAAAGAAAAAAATCACTCTACTCCAATAAACATAGGCTAGGTATTAAGATAATATACATATACCCATATAATACCACAGGTTTATAAGGAGAAAAAAGGCTTCAGATTACATGGGTCAGGCAGACAGAAACAAGCATTTCTTTGCCTTCTCCCTCACATCAATAGCCAAAAAAACCTCCTTTAAACATTAGTTAACATTATTCATATTTACACATATTTTTCAATCATTTAAATACATATATTGCAATGTCTTCAACAATTCTCCCTTCTAAAGCATGTTATTTATATAACTTATTTTTCAACTCATACTTCAGGTCATACAGATTACCCTTCATACCCCGACGCCAAACCATTTTGTCGACTCAGCGTTTCGCAGTATGCTTTCTCAAGGGGTGTCAGTAGAAATGCAACATTTACCATCAGTCCCAGATTAACATGCCGTAAGGAGTTCCCAATGACCAAAAACATGCTTTAGAAGGGAGGATTGTTTAAGACACTGCAATATATGCATTTACATGATTGAAAAATATCTGTAAATATGAATAATGTTAACTAATGTTTAAAGGAGGTTTTTTTTGGCTATTAATGTGATGGAGAGGCAAAGACATTTATTTTTTTATTTTTTTATTTCAGTTTTTTATATACCGCACTATTTATAATCATGCTTGGTTCTGTCTGCCTGACCCGTGTAATCTGAAGTTTTGTTTCTCCTTATAGACCTATGATAAGGTATTATATGGGTATATGTCTGTTATCTTCATACCTAGCCTATGTTTATTGGAGTAGAGTGATTTTTTGCTTTGCCAATAATGTTGAGCCCAACTGAAGATATAGCCTGGAGGAGAGAAGAGACAGCAGAGATATGATACAGACATTTAAATACTTAAAGGTTATTAATGAACAAACAAATCTTTTTCAAAGAAGGGGTAACTGTAAAACTAAAGGGCATAAAATGAAGCTACAAGGAGATAAACTTAAAAGAAACATCTGGAAATGCTTTTTCACTGAAAGGATGGTGAATGCTTGGAATGCCCTCTCGGTGGAGGTGGTGGGGTAAATACAGTAACTTAATTCAAAATGACATGGGGCAGACACAGTGGACCCCTTTATAGCAAGAGGATAAAATCAAAATAAACTTTTCTTATACCTTAACAAAGAGAGGGGTGACCTGCATGGGCAACCCTAAACAAAGGCATAGAAGGGGGTGACCTGCACAGAGTGGTGGGTACACTTACTCTAGCCACCTTACTGGGCAGACTAGATGGACCATACTGGTCTTTATCTGCCATCATATACTACGGTATGTTTGGCTTCTTTGGGTTTCAATTTAATTTTTGTCTACATTTGTCTATTTTTAGTTTATGGTAATTTATTCCTTACTTTTAGCATGGAATTTCTATGTTGGGATCAGTAGTAATCTGGATTATTCAGTTTTCTGAATAGGGAATATATAGCTTTTTTAATCCTTGGGACAACCACCTGACTAATTTCTTGAGTGAGGGGACCCCCTGTTCCCTAACTAGAGATATAAGAGGGCCCCTCTATTTTGGCTGCTGTGAAGGGGGTGCCAGCTCATGTCTTGCTTTAGGTAGCCTTGGCCGCACTAATTGCATCTGTTGCCTTTTTCCAAAAAGTGGAGCGTAATGGCTTGAATAATTGCATTGATTGGTCCAGCAGCTAATAAAGGCAGAGATGGGCGTTCAGTGTCTAGAACTGGGGAGGGCGTTTTAAGTAACCAGCTGTAATGCATAGGGTAATATATCTGCAAAAGACAGCAGGATTGTGCAGTCAAGAGCAGGTGGGAAGTGCAGGCGGACGATTGTTGGAGATGAATTAATAGAACTCGGCATCACATAGTACCAGTACCTTGTTTTACCTGCAGGGGGAGTGGCACACACATACATGCCTAGTAAAGTTTAATATTTAAAACTATGGGGTCCGGGCGGGTTATGCGCCATGTTGACACGTAGTCATGCTGGCTGACCTCTAAACAGGGATATTCAATACTGCGCCGAAGGCATTGAATATCTGGGTTAGGCACCGTGTGCAGTCAGCCACAGAGACTAACTGGGTAGCTCGCCTAGTGTTTGTCATGGAGGTTTAACTGGGTAGCGGTCCAATATCGCCACTACCCAGTTATTGGTAATCCCCGCCTCTGCTCCGCCCTGCCCTAGAACATCCCCAACACGCTCCAATGCTGCGCAGATAATATCGGAGTGCACAGGGGAAATAGTCGGGAATATTCAGTGGCACTAACCATGTAGGTGCCATTGAATATTCCTGGTTAAGCTATTTACACAGTTAACTGAGCTGTAAACCGTGTAAATGCCTTTCAAATATCAGACCCATGATGTCCAGTTACGCATTTTTGGGGTGATATTGGGATAATCATGATTTGTAAGTATAATTGTCAAAATCTCAGAAGGAAGGAGGCATAAGGCTGAAGGCTTGCTTAGGGCATCCAGTATCATTGCTCTGGCCCTGTTTACCATGGCAACTTTATTTAATTTATCAAGCCAAAGTTTTCTTATGCCATAAAAAGGGTTTAAATTAAACAATACTGTATTCCTTGAGACAAAATAATTTACAAAATAGGAATAATAAGACTAATTCAGCATTGATGTGTGAAATACTAAAGAAAATGCCTGGTTTCCTCAGCATAATTAATTAGCTAATTACAATAAGGTGCTTAAATATTTGGGTAAGGAGTAAAACACCCTATAAAATAAATCTGCATAACTGATTTTGGGCATGCTGTTCTATTTAAAGGTTCAAAAGGTTTTGACTTTGGTTTGCACCATAAAAGATAGTTGGGATTCATCATGTATGATCAAAATAAATCTCAAAATACCAACGAAAAAGAATAGTTGATGCCATCTGGATAGTGTTATAAAACCATTTCTAAACATTTGGTGGCTCCATTCATCCACTGTCAAAGAGAGTGTTGACAAATAGAAAAAGTTGAAGATTACAGTGATTCTACTTAGGAGCAGTTATCTTGCCAAGATCCACCCCCAAGATCAAACCAGAAAATCATTCACCAAATCACAAAGCAACCACATCCAAAGATATTTTGGCCTCTTTCACTATGGCTGATGGTGAGGGTTCACGAATCAAACATCAGGAAAATAAAATGGATCATGCAGCAAGACAATAATCCTAAACATGGCTGACAAAGAAGATGTTTTTTGTTTCGGTTGGCCAAGTCAAGTCCCAACTTAAATCTTATTGAAATGCTGTGGCATTCATGGAAACCCTCAAATGTCACAGAGATAAAACAGTTCTATATGGAAGAATGTGCCAAAATATCTCAAGGGCGATATGAGAGACTTATCAACAGTTACAAGAAACCTTTATTTGAAGTTATTGCTACTCAAAGAGGTGCCATGGGTTAATGAAGGGTTCACATACTTTTTCACCCAAGGCACACTACTTGGTAGCACAGGGTTTGACACACGCTAAGGGTGCTACACGAACAGCTAGCTTGGGGCCCTGTGCTAAAACTCCTGCGCTAACCAGTCAGTAGGGAATGGGTAGGTTAGGGGTGTAACATGGGTATTGGCAACATGTGGTTAGCATGGATGTTTTGGGCATGCACTAACTGCATCTGTTGCCGTTATCAACAGGGTTCACCTTAGAGTCTATGTTTTGAATGTTTTCTCAGCACAGCAGCTGATGGGCACCATTCGTCCATTCTCCTCCTCAAGAGTGGGGAGTAAGAGCTTGGAAGTGAATGAAGAGAAGAGAGAGTGGAGGAGTGAGGATTGCATAGAGTAAAAGAACTGGGGCAGAGGTTAAGTTGGAGAAATTGAGGAAGAAAACTGGGACTGCGGTGAGAAGAGAGATAGGTGGCAGGAGGGGGTATGCGAATGGTGGTGCTGGTTATTGGGGGGAATGTGAATATTATTTTGTTACGGGAGTACATCTATGCTATGGAAAATATGTTGTCACAAGCACAACGCCAAAACCACTAGTCTTCTAGTTGTTGAGGGCGTGGTGATTGAGAACCTTCTTCTATCAGCTGTTATATTTATGCTTTAAGTAGAAGGATTGTAGTCATGTTAAACCAAGGGTAAGGCTTATGACAGAAAAAGAATTTATTTTGAACACAATAGAACAGATCAGGTTCCTGGTACCATTTACAGAATTTTAAATTATAGGATTTTTGCTTAAGGTTCAGCAGGTTGGTGGCAAAGCAAACAGAACTCAACATTGTCTTTTAAAGTCCTCTTCACTGCAGAAGCTAGCCTTTTCACATATAATAAGATGCCACTTTTCTTATTGTCCTTTGTCAATCAGAGCAATAAAAAAAACAAACTTTACTTCTTCTATGACAAATTTATCTTCACTCAGTCATAATTTTCTCTAGGCTGCACTTCTAGGTGAAGAACCAAACTTAGGTTATGAAATAAGTATTCACAGTGTCCTCAAGACTCTTATAGCAGGCTTTTCTTATAAACAGGAGCAAAGCACAAACTCTTATAGCAGGCTTTTTCATATAAGATAGGAGCAAAGCACAAACACTTCTAGCAGCCAATTAACTTTCTCTCCGTTGTAGAGTTTCAACACAGCTGACACAGAAGCATGAATCACAGCCTTACTTCACTAGCTTATGCTGCAGTAAATTCCTCCTTTCAAAACACACACAGGAATTTACTCTCTCACTGCTTAGCTCTGAGCTTACTTCAGCAAGAGGAACAGATCTTTCAAGACTGGCTCTTTTCAATGCTTCAAGTCTAGAGCTTGGCATTAAGAACAATCCATCAACATATCTTCTTCTGCCCCTAGCTCTGACACTGGTTTTCCCAATTGCATAGGTTCTGACTCACCCACTTGATCAGAGTGCCCTGCTGACAACCTCTCTGGTGACCTGAAAGCTTCTCTCCTTCCTGGCTCCCACCTTTGTTGCAAACGTGATTCAGGGAAATCACCTTTCTCAGCAATGGGTAGCTCAGCCTGTCTCCAGAAGATAGCACCTGCTCTGGCTTCTCCAGCATTCCATCGTCCTTGCTGCTCTAAAGACTGTCCTCTGCTGCTTCCTCTGCTCCTTCTCCAATCACTCCTTCCCCAGCTCCTTCTCCTTCTCCTGCTACCCTCTCCATAGTTTAACCAAGGTTTATACTCACTGGGATCCAACCCCACCTCTTTCTCTCCCAGGTGTTTGTAATCCCCCTGCCTTCTGACATCAGAATAATCAGTGCAGTTGTTAGAGTGAGGGTTTTTGTCCTCATGCTTGCAATCTATCCCTCTTACACTGTCAAGCATTTCCTGGAACTTGTTCCAGCTGGGTTTTTTCTGCCTTTGAACTGTGGCTCTGGCCTTTTGACCCTGCACACCTAATAGAGGCCCCTTGATTAAGGTGAATTCCTTATGCTGTTCACCTCCCCCATGCTCAAAATGGTTGACTTTGCCACAATGTATTTAATTTAAAATCCAACAACAGGACAGATAAATGCCCAACCGCACAGGAAGGAAAAAGAACCAAAGCAGTGTGATTAATAAAATGTAAAGTTGTGTAGTCAAGCATTTTATTTTTATGTCATCAAGTCAGTGCTGACTCCTGGTGACCCAGCCACCTCTGGGTTTTCTTGGCAATGTATCACCAGAAGTAGATTGGCAGGCGTTTTCTTCCAAGGCAATGAAGATAAAGTGACTCACCCAAGGTGTGCCAGTGGGAATCAAACCCTTGATTTTTTGGGTACTGGGCAGTTGCTCTAACCACTAGGCTTTTCCTCTACTCCTGTAGTTGAGCTAGCAGCACAAATAAATAGAAACTGTATACAATAAATAATAAATCTGTCAGATTTATTCTAAAACAGTTATATCAAAATGGTAGAAAATACAACTATAAATAAAGTTACACAAAATAACAAGGCATCAACTGTTATAGCAAACGCTGTGAAAAGCTCTTATTCAATCACTCACCCACAGAAGGAAAACTCTCAGACAGGCTGGAATGCAAACAGGATCTTTAATGTGCACACAGGATCAGACAGAGAGCCGGTACCCTCCAACAAAAAGGTCTGAACCCCGAGGGACGGCCTACAATGCCTTATATACAGTACAGTTTTAAACTCATTCTACAATCCCATTTGCCACAGGTATTTCCTGCCCACCAATCAGCAGCCCCTGGGGAGGTACCTGGGTGACCTGTCCAAACCGGTATGCTCTGGTCTGTTGGTTTCTGGGCTAGGGGATACTGTGCTCAGACCTGGAGTGGGGGGAAGGGTGCCTACTGAAATCTCAATGCCTTTTTCTTAGCAGGCTGATTACCTCATGGCTTGCGGGGGAAGGGTCAGGCTGATCAGAGCCTCATGGCTTGCCGCATGGCTTGGGGGAAGGGCTACCTACAGCTATACCTCATGGCTGCCTCATTCCCCCCTTTTTAAGTGAGACCTCAACCGCTAGAGGCGGTTGAGGGCTGTATTACTAGAGGCAAGCCGCAGAGGGGTGTATTTGGGACAGAGCCATGGCAATGGTAACCACCTTGCGTTCTACCAGGGTATCAAGGGTGGTGGTCATGAAGCGGTAAAGAATGGGGATAAAACATGGCAGAATGGCACATAGCAGTAAATAAAAGGAACCCCTACCACTGGGATTTTTAGTCCCCCTAGCCAAGTGAACCAATTCACAAAACACCCAGGACCCATGGGCAGATAACTAGATCACTTAGGTCTTGGATAGAGTGTTCAATAGAGACACTTGCATTAGTGAGTTTAAAACAACACATACCCTATACCCTCTGTAGCAACTCCTGCACAAAAGTTTTTGTTCCGTGTGCAAAAGTTGCTGTTCTGACTGTAAAAGGTTGCAGGGCCTGCAGAGGCCTCTTTTCCTTTGGGACAAAGGAGGGCCGTGTGCAAAAAGTCTGCAGAGGCTTCTTTCCTTTGGGGCAAAGGTTCTTTCCCTGGGATCCACCCTTATCAGCATATTAATGGCTTTTATTCTTGCTAGTGTTGAGTCATTCTGGCTGCACCCTGCCATTCCCTTTGCTTCATTAATCACCGGCACTGTAATCTTCAGGGCATATGAGTACTTTGTATCACCAGCTTTGTTTGGCCTGTTTAACCTGTTCAGGCCTGGCATGTCTTTTCTTGTGCTGGGTCCATTCTCTGTGCACTTTCAGGCCTGACCTGTTTCTTAGCTAGGTCCATTCTCTGTGCACTTCTGTTCAGAGTATGGTTCCCCTGGCTTTACTCTTGTTGTGCTGGGCTCTGGGTACTCATTTTCTTAGCCCACATGCTTTTTCCGTGCCATCATAATGTATTACAGCCTCAGGCAAGGATGCAGCCATACTAGACATACCTATCAGCCAATTTCCCTTCAGTCCCAATTTTTCTTTTTTTCTTTCTTGTTTATGGGGGAAAGGTAATCCCACTACGGGCAATGGACAAGCAACCATTTGAGACAGATATTGAGACAGATAGGGGTCATCAGAAAAGCAGCTTCTGGTACTGTTCCCTAGAGACAACATACATTGTAATATCATTTTCTTGCAGCTGGTCAATAATATTGAAAACACATAACATGAAAGTATGTCAAAAGCAGCAGTGCTTAATAATGTGATAAAGAAAGCTCTGAGAATAGTACAGCAAAATCTTGAGCTGGTGTGGGTATTGCAGTTGCTGAAGCTGAAATGGCTTGTAGATTTCCGTTACTTTCTAAGAAAACAATATTAAAAGGATAACAATACAATCGTTCACAGAAGCCCCCAAAACCCCCCCAGTCAGTCCAACAGTTCTTTTTTCCTGCCTCTCAGCAGTTCCTCAGGACCTCGCAGTGTGCTCCATCCCTCTGAAGTTCAAGTTCTGTCTTTCAAAATTTAAACCTTCCATTTTCATAGGCAGACACCCTGGTCCGTCTCCAATGTGTCACACTGGTCCAGATAGGGACTCCTTCACATATCTCAGCGGTGGGCAGCTCTGAGTTCTCGGGATGGTCTGTTCCATCTGGATCCCGGCCACCTCCCTTGTCTTGTGTTACGATTTGGACATTCATTCTTCCAATGTCCCTCCTCTTTGCAGTAGGCACATTGATTGGGGGCTAGGGGAAACCTCGGCCCCCCGTATCCGCGGCCTCGCCCTCGTTCTTTTGTGCTGAACAAAGTAGGAAGCAGTTGTCTAGTGTCCGACCAGGCAGGCTGGTGTGTTTGTATACTACTGGTCATAGGGTTTGTCAGTTCTTCGGGCTTTTCAGTATAGGAAGCATAATGGGTTTTCCAGTTCAACAGGTCCGTAGTGGAGATAGGGACATAAATCAGGCTGGATGGTCCCAGTGTCACACGCCCAGCAGCATCAAGGTACGGGAGCCCCTGTACTTGTCGTAATGGCATTTGGAGATCATGCGACTGCAGGTGGTAGGCCCTCGGGGTGGACGATTCAAGCTCAGCCTGTGTGCTCTCAGGGGAGGAGATGGTGGCACTAGAGGTGGTACCAGGAGTGGGAGGGGAGTCTGAAGATGAGGGGCTGGAATCCGTAGGATCTTCCCTAAATCTGGCATCACCCACCCCAAGAGTAGGTCTTCCTGATTCTTCATCTAGGGGCGGACTCTGCCGTGCTGCAGATGGGACATGAGGTTGAAGCAGAGGGAGAGGGCGTGGAGGAATGTCTGGAGAGTCCCACCCCTGGTAGATAGAGGCGGGTGTCCATCCCTTTTGGCGACCACTGGCCGCCAACATTATTCTACACTGATCCTCGTGACAGCGCTGGAACCATCTTGGTCTGAGCTGGCATATGGCCAGCCATGAATCAATATAAGGGAACTGGTCAGGGCGCTCTTTTGCAACAATTTGATGGAGCAAAGACACAGTGGACAGGTCTGTGGACCCCTGCGGAGGCCACAACTTAACCAAGGCTGGCCATTCCCTCTCACATAGAAAAGATAATCTGGAGGCGGAGAGAGGTACCCCATAATCTTCTCTAAACCTAGATTTAAAATTGTGAAGCATGCACTGTAGGGGCGTTTTTTCTTTTGACTTTCCCGACCCCATGCTCTAATTCTAGTTCAATAACTAAATACAGTATGCAATGTGGATCAGATCTCTTAACCTAATCTCAATTCAGAAAAGAATGCAATTTACAAGAAAATAAGGCAATTTACAATACAGATCCTATCTAGTCTTAATTCAGGAAAAGTAATACAATTTACAATACGGACCCTATCTATTCTTAATACAGGACAAATAATACAACTTACAATATAGGTCTTGGCAATTTACAAAATATATAGTCAGATTTGGTTTAGATAAGAGTTAAGATATATATATATATATATATATATATATATATATAAGCTAGCTATTCTTACAATGTCCACCAGATGGAGCTCCAGGATCACTTAAAACACAGGGAATGGTAGTAATTACAGCTAATGTCCACTAGATGGAGCTCCAGAGTCGCTTTAAGTATATTGCAGTGTAGCTTACACGTGGTCTTTTCAAGATGGCTGCCTCCACGTGCGTTCTACACCGGATTTCAGCTCTGCACACCTCCGGACACGACTCAGCTGTTCCTGAAACGTGGTCCTTGCAAGATGGCGGCCTGCTCGTGCGTTCTACACCGGATTTCAGCTCTCCACTCACAGATGAGGCCAGGTTTTCTCTTTTAATGACGCTGTCTCTGCTGACTCTGGGTCCAAAGGGAAAACAAGGATAGACATCGGGGCAGCACAGATATCAGGCACGGGAACAGCGGGCAGCAAGGGGGAGCGGACATTAACAGCGGCAGCAAGGGGGAGCGGACATTAACAGCGGGCAGCATGGGGGAGCACAGATCAACATCGGGGCACAAAGGGCAGCATGGAGACAGCACAAATTAATATCGGGGCACAAGGAGAGCATGGAGACAGCACAAATTAATATCGGGGCACAAGGAGAGCATGGAAACAGCACAAATCAACATCGGGGCACAAGGGGAGCATGAATTAACATCGGGGAACAGAAATTAACACAGCGGCAGCATGGGGGGGAGCAGAAATTTACACTGGAGCACAAGGGGAGACAAAAATTCACATCGGAGCACAAGGGGAGACAGAAATTCACATCAGAGCACAAGGGGAGCATGAATTAACATCAGGGAACAGAAATTAACACAGCGGCAGCATGGGGGGAGCAGAAATTTACACCGGAGCACAAGGGGAGACAAAAATTCACATCGGAGCACATGGGGAGACAGAAATTCACATCGGAGCACAAGGGGAGCATGAATTAACATCGGGGAACAGAAATTAACACAGCGGCAGCATGGGGGGAGCAGAAATTTACACCGGAGCACAAGGGGAGACAAAAATTCACATCGGAGCACATGGGGAGACAGAAATTCACATCGGAGCACAAGGGGAGCATGAATTAACATCGGGGAACAGAAATTAACACAGCGGCAGCATGGGGGGAGCAGAAATTTACACTGGAGCACAAGGGGAGACAAAAATTCACATCGGAGCACATGGGGAGACAGAAATTCACATCGGAGCACAAGGGGAGACAGAAATTCACATCGGAGCACAAGGGGAGCATGAATTAACATCGGGGAACAGAAATTAACACAGCGACAGCATGGGGAGACAGAAATTCACATCGGAGCACATGGGGAGACAGAAATTCACATCGGGCAGCATGGAGGCAGCACAGATTAACATCGGGGCTCAAGGGAAGTATGGAGGCAGCACAGATTAACATCAGAGCACAAGGATAGCATGGAAACAGCACAAATCAACATCGGGGCACAAGGAGAGCATGGGAGCCCACAAGCAGAAAGGAAAGAAGAGAAGCAGCGATCTATTCTTTATCTCAGGTATGTTTAACTTATCAAGTGCTATATTTTGGTTATTTTTGGCAGTGCTTTTAAAAGATTCTTAAGAGTGGTAATACTAATATCCTAGGCAATTTTTCTTCAATATCTTTGGCAGCGCTGCACTTTAAATACCTTTCAAAGGGGCCCAAGGTAGCAGAATTAATTCATAATTATCTTACTGGTCCACAAAAGGACTCTGATTTACTGGACGAACGATGGCTTCAGAAACCCCCCCCCCCGGGGTCCCTACTAGGACTGTTCGTGCGGGTGATCGGGCCGCTACAGGTTCCTAGAATTTACTAGGAATTACAGACGGAGTACAGAAAGTAGCAGTACTCACCAGAGCTCTGATCAGACAGGTAGTTTGGATGCCAGTCTATCCAGCTGGTTTTCAATCAGGGATTCAGCCGCAGGGACCAACTGACCAGACAAGTCAAAGAGTCCTTCGGAGCACAAAGGGGCCCCGTGGCGCCAAGGATCGTTAATCACCTGGAGGGGTCGGTCCCTGACCGGTAGAGGCCCTGATCCTGCAAAAAGCAGTAGTCTTCCCACTGTGGGTGCGATGAGAGAGGCTTTTCTTTTAAATTTTCCTGGCCAATGCACCAAAATGTTATAGCAAACGCTGTGAAAAGCTCTTATTCAATCACTCACCCACAGAAGGAAAACTCTCAGACAGGCTGGAATGCAAACAGGATCTTTAATGTGCACACAGGATCAGACAGAGAGCCGGTACCCTCCAACAAAAAGGTCTGAACCCCGAGGGACGGCCTACAATGCCTTATATACAGTACAGTTTTAAACTCATTCTACAATCCCATTTGCCACAGGTATTTCCTGCCCACCAATCAGCAGCCCCTGGGGAGGTACCTGGGTGACCTGTCCAAACCGGTATGCTCTGGTCTGTTGGTTTCTGGGCTAGGGGATACTGTGCTCAGACCTGGAGTGGGGGGAAGGGTGCCTACTGAAATCTCAATGCCTTTTTCTTAGCAGGCTGATTACCTCATGGCTTGCGGGGGAAGGGTCAGGCTGATCAGAGCCTCATGGCTTGCTGCATGGCTTGGGGGAAGGGCTACCTACAGCTATACCTCATGGCTGCCTCACAACCACTAATGAATATGAATATCCACTACAGATGTAATGTCATACACTGCTCCAAAATGCTTTGGCTGAAGTCTTCATCAGGGGCAACACTGAGAACAGAGTGGTATGAAGAGGGAGCCAATCCCTACAAAAATGAAATTGCAAATAATAAAAATACAATAACATGCATTACTAACAACTATAAAAACAAAAACAATTAGAGTAGAAAAAGGGAGAACTAGAGGAGAAAGGAGGGAAAGAAAATGATGGAAGGAGAAAAAGAAAATGGAAGGGAAAGGAAAAGGGAAAGAAAGGACAGGAAAGAAGAAGGGAAAGAGGGGGAGGAAGGAAAAGGGAAAAAATGGGTGATGGGCAAAAACAGTTAAAAAGGAAAAAGACAAAGAAAAAGGGGAAGTAAGGAAGAAAGGGAAAGAATAGAAAAAGAGGAAAGAACAAAAAAGAAAGCCATGCAAAGACACATGGGGGTATGTTTACTAAAGTGTGCTACTGGGTAGTGTGGGGTTCAGCACACACTACCCAAGCAGCATGGGTTGGGATGGAGAATGGGCCATTCTTGGGTGGAGCACTATACATTGCAAGTAGCGTAGGCCTTACTGGCATGTACTCCGCATTAATGTGGCACTTAGTGCAGGTTCACTTATTGCTACCTCAATGGGTGGAGTTAACTGAATCTCTGCTGATCACGTCAAGAACAACAAGGATGGGGATGGCACAATGCAGGGCATGCTTGCATTTATTAGCATGGCTCAAGTGCTTGTTTTTGACTCCAAATGTATGCTAGCAGCACATCTCTTAGTAGGCATACCCCTAGAATGAACACTATCACTGTAATACTAAAATGTTCTGCCTGAAAAGGGGAATCTAAAATATGAGAAAAAAAGAATCAACCAAATAATATTACTTCTAACTCCTCAAAACCCTTAAAGAACCAAATGTAATGCAATAGACACACATTTTTGTTCTTTCCTTTTTTTCTTCTTTACCTTCCCTTCCCTTCACTTTCCTTTTCCTTCTTTCCCTTTTATGTCTCCCTTTGTATATATAGTTTCTATTTATTTGAGCTGCAAGTTTGACTACATTATTTTCACATTTTTTTTTAATTCCACTGCTTTGTGTTTCTTTTGTGTTTGATTTACGCTAGAAGAACAATAATACCTGCACTGTGAAAACATCGAAAACATTGATAAACAAACCTCTTGTTTTCAGAACCTCTAATTAGCTGGAAAATATATACCAAAATTTACAAATTATAAACACTGAAACACAGAAGCTCTAATCATATGCTATGAGTTTTTGAAAGACAAGATAAAATAAATGGGATATAATGGAGCATGCTGATTAGATAAGGAGACACTAGCCTAAAATAAAAATATTCACTTTCTGTATAGCAAAAAAGGCATAAACAGTTCATTATCATCTTCTGCTACTGCTGTTAGCTTTATTGATGGCAAACACTTTGTTTTCTCCTTATCTGGTTTCTGTTTACATATCAAACAGCACTAAGTGCAAGGCAGCTTCTCTCCACAAGACAGAGTACATTATTCCTTACCATTCAAATGACAGATTTAAAGTTGTCTTTAAGCAAAATGCTGAGAAGATCCAAAGCCGCAATTCTTGCTGACTGTGCCATGCAGAATATTTTTAAGTATGCACATTTTTTAAACACTTTAGTAATTTTCATTTGTCAGGACAAACTGCCCCTGCCCATGATACATAATCTTTAAGAGCAGATATTTCTAGCCCTAGAGTACGTCCAGGTATAAATTTACTAAAAAACAACACAAAATCTCAGGCTGTTCAGCAGTGTGCAGTCCTATAAAAGAGGTTAGCTAAGCAGTATATCCTAGTGGTTAGAGCACTGGCTTGGGAACCAAGAGACCAGGGTTTGATTTCCCGCTGGTACTTCTTGTGGCCTTGGGCAAGTCACTTAACCCTCCATTGCCCCAGAAGAAAGGCCCGGCAATCTATTTCCAGTCACATTGCCAAGAAAGCCCAGGAGGTGCTGGGTTGTCAGGAGTTAGCATTGACTGGAAGGCACTCACTACATTTTGCTTTTGTATGTAGGAGCTGCCATGCTGCATTCTGGGATACTCACCTCCCCATTCTGTGTTGCTGTCTTCAAAGATGGAATGAGAAGAAAAGCAGATCCCCTTCCCCCTCCTTTCCCAACCAAAAATCTAGTGCATATGGCTAATGCTGGAATCAGGTCACACCGAATAAAATGGGAGACAGTGAATTCTCAAGCGCCTATTGTCATTTTTTTAAATTTACATATGATGTGGTCCAGACAACTCAGATTGCTGGGTCATCAGTATTTGAGCCATGTGTTAGTCACGATTTTCTTTGATTTTGCATTTGTGAAGAAAATGCATCTTGACACAATGGTGGTACTTGAGCCTCACAATATGCCTTCAATCCCTCCCTCTTCTTCTCAGCCCCCTAATTATACAAAATGCCAAAAGTCCATAGGGGCAAGAAAAATCCGCAGTCATTGGTGCCAGTCTGGAGACTAACACTGACAGGCATAAGAAGCTGCGGATTGATCTGCCCTATTTTGACCTCAAGGATATAGGGTAAGATTAAGGATGGGCTGAAGGGTAAGATGCATATGGGTAAGTCTAAGGGGGTGATGTTGGTTTATTATGAAGATGGGGCAAAATAAATGAAACAAGCACAACTTACTTTTGTTCCTTTTTCTTTCATTTCATCTACAGAGCCAAACCAAATGACATAGGAAATGTTCTTGACGTAGTAAATGAAAGCACAAACCTACTAATTAGAGATTCTTTCACAGTACACAAAATTGATGTTTATGTTTTCATGCTGCACATACTACTGCTGGGTAGCTTTTCTGATTGAATCAAAAAACATATATTTCCATAACAAAAATGTACTGCCATAACAAAACAATAATCACCTTCTCCCCAGTAAACTGTAACAGCAGCACTCACATTCTCTGGCCACCACAACATATTCTTCCACCCAGTACAGTTCCAGTTTTTACCCCAAATAATACCCCCAGCCCCTCACTCTCTTCCCGCCAATCTGCCTTCAACAATCTTCCCATCACTGCCCCTGACATTTACATACCCTCCACCCTTGCTCACCTTTAAAACAGCAGTACAGAGAATTGAGGAGGAGGATGGAAGCCTATAAAAAACACTTGTGCAGCTGGGGAGTCATGTGGAAAAGGAGTGGAAGATCCAAGGTCGGAAAGGAGAAGGTTTAGAAAATGTATAGGGTACTGGTATTTTTCCAGTATTTACCCAATACATATCTATTTATTTTATTTTATTTTTTTTCCCTACTGAGATGTAGAAACTACAAAATAGAGAACAATCTCCTTAATAAACGTACCATAGTATATTTTCAAGGATAATAGGAGAGGTGAACTTTCCATTGGTTTTGACCAATAGATAATTATAGGCTTATTAATGTGCAGATGTATAGACAGCAAAGTAGTAAGATATGACAGTTAATTTTAACTCATACATCTAACCACAGAATTTAAGAAAATGTGTTTCCCTTGTCTGGGGAGTCTGTCCAGAGCCCTGGACCCAAGAATCTCAAGTCTGATGAGAGATCCTTACAATGTCTCATTCTAGCTGCCACACTCAGTAAAAACCCATTCAGTCCATCTATCCATGTTACTCCTCCAATCCCTAATGCAACTCACCCAAGTTGATCTATTTATCACTTGGCCATTACCCTTGAACACCCTATCATTAACTTATCTACCCAAAAAGCTCCCAACTCGGACATATCCCACTAAGCCCCTAAATTCAGTGACTTACTACAGCATTGCCCTCCACCCACTACACACCAAACTGATGCCCCAATACACCTCTCTTAATGCCCCAACACACTAATATACCTCAACACACTAATATACCCCCTGAGTAGTGAAATCCATTACCATACCCCACAGACCCAATAACCCTTTAATACACCATACTGACCCCACCTATCCAGTAATCAGTACACAAGCCCACCACACTCAAAACCTCTTGTTACCACAAAGATAATTAAATGCCTAGATTTAATAGGATTAGAATTTTTGGAAGTGAATATATGGTAAGATATTGTTTGTTAGACAGTGAGAACTGGGATAAGTGCTAGTATTTAGTGGTATAAACTGTTATCTATTGATGATCATGAGTTATATTTATCTTAGGTACTACGGTATTCTGTATAAATTAAGTGGAAACAGGCAGATTCCACAGGAAGTGCCCTAGTAAAGCTCAGGCAAAGTAAAAACTTTAGGATATGCCCTCGGTCCGCTTTTTAACATTTTTGTTAGTGATATTATAGAAGGGCTGTAAGGTAAAGTTTGCCTCTTTGCAGATGATACCAAAATCTGCAATACAATAGACATCCAAGAAGTACTAGATGGCATGAGGAGAGATATAGCTAAGCTTGAAGAATGGTTAAGAATTTAGCAGCTGAGATTTAATGCTAAAAAATGAATTTGGGCTGCAAAAATCAAAGGGAGTGATACAGTATAAGGTGTGAAGTACTTCTGTTCATGAAAGAAGAGCAGGGCCTGGGTGTGATTGTTTCTGAAGATCTTAAAGTGGCTAAACAGGTAGAAAAGACGGCAGTGAAAGCCAGAAGGATGCTTGGGTGCATAGGGAGAGGAATGGTCAGCAGAAAAAAGTTGGTGATAATGCCTCTGTATAAGTCTTTTGTGAGATCTCATTTGGAGTATTGTGTGCAATTTTGGAGACCACACCTTCAAAAGGACATAAACAGGATGGAGTCTGTGCAGAGGGTGATTACCAAAATGATCAGTGGTCTTCATTATAAACCATATGGGGACAGACTTAAAGATCCCAATATATATATTTTGGAGGAAAGGCAGATAGAGGAGATATTATAGATACATTTACCATATTTTCACGCATATAGCATATGAGTTATATGCTTTTTTTGCAAAAACCATCCCCCCGTGTGCTACACGCATGTGTGCATTATATACATAATTATCAACTCTACATGAAAAGAAATTCATAGTCATTTTAAAGTTTTTAATAACTCCTTTATTTCTGAAATGCTGAATTTCAAAGAGACTAAATGCAATTAAATGAAACTAATTGAGACTAAATTAACTTGGCCAATTCCAGTTCAATCAACGTCATCGTGATCTGACTGCTCGAACCCTTCAAAGTCCGTTCCCTCCTCACATATTTATAATGACTATTGCATAGATACCATGTTCTGAGATTTCTTTGAGACAAATTCACTTAAGTCATTCATCTTTTGTTCCCAGTCACATGGAAGTCGCTGGCCTACAGTAGTTCTCATTCTCACTGAAAGCCCATTTCTTTTCATGAATCTAGAAATCCAGGTGAAACCCACTTTGAAATCAGTGATTCCTCTTTCATTTGCCAAAAGCTTTACTTTGATCTGAATTGTGACAGTACAGAGAACTTGATTTTGTTCCCTCTAAGAAAGAACCCAATCTCTCAAGTCATTCTCCAGTTTAGGACATTTTGCTTTGGGCCCACGACATGTGCGTTTGCGGGAGTTCATATTCACAAGCTCCTTTTTCTCCATTCGTGAATGAAAGTCTCTCCAACCTCAAACTCTCTTGCTGCGCTCTGTTGCTTGTTTCTTCCACTCTCACAATGATTTTTAGTTTGAAGTCGGCAGTGTAGGACTTGCGTTTCATTCCCTGCATGATCAATAGCAAAAAGGGCATGCATGTGCGCGGTATACGTGTGGGCGCATTTTCCGAAAATTCTCAAACAGAATGGTGTCATTTCCACACATTATACGCATGTGTGCATTATATATGTGGGCATGTTATTTGCGTGAAAATACAGTAAATACCTCTGTGACATAAATGCACAGGAGAGCCTCTTTCAGTTGAAAGTAAGCTCTGCAGTGATGGGACAGATGGATAAGGGTGAAAGGGAATAGACCCGGGAGTAATATGCAGAAATATTTCTTTATGGAAAGAATGATAGATTCATGGAATAGTCTCCCAGTGGAGGAAGTAGAGACTAGGAAATAGAGACTAGGATGCTATCTCAATTCAAGAAAACATGGGACAAACACCCTAAGATCTCTAAAGGAAAAAAAGGGAATATAGTAGTTGATATAGAAGGGCAGACTAGATAGACCAGTCAGTCGGATTTTCAGGATATTCACAATGAATATGCATGAGAGAGATTTGCGTGCACTGCCTCCATTGTATGCAAATCTCTTTCATGCATATTCATTGTGGATATCCAGAAAACCCAACTGGCTGGGGAGGCCCCAGAACAGGTTTGGGAACCACTGAGATAGACCATATGGTCTTTTTCTGCCATCATATTCTATGTTTGTATTGATTCCCCAAACCCAGTAATATTCCTCGTCCAGTAATATAGTTCATTGATCCCCAAAGCTGCTTATACATCTCAGTGATTCCCAAACTCAATAATATACCCCTCTGACTCTCTCAAACCTATTAATATACCCTGCTGAACTTATTTTAATAACACACTCCACTGAACCTGAAACACACTAATATATCACATTAGGTTCCTGGGATAGGGTCTATAGAATGTTACCCTTCCCTCTCCAAAGGGATTATCAATAGATTCCTTTAAGAGAGTCTGCAGCCAAGAGTTCAGGGCTGGGAGGATATGGCTCACAGGGAGAGGTTAAGAACCCAGCAGGCTGCAGGAGGGAGAGATGCCTGTGGAGCCAGCAGTCCATTCAAGGCAAACCGTGCAACGCAGTTCTGACATAGAAACTTTAACTGGGGTTGGAGGAAGGGCTGGGAAAGCCAGCTTGTGGAGGTTTAACAAGCTGGGCCAGAAATAAAGCTCTTTTTGTTTTACCTGAACTGCTGTCTGTTCTGGGTTTTGCTTTGTGGAGGGTTAACAAGCTGGGACAGAAGTAAGGATGCTTTTGTTTTAACTGAACTGCTGTCTGTTCTGGGTTTTGCTTTGTGGAGGTTTAACAAGCTATAATAAAAGCTGCCTTTGTTTTCCCTGAACTGCTGTGTGGCCTGTATTGTAAAGAAAACTCTTTCCCAGCGCACGCCACATTACCACAGTCTACAAACCCAGTAAAGTACCACATTGACCTTCAGAATCATGTGGAAAGACCTATTAAAGCTGTTACTATAAAATCCTGCTCTCTGGTGTTAAAGCGCAGGCAGTGATTTTTAGGGTGTTAATGCAACTAGTAAGTAACAGGGATTTTTTTATGAGAAAATTTGAGATTTTCATCAGGTGAGAGACCCTGTTGTTATCAGTAGTTAAACTATGGTCTCTTGTACAGGTCCTTATCAAACTAACTATCATAAATACACCAAGTAAATTTACAAGCTTTACTACAGATTATACAACCCTGGTCCCAAAATACAAGTAAACTAAAGGGGAAGCCCCTGGGCCAGAATGTCCAGGACGTGACAGTAAATGGGTGGTGTTGCCCCTCTTTGGAGGGGGAAGGAGAGAGGAACATTCTACCACCCCTACCTTCCTTCCTGGGTGGTGGGCTGCAGCTTTGGAAGCTGGTGTACCTGAATAAGGGACAGGTTGAGGGTGCAGTCAGGTTGGGACAAAGAAGTGGGCCAGCAGGTAGGGTTAAAAAGAGCATGGCATATAATTATCATTTGATGATGTTAACTTAACTCTTTGCCCTGAACAAATGGGGGTCACTTCATAACGGGGAACTTATGGGAAACATCCAAAAAGGAGCCTGCTTTTCTGCCTATTTTATAAAGGTAGAGTAGATGCTAAATTGCCTTTTATATAATAGGCTTTCAGAAATATCCCTAATGATGCACAAATTTATACCTGCTTCAAATAATGTTTGCGTGCATGTTATGCTAGGTCGGCAGTTCTATAAATTAGGCACATATTTGTACATGGCTTTAGAGTAGATGTGTTCATGAGAGGAGTTTAGGTGGAGCACATATGGAGTCATGATTTATGTAGGTACACATGTACTTTCTATGCTAATCAGCCACCTTTAGTCTAGGCACCACGTCTACAGGTTTTGTGCTAGCATTTTATAAAGACATATGGGGCATATTTACTAAAATGTGGCGGTGCATTGTGTGTTAAACCCCAAAACCTAGTGCGGGGGTGGCGCCAGACCTGTGCTAACAAATGGAGGCATGCCTGCATGTGATTACTGCAGGTTCCATGCCACCCTCATGCTAAGAAGTTTGCTACTGTTATCACCGGTGCACGTAACGCCATCCATTGAGATGGTGGTATGTGTACCCATGCTAAGTGCAACCTTGATGATTAGTGTGTATTAAAGATGTCCATGTGGACTGCACTGTGAATGCTCTGCCCTTGACTCACCCAATCTCTGCCTGAACACTCGCTAAGTGGTTAGTGTGGAATTCTTAGCACAGCCCATGTTTGGAAGATGGTAATGGTTAGCGCAGCGCACTTGGCTCGTGCAAAACCCCCCGCTAACTGTTAGCATGGTTAAGTAAACATGCCCATGGATGGTGATGTGTCTTTAAAACGGACTGCAAGTAGGTGTTTTTGTGCCCTTCACACATAAGTAACTTTTTTATAAAATCTCCCTCCATGTGTTTACAAAGGTATTGTATAAAATACACAGGTATGTCACAACTTTGCACCAGGAATGCCTATATGCAGAGTGTAAACCTATGCCTGTTAGCGCAGACACTTGTATACTCACATGGAATTTTATAGCGGGCATTTTCTGAATGTAAAATATGCTCTTAGCATGAAAAATGCTTTACAAAAATCACTTCCATAATTAGTTGTAGCCCCTTTTTGCTTCCTGTAAATCTTATACTTAGTGTAAACTCTCCATTATCATTTGATTTTAAGGGGCACGTACTGGTACATTATTGTGTAGAAATTGTTTCTACCACATGAAAGTTGGCTGTCACTGAAAATTGAACAGCATCACCTAAATTAGCATATAAAATGATTTCTGTTACAGGTTATAGTTCTTCAGGCACTGCAAACACTGGTTATCTCCTGATGATAGGGGATTTGATAGGCAGTTTATAATGCTGTTTTTATGCTGTAGTGATCAAATTGCTTCTCATAGAATGTGGATGAATGTTAATAACTATCCTGGATATCTGATGGTTAAGTAGAACAACTACGACGATGCTGAAGATTGTAAATTTAGTTTAGAAAACATTGTAGGAGGAAATTATTATATTTTAGATTCGGGATTCCATGCGTAAACTTTTTTTTTTTTTTTTTTACTGTAGAACAACCTACAGTATGTAAACCTTAAGATAAGCCATGCTGAGACAGACCAAGATCCTTTGGGCCCAGCTTCCCATCTATGACCATGCCAATCCAGGTCACAACTCCCCGACATATCCCAAAAAGTAGATCTACATGTTATTTCCAGGGATAAAGTACCCCAAGTCTGTCTGGCTAATAATTTTTTAAACAACATTTCTTCTAGGAACTGGTTCAAACTTTTTTTTTAATCCTTTTCTATTAGTTATCTTGACCTCAGCCTCTAGTAACACATTTCACAACTTAATATTTTCTTTCTTTTGTTTTCAAACTTCTGCTTGTTAGTTTCATGGAGTGGTGTTTTATTTTTGTTTGAAAAGTTAAACAGCCATCCTATTTAACTGTTCCACCTCATTTTATAAGCTTTTACTCATAGGGGTATATTTTAAAAGCCTACTTTGCATTTTTCATGTGGAGAAATCCGGCATTTACACATGGAAATGGCATCCACTTGTAAGTGGTGATTTTAGAAAGGGATGTCCTTATTACATAGAAATTTCAAGTGGACATGTCGGGGGCATATTAAGGTGTGGCCTAGGCAGGTCACAAATATACCCATAAATTCCCCATTTCATATAGGGAATGTATGACTCTGACAACAATTGTCCATGTAGGGATTTACAGCTACACCCAGACATGTTTAGGTTTTGGAAAAAGTGCTTGTTTCAGCCGGGCCTTTACAGGACGGATTAAGGGGTTTGTCCTTCTTAATCCCCCGTTGTTTCTTTCCCCCTCCAAATTGAAATTAGATACCCACTTCTGTAGTTAATTGGTGGTTTTTATAAATGTAGCTTTGCAAAATGGCCAGCATGCATGTGTAAGTGTCGGCACCTACTCATGGAAGTAGCGGACCTCACACGCCACCTAGATAAGGTCTTAGATAGTGCTGGGGAGGAGTCTGCTGTCTTGGTACATGTTGGTACCAATGACATAGGAAAATGTGGTAGGGAGGTTCTGGAAGCTAAATTTAGGCTTTTAGGTAGGAAGTTGAAATCCAGAACTTCCAGGGTAGCGTTCTCCGAAATGCTTCCCGTTCCACGCGCAGGACCCAATAGGCAGGCAGAGCTCCGGAGTCTCAATGCGTGGATGAGACAATGGTGCAGAGATGAGGGGTTCGGATTTGTTAGGAACTGGGGAACATTCTGGGGAAAGGAGGGGCTCTTCCGAAGGGATGGGCTTCACCTTAACCGGGATGGAACCAGGCTGCTGGCATTAACCTTTAAAAAGGAGATAGAGCAGCTTTTAAACTAGATAATAGGGGAAAGCCGACAGTCGCCCAAGAGCGCATGGTTCGGAAGAATGTATCCTTGAAGGATACTACAAAAAGCAGAGAGGTTCCAAAAAAGAGTAAAGTAGCCCAAATGCCCTCGAGTATGGAGCAGACAGAACTTAAAGATCCCAAATTACCCATGTCTACCAATAGCCAAATTAATATGAATAAAATACAGTCTCTAAAATGCTTGTATGCAAATGCTAGAAGTCTACAAAACAAGATGGGAGAGTTAGAATATATAGCACTAAACGAGAGGTTAGATATGATTGGAATATCAGAGACATGGTGGAAGGAGGACAACCAGTGGGACACTGTGATACCTGGGTACAAACTATATCGAAATGATAGAGCTGATCAAATTGGTGGAGGGGTTGCGCTCTATGTTAGAGAGGGCATTGAGTCAGAAAGGATTAAAGTTTTGCAAGAAACAAAATTTGCTGTAGAATCTCTATGGATTGAAATTCCATGTAAAAAGGGGAAGGCGATGGCAGTGGGGGTGTACTATCGTCCGCCTGGCCAGAATGAACAAATGGATGATGAAATGCTCAAAGAAATCAAGGAAGCTAGCAAAAGTTACAGTGCAGTAATAATAATGGGTGATTTCAATTACCCCGGCATCGACTGGGTCAGTGTCACAACAGGACATGCTAGGGAGATAAAGTTCCTAGATGAAATAAATGACTGCTTCTTGGAGCAGCTGGTTCATGAACCGACCAGAGGGGAAGCAATATTAGACCTAGTCCTTAGTGGAACACCAGATGTAGTGCAAGAGATAAGGGTGTTGGGGCCACTTGGCAATAGTGATCATAGCATGATCGCCTTTGATTTAATTAGTGGAGGAGGGATAGTAAGGAAATCCACAGTACTACCCTTTAACTTTCGAAAGGGAGACTATGATAGAATGAGGAAAACAGTTAAGAAAAAACTAAAAGGAGCAGTTGCAAAGGTTAAAGACGTACATCAAGCTTGGGTGTTGTTGAAAAATACTATCTTGGAAGCCCAGACCAGCTGTATTCCACGCTTTAAGAAAAGTGGAAGGAAGTCCAAAAAATTGCCAGCATGGTTTAAAGCTGAGGTCAGAGAGGCTGTTGTTGCCAAAAAAGCATCTTTCAAGAAATGGAAAAAAGAGCCAAATGATGAAACCTGGAAACAGCACAAGCACTGGCAAGTCAAATGCAAGGCATTGATAAGGCAGGCAAAGAGAGAATTTGAGAAGAAGCTTGCTGCGGAAGCAAAAACGCGAAATAAAGACCTTTTCAAGTACATTCGTAGCAAAAAACCCGTGAGAGAGTCAGTTGGTCCATTAGATGATAAAGGGGTTAAAGGAGCACTAAGAGGCGACAAGGCGATAGCGGAGAGACTGAATGAATTCTTTGCTTCGGTCTTTACTGAGGAAGATGTAGGGATGTTACCCACGACTGAAGTGGTATTTAAAGGTGTGGAAGAATTGAAGGAAATATCGATACATCGGGAAGATGTCCTACAACTATTAGATAAACTGAAGAGTAGCAAATCACCTGGGCCGGATGGTATACATCCAAGGGTGTTGAAAGAACTGAAATTTGAGATTGCAGACCTGCTATCAGTAATCTGTGAACTATCATTAAAATCATCTCTAATACCTGAGGATTGGAGGATCGCCAATGTAACACCAATTTTTAAAAAGGGTTCGAGGGGTGATCCGGGAAACTACAGACCGGTGAGCCTGACATCAGTACCGGGAAAAATGGTAGAAACCATCATAAAGAATAAAATTACTCAGCATATAGATAGTCATGACCTAATGGGAGACAGCCAACATGGCTTTAGACAAGGAAGATCTTGTCTTACTAATCTGTTATGTTTTTTTGAAGGAGTGAATAAACAGGTGGACAAAGGTGAGTCGGTTGATATTGTGTATCTGGACTTTCAGAAAGCCTTTGACAAGGTCCCTCATGAGAGACTTTTGGCAAAACTAAAGAGTCATGGGATAGGAGGCAGTGTACTACTGTGGATCAGGAACTGGTTAAAAGATAGAAAGCAGAGGGTAGGGCTAAATGGCCAATTTTCCCAATGGAGAAAGGTGAATAGTGGTGTACCCCAGGGATCTGTGCTGGGTCCGCTGCTTTTTGACATATTCATAAATGACCTGGAAAGTGGAATAACGAGTGAGGTTATCAAATTTGCTGATGACACAAAACTATTTAAAGTTGTTAAAACCCAGGAGGATTGTGGAAAATTGCAAGAGGATCTTGATAAATTGGAAGACTGGGCATCAAAATGGCAGATGAAATTTAATGTGGAGAAGTGCAAGGTTATGCACCTAGGGAAGAACAACCCAAACTATGGTTACACGATGCAAGGTTCCACATTAGGAACCACCACCCAAGAAAAAGATTTAGGCGTCCTTGTGGATACCATGTTAAAACCCTCGGCCCAGTGTGCAGCGGCGGCCAAGAGAGCAAATAGAATGCTAGGTATGATAAGGAAAGGAATGGAAAATAAAACAAAAGATATTATAATGCCTCTATATCGTTCCATGGTGAGACCGCACCTTGAATATTGTGTGCAATTCTGGTCGCCATATCTTAAAAAGGATATAGCAATTTTAGAAAAGGTTCAGAGAAGAGCCACCAAAATGGTAAAGGGGATGGAAGGCTACTCCTATGAAGAAAGGCTAAAAAGGTTGGGGCTCTTTAACCTGGAAAAGAGACGGCTGAGGGGAGATATGATAGAAGTCTATAAATTAATGAACGGAGTGGAACGGGTAAACGTAGATCGATTGTTTACCTTATCAGAATATAGAAAGACTAGGGGACATGCAATGAAGCTACAGGGTAAACTATTTAAGACTAATAAAAGAAAATATTTTTTCACTCAACGTGTAATCAAACTCTGGAATTTGTTACCGGAGGATGTAGTAAAGGCTGTTAGTGTAGCTGGGTTTAAAAAAGGTTTGGACAAGTTCCTGGAGGAAAGGTCCATAAACCATTATTAAGAAGGGACCCAGGATATCAATGCTTGAACCAATACAAGCATTGTGGAACCTGTGTCCCTTGGGGAAACTGCTATGCTAGGTACGTATGACCTAGATTGGCCACTGTTGGAAACAGAATACTGGGCTTGATGGACCTTGGTCTGACCCAGTATGGCATATCTTATGTTCTTATGTTCTTATGTTTTCCTCTGTTGATTTTTCCGATGTATAGATTTGCAAAATGGCTTCTCTGTCTCCACATATCAGCAAACACATGTGCACCCTGCAGTATTGTTAGAACGGGCTCTGCCTTTAGCAAAGCCTTTTCTAAAACACTGCCGGAATTGTATGTGTTGCCATCTCAACATTTCATTTCTGATCTCCACCATCTATATAAAATGTGCCGTCATGTGTTTGTCTACTTCTACTTTGAAAACATTTGACTGCAGAAAGGCTGAACAGGTAGGGACTCTAGTTCGGAGAAGAGATGACCGAGAGGAAGCATGAAAAAGTAAACAGTCAGGATAGTGTGTTACAAGCTAACAGGAAATGATTGTTTACCTTTTCCAATAGCACTAGGTCCAGGGGATATTCTATGAAGCTAACCAATAATAGATTTAAAGCCAAGTCTAGAAAGTACTTTCTCGGAGTATAAAGCGGGGTTACATGTGTTTCTAAGTTCATTCACCATTATTTAGCCAGATTGCCTTAGGTATCTCCACCTCCCATTTCAGGGAGGGACATGAAATAGGCTTTCCTATTTGGGATCAGATGGCTAATTCTAAGTGGCCCCAACCGACCACTGTCAGAGACAGGATGTTGGTCTCAAGGGACCCATAGGCTGATCCAGCATGTCACTTCTTATGTTCACGTGTATGAATCATTAAATATAATGCTGGTCTTGTGGATGCTGTAGAAGGTACTTGGCACAGAGTATAGCCATTGCAAAGCTTTTATGCCCCTTATGGCTCTTTTAGTATTTTCCTCCACTTCCTATATTCTCCCAGCTTAAACAGAGTCAAGGCCGGAATCCAGCTTCACAAGCCTTCATTTGCAAATACAGGTTTTAATTCTCTCTTTTATGTCCTTCTCCCTGACATTAAGCCAGCTGTCACGGCAATGGCCCATAGCCAGGGTTCATGCAATCATGTTCTGAAGGGAGCAATCCTTGTCTCTGAGTCCGGCTATTAGATGCTGCTGTTCCGTGATAACTGAGGGTTCTCCCCCCTCCCTTTGACCCTAGTCCCAACCAGTCCAGACAGCAAAGTCCTAGTCTGGGAATCTAAATCAGATCTTACTGCATGGCAGCAGGTAGCATTCATTGTTGGAGGTAAGTTGTTAAACTATGTGCACGTTTCCCAGGCTCAGACGAGAGATTGCAATGCATCCATTACATAGCAGCAATATACTCCTATTTCTGGAAGCTGAAAACAAGTTGTTTTTGTTATATGAGCCACAGGTGCAGCGTGATAAGTGGAGAAGTTGATAAACCAGGTCATGTAAAGTGGCAGGCTTTTTAACACAAAAATGATGACTCCTTCAGCAGAATCCAAGACTGTTTCATTCTAATAATGTGTCATGTTGGTTTGCTTACATATGTAGAAATGGGATCTGAAAAAGTTACACTCTAGAGATGTGCAACAAATTCAGAATCATATTCAGACAAGTTTCTACTTCGAGTTTGGCAGAATTTTCAGATTTTTCTCTAGATTCACTGTGGAACCTCACTGGATGTTTTTCTGGCGGATTTAAGGGAATTTCAGTAAAATTTGAAGAAATGCAAGTAGTCCACTTTGGATTAAAAAATGAATAAATGTGGAGCCCGATTCACTATGGGGCACGTCCAAGCCATCTGGTATTCTGACAAAAACGGGGCCGTTTGGACCCGATTCTGCACTGTGGGAGCAAGACGCTTCTGCGGGTGCAACATCAGGCCCAGAGACTGCCCAGCATGCCACAGCTGCAACGTGGGGACATTCTCTCCACAGCCTGATCCTTCCTGCTGTGCGCCTACCCCTGAAACCCCACCTCCCAACCCCCAGCGTGTGCCTCTGGGGCCTGGATTGGGTGGTAGGGACCCACAGTTGGCCTCCATCTATGCCGAGGGGGGGGGGGCTTCCTGGTTCCAGGGGGGGCTGCTGTCCAGGATTGGGGGGGGAGGGACACCAAGCGCTTATTCCTTCTCAGAGGTGGAATAAGCAGGGGTCTGCCACGGCGATCCCCGGATGTACAAGGTCATCAATAGAATCAGTCCTGTATGTCTGGGGGTCAGTTCCACCTATGCTCCATCCACTCTCCACCCCTGTCATACCTCCGTCCCCTGCAGCAGGCACAGCAGCTCTGTGCGTGCAACGGGGAATGGAGGCGGATAGCAAGGTAGCACATCCCAGTGGGACGTTCTGCCCTGCTATCTGCCTTATGGAATCAGAGCCAAAGTGAATTGACTGATTTGACAAAATCAGAAGCATTTTCTGTCAGAATCAGAATTTTTCGCAGAGTCTCAGCCAGTTCTTTTTTTTTTTGTTTCCCAGTTTCTCTGAACTGTTCAACAAACCCATTTTGAAGAACTTTACCCATCCCCATTATGGACACTACTTTTTTTAGTTGGCTAATTTTAATAGATTTGTGGTCAATGTTTAACTTACCCTGGAAAGGGAAGGAAGCCTTTGAGACTGCTGAATGTGTATGTGTCTGTCCCTATTAATTTGTGTTTGGAGTTCTATCCGCCAGTTCTCTGCAGGCCAAAAATGTTTGGGGCCCTTTTATTAAGGTGTGGTAAATGTTTGCACTTAATGTGCGTTTTGCATTAAATATAACGCAAGGTAAGTGCAGATAGTGTGCAATAACTGTTGGGGACTTGGCAAGCAGTTCTCAGTTATTTATTTATTTTGATCTTTTAGTTTACCTCCTCTATACTGTACAATCGGAATTGGGACTGGAGTGCCATGTTTTTTTCCAATATATATATTTTACACCCACAATCCCCCAACACACATTTTCTGGTCAGCGTGTTTCCAGCAGTTACCATACTGAAACATACCCTAATGCTTGGCAGTGATATTCATCATTAACACAGATACATTTAACACCAGCCACTGAGGTGCTGTTAGATGCACTTGCACCAATTGCAACATTGACATGGTCACGCTTTGCCCCAAGCCGCCCATTTCCCGCCTTATCACATGATTTACAGTTACCGTGGAAATTAGCATGTGGTAGCTCCTATGCTAGTACAGCAATAGTATCATGACCCTGCACTGATAGGTACCATGTGCTAAAATGTATGTTAACCGCTTAGCGCACTTTAGTAAAAGGGACCCTTTGTTTTGTTTAGTTTTCCATGTCGTTTGCAGGGTTTTTCTTTTTGTTTTGTTTAAATTTCATTTTGGGGAAGATGTTGTTAATAGCATGAACTATTGCTCAATGGTGCACTCTATGAGTGAATATTGTGCACTATTGAGCAATAATGTACGCTATTAATGACAGATGGGAAGTGCCAAAATTGTATCATTTTTATTGTTTGTTAAAATTTGCAAACTGCCTTTAAAAAAGTTATCACAGTTAACAAAAATAACTAGAAGTCAAACTCTAGAGGAGCAGGTAGAAAGAATGATGAGAAATAGTACCATTAGGCCTGATATTCAATTGGGATGGCTATGCGCTGCTATGGTGCATAGCTATCGCCACTGACCTCTAACCCTGGATATTCAAGATGGGGTCATATGCGGCCCTGGCATTGAATATCTGGGGTCTCCGCACAGCCTCCGACACTGCAGAAGCTAACTGGGTTTGCGCGATATTGCATTGCTATCCAGTTAGCTCCTGTGGGTAAAACTAGGCCAGCTTTTGCTTTGCCTAGTTTTACCCGCAGGTTACTAACCAGATAGGAGTGTAATGTTGCCACTACCTGGTTAGCGACTTTTGCCACCCACGACATAACATGGAACACTCGCGACACACACGGATGCATCGGGACGTATAGGCGTTTGTTTTGTTTTTTGTTTTTTAATTTTTTAAGTGCCTTCAAGTCAATGCTGACTCCTGGGTGACCCAGCAGACCCTGGGTTTTCTTGGCAAGGTATAACTGGAAATAGATTGCCAGGCCATTTCTTCTGAGGCAATAGAGGGTAAAGTGACTCGCCCAAGGCCACAAGGAGTGCCAGTGAAAACCAAACCCAGATCTCCTAGGTTGTTGCTCTGACCACTACGCATTAGGTGGGGATATATAGCGGCACTAACCGTGAAAGTGCTTTTGAATATCCCGTTCAGTGGCATTTACAATGTTTACAGGTCAGTAAACTGTGTAAATGCCTTTTGAATATCGGGCCCATATATAGGAGTAAAGAACAAAAGGATACAGTATCTTCCACTGCAGCCCCCCATCTCTTTCATTGTAATTTGTAAACTATAAGAAATGAGATATAAAATGTTGTTTCAAATGGCTACATATCCCTACTATCGATTCCAAATAATCAGAAGGTCCAAAATGATCCCAACAGAGAGTTTTTTTGGTGGTGAATGGTGGAATTTGCATATTCATGCAAGCATCCTGGGGAGTAGCTCAATTAGTTCTTCATGGAAAGTCACTTCATCATACTGTACCTATAGTGATTATTTTTCTTTTTACATAAGACAAATTATAACTGAAAACCACACCAAAACGGATTAGATTTACTGCAGTCAAGTGCAGCTCATTGACTATCTTTCCAGTTTTCAGAAAATCTATTTTGTTTATCAAATTTCAGAGAAATTAATGTGAATTTATTTCACTAGAAATCTCAACACAACAGAATAAAATATCCCTGGAACTTTACAGTCTGATGAGATTGCATCTAGTCTTGATGCATCAAGGAGGAGTGTAGTTTGTTAGAGTAATTTTCCAAACTGAGCAGGCAAGTGTAATGTCTACAGGCACATTTTATCTGTGGATTACGCACTAGTTCTCAAAGTGAAAATATAGACATACTTTTCCTTTTAAAACTGCCCAAGGAAAAAGTATCCGTGAAGACTTGTGTAAGCTTTTCCTGTGGGTACTTTGTCTGCCTACAACTGTATGCACTGTTGCCCTCTCCATCCCAGCTTAATTCCGCCTTGGGAATGTCTCCATGCAAGGCATACTATTCCTCCCTTACGGGGTTGGCAGCTTTCAACCTATACACAGAGACAAACAAACAGGAACATTTCAGCTTTGCCAGCTGTGCTGAATGATGACATTCAGGCCCTGCTTTCATTTGGAATACTCATGTTTTCCTTATGTTTGTTAAAGAATTCTCTGCAAAGACTGGGGAGCAAAACAAAGGTATTGGCAACTTGAAAGGGAGTTGGAAAGGGTCTGCCCCAAACCCCGACTAAAGTAGATTGGACAGAAGTCTATTTTGAATAGGGTCCCGAGGCATTTACTCTTTAAAATCCCTAAGTCATGCAAGTGGATGCATATCTGTAAAACGCAGTCTCAGTAATTTTTTCTTATGTTGCCAAAAGGATAATTTCAGCTGGCTTGAATTCTGTTTGTTTTTGCTCATGGAGATTTCCTATGCCCATTAATTTGTTTTTACACATTTATGAATTTCACAGAAGAAGGGTTTTAGCCATCAAAGTTGTTTGTGTGCTATTTCATTTTGGCTGGAGTTACAATGGTAGTATCATATGTGCCCGAATCTAGTAATCCACTGTAAACCAACAAATAAATGCAGAGATGGTCATATTCAATATACTAGACCAATTCCTCAGGTATATATTTTGCTTAAACCTTCCTCTCGCATAATAAAATGGCATTTCATTGAAAAACAAAATCATGTTGAATTCATTCTATTCTCATCTGGTTTCAATACAATAACAAGATAGCAGTATTCCAATCTGGTTGTTTTACCCCCACTACTCTGTACTAGCTCAGTGGATTAGGACTCGAATGTCATGAGATTTCATTCACAACTACCTGGGGACTGTTTCCCCCTTATTTTATATTTTACTCTCGCAGTTCCCCACCACCTAGTTTGGTGATGTATCAGGGCTACTTCCAGGACCCTGCAGTCATGGACCCTGAATCTAGTCACTAGTTGCCACCGCAGGCAAGGACAGGGCCGGATTTACCTATACGCCATGTACGCCATGGCGTATAGGACTGGTAATGGGCTATTGGGGGGGCTGGGACTGGGACTGGAAATGGGCTGGGGGGGTTAAGGCTAGAGGTGGGTTGATGGGGTTAGGACTGGTAATGGACTGTGGGCTGTTGGGGGGGGGGCTTAGAACTGGCAATGGGCTTTGGGGGGGTTAAGACTGGTAATGGGCTATGGGCTGTGGGCTGATTGGGGCTTTCTGGTAATGGGCTATCGGGTTCTAGGACTGGAAAGGGGCTGGGGGGGTTAAGACTGGAGGTGAGCTGATGGGGTTAGGACTGGTAATGGGCTGTTGGGGGGGTTTAGAACTGGTAATGGGCTTTGGGGGGGTTAAGAATGGTAATGGTCTTTGGGTGGGGTTAAGACTGGTAATGGCTGTGGGCTGATGGGGGCTGTCTGGTAATGGGCTATGGGGGGGCTAGGACTGGAAATGGGCTGGGGGGTTAAAACTGGAGGTGGGCTGATGGGGTTAGGACTGGTAATGGGCTGTGGGCTGATGGGGGGGTTAGGACTGGCAATGGGCTATGGGGGGCTGACTGGAAATGGGTTGATGGGGTTAGGACTGGAAGTGGGCTGATGGGGGGTTAGGACTGGTAATGGGTTATAGGGGGGGCTTAAACTGAAAATGGGGTGATGGGGTTAGGACTGTAAGTGGGTTGATGGGGGGGCTAGGACTGGTATTGGGTTGGGGGGTTGCTAGGACTGGAAATGGGCTGATGGGTGGCTAGGACTGGAAATGGGCTGATGCAGGGACTAGAAGGGAATGGATGCTGGGTGA
The DNA here is from genome assembly GCA_033557465.1 of Ichthyophis bannanicus. Lineage (NCBI taxonomy): Eukaryota > Metazoa > Chordata > Amphibia > Gymnophiona > Ichthyophiidae > Ichthyophis > Ichthyophis bannanicus. The sequence continues at coordinate 619,964,078 of CM066033.1, forward strand.
GGCTGGAACTAGAAGGGAGCTGATGTTGGGGGAGGATTAGAATGGGATGGGGCTGGAAGAGTAAAATGGAGAAGGGAAAAATATTTTGTGTGGGAGGGATAAAAAATCTACAATTGGCCGGGTATTGGGAGAGTAAGTGGGGATTGAGGATGGAGGGGTAAAATTTGAGTGGATGAAATAGGAATGAGGAAAGAGCAAAAGGAGAAAGATTAGTATGTTAAAGCAGATGTAGAGAGAGAATGGAAAAAAATCTAGCAGAGAGAAGAAAGGACAAATGGACAGCAGACGATGGAGAGTTAGCAGAAGACACGAAGAAACCAGAAGAAAGTGGCTGGAGCAATTGCAGCTGAAAAAAATGCACAAAAGGTAGAAAAATATCTCTTTATTTTGAATTTATTAATTGGAATATGTCAGCTCTGGTAAATGTGCATCATTAACGTCTGCGCTTTGTTTAGTACAAGAGCAAATTAATGTATAGTTTTATTTCTACAGTGTTGTACTTTCCAAGTTTGGCTTTTGGGATTCCCAGTTTAATTATTGTCTTCCTGTTTCTAAATTGTGATTACTTGTTTGATGGTCTATGTTCTGCATGTGTAACTGAGCTGAGGTGTTCTGTTTATATAATTCCTATTTGACATTGCCACTTGTTCTCTTTCCCCAGTAGGTCATGTATTGTTGTTCTCTGAAATGTATTGGTTTAATATTTGCAGTGTTGTCTTTTGATTGGTAGAGTATGGTGCTTTGTGAGTCCTGGTAGTGCTGTTAGGATACGGCGGGTTTACTATGGGTTCTAAATGGGCAGTGTTTGTAGTAGTTCCTAATGTGTCTGGCAGTTGGCACTGGATTATAGTAATGTAGAAATCTTTTAGTCTTTCTTTATCCATACACTCATTAAGAGGCACGTTTACTAAAAGTTAGTATATGGTAACATTATGCAAATATTTATGCAAATGAGGCCCCTTATGCAAATGAGGCCCAGCACCCCCCTTGGGCCGCCCCTGCTGGGGGCCCACAATTTTTGTTGGCGTAGGGCCTCACTCAAGGTAAATCCAGCCCTGGGCAAGGATTATAGCTTCCTCTGCCTTGGGGCTATGAATGCTACCTTTGTGTCTCTAACCCTGGCTAAGGTGTGGAGTAAAAGACCAAACCCTGGAATTGAGCCATGGACCTTCCTGAATGGCTGAGCTAGAATTTACCACTTCAGCCACTGAGCTCGCCCAGTAAAGCTCATTTAAGTACCTTGGTTTAGGAACCCCTGCTCGGGCAGATCCATCCTATGGTAGCAACACTTACAGGATAAAGGCAAATGTTGGTTTGTTAGCAACAACTTGAACTTTGCCCTTGTAAAAACAAAAAACAGCACTGCAATGAATGAGTATTCTGAAGGCAAAAACAAACTTTACTTCTATTACCAATATAGTAAATGGAGGGGACAGCATTACCTGCTCAGGTGAAAAGATGCTATTCACGTCCCTTGGCGATGCCAAGACGGCCATGGAACTGTTCACCTACAATGGAATATTTTTTTTTTTCTAAAGTAGAGATTTAGGTCACTTTGGAGTAAATTTTCAATAGGGCATCCTGTGTATTCCTATACTTTTCAGTAGTCACATAATTTGTGTTTGAAGATGGGATGATCTTGCCTTAAGTGGTTTTCAATGACAACATAAAGGATGTGGAGTAAAACGTTAATGTAGATGATAGTACAAAGAGAAGTTCCTGGGGAGAGGTGGCATAGCATTGTCTGGGGAGAAAACTTGTCACTAAAACCATGCACAATGTGAAATGAAGGGTCATCAATGAAGGGTCATTTTAGAAGCATCCCCATGTTTAAAAAACAGATGGTCATACACATGTAAATGCCATTTTAGAACAGGGCTATTCAAACATGAGGATACTTACCATGTCTAGAAATCCTGGAGGTGTGGTGAGGATAGGGAGAGACAGTAGTTTGGCCAGGCTTACAGTATTGACATGGATTCCCCATTTCATATATGGGATCCATGTCCTTACCAAAACTTGTAGACCTTGGAATTTAAACCTGCCCCTGACCACGGTTAAGTGCTTTCTGGTAGTGGCAGCCATAAATGTCCAGATTTGGACCCCATCTTCCCTGAAGTGGATTTTCCCCCTCCCCCCACCACTTCTGACCTTGATTCCACTCTCTGAACCTCTTCTCTAAGGATCAGATTGCCTACAACACCTATCTTCTAAGGAACAGATTCCTCCTATACCCCCCTTCTAAGAATCCATAGTCTTGCACCTGGCATGACCACCCCTGGCAATAACAACCTCCCTGAGGCCCCCACTTGAAACATCCCCCACCCCTGATCCTACTTCCTGGCTTTACCAGAGTCCCTGGTATCTAGTGGGAGTAGGAGTGATGCCCACTCATTCCTGGTCTTTCTGTGGCCGGATCTAAAATGGCTAATGACCCCTGGTGGTAGTCTTGCAGTACCACCAGCAGTATTATGAGATTACCACTGGGGTTCATTGGTGCCATTTTGGATCTGTCACAGTAAGAGCCAAGAGCAAATGGTCATTATTCCTGGTCCCATTGGACACCAGAGTCCCTGGTAAGGCTAGGGAGTGGGAAAAGGGGGTTGGAAGCACTGCTAGTTGGGGCCTTGGGGGGGAGGAGGGGGGTCAAACCACAGGAGAAGAGGGTATCCGCAGCAGCAAGCACAAGCACAAGCGGACCACCAGAGCCCAGGCCTACACACAGGTATGAGTGTAAAAAACCTTTATTAGTGGGGGACCCAACTAAAAGGTTGAGGAGGAGGGGGATACCAGGGTGGGGGCAGGTTGCTTGAAAAGTGACCTGAGAAATGTGATGTTTGAGGGAATCTGATCCTTAGAGGAGAGCTATCAGGAGTGGGATTGAGGTTAGAAGTGGTGAGGAAGTGGAGCGTGTTCTTTAAAATTTACCTGGTTATCTGCATTGAGAGTGGAGCTCCTGAGCCGTGCCGGTGTGGACTGCTGACCACGTGACCAGTGAGGGCTATAAGAACTTGCCCCACCGCGGAGTTCCCTTGAGCGTGTTCTTTAAAATTTACCTGCTTATCTGCATTGAGAGTGGAGCTCCTGAGCCGTGCCGGTGTGGACTGCCGACCACGTGACCAGTGAGGGCTATAAGAACTTGCCCCACCGCGGAGTTCCCTTGAGCGTGTTCTTTAAAATTTACCTGGTTATCTGCATTGAGAGTGGAGCTCCTGAGCCGTGCCGGTGTGGACTGCCGACCACGTGACCAGTGAGGGCTATAAGAACTTGCCCCACCGCGGAGTTCCCTTGAGCGTGTTCTTTAAAATTTACCTGGTTATCTGCATTGAGAGTGGAGCTCCTGAGCCGTGCCGGTGTGGACTGCCGACCACGTGACCAGTGAGGGCTATAAGAACTTGCCCCACCGCGGAGTTCCCTTGAGCGTGTTCTTTAAAATTTACCTGGTTATCTGCATTGAGAGTGGAGCTCCTGAGCCGTGCCGGTGTGGACTGCCGACCACGTGACCAGTGAGGGCTATAAGAACTTGCCCCACCGCGGAGTTCCCTTGAGCGTGTTCTTTAAAATTTACCTGGTTATCTGCATTGAGAGTGGAGCTCCTGAGCTGTGCCGGTGTGGACTGCCGACCACGTGACCAGTGAGGGCTATAAGAACTTGCCCCACCGCGGAGTTCCCTTGAGCGTGTTCTTTAAAATTTACCTGGTTATCTGCATTGAGAGTGGAGCTCCTGAGCCGTGCCGGTGTGGACTGCCGACCACGTGACCAGTGAGGGCTATAAGAACTTGCCCCACCGCGGAGTTCCCTTGAGCGTGTTCTTTAAAATTTACCTGGTTATCTGCATTGAGAGTGGAGCTCCTGAGCCGTGCCGGTGTGGACTGCCGACCACGTGACCAGTGAGGGCTATAAGAACTTGCCCCACCACGGAGTTCCCTTGAGCGTGTTCTTTAAAATTTACCTGGTTATCTGCATTGAGAGTGGAGCTCCTGAGCCGTGCCGGTGTGGGCTATAAGAACTTGCCCCACCGCGGAGTTCCCTTGAGCGTGTTCTTTAAAATTTACCTGGTTATCTGCATTGAGAGTGGAGCTCCTGAGCCGTGCCGGTGTGGACTGCCGACCACGTGACCAGTGAGGGCTATAGGAACTTGCCCCACCGCGGAGTTCCCTTGAGCGTGTTCTTTAAAATTTACCTGGTTATCTGCATTGAGAGTGGAGCTCCTGAGCCGTGCCGGTGTGGACTGCCGACCACGTGACCAGTGAGGGCTATAAGTACTTGCCCCACCGCGGGACGCGCACCGCGGGCGCGTGCCCGAGGGTGCGTGCTCCGAAGGGGCGTGGCCAAAGGGGCACGCCCCTTTTGAGCCCCTTCTGAGCACTGAGGAGCTGAGTAGCTGTTGACTTTAACATCTCGATGGGGAAAAGGAAAAAGAAGTTAGTACCATTGTCTGCTACACCTACAGGTAAAGCGGTGAAGGTGGTGGGCCCCCTGGACTCTCATTTCAAGTCCAGGGTGCCTCTCCCTCCCGCCGATATGTCTGACTCCTCCGCCACCGTTAGTCCCAGCTCTCTAGAAGGTACTCCTCTTCCGCGTAGGGTTTGTACCCCACCCAGCGATGAACCTAAGGTATTGGGTAAGGTCTCCCCTCAGGTGTTGGGGGATGCCCTTCCCTTATCAGTTGTGCTTCCTGATTCATTTTTGACTGTGCCTTTTTCAGCTGTTAATATGCCTCATCCTTTTGATTATATACATACATCGGAAGAGGTTAATCCTCCTAAAGAAATATCTCTGTTAGATATATGGCAGATTGTTTCACGAACGGAGCTTTCGTTGAATTCCTCTTTGTCTCAGTTGTCTAAATTTACCTTTGAGACGGTATCCGTCTTGACTGAGCATCGAGATAAGCTATCATCCCTTGAGTTTCAGGATACTAAAATGGCCGGTCAAATATCTTCGCTGCAGCGGGCCCTGACATCTTCAGTACAGGACTCTCTGCTCCTTCATCGTCGTGATGAAATGTTAGAAAACATTTTACGTGCAAGGAATCTTCGCTTATTGAATTTCCCCCGCACTCACTTTCTTTCTCCAACTATTTTATTTTCTAAATATTTACGAGATGTCCTCAAGATACCCGAACCGGACTCTATTTCTTTGTCAAAAATCTATTACTTACCCTCTGGTATTAAAGTGGGTCCGGCTCTCGAATCGGGGGCTGTGAATATTGAGGCGGGGGAAATGGATCAGCTTTCAGTTCAAAGTTTGGATTTGTCCACTTATCTGGAAACTTCTTTAGAGGAAATCTTCGTTCGTGCTACACTTTTAGTTTCTTTTTCTTTAGAGAAAGATAAAGATATGGTTTTTCAAGCTTATTTTAAACATCGGAGGGATACATTTTTTGGTCAAGAGGTACAGGTATTTCCTGATGTCTCTCGTTCCACTCAACTACGGAGGAAGGCTTTCCTTGCATTACGCCCTCGGGCACTTGCAATGGGAGCGTCCTTTATGCTTAAATACCCTTGTAAATGCCTTGTTTCATATCAGAATAATTCATATGTTTTTTTTGAATCTACACAGTTAGAGACCTTTTTGCAAAAGTCAGGATGACGCTGTTAAATTTTCCTTTATATTATTGAGGTTCTCGCTTAGTAATAAGGGGTTATATAAATTTTCCACTCTCTCTCAGGATTTCTTATTTGTTTTCAATTGATCATGCTTCATTTTGTGGGCTAGTTTTTGGGGGATGATACATATTTGTATTTGTATTTGATGTTTTTGTGCATTTCCTTGTATTACCTGAAATTTTCTAAATAAATAACTTTTTAAACCGGAAAAAAAAAAAAAAAAAAGAAGTGGTGAGGAAGTTAGATCCAGGTCAGGAGGTAATTGGTTGGGAGGTGGAAGGTACCAGTGGTGCTGAAAAGGCTGCACGAGAAAAATGGGAGCAGCAGTTTTAAGAAGCTGCTCCTGATACATATATAAGGTGTGGATTTTTTTTTTTTTGGTTCCTCACGTGCAGTTTCTTAAAATTACTACTCTCTCTGGACATGGCAAACCATACCTGTGCAGTCCTGCATCTATTTTACAAGAAGATTGACTGAAACTCTTGTAAAATATGTTGAGAATTCTCCACATCCTGTCCTGGATATAAAATGTGCCTTCATGTCTATTAAGCACATGAAGGATAATTCTGTAAGGCAGGGCTAGTTTTTCCCAGAGTTTATGTGCGTAAATAATGATCATTTAGTGGTTTACACACATAAATGACCACTAATGCATGAAATCTAGTTGGTCGCTCTTCTGAAAGTATGGCGCTTATTTTCACTGTGGGCATGCACAGGAGTGGATTTTGGGCCGAGTATGGGTGGAGCACAAATTATGCACATAAATTATAGAATGTTACCCCAGATCGCCCCATCACAGGCTCCCCATACATCACTGCTGTACATACGGGGAGCCTTTGCACCAAGATCGACAGGGTTCCCAAAGCGAATAGCGGGATGTATGTCCAGACAGAATGACCACGAATAGTCTATAAAGTAAAGTGCATGCATAAATTATAGAATGCTGTAATTTACGCAAGTTCCTGCAAAATCTAGGGGTGGGCATTACATCAGACATGTTGTTAAGTGCCGTTGAGTCGGTGTCAGCTCATGGCAACCCTCTGATCTAAACTGTGTTTGGTCTTCAGTCAGGTGGCTCATTGTTAATAGAGTGACCCCCATAGCTGCTGTTATTGTATCGATCCATCTGATTGCCAGCCTTCCTCTTTTACGTTGACCTTCTACCTTGCCAAGCATTATGTATTTCTCTAACGATCTCTCTTTTTGCAAGATGTGTCCAAAGTAGTCAAAGTCAACTTTCAACACCAGTCATAGGACTGGCATAAACTTGTTCATGTTTTAAATGTATGCACCTAGGGGCCAATTCTGTTGTAGACATCCTGTCCCTGTACGGCCGGTCAAAATCAGAACATGCAGCGATAGCACCCGATTCTGATACCACAGAGGCTAGACTTGCCCACGGGATCAGAATTGGGTCTACGGCCTGGACATGCAGGCTGGGCCCCGATTCTTATCAGCCACATGCCTAGCCACATACCTAGTTAACTCAGCCAGGCTCCTGAATGGAGCCACAGAGCCAAGACACTCTACACCCCCCTCCCCCGCAATACTTGGCTGACTCCCTGAAATTTCGCTCAGTGCCCCATAGTCTCCATTCTATTCACATCCACAGATTGCAGCTCCCATCCCCAGCACATGCTCCCCTTGAACAGACCCACCATTCAGCCTTCTACTTTCTCGGACTCTCCCCATGGAACTCGGTCACCTCTGCCTTCCGCCAAGAACAGTCATCCCATATCCAAGGCCCTTTTCAAAGCACACCTCTTCTGCCTAGCCTTCGACCTTCCCTCCCTGACCCTTGAAGATACTAATCCCCTGCCCTTCTCAGCGTCTCCTCCTTTTCTTTCTTCCTTTTGATTATTTATGTGTGCTTTCCTATCAATATTGTATTTCTTTTCCCATTTTTGGCTGTAGCCGCTGTATACTTTCACAGTATTGTACACTGTCCTGATGTTTGTGAAGGTGCAGTCAATCAAGCCTATAATATAGAAAAAGATGGCATCCCATCGCCATGGTACCACGGCTCCATTCAGCAGCCGTGATCACTGGCCGCTGCTGAAAACCTCCTTTCCCTGCAGCCTGACCCACGATCCAACCACCCATGGCCACGGTCAGGCTATGGGGATGCTCCTACTCCCCTCACCTCTCCATTTCTGCTAGCCGCCATTGTCACCCCGTGTCTAGGAAGACTTACTTCACCTCTGAGGTAGAATAAGTCCCCTGTCTAACAGGCTGAGCCCTGACTTACAGGGCGGACCTCAGGATCGGCCTGTACGTCCAGGGTCATGGCCTGCCCATGCCCCGCTCTTGCTCCACCCCCAGACCGCTCCCATCACAGGCTCCCCATACAACACCACTGTACACTGTACATATGGGGAGCCTTTGCAGCGAGATCAGCAGGGGAACAAATAGCAGGATGTACGTCCTGACAGGACATACATCCCTGTTTTTTGTGGCACAGAATGACCCTCCTAATCTATAACATGAAGTGCATGCATATTAAAACATACAGAAATCTAACTGTGCCTCATAGAGTGTGAATAAGAGAATGCTAACTTATAGCACACAGCCATGCTAACAATTAAGACAATTTGCACAACCCATTGCATATGCCAATTCCTTTGTTAAGTACATAGTGTGGAATGGAATGGAAATGGAAGAACTGAACCTTACAGTTAATGCATGGTAACTTAGCATGCCTTAACTGTTATTGCAGCAAAAAATACAGATCCACTAGATGTCATTAAGTCATCCATGCTATCTCTCATATCCATTGCGTTTAGGGGAAGATGCTGGGCAAGTCCGCATGAGTTACCATAGAGAATTCGCAGTTAATGTACATTCAATTTTGCAACTAATATTCAGCAATTGTGCATTTTTACCACACTCTAGTAAAATGATTCTTATGTTGTTGTTGTATACCGTTGAGTCAATAGCTGGCTGACAATACATTTAGGTGGATCCAGTCATTGTAGATGTTTAAACCCTGTTTTTACGTATGTAGTTCCTGATTAAGCATTTGAAAATGTACCTCTCTTTATTCTTTCCTGAAAATAATTAGAGGTTACTCTAGCCTAGAGTTGTTGTGTCTATTAAGATTTTAAAATGAATAGAGCTGTAAGTAGTGTAGTAGGGGCACATAGTTCACAGCTCTGTTTGTAACAGTATACAGGATAAGGATTCTGTTTCCAAAATCGGTGTTTTTGCTTTATTCCTTTGACATGTTTATCAGTGAGCTAATATTTACTAAGATTATGTTACCCCGATTCAAAGCCATTTTTTAGCAATGCTATAAACAAGTTGTTTATCACAGCTTACCAAAATGATAATCAGGTTGCTGTGTGTCAACTATCAGCTTTGCACACTTGTCCAGTGCAAATGTTGACACTGCAGCTTTTGACCAGATGGTCAGAGACTCAGTGGAAAATAGTTAATAATTACAGCTGAACAGAATGCCTCATCAGAGAATACAAACAAAGGCAGACACTACCTGTCTAAGCTGCCAAACTCATCAATAGCAAGACTTCCATACTGAGGGGAGTCCTCTCGTTCTGCCTGTCTCTCTCTCATTTCTTTTTACATATCTGGGGTCCATGGTTCAAGACTAAGGAGTTGATGCAGAAAGCTGTGAAGAGCTAAAACCAAGGCCTGCCATTTCTGTCCCCCTCTGACGCAACTTCCTGTCTGAGGGAGGCAGGAGCGGCAGGCCTTGAGTTTGCATGTGGGCACTGAAGCACATGACCTGCTGGGGCGTTGAAGCAGCAGCACAAAGCCGCTGCTTTCAAGTGGTCAGAAGGGTCATGCTGCTGCTGCCTCCCCTCAAGGTGAGATGATGGACGTGGGGGGCAGGGGGGCACGCCGGGAGAAGAAGGGCAGCACAGCAGGAGCTCCTGCCTGGGGCAGCATAAAACCTTGGTCCAGCCATACGTGTGTACACATGGGTCTGCACTAACAGCAGCTCCATTTTCTGAACAAAAATATCAAAATGTCATCTGGAGTTGCATGTGTATACACCCATGCATTTATTAGAATGTGATTCTGTACAACAGTTTTTGCAAAACCGTTACGTGCAGAATTGCATTCCAGCACTTCTGCTGATCAATGTGCATGCAGTTGCAAGTGTCAAATGCATAATTTTTGCAATACTAAATATTTGTCAATAGTCCAGCAGTTCTTTGTTCCATCATAGCTCCTCCTCAGCACCTCCATTTCAATGAAGCTACAAAAAGTTGTGGATCCTGTATGATTACAGTGAGAATAAAGAGGCAGGAAATTGTCACTAGCACTGACTGCAGAAGAACGAGCTAATATTTTACAATCATGTGCAGGGCCAACATTTCATTTGCTTTTGATGTAATAGTGTGCCTACCATGGATGGGCCTTACTAAATGGCCACAAGTGCATAATTATCACTGAAACCATGCAAGTAAATTGAGGCATGCTTAGCATTTCTCCATGTTACTAGTGCAGATATCATACTGCCCCACACTCGTCTTTGGTGTGAACAGTGTGGGTGCAGTTAATTCCACCCATTGGGGTGGTGTTAAGTGCACCCTCGCTAAGTGCCAAAACAGTGGGCAAAACTGAAAGGGGATATTTTAAGGGCAACCAACCTTTTTGTTAGCATGGCAAATAAAGGTAAAAGGAAAGGAGACCACTATGGTTCTCAAAAGAAGTAGCTGAAGAAAAAGAGGGAGGCCTTCATGAAATACAAAAGATCACAGAGAGAGGAAGGCAGGCATCCGTATATGGAAAATCTTAGAGAGGCTAGCAAAGTATTCAAGAAAGCAAAGATTCAAAAAAGGAGGAAATAGCCAATGCAATAAAATGAGAGGATAAGACATTTTTCAGATATGTTAGTGAGAGCAGGAAGTGCAAAAGTGGTATTGTCAGACTCAAGGGTGAAGAAGCTGATTTAGAAGCTGATGAGGATAAAGCAGAATTGCTTAACAAATATTTCTGTTCACAGATGAAGGACCAGGAGCATGACATTGGAAAACACCCACAAACAGAAACAAGCGAGGGGCATCTTGAACGATTTTCAAAAGACTGTGTACGTGAGGTACTAGCTAAACTAAAAGTAGACAAAGCAATGGGACGGATGGAATACTTCGAAAATACTGAGGAAACTTGGGGACATTCTAGCAGCTTCACTGACTGACCTTTTCAATGCCTCTTTGAAGTCGGGAGTGGTGCCAGAGGACTGGAGAGAGGCACATGTGGTCCCTTTACACAAAAGCGGACATGAGGATGACATTGAGAACTACAGGCGGGTTAGTCTAACTTCTGTGGTTAGTAAATTATTGGAAGCACTGCTGAAAGAGAAAATAGTGAGGTTTCTGGAGTCCAACAGATTACCAGATCCGAGGCAGCATGGATTCACCAGAGGCAGGTCTTGTCAGACAAATCTGATTGACTTCTTTGACTGGGTGATCAGGGAGTTGAACGAAGGGAAAGCCCTAGATGTGGTGCATTTAGATTTCAGTAAAGCCTTTGACACTGTTACTCACAGGCAACTTATCTTTATCTTTATGTTTATTTACGGATTTAATATACCGCTCTTTACCAGTGGAATCAGAGCGGTGTACAGTAATAAAAGTACAAGCTGCAGAAACAGAAAAAGAACGCCATTATATAAAGAATAGGACAGGAGGAAAAAGAAAAGGCCGTAGATAGTACATCAAAAGGGGAACAAAGCCAGGTAACAACAACATACAGTCAGGTACTATCGTGGAGGGGGGGAAAGGGAGACAGGTGGGGGAGGGAGACTGAAAGCGGTGCAAAAAAGGTGAGTCTTCAGCCTGGATTTAAAGGTCTTGTATGAGGGTTCCAGGCGGAGGGCGACGGGGAGCGAATTCCAAAGTCTTGGACCCAGAAAGAAAAAGGCTGAGGAGCGGGTGGACTCGAGGTGGGCCTGTGAGGGGGAGGGGAGGGACATGCGATTCAGGTGAACTGATCTGAAGGAACGGTGTGATGAGTGTAGATGTATGAGACTGGCAAGATAGAGGGGAACCCCGGTATGGATAGTCCTGAGCACCCTAGGGGATGAACCCTAAAGTTACTGCTTGGGTTAGAAATTGGTTGAGTGGGAGGCGACAAAGAGTACAGGTAAATGGAGCTCACTCTGAGGAAAAGGAGGTTATCAGTGGTGTGCCCCAGGATCTGTCCTTGGTCTGATTCTTTTTAACATCTTTGTTAGTGATATTGTGGAAGGGCTGTCGGGTAAGGTTTGCCAAACTCTGCAATAAAGTAGACACCTAGGAAGGTGTAGATAACATGAGGAGGGATCTAGCTAAGCTTGAAGAATGGTCTAGAATTTAGCAGCTAGGATTTAATGTTAAAAAATGCAAGGTCATGCATTTGGGCTGCAGCAATCGAAGGGAACAATATAGTATAGGGGTGAAGTACTTCTGTCCACAAAAGAAGAACGGGACCTGGGAGTGATTGTGTCTGATGAACTTAAAGTATCTAAACAGGTAGAAAAGGTGACGGCAAAAGCTAGAAGGATGCTTGGGTGCATAGGGCGAGGAATGGCCAACAGAAGAAAGGAGGGTGATAGTGCCTCTGTATTGGTCTTTGGTGTGACCTCATTTGGAGTATATGTGAAATTCTGGACACCGTACCTTCAAAAGGATATAAACATGTTGGAGTTGGTGCAGAAGGTGGCTACTAAAATGGTTAGTGGTCTTTGTTATAAAGCATATGAGGACAGATTTAAGGATCTTAATATGTATACTTTAGAGGAAAGGCAGGATAGGGGTGATATGATTGAGACATTTAAATAGCTCTGTGGCATAAATGCACAGGAGCAGAGCCTCTGTCGATTGAAAGCAAGCTCTGCTACGAGGGGACATAGGATGAAGGTGAAAGGGGATAGACTCGGGAGTAATATGCAGAAATATTTCTTTATGGAAAGAGTGGTAGATGCATGGAATAGTCTCCTAGTGGAGGTGGTAGAGATGAAGACAGTATCTGAATTCAAAAAAGCATGGAACAAACACAGAGGATCTCTAAAGGAAAAAAGGGGACCGTTATAGTGGTTGATATGAAAGGGCAGACTAGATAGGCCATGTGGTCTTTTTCTGCCATCATGTTTCTATCAATGGGGAGTGTGTGCCAAGAATGCCCATGCTACCTGTATATAAAGCCTATAGTTTATCGTATCGACCGCTAGTAGTGCATAACTGTTACATGCTATCTAATGTATGATATTCAAAGTAACCTTTTCCATCCTCTAACATACAAACAAATAGAAGGCAATTTCCAGTCATTTTGTTGAGTAAAACAATGTTTTACTCATGGGAATGTGTTATATTTGAATATTGCTCAAGCTCCCTTTGGGAAAAAGTATGTGCACTGTTCCAACACTGGCAAGGGACAGACACAGTGGATCCCTTTATAGCAAAATGATAAAATCAAAGCAAACTTAAATATCTTTTAATAGAGTGGATGAACTGCACGGAGCTGCAGTTATAACTACCCTGGCCACCTTACTGGACAGACTAGATGGACTCTACTGGTCTTTAGCTGCCGTCATATACTATGGGGGTCATTCCAATTTGCTGGGGATGTATTCTGTCCACAATTTGCTGGGGATGTATTCTGTCCAGGGAGCTTCCCATGAGAGGAGGCAGAGACAGGGCGGAGAGTGGGCAGAGCGTACAACCTGGCCATGCAGGGCCTATTCCAGTGATGGCCCTGTATGTCCAGCTGGGGGCAGATGGACATAGGATATATTTCACCTCAGAGGTGGAATAATCTCCATAGCTGGTGGCGATCGGGCAAGGAAGTACACCAGCAGCAAGGAGCTCCGTCTGGTGATGCCCCTCCGCCTAGCTCCGGCCCTGGAGGAACCCACTGAGGGTCAGGCAGCGGTGCTGGAACACTTTGTCAATGTTGGGCCTTGCTGCACTCCTGCATGGCGTCCCAGTGCCATGGCGACAGGGTGCCATGGAACTAAGGCTCCTGCAGGAACATAGGCTGGGCTAGCCGGGGATCTCACTGGATGTACAGCGGGGCTGATTTGAGGCCTGTCCTGCCCTTCCATTTGCCACAATTCTGCACCCACGGGAACGTCTAACTCCTGCAGGTACAGAATTGGGTGCAAATCTGGCCCATCCAGATTTTGAATGTCCGGCAGGCTGGACGTCCCCCCATCAGAATTGGCCTCCATGTTACTATGTTACTATTTGCTTGCATTTAACAGAAGCATTCCCAGAGGGGGATCAGGGCAGAGATAGCAACAACATACATAAGTATTTCCAAAACAGCATGCATCATTTTTGCAAGAATATAGGCATAGAAAAGGGGTGGTGCGTGTATTTTTTCCTTATGCAATTTTCAAAGTGATGCACACGCTTTCACTTCTGAAAACTGAGCCATAATCTACAGGCAAAGAGTATATATAGACTTTGCAATAATGTGGTAAAGGTGAACATTTTCTTCTCAAAGTTCAAATTTAACTTTTTGACATTTAGGGGCATGCTTACAAAATGTTAACATGTGTTAATAAAGTTAACGCACGTTGATCTCTGGAAAAAGATCAAGGCAATCCGAGATGGTGGATGGTTGGTAGTTTGCGGAGCTTTAATGGGGAAATGCAAGGGAAAGGCGCAAGCAAAAGTCCCCTCACAGCCCAGCTCTTCCCCTGCCAGTGTTGCTTCTACTATTTTGCCTTACCTGCTGTATCCACATATGCAGCAAGTGGTCTCCAGAGGGCAGCCATTGAAGTTGGGACCTGCGGTTGGGAGCCCAGGTCTGGCCTCCAGCTCTGACATCTCATTTAGCCCAGAGCAGCAGGTCCCCCCTGCCCAGCCATCAGCATCCCCTGTGGGTCTGGCCCAGGCATTTGAATCGAGCACGGAGAGTGTCAGCATTTCACCGCTTCTAGGGGGGTCGTCCCGGCGGTGGTGGACACTGAACTGAATCACCACCTGGCAGCAGAGGCAGTGTTGGTGGGGCGCAAAGGGAGCAGAACTTGGCAGCGGTGAGTTTAGCTTTCCCAGTAGATTCTTCATCTTTGGAGGTGGAAGTTCGAAGCTCCGGCATTCCAGCTGGTCAGCTGTACGCGCTTTCTCTGCAGACTACCTTCTCATTAAGGCGTCCTGATACTTTTTCACTCAAGACTATCTGGCAGGCAATTTCAGACCCAGGTGCAGCCTTGGTCCTGACGATCGACTCCCTTTCATCCAGAGTTTCTTTAGACAGAGGGTTGTCAAGATGGAGAAAGGTATTCAAGAATTTAAAAGAGCAGCTGGAGAAGATTGTTAGGTCTGAGGAATTGCTGGTTAAGGACAACTCTCTTCTTCGCAATAAAATAGAGACTTTAGAAAATATAGTGAGACAGTCTAATTTACGTATTATAAATTTTCCTAAAGTGTCTTTAATAGCACCTCATGATATGTTTAAAAGGTATTTGATAGAGATTTTAAAAGCCTCGCTAGAGGCAATTTCCCCTGTGTCTAAGATTTATTATTTGCCTACGGGACGGGTTCACCAGGAGTTATCGCAGGTCCAAGGTGTTTCAATGTATGTTTTGGATATCTCGGCTATTTTACAGTCTTCTGATTCCACTAGTGCTGTTCCTGTGACTCTCCTGGTGAACTTTGCCCTATCTGTGGACTGAGACTGGCTCTTAAAGTTGTTCTTTCGGCATAAAGATGAATTGTTTCTTTCTCGTAAGGTTAGGATTTACCCAGACGTCTCACGTGAGACTCGAGCGCAGAAGGGAGTTTCTGTTGCTGCGACCTGGTGTGACGTAGCTAGGAGCTTTGTACTTCCTAAATATCCCTGTAAATGTATTATAAGATATATAGATCAGTGAGATAAGACCCAGCCAACTGGATTATCAGCTGCCGGGCACAAGAGGGCAGGGTCAATAGCAGTTAATGTGCGGGGCGGAGTGGCAGGGAGGTGGGCCATGGCCAGCCTTAAGAGGGGCCTGCAAGCCATGGGCTGTCCTCTTGCTCTTCTGGTTCAGACAGAGAAGAACCATGCTTTTTCCTTTTTATCCTGCCCAGCACCCCTGCCCTAGGAATCACTCTACTTACCAGCCATCCTGTTAGGGGTGCTGTGCATGGTTTGGCTGCTTCTGAGATGGTGAGTTCTTGCTGTGGGTCATTTATGGCCTGGGGGAAGAACAGTGCAGGAAAGCATATGGCCTGCAGTGTGGCTGGATGGCAGCTTGGGGGGGGGGGGGTGGCAGCTAGTTTAGTGTGATGCTACCCTCTGGTGGCTGTAACTGCACATATCAGCACTATGGCTCAACATACTGAGACAGTGTGCAAATGACTGGAGAATTGCAGGTTCAAGACATGGCTGTGGATCATGTATCTACAGGACAGTTCACATCATTGCAAGTGGCCTTCACATTTTATCAGTTAGAACTGTTGGGGGTATATATGCATGGTGCAGGTGGGCAACAGATTAATGGCAGGACTCCTGGGCCCAGATGGAGACCAGATGAGGGATTTGGATTTTGCAACTGTTTTAGAGGGAAAGCTGTTTTATGTTCCCTGTAAATAGTTATCTCCAAGTTATAATGCCCTATTCAATGTAATTTCAGTTTGCTCAATGTAAATCGCCTTGATATCATTTAAGGCGGTATATAAGAAATGTTAAATAAATAAATAAATAAAGCTGATGGCAGACAATGATCATTTGGTGACTTAAAGCATTGAAAGAGGCGAGATCTTGGGTTTGTTGATTAAAAAAAAAAAGAAAAATAGTTCTGTTTGCTTTAGAGGTTATAAATTAACTTAAGAACTTAAGAAATGCCATACTGGGTCAGACCAGGGTCCATCAAGCCTAGAATCCTGTTTCCAGCAGTGGCCAATCCAGGTCACAAGTACCTGGCTGGTTTCTGAAGGCCACAGGTTCCACTATGCTTGTCTGGGGTAAGCAGTGGATTTCCCAGGTCTTCTTTATTAATGGTTTGTGGACCTTCCCAAACCTTTTTTTTTAAACCCCAGAAACATTAAAAGCTATTAATTTATAGGCCTCTATCATATATCCCCTCAGCCTTTTCTTTTCCCAAGTTGAAAAGACTTTTCCCATGGGGGTATCCTTTCATCCCCTTTACCATTTTGGTGGTTCTCCTCTGTACCTTTTCTAATGCCCGCTATATCCTTTCTAATATCCGGCAACCAGACGGGCGACATTCAGGACTGGCAACAGGGTGGTGATACTGCCCCCAGTATAATACTAGCAGCCACACATGTAACTACCAGCAGCTGCACATGGAACTAATGTAAGTCTGGGCATGCATCTTTGGTCTGTGGAGCTAGCCACTCAGCTTTCACGTGTAGATCCATCAGTAAGGGAAAGCCTTTTAAGTTGCTGCCCCAATGACCCAGCGAAGGACATGGCTTCCTCGCACATCAGGCTTGAGAGCTTGCATCCATAGCCGCGGTCCTACCCTCACCAGGACTGGGCATGCATCAATATTGGATGGCTTTGCAGAAGGTTTCCCTATTATATTCTCTGCTCCTACTTCCTTGCACACCATAACGCAACTCACCTTCCTTCCTTCAGGTAGTGCAGAGAAAAAAAATCGCCAAGAAAAATGTCTTGGGAAGGGTGGCAGGTCCCTCCTGGGACCCCCCCCTTCCCAGGTCTGGTGTTGTCCCCATTTGGAATAGTGCCAAAGAAGGAGCCAGGCAAATTCCGTTTGATACACAACCTGTTCTGTCCCATGGGCGAGTCTGTTGATGACCATATCAAACCTTCTTTGTATTCTGTGAAATATGCATCTATCGACCAGGCCATAACAATCATTCGGAATTTGGGCCACAGGCTGGCTAAGGCGGAGATAGGGTCGGCGTTCAGACTGCTCCCGGTGCATCTAAAGTCACTCTCATCTACTCAGTTTTCACCTTCAAGGGCAAAGACTACTGTGACAAATGTATGTACATGGGTTGCTCAATTCCTGTGCATATTTTGAGCAGTTCAGTTCATTCCTGCTTTGGCTGGTCGAAGAAATAGTCGGGTCTGGCTCAACTCTTCATTACCTTGATTTCCTATTCGTGGGGGCCGGGTTTGAGGAATGCAAAAGGATCTTGGATTCCTGAGAGCCCATCACACAGCTGTTTGGAGTACCTCTTGAAGCAGAAATGACCGTGGGACCCGCAGGACACATTCCTCAGAATTGAGCTAGATATACAAGCCCAAGTATCTAGATTGCCCAGGGATAAGTTTGAGAAATTAAAAGCCACCATTGGGTAAATGAGAGAAAAGCTAGATTAGACAGAAAGCTAAATTAGAGCAGTTTCAGTCTCTGCTCAGTTCATTATGTTTTACCTGTAAGGTGATCCTGATGAGGTGGGTTTTCTGTCGCTGACTGGCTCTTGTAACAAAGGGGCTCAAACAGAGGGACCACCGGATCAGGGTTGATAAGAGCATATGCGAAGATCTATGAGACTGAGGAACATTTCCTGAAGGCATTTAATGGCTCAGCCTTCTGGCAAGACTCCCCTTGTTGAAACTGCAACCAGGAATTGTTCACGGATGCGTTGGGGGACGGGGGACGGGACAGTTTTGGGATATACTTCTGGGGAGCCTGGGGTTTGGACTCTTGGCCAAGCAAGTGGCACTCTTTCGGCGCTAATGAGGATATCACATCCCTGGAGTTATTCCCATTGATGGCAGCCCTGTCTATCTGGGCCCCTCAATTGGCTAACAGGGTGATTACATTCTGCACCAATAATTTGGCAGTGATCCAAGCAGTACACGAGATGTATGCCAGGATGCTAGGAGTGGTGGTGCTGCCCCGGGAAATTGTTATGCTCTGTATTCTACATAATATCACATTTAAGGCAGAGCATATTACAGAATTCTACAATAACATTGCTGTTGCCCTTTCTCATTGTTCCGTGCCATCAAAATGTCCATTCCAGCAGCAGTCTCGGCATTTGGCGTTTGGCCTGCCAAAGCGCGGGAGCTCTCGACGCTCTTCCTTGGCCAAACGCACCAACCAGAAATATTTTGGAAGCCTGGGAGCATTTCTGTAAGTTCTGTAGCCTTAACGGGATCAGGGACAGTGACCAATGCAAGAAGGGCTCCACTCCCCAGTGGATTCCATCATGCAAGGGCATTGGCATGATGAAATCTGTGGTACAGATGCGACTGGTGGCAGTCACTTTCTTCGCCTGGGCAATGAGGAAAAAGAGCCCTTTGGCTGATTTAGTAATTGCTAAAGGATGATGGGTGGGGCTGCTGACCGTTGCCACTCTCCAGACCACAGGCGCCCGATCGCTCACAAAGTGTTAAGGAAGCTGTTTGTCATCACAGATGGCAGTCTGCTAACATACCTTTGAGACCCATCTTTTCAGATGCACCTTCTCCGGGGCACTCAGGGTAGGAGAGCCTCTTTCATCCTCATTTTCCTGGTTTCATAACACGATTACCGATGCCCTTTCTCATTAAAATGGCAGCATTCTGGGCCAGTGCTCCTGGGGCAGATGCAGTCAAGACATCCATTCCAGAGGCAGTCTGGGTGTTGGGCCCACTGAAGTTTGGAGCCTCTTGATGGGTTTCCTGGCAGAAAGAACCAGGCCGACATACTTGAAGGCTTGGGATCACATCTGGAACTTTTGAGTGCATACGGCATCAGGAGGGGACTGCTTTAAGGCCAGCACCATTCTTTGCTGGATATCCTGCTGCAGGGACCAGGGGTAGGAGTAAATCCTGATATGAAGGTGCTTAATGGCCATCACCTCTTTTGCCAAAGCAATGGGAGAATGTTGCCCTTCAGCGGATTTCATCATTGCAAGGATAATGAAGGGATGGTCAGCCGAGTGTCACCACACACCTAACTGCAGACCTGTATCTCTAAGACAGATGCCATAAAAGGGGGGGGGGGGCAAATTGTTATGGTCACCCCTGCTAGGAGGCCGCACGTATCTGGTATGGTATTTTGAGGATTGCATATGATTATACCTGAGGGGAGATGAGCAGTGTTGGTCGATGCAGATGGAGCACCCCCATCTCATTTCTAGTTCGTCAGGGTGCGGAAACCGGTCATCGCAGAGGCAGACCTTGAGGATGGCTATTACGGCATTCATTCCTTCCACACTGGGGAAGCTACCATGGCAGCTGAGCTTGGCATGACAAGGGGAGGGTGGTGTTCTGACCATTATACTCGTAACCTGTATGTTTGTCCAGAAGCTAGGGATTGACAAAATTTGCTGCGACTAACCCGACCTTTCTTGTGTTCTTCTTTCAATTGCCCTAGGTGCAACTCCCCGGAAATTTGGATATGAGGCCATCCATACATCCACTGGGTGCAAAGGAAAACCCTGAACAGATCTCAGGGCTTTAATTTGAAGCTGAATCCTGCAGAGGTGTCGATTGTCAGGCTGGAGTGCGGGAAATGATATAAGACCTGCTGTTTCTGTCCCTTCCATCCCTTATGCACAAAAGGAGGGTGGCCAGGAGCCCTTGGGTCTTAGTGATGCATCTGGAAGGGGAACAACTGGCCAATACCCGCAGTGTCAAATTAACTGGAAGCTGCAACTGGCCGACATTTTCTCTGGGACTCGGGTAATATGGCCCCATATCGTACCTCGGCAAAAGGGTCACACTGAGCAGTGGAGAAAACAAGATGAAAAGCAAACGGTTGGCTCACTTCATGGAGCCAATTAAGGGGGGGGGGGAGATGCATTATGCATTACTTCATCAATGTAAGTTGCCCTGGCCTGTGTCGCGCAGCAGGCATACATCTGTCGGATATCAGCATGAACGTTTTCCTGTGTGCAGCCTAGGACACGGTAGAAATGCTAAGTGAGGAGTCGCTGTCGGTGGGGTGTGGCCAGAAGTTAAGGGCCATCAGACCGAGTGCACAGCCATATAGTTGAGTATAGGGGGAGTGGCTACAAGGAAATTGTCCTCCCCCTGACAGGGTCTATGGATTCGCAGCAGGATCAGCAGGTAATGTGCCTCCCCACACTTTGATGGTGGAGAGAGGGATATACCTCTTTGCCATATATTAAGTATCCAGCAATCCCAACCTTTGACAGGCCGGGTCAGAAATGGAGATGGAGGACGCTACTGCGACCGAGGGCTATAGTGCATGCTTTAACGGCATGCTGCCCCACTCAGCGTATTACGGATAATGTGTATCGGTTATGAGAGCAATGGTTAAGAAGTATTTTTAGGTCAAGGGGCGGGCTTTAATGTGGATGAGTATGGGCTGTGCATATCGAGGATAAGTGTCAAAGGTTTAGGGCAATTTAATGCTGTATATATGTTTGAAAATTGTACACTGTGAATTTTAGTTATATTTATTTATTTAACAAGTTTTTATACCGCCTTTTCCTTCAATCAAAGCGGTCACAAGAAATACAAGGTATAAACAAGGGAAACATAAACAGTATAGACATGACAGCATATGGTAATGTAGGAAAAATAACAAGGGTTAACAATTTAGTAGATTATTTATAAAATATATACAATAGATGATATCTTAATCAATTGTTGATCCATAGTGCTCAATGAAAAGTATAGTTTTTAATTGCTTACGAAAGTCACTTAAAACATCAATTGAACGTAAATAATCAGGAGGGAGAGAGTTCCAAATCAAATGGGCAGCCAAAGAAATTGCTCGTTGTGATGTACATTTGCGTGATTTAGCGAAGTTTCTTGGGGTATTGAGGGTGTTTGAGGTGGATAATCTTCTAGGTCTGTTGCTGGTATCACGGGATAAGAGGGCATTGAGGCTGGTTGCAGAACTGTTGTGTTTCATTTTGAAGATGTTTATGATTAACTTATACTTTATGCGAAGGGTTATCGGGAGCCAGTGGAGATCTTTAAGGATGGGGGTAATGTGGTCATGATTAGTGGATCCATTAATTATTCTGGCTGCTGTATTCTGTGCCATTTGAAGAGGTTTGAGAGCATGTTTTGACAGCCCATTGTAGATAGGGTTGCAAAAATCCAGAATGGGGGTAATAAGTGCCTGGCAGACTGTACGAAAGTGTTCATAAGAGATAAGAGGCTTGAGGCGTCTAATTATTTTCATGTTTGCTTAAGGTTATGCTATGGCCAATATTATCCAATAAACTCTAAATTGTTGTGGCAAAACTGGTCGTCTGTGCATTCTGTCAGCAGTGAGGGATGACTTAAGCAAGGAGACATGGAGCAGGGCAAAAGGGGGCAAAAAAGGGTGGGGAAGTAGGGGAAGTGGAGAGGGGCAGGGAATATGGCCTAAGCCTGGATGCCACTTGCCCGGTTGATACCCGGCCGGCTGGATTATCAGCTGCTGGGCACAAGAGGGAAGGGGCAACAGGCAGGGGTTAATGTGCGGTGGAGGCGGAATGATTGGGGGGCGGGCCATGGCCGGCCTTAAGAGGGGCCTGCAAACCGTAGGCCATCCTCTTGCCCCTCTGGTTCGGACAGAGAAGGACCATGCACCCACCCACCAACCTTCCCTCTTGGGTTTTTGTTTGTTGCAGCATAACCAGAAGTTAAGGGCCATTGGACCGAGTACACAGTCGTACATTTGAGTATAGGGGGAGTGGCCACAAAAAAATTGTCCTCACCCTGACAGGGTCAACGGATTCGCAGTAGGATCAGCAGGTAATGTGCCTCCCCATGCTTTGATGGTGGTGGGAGGGAGGGATACACCTCTTTGCCGTATGTTAAGTATGCAGCAATCCCAACCTTTGACGGGCCGGGTCAGAAACAGAGAAGGAGGATGCTGCTGTGACCGGGGGTATAGTGCACGCTTTAATGGCATGCTGCTCTACACAGTGTATTACGGATAATGTGTATCAGTTATGATGGCAATGATTAAGAAGTATTTTCAGGTCAAGGGGCGGGCTTTGACGGCACCTTCCTTGGGTGAGTACAGGCTGTGCGTCTTGAGGATAAGTGTCAGAGAGGTTTAGGGCAACTTAATGTTGTATATATGTTTGAGAATTGTACACTGTAAATTTTGGTTATATGTTTGCTTAAGGTTATGCTGTGCCCAACATTATCCAATAAACTCTAAATTTTTGTGCCAAAACTGGTCGTCTGTGCATTCTGTCAGCGGTGAGGGATTACTTAAGCAACGGGACACGGGGCAGGGCAAAAGGGGGGAAAAGGGGTGGAGGCAGTAAGGGAAGGGGAAAGGAACATGGCCT
The DNA here is from genome assembly GCA_033557465.1 of Ichthyophis bannanicus. Lineage (NCBI taxonomy): Eukaryota > Metazoa > Chordata > Amphibia > Gymnophiona > Ichthyophiidae > Ichthyophis > Ichthyophis bannanicus. The sequence goes on from CM066033.1 coordinate 619,986,810, forward strand.
GGGCAGGAAACATGGCCTAGGCCTGGATGCCACTTGGGCGGTTGTGTGTTTATTGATCCTAGTCAGTTAACTGCCTTTGTGTCAGCTCAGCGTGCCTTACAGGATTCTTCTCAAGGAGAATAACTTAGTACCTGTTTGGGTTGGTTAATTTGCTGTTCCTGGCTATAATTTGTCTTTTTTCCTTTTGAGTGGTTTAAGGATAGATTATGTCATTGTGTGTGGCCTGTCTCAGATGTAGTGGGCTTGTGTCTTTATTGGGGAAAAATTGTTTCCTTTTTGTATGATATATGAACATAACAGAACATAAGAACATAAGATATGCAATACTGGGTCAGACCAAGGTCCATCAAGCCCAGTATCCTGTTTCCAAAAGTGGCCAATCTAGGTCATACGTACCAAGCAGTTTCCCCAAAAGACACAGGTTCCGTAATGCTTGTATTGGGTTAAGCTGTGATATCCTGGGTCCCTTTAAATAATGGTTTATGGACCTTTCCTCCAGGAACTTGTCCAAACCTCTTTTAAGCCCAGCGAGTAACAGCTTTTACTACATCCTCCGGTAACACATTCCTGAGTTTGATTACACATTGAGTGAAAAAATATTTTCTCTTATTAGTCTTAAATAGCTTACTCTGTAGCTTGATTCCTATATTTTGATGACGTAAATAATCGATCTACGTTTACCCGTTCCACTCTGTTCATTAATTTATAGACCTCTGTCATATCTCCTCTCAGCCATCTCTTTTCCAGGTTGAAGAGCCATAACCTTTTTAGACTCTCTTCATAGGGGTATCCTTCCATCCCCTTTACTATTTTAGTGGCTCTTATCTGTACCTTTTCTTATAACGCTTTATCCTTTTTAAGATACGGCAACCAGGATTGCACATAATATTCAAGGTGTGGTCACACCATGGAACGATACAGAGGCATTATAATATCCTTTGTTTTCTTTTCCATTCCTTTCCTTATGATACCTAGCATTCTATTTGTTCTCTTGACCGCCTCTGCACACTGGGCGGAGGGTTTTAACATGTTATCCACAATGACACCTAAATCTTTTTCCTGGGTGGTGATTCCTAATGTGGAAACTTGCATCATGTAACCATAGTTTGTGCTGTGTTTTCCTAGGTGCATAACTTTGCAGTTGTCCACATTAAATTTCATCTGCCATTTAGATGGCCCAGTCTTCCAATTTATCAAGATCCTCTTGCAATTTTCCACAATCCTCATGGGTTTTAACAACTTTAAATAGTTTTATGTCGTCTGCAAATTTGATAACCTCACTCGTTATTCCTATTTCTAGGTCATTTATGAATATGTTAAAAAGCAGCGGACCCAGCACTGATCCCTGGGATTCTCCACTATTCACTTTTCTCCATTGGGAGAATTGGCCATTTAGCCTTTACCTCTATTTACTATCTTTTAACCATTTCCTGATCCACAATAGTACACTGCCTCCTATCCCATGATTTTTTAGTTTTGCCAAAAGTCTCTGATGAGGGACCTTGTCAAAGACTTTCTGAAAGTCTATACTATATCTACCGACTCACCTTTGTCTACCTGTTTATTCATACCTTCAAATAAACATAACAGATTAGTAAGACAAGATCTTTCTTGTCTGAAGCCATGTTGGCTGTCTCACATTAAGCCATGACTATCTACATATTCAGTAATTTTGTTATTTATGATGGTTTCTACCATTTTTCCTGGTATAGACATCAGGCTCACCAGTCTGTAGTTTCCCGGATCACCCCTGGAACCCTTTTTAAAAATTGGCGTTATATTGGCCATCCTCCAATCTTCAGGTATTACAGATGATTTTAATGATAGTTCACAGATTACTAATAGCAGGTCTGCAGTCTCATATTTCAGTTCTTTCAACACCCTTGGATATATACCATCCGGTCCAAGTGAATTGCTTCTCTTCAGTTTATCAAATAGTTGTTATACATCATACCGGTGTATCGATATTTCTTTTAATTCTTCCGTAGTATCACCTTTAAATACCACTTCAGTCATGTATAACATCCCTACATCTTCCTCAGTAAAGAATTCATTCAGTCTCTCCGATATGGTCTTGTCCCCTCTTAGTGCTTCTTTTACCCCTCTATCATCTAGGGGTCCAACTAATTCTCTCACAGGTTTTTTACTATGAATGTACTTGAAAAAGTCTTTATTATGCATTTATCTCCAGGAACAAGCAGGAATGTAGTCTTCACATATGGCATCGTCGGTACCGATGGAGCCTGCACGGGAACGCTCCCCAGCATCCAAGTAGGAAGCTTTTGGGAGCATCCCACAGTGCCTGTGTGCTGCCTTCCCGCCTTTCCCAACTGCCTCTCTCCAGTTCTTCATTTTCCGCGGAGCCAGCAGGTCATTGTTCCTGTCACCGCAGAAAATTTGTCCTTATTCTTTTTCTTTTTTGTGGTCGCGTCTGCCTTCCTCGACGCTTACCGGTACCACCGGTGGTTCTTTCTTAAAAAAAAAATAAAATATATATATATTTGGTACTTTTCCCATTTTTTCCAGGTGCATGCGCCATTTTGGGCCTTAGGCCCAAAATTTTTTTTTTCCATCATGGAAAAATCGGCTTCGGGTTTTAGAAAGTGCACCAAGTGTGGCGGTACCATCTCTGTCACCGACACCCATGAATGGTGTCTAAAATGTTTAGGTCCTGACCACTCCAACACGGAATGTATGGCCTGTGCCATGATGTCTAAGAGAGGTCGACAGAACCGAGCTGCCAAGCTCAGTACCCTGTTTCCCTCTGATGCAGCTTCGGTGGCATCGATGTCTTCCAAGGCTTCGTCTTCCTCCCATGGATCTCAGGTAACTAAACATAAGTCTAGCCGGTCCTCAAAGGGTAGATCTCCTTCTAAGCATCAAGATGCCTCTGGCTTTGCCCTTGAGGATTCTGCACTGGCAAAATTGCCCCGGCGGGAGGCTTCGGCACACCGTTGTTCTATGATTGCTAAGTTTTTGTTATTTGTATTGATTGATTAATAATGGTCGATATCCTTTCCTGTCCCTCAATGGTTGGTTGCTGAAGATATCAGACCAGGGGGATGTCATATCTTATTGTTCAGGATTGTTGTTTTGGAATGTAAGTTATCTGATTCTGCTTAATAAAATTTATTACATTAAAAAAAAATACTAAGTAGCTTACAAATATGTATACCGCATTATGTGCACTTTCACTGGGGTGTGCACATGGGTGGAATGTGAGTATCTGTCCACTAAATAAACCACTATATGGCTTACAAAAATAATTTTGCAGCCACACTTGCATTATTTATGAAATTACACATACAAAAAACATACACTTAGTTCTTAACTGAATTTCAGCTTCGGCATGCTCAGAGTTATCAGACGTCTTTTAGTTGTTCACATCTTTGTCAATGAATGGAATAGAGCAGGGGTGTACAACCCTGTCCTGGAGGGCTGCAATCCTGGCAGGTTTTTGGGATAGCCCTAATGAATATGCATGAATATATATGCATTAGAGATATCCTGCCAACCTGACTGGTTTGTGACCCTCCAGGGCTGGATTTGGAGACCCCTGCCTTACACCTCTGTCATTTAAGATTGTGAGTGGGCAAGGTGCAGATGGCTAGGACACCCCTGGAATAGAAATCCAGGCATCGGCAGCATCGATATACCAGAGGTTCCTGGCTATTGAACGCAGTCTGGCGGCTCTCCTTGCGGCATCGACACCCTTGGAACCGTGTCAGACAGTGCAACCGGTACCGACAACATCAGCATCGACATCTGTGTCCGCATTGCTGGCACCCAGTCATGCGATGCCTTCCGGTACCGATACACCGGTACCGAATCCCCCCGGTACCGACTTCGGTCGGTATGGGTATCGGGCTCTTCAAGAGCATCCGGACAGTAGGTACTTCGAGTCCTCAGAGGAATCTGAGGATTCTGACAGTTCTGTCGATGCCGGAATACTTCTCCCAGAGGAGGTTTCCTCCCCTAAACGCAGGATGTCTCCTCCAGAGGACATTTCCTTTCAGGATTTCATCAGGGAGGTGGCTCGAGGTCTGTCTATTACTGTAGCTCCTGAGACAGAGCCCAGAGCGAAGGAGTTGGAAATTTTACAATATCCCAAAGCTCCTAAAGAGGCAGCTACTTTGCCCATCCATGAGATCTTGCATGATCTCATGCTAAGAATGTGGGAGACGCCTCTTACCACCTCTCCTCACTCTCATAGACTGGATACTATGTATCGAGTCCCTCCTTGTCCTGGTTTCCAGAAAACTCAGCTTCCTCACCACTCTATTGTAGTGGAGTCAGCTATGAGAAGGATCAGGAGTGCAAAGAGACATGCCTCTAATCCTCCGGGACGTGAGTGCAGAACTCTGGATGCTTTTGGACATCGTACCTTCCAAGCTTCCATGCTTTCTGCCAGGATCAGTTCCTATATTTTATATATGGGAATGTTCCTGAAGGAAGTCACAGGAGATTTAGAGGTTTTGAGCCCTCTTCTTCCTGAGTATAGAAGACAGGATTTTCTCACATTAGTCAAACATGCCCAGGATGTCTCCAAATTTGTCAACCGTGCAGCTTTTGACTGTTTTGAGTGCATAAGCAGAACCTCTGCCATTGCCATAGGTGCACGAAGAATTGCCTGGCTCCAGGCATCTGATTTGGAGCTCTGGGTACAAGACAAACTGAGCAATATTCCTTGTACTGGTGAGAACCTGTTTGGCAAAGATTGGCAAGAAAAGGCCAATGAGTTGGATGCTGACAACTCCACCTTGGATAGGCTATCCAAGGCCACAGCTGATCCTGCAAGAAAGAAATCTTTCAAAAAAACCATTCTTTTCCAAAAAGAAAAGGTTTCACCCTGCTTATTCCCAGCAGGGACGTTCTGCAGGTCAGCCTGCTCGGAAAGGTCAGCAACTACCCAAACAAAGAAAAGCAAAGACTGCTAAGCCTCAACCGTCCCAGCAGTCTCAGCCTCCACAAGGCCTTTGACTTTCTGCTAGAGAGTTAGCCTTCCTGGCTCTCAATGGACCAGAGCCTTCCACCATTCCAGGAAGGTTGTGTCACTTTGCCCCCAGATGGGGGCAGATAACAGCAGAGCATTGGACACTTTCCATCATAAAAGAGGGGTACAAGCTTCATTTTTTGAGCATGCCCCCCTCCCACAATGATAAGGCAGTTCAATTCTCAGAACTCTCTCATCAACCTGTTAGATCAGGAGGTCACTATGCTTCTGGCACAAGGGGCAATAGAAAAAGTACCCATCCATCAGCAGGGTACAGGGTTTCACTCCCCCTATTTCCTTATCCCAAAGAAAACAGGGGGGTACAGACCTATTTTGGACCTCAGAGAATTGAACACATTCCTGATCAAAGAGAAGTTCAAAATGATTTCTCTGGGAACTCTGCTGCCATATCTTCAGTGTCAGGATTGTCTTTGTTCTCTAGATCTCAAAGATGCTTACACCCATGTTCTCATCCATCCAACTCACAGAAAGTTCCTTTGGTTCCTTTTTCAAGGAAAGCACTACCAATACAGGGTGCTTCCTTTTGGCCTGGCCTCAGCACCAAGGGTGTTCACGAAATGCATGGCTGTGGTAGTAGCATTTCTCTGCACTCTAGGAGTATTCGTCTTCCCCTACTTAGACGACTGACTCATTCGAGCACCAACAGAGTCAGAGGCCAGGACTTCTCTATCCTGCACAATGCGTATCCTTCAGTATTTGGGTCTGGTAATAAACATCCCAAAATCCAATCTAACTCCCACTCAGTCTTTAGAGTTCATAGGAGCTTTGCTGGATACCAGAAAGGCAAGGGCCTATTTCCCCCAGGCCCGTTGCCTTCGCTTGGTGCAGTTAGCTTCTCAAGCAGTGCTAAAGCCTCATCTCACTGCCCGAGAAATGCTACAACTACTAGGCCACATGGCATCTACCGTGCATGTGGTGCCTTATGCTCGCCTCCATATGAGGGCAGCTCAGTGGACTTTATCCACTCAATGGACCCAGGCATCAGGAAGCCTGTCAGACAAAATAGCAAACACAAGTGAACTTATTTTGTCCCTCCAGTGGTGGAAGTCCACTCAAAACCTGTTGCTGGGGTCCCCTTTTCAACAGCCCTTACCCCAGGCAACTTTCACAACAGATGCTTCTCCGATGGGTTGGGAGCTCATCTGAAAGACCTCTCCACCCAAGGCACCTGGAATCCACAGGAGACTCATTTACATATCAATCTCCTGGAGCTCAGAGCAATCTTCCTTGTTCTCCGAGTGTTCCACACCCTGCTCAGCTGCAAGACAGTCCTCATTCATACGGACAATCAAGTAGCCATGTTCTACGTGAACAAGCAGGGAGGAACAGGCTCTCTGTCGCTTTGCAACGAAGCTTTGCGACTATGGGCCCTCGCCAGAGAGCATCAGTTTCATCTCCTGGCAGTGTATCTTCCAGGCATACAAAACTCTTGGGCAGACAGACTCAGTCGAGTTCTGCTTCCATACGAGTGGTCTCTGCATGCAGACCAGGTGGCCAAGATTTTTCAAATTTGGGGAACTCCGGACATAGACCTCTTTGCAAGTCCGTGGAATGCCAAACTTCCCCGGTTCTGTTCCAGAATTCCGGCTCAGGGGGCTCAGGCCAGGGATGCTTTCCTCCTTTACTGGGGTCAAGACTTCCTGTATGCCTTTCCACCCATTCCCCTAATTCCCAAAACCTTGTACAAGCTTCAGAGAGACAGAGGCCATATGATTCTCATGGCTCCACATTGGCCATGGCAAGTGTGGTACCCTCTGCTTCTACATCTCTCTCAAGCTCCCTCCCTGGAGTTAGGGTCTGGTCCAGATCTCCTGTCTCAGGAGGACGGAATGTTATGGCATCCCAATCCCCAGTCTCTGTATCTCAGGGCTTGGTTGCTGAAGGCCTAGATCTCCATGATCTTAACCTCCCTCAGCAAATAAAGGATATCCTTTATGCTTCCAGGAAGCCTTCCACAAGACGCTCTTATGCTTTCAATGGAAAAGGTTTACCATATGGTGTTTACAGAAGGGTCTTAATCCCATTGCTGTACCTTTGGAATCATTACTGGAGTATCTCCTTCATTTATCCAATGCAGGACTTAAGACTAACTCAGTGAGGGTCCATTTGAGTGTTATTGCAGCTTCCTTCAAGCCCCTAAATGGACAACCTATTTCCTCCCATCCTCTTATAGCAAGATTTATGAGAGTCCTTCTGCTAACTAAGCCTCCCATTAAGCCACCACCTGTGGCATGGGACTTAAATTTGTTTCTTGGTCAGCTCATGAAGCCACCTTTCGAACCCTTAGCTACTACCTCCTTGAAATTCCTTTCTTGGAAGGTTATCTTTCTCATTGCAATCACATCAGCACGTCGCATCAGTGAGTTGCAAGCACTAGTGGCTGATCCGCCTTATACAAGGTTTCATCATGACAAGGTAGTCCTTAGGACTCATCCACACTTTATGCCAAAAGTGGTCTCGCCTTTCCATCTAAACGAAGCGGTCTACCTACCTGTGTTCTTTCCAAGGCCTCATGCATTAAATTCAGAAAGGAACCTTCATACTTTGGACTGTAAAAGAGCTTTAGCCTTTTACTTACAAAGAACACAGCAACATAGAAAGTCCTCTCAACTCTTTGTTGCTTTTGATCCTTCTCATTTGGGACTTCCAGTTTCCAAGAGAACACTATCTAACTGGATTGCTCAGTGTATTTCCTTTGCCTATCAGAGTAAGAATCTTCCTCTGGAGGGCCATGTCACAGCTCACAATGTGAGAGCCATGGCAGCTTCAATGGCTCATCTGCACTCTGTGTCTATCGACGACATCTGTCGAGCAGCCACCTGGGTCTTGTTTCATACCTTCACAGCCCATTACTGCTTGGACAAGGACTCCCGCCGGGATGCCTTGTTTGGTCAGGCTGTTCTTCAACACTTGTTCCATACCTAATCAACTCCTACATGCCATCCCTGGTTGGATGCCATAGATCCACGGGGGAAGTGGAGCCCTGTGCAGGGGCACACAACTTCTGGGGTCTCTCCCTGGCATCTAAAGCTAGGGAGTACCCATATGTGAAGACTACATTCCTGCTTGTTCCTGGAGATAGCATAGTTACTCACCTATAACAGGTGATCTCCGGGAACAGCAGGAATTTAGTCTTCACAACCGACCCACCTCGCCTAGGAGTTGTATCTCTCTATCTATCTCTTTCTCTTTCCCTCTCCCTCTCCCTCTCTTTGTCTCAGCTTTAAACTCAACTGGAGAGAGGCATTTGAGAAAGGCCTGAAGGCAGCACGCAGATGCTGTGAGATGCTGACAAAAGCTTCCTAATTGGACGCTGGGGAGCGTTCCCGCGCATGCTCCGTCGGTACCGACGATACCATATGTGAAGACTAAATTCCTGCTGTTCCCGGAGATCACCTGTTACAGGTGAGTAACTATGCTTTGCTTCCACAGCAAGCGTCTTCTCAAATTCTCTCTTTGCCTGCCTTATCAATGCCTTGCATCTAACTTGCCAGTGCTTATGCTGTTTCCAGTTGTCGTTATTTGGCTTTTTTTTCCATTTCCTGAAACATGCTTTTTTGGCAACAACAGCCTCTCTGACCTCACCTTTAAACCATGCTGGCAGTTTTTTGGACTTCCTTCCACTTTTCTTAAAGCGTGGAATACAGCTGGTCTGGGCTTCCAAGATAGTATTTTTCAACAACACCCAAGCTTGATGTACGTCTTTAACCTTTGCAACTGCTCCTTTTAGTTTTTTCTTAACTGTTTTCCTCATTTTATCATAGTCTCCCTTTCGAAAGTTAAAAGGTAGTACTGTGGATTTCCTTACTATCCCTCCTCCACTAATTAAATCAAAGGCGATCATGCTATGATCACTATTGCCAAGTGGCCCCAACACCTTATCTCTTGCACTAGATCTGGTGTTCCACTAAGGACTAGGTCTAATATGGCTTCCCCTCTGGTCGGTTCATGAACCAGCTGCTCCAAGAAGCAGTCATTTATTTCATCTAGGAACTTTATCTCCCTAGCATGTCCTGACGTGACACAGACCCAGTCGATACCGGGGTAATTGAAATCACCCATTATTATTACTGCGCTGTAACTTTTGTTAGCTTCTTTGATTTCTTTGAGCATTTCATCATCCATTTGGTCATTCTGGCCAGGTGCTCGATAGTACACCCCCACTGCCATTGACTTCCACCTTTTATATGGAATTTCAATCCATATAGATTCTACAGCAGATTTTGTTTCCTGCAAAACTTTAATCCTTTCTGAGTCAATGCCCTCTCTAACATAGAGCGCAACCCCTCCACCAATTTGATCAGCTCTATCATTACGATATAGTTTGTACCCAGGTATCACAGTGTCCCACTGGTTGTCCTTCTTCCACCATGTCTCTGATATTCCAATCATATCTAACCTTTCATTTAGTGCTATATATTCTAACTCTCCCATCTTATTCTTTAGACTTCTAGCATTTGCATACAAGCATTTTAGAGAATGTATTTTATTCATGTTAATTTGGCTATTGTTAGACATGGGTAAATTGGGATCTTTAAGCTCTGTCTGCTCCATACTTGAGGGCATTTGGGCTACTTTACTCTTTTGTGGAACCTCTCTGCTTTTGGTAGTATCCTTCAAGGATACAATCTTCCGAACCATCTGCTCTTGGGCGACTGTCGGCTTTCCCTTAATATCTAGTTTAAAAGCTGCTCTATCTCCTTTTTAAAGGTTAATGCCAGCAGCCTGGTTCCATCCCGGTTAAGGTGAAGCCCATCCCTTCGGAAGAGCCCCTCCTTTCCCCAGAATGTTCCCCAGTTCCTAACAAATCCAAACCCCTCATCTCTGCACCATTGTCTCATCCACGCATTGAGACTCTGGAGCTCTGCCTGCCTTTTGGGTCCTGCGTGTGGAACAGGAAGCATTTCGGAGAATGCTACCCTGGAAGTTCTGGATTTCAACTTCCTACCTAAAAGCCTAAATTTTGCCTCCAGAACCTCCCTACCACATTTTCCTATGTCATTGGTACCGACATGTACCAAGACAGCAGACTCCTCCCCAGCACTATCTAAGACGTTATCTAGGTGGCGCGTGAGGTCCGCTACCTTCGCACCAGGCAGGCATGTTACCAGGCGATCCTCACGTCCACCAGCCACCCAGCTATCTACATGCCTAATGATCGAATCACCAACTATAACGGCTGTCCTAACCCTTCCCTCATGGGCACATGGCCCTGGAGAAACTTCCTCGGTGCGAGAGAGTTTTACATCACCTGGAGGACAGGTCCTAGTTACAGGATCACTTCCTGCCACACCAGGGTGATGCTTTCCTGTCACGTGACCTCTCTCCTCCATGGCAACAGGGGTGCTGCCAGATATTCAGTGCCAGGGCCGCATATGATCCCATCTTGAATATCCAGGGTTAGAGGTCAGTGGCGATGGCTATGCACTAGGGTGGTCCATAAAAATGAATTCCTGAATTCCTTTGCTCCATTTAGGTAGAAAACACTGTGTACAAAGTTTGAAGCCAATCAAATAATATTTAGGGGTGGCTCAACAAGTCTTGAGATTTCCCCCTGGGAGCAGATGACGAAATGTTGCATCATCTTGTATCATCCACTCAGTTCCACGTTGATTACATTTGATTGCGTCATATTTGAACTAATCTCGTCTCTGAGAGGTGGCAAAAACATTGTACTATTATCTTTGTATCTTTATTCTTTTCAGATGGCGAAAAAAACGTGGTTTTTATCTCATTGAAGAAAAGTCCACCACAATTCTGGGGGCCAAGCTCCCCAGCAAGGAGCAAGTGTTAAGTGTATTTTTACATCACCATATGACATTAAACAAAGGCATTAGTGAAAGTGCATCTATTGTAACAAGTGAAGTAGAAGCTTACTGGGAAAAGGCCAGGCTTCCTGTTCAAAGAAATGACAAAATTCAAGAAAAAGTAAAGAAATTGTTCAATCAGTGGAAACCTTTGAAGAAAAACAAAGGGAGAGGAGGGAAACAAGAGGCAAATGAAAAAGAATTCCAGGTTGCAATGAAAAACCTATTTGATGTGGCGCATGCCAATGCAATGTCTTTAATTCATATTCAAGAAGACAAAGAATTCTTAATAGCGCAACGAGAACCAGGGCGCCGCAGCTCAATGTGTGCGATGGACAAGAAACTGGCCAACACGGAAGCAAGATCGCAACAGCGAGAAGAACACCCAAGCTTGATCTAAGTCTTTAACCTTTGCAACTACTCCTTTTAGTTTTTTCTTAACTATTTTCCTCATTTTATCACAGTCTCCCTTTCAAAAGTTAAAAGGTAGTACTGTGGATTTCCTTACTATCCCTCCTCCATTAATTAAATCAAACGCGATCATGCTATGATCACTATTGCCAAGTGGCCCCAATACCCTTATCTTTGTTCAATTTACTTCCCATGTATGACTTTTTTATTATTATTTTATTATTAACGCATGTTAAGGGGCATGTTTACTAAAAGTTTTAATATGCGTTAATAAGATTAACATGCATTAAGCGTCCACAATCCTTCTATTTCTATGGCTACAGTGGCACATAACAGGTGTTAATTTCACTAACACATATTAACCTTTAGTAAATATGCCCCTAAGATTTGCAGAACTACATCTACTTTTATTTATTATCTTTCATGTAGCCGTAAAACTGGGCATATATTCAGTGGAAAATGAGGAACTTTTTCAGATATATTGGGCTTGATTTTTGATGGGGGTGGCCACTGTTTAAATTTTAAGCCCACTTTAAGGAGTGTGGCGAATACACACACAAGCTAGGGATGTGCACTCATGAATGCACATTCAGTTTGTTTGGGTACCTAAAATCTGAATGTGTGCAAACTGTTTGTGAGCCCATATACAGTACCTACAAATTTTATCCAAAAATCGATTTGCATGTTCAAAACTTTCTAAAATGCATACAATGCATGCCAAAAAATAATAAAGTTGGGGAATAAATTTATAAAAAAATGTCTGAAGATCAGGAAATTTTAATTTTGAGTTAACACAAACCTAATTTTTTTTTTTGGTCATGTGCCCTTCGAGTATATGTTGTGACCAAATCTGAAATATTGATTTAATTTAGTCCTAAATAAAATGCTGCTAAATATTATCACTAAATGGATAATTATCGGTTCTGTCTTCGTTCCACCCAAATCAGCCTCTGATAATTTGGATAAAATTTGGCTGTCTGGATCTAATTTCGTTCAGTTATATATTCCGCATATTAGGCAAAAGATGATCTAAGCCATTTACAAATTAACTTAAAGGACTGCGAATATACAGATAAGGGAGTTATGCATGCATCATCTGTTAGCAAATGCATAACTCACCTGGGTAGTTATTTTAGAAGCATCTTCATGTGCAAATAGCAGCATATTTACACGTAGAGATTACCATACATATGTAAATGCCATTTTAGAAAAGGAGATAGTGATCCACGGTAATGCAGACCATTTTAGTCTGTCAGGAGGTTTGTTAGATGTGAAAAGTGGTAGTAGTAGTAGTAAAGGTGGGCCTACAATCTCAACATGGGAAATACATATGATCAGAAAAAAAACTAGATATCAGCGTTTACCTCCAGGCACAAATAAGTGTCTTCTTGAAGGGGCAAATGTCTATACTGCGGTCAGGCACCTCCAACCCTCCTCCCAGACATTGCTCCCCCCCTCAGCCCACCTTCCCAAAGGCATCTGATCCCACCCAATCTCCTATAAGTCAAACTACACCCCCAATTCCCTTCAAATCATCCAGTCCCTGTGACCTCTGATCCACCCACCTCCTGAGCCCCTGCTCCAACCACCACATATACCTCCAGTAATCTACCTCATTCCCTAATCTTCCAAACCTAGCTCCTACTGGGGTCTTTTGGTCCTTGGTGTTTAGAAAGAGCAGAAGTAATCTCCAGTCTCTCATGCTCCACAGGATTCCAGACTTCAAAATGGCTACTTTGACACCGTAGAGGTAATCTCAAAATATTACCGCTAAGGTTCAGGCTTTCAGCTTCCAAATAAGGGCTTATTTGTCAGCCTGACCCCTAGTGGTAATGGTCTTAGTGGGTATTTTGGAACCTAGGACAATGTAGAGCAGGAATAACTTGGGACCACCCCTGCTTACACTAAACATCAGGGATTGTCAGACACCAATAGGATCCAGGGAAAGGGGAGCAGGAGAATGGGCTATAGGGGGAGGTTATGCTGGGGGTGGGGTCAGATGTATGTTTATGGATACCCAGGGGGGACTGAAAGCTTTGGGAAGGTGGGTGATCTTCTGTCGGGGGCGGGGGGGGATGCCTTTGGGTGATGGGGAGATCAAAAGGGTTCAGATGGCTGGGAGGAGTTGGATGACTTGAGGGATGGTAGGGAGGAAGCTAGACTTGTAATGGGGGATTGGAGGGAATAGGTACCTTCAGGGTGGACCAAAAAGTGGGTAGTCAAAGGAAGGATCGGTGGGGGGGGGGGGGGGGGTGTCTGGCGATGTAGAATGAAGTGTTCACATTAGGGGGTAGCATTTTTGAAAAGTTGCTCCCACACACATAAGCTATTGCAACATGTTTAGTTAGCTATGTGCAGATTTTTAAAATTGCTTCTCATTGTGGACGTGGGGAGCCATCAATATGCAATCTTGCACCTATTTTACAAGAGGCTGTTTGGCATACACTTTTGTAAAATACTATGGGGATTTTCTACATTCTGATCTAAAGGGCTATAAATTCCTCTCACCATGTTTGTAGTAGTGTGGCATGCGGTGGGAAGTGGTTTTCTTTAAAACACAAGCCAGACGACAATTCAGGGAAAATAAAAGCAGTTTTTATTCTGTCCCAGCTTGTTAAACCTCCACAAGCAAAACCCAGAACAGACAGCAGTTTAGGGAAAATAAAGTCAGCTTACTTCTGTCACAGCTTGTTAAACATTAACAAATTGGTTCTCCCAGCCCTTCCTCTAGCCCCAGTTAAAAGTGCCTACCTCAGAACTCCTTTGCATGGCTTACCTTGAAAGGACTTATTGCATGGTGTTCTCTCTCACTCCTGCAGCCTGCTGGGTTCTTAACCTCTCCCTGTGGACCATGCCCTCCCAGCCCTGAATGCTGGACTGCAGACTTTCTTAAAGTGGACTGTGGATACTCCTTTAGGAGAGGAATGGGTAACATTCTATAGACCTCATCACACATGTTCCTCCTCATCTCAACCATGCCCGTTGAGCACCTGCCCCACCCAGGACCCCCACCCAGGAAAGGAAGCCCGCATTCAGGTAAGTCTGACCAGTCCTATGGTTGGACCTGAAACTGGTAGGCTGGAGACTCAAAAACAATTGCATAATATGGCCATTGAACTCCTTATGTCGAGCCAGCCACTTGAGGGTTAGTGGTCTGTTACCAGTGTAAATGGATGGCCAAGCAAGTAGTATTTCAAGGTCTCAAGCAGCCACTTGACAGCAAGGGATTCCTTCTCGATCAGTGCATAATGCTGTTCCCAAGGAACAGCTTCCTGTTGATGAATGCTGCAGGATGTTCTTCACCCCTGACTTCCTGGGCCAGAATGGCTCCTAAGCCCACCTATGAGACATCAATTTGTCCAAGAAATGGTAGAGAGAAATCAGGGATAATCAGGATGGGTTCAAACACTACCTTCTTGAGGTACTGGGAGCGAAGGTCCAGGTCTGGTGACCACTGAATCCATTCAGAAGCTCTCTTTTGGAAAAGATTGGTTAACGGCTCTACACCTCATCAAAATTAGGGATGAATTAGTGGTAATAGATAATAAATCCAAGAAATGCACAAACCATCATACTTCGACTTTGGGGTGAGGACCTGGGCAATGGCATCATCTTCCATAGTTGAGGTCATATCTGCCCATTCCCAATTAAATATCCCAGGTATTGAATGTCCCAACCCTCCAGAAAACATTTATTGGGGTTGGCCATCAATCCGGCCTTCCGCTGGTCAACAGTTAAACCTGTTATATACTTGGTTAGAGGGGTGGTCCAGTCTCTGCCGTAGATGACAATGTTGTCAAGGAATCTAGCCGCATGCTCCTTGTACGGTCTCAGTTGGCAGTCCACTAGACATTGAAATGTGGCAGGAGCCCTGTGCAATCCAAAATGCAGTACTGTAAACTGGAAAAGACCTTGCAGTGTCAAAAAAGCAGTTTTCTCTTTGGCAGCTGGAGTCAAGGACACCTACCAGTATCTCTTGGTCAGATCAAAGGTCTATATAAAGCATGTTCCACCAAGTTACTCGATTAGCTCATCTACTCTGGGCATGGGATACGCTTACAGTTTAGAAGCTACATTGACCCGCCAGAAGTCAGTGCAGAATCTGATGCTTCTGTCGGGTTTAGGAACCAAAAGGATGGGTGACACTATCTGTCACTTCCAGGTTAAACATCTCTTCCAACTCCTTGGTGATGGCCAGTCACTGGGCCTCTGGAATCCGGTAGGGTTGTTGCCGGATAACCACCCCAGGGTCAGTAATTATATCATGACAAGTGAAGTGGGTTTGTCCCAGGTGGGTGGAGAACACCTTAAGGTTCCGCTGGATCAAACCTAGATCTCTTCTCTGGGTAGCAGAGAGCTGGTCTCTAATCGGGACTTGAATTGGATCTGACAGGGCTGAAATTTCTGGCCCAAAACCATCTCCCAGTACTACCATAGCCATCATTGGATTCCATTTTTTTTCAATAGGTTAATAATATGGCTTTCCTCCATTTATCTGGCTGGGTAATCTTGTAGTTAACAGGCCGCACTTTCTCTTCCACTTCATAGTGTCCCTGCCATCTACAGAGTAACATGCTCTCGGATGATGGCAGCAAGACTAAAGCCCGGTCTCCTGGTTGGAAGGTGCAATGTATGACTGCCCGATTGTAGCCCCTGGCCTGTTCAGCTTGGGCTTTTTCCAGACTGAGTTTGGCCATCTCTCTGGCTTTCCTTAGCCGATCTTGCATTTGTATAATGTACTCCACCATATTACGCCCAGCATAGGGTTCTTCTTCCTAGGTTTCCCTTACCATGTTTAATATGCCTCTTGGCTGTCTTCCAAAGAGCAACTCAAAAGACGAAAACCCTGTGGAACTCTGAGGTACCTCGCGGATGGCAAACATCAAATAGAGTAAAAGAATGTCACAATTCTTCCAGTCTTCCTGCATGAACTTTTTTGACATCTGTTTCAGAGTTTTATTGAATTGCTCAACAAGACCATCCGTGTGTGGGTGATATGCTGATGTTCACAGCATCTTAACCTTCACCAAGGCACACACTTGATTTATCACCTTGGATACAAAGTGTGTTCCTTGATCAGTGAAGATCTCATTGGGTATTCCCACCTGCGAGAATACTTCCCAGATGGCACTCACAATCATAGTAGTCTTCATATTCCTTACAGCAATGGCCTCCGGATATTAGGGAACATAGTCCAGTATAACTAAAATATACTTGTTGCCTCAGGTGATTCGCACCAAGGGTCCTACCAGATCTATGACCACTCTTTCAAATGGGGTTTCAATGATGGACATAATCACTAGAGGGGCAGGTCAGACTCTGGCAGGATTAGAAGTTGGCAGGTGGGGCACGACTGGCAATATAGCTTCACCTGTTTATGGACAAGGGACTATCTGTTGTAACACCTCTTCCCCCTCTAGGGCACTCTCGGCCACTCTGTATAATAAATCTGCCTTTAACACAAAATAGGGAAGGTTCTTGCAGGGGACTCTTCATTAGCTACTGGAACCCCATGAACCTCCAAAACCCACTCTCAGGCATGTTTAAGGGACCCATCCTCTTGATGGGTCATCCTGAAGCTCCCTGGGTCTTCACCCAGCCTCCACTCTTGGAAGGGGAAAATTGTATTTGGGTCACTACCGCTGAACCCTGAGCTATCCCCAGGGGTTTATTCCCTAGCATCTCCCTCCCCTTCCCCTCCCCCATAACCGCCCCCAGATTTTGTTGGTAGCATAGCTTTACCCAGCAATGCCAACTCCAGGACTTAGCAGGCTTGGGATTCTCGACATATAGATCTGGGTCTTCCAGGGGGAAAATCTCTGGGAAAGCTTCCTGGTCTGACTTAGCAGAGCTGTCAGTTAGTCAAGCCCATATCGCTCTGAAGTTTGGGTAGTCTCGGACGATCACCACTAGATGCAGGAGCCAGGGCAGTACCATGACCATGAATGTGGCTTGCCCTGCTGTAGTCTTAAATGAAACCATGCAGTTGGATATTGGCTCTGGTCTCCATCTATACAGGCCAGTATTTCTGTCTTTTGATTGCCAATTTTAAATTGGGTTATGGTTTCCTGACAAATGAGGGTCCACATACTCTTAGAGTCTATCAAGGCCTGGAGGTGGGTCCCCTCGAGATCTGCTAGAATCACAAAGTTCTGTGCCCTGGGGTGGGGAGTGTCCACAAAAGAGCAGATGTGAGGGGTGGTTAGGCTGGCATCCATGGGTTCTTCCATACCCAGGGTACATTTCTAAGCAAAGTGTCCCTGGACTTCACACTTAAAATAGGTGAAGAGGTCATGGCAGAGCCATGCCTTCACCTAGGAGGTGACTTTGGGGGTCAGAACATGGGAGTCATCATCCCTTCTGGCTTCCCTTTCCGTCCTCCTAGGCTGACGGGTGACTTCTTCTTCTCACTGTCTGCTTCGGTCACTGGTTGGGCTTCATGAAACCCCTTGGCTATTTCCAGTGCACTCTTCAGTGTAAGCTTGGAGTGCTGACATACCCACTGTTTCATTGAGGCAGTCAAGCCCTCCAAAAACTGCTCTAATAGCATAATCTTGGCTATCTCTGGCCTGGTCTTTCTCTCCAGTTGTAGCCACTTCCATGTGAGCTCCTTCAATCGACAGTAGAACCTCCGAGGCCTCTCTTTCATCTTTCTGATTCACTGGCAATAGACCTCTGGAATACAGCCACCTTGTTCCAATATGGCGATCTTGACAACTGCATATGTTGCTTGCCCATCAGGGTTGGCATCCTGGAATGCAGCCTGACTGCTACCCATCTGCAAATTCCCCAAGTAAGTAGTCCAGGTTCTGCCAGAACCTGGAGGAGCCGCTCCATGCTGACTTTTTGCCAGAACCTGTTTCTTTAAGCTCCCTAACTAGGGTGAGGTTAACCATTTTAGCCCATACAAACAAATAAAAAAAATCCTGACCCCGCTGTAGAGGTGCAGGCCTGGAGGGATGTGGATTTGCCCTCTGTCACGTGGTTAGAGGAAAACCATTTGTGATAGTGTGGTGTGCAGTGGGAAGGGTTTTTTTTTTTTTAAACACAGGTCAAACAGCAGTTCAAGGAAAATAAACTTCTAAAACCTCCATAAGCAAAACCCAGAGAGCAGTTCAAGCACAATAAAGTCAGCTTACTTCTTTCCCAACTTGTTAAACCTCAACAAGCTGGTTCTCCTAGCCCTTCCTCCAGCCCCTTAAAGTTCCTACCTCAGAACTCCTTTGCAGAGCTTGCCTTGGAAGGACCTCTCACTCCATGTGCTCTCTCTCTCCCTCCTGCAGCATGCTTGGTTCTTAGTCTCTCCCTGTGGGCCACGCCCACCTAGTCCTGAAATCTGGGCTGCAGTCTCTCTTAAAGGGGACTGTTGACACTTCTTTTGGAGAGGGACAGATAACATTCTATAGACCTCATCACAATGTCCTATGTAAAATCTTCACATGTATGAGTGCTATAGAAATTACATTATAAGGCCCACCTTGTCTTTGAACACAATTAGGTCATATTTCAGCAGAACATCTAGAAAATTACACTGGTTTGCAACAAAATATTTTTTTCTTCATCAAAAGTGAAATCAGGTTTTCCTAAAGCACTTTTTCACATTGATTCTAAATCTGTAATTAGATTTCCTTTAGCATATAGGCATTTAGAGATATCATCCATAGAGATTTCTGTAAAATGTTACATAAGGTAAACATTGAAAGTCAGATATCACACATGCTAATACCTATATTTGGCATGTTTGCATGTAAGAAATGCATTAAAAGTGTTTCACAGAAGACTTTTTGCTGTGAAATTTGTCAGGATTGTCACGATACAACATCCAGCAGTAATCTGTCATCATGCTCTCATCCCAGAATCCTTGGTAACGTTTTTCCATGGCGTGAATGTCTTGGTGAAACCTGTCATTCTGTCACTCACTTCATCCAAGTTTGGTAGAAAAAAGTGAAGATGTGAGTGCATGAAATACATTTTCAATGACATGTGGCAACAAAGTTTGATATGTGTCATGTAACATATGTACTCCATCAAAATAATCTGGTGATTTGTGATTACCTGGAATGTTTTCACAGATCCACTTAAAGGCTTGCTACGCTTCAAGTTCCAGAGAATTCAGTCATTTTTCAAATTCTTCATCCTCCATCACTTGTCTTATTTGCGGCCCCACAAAAATGCCTTCTTTCAGTTTTGTAGCAGTGATCTTTGGAAATTTAGAAACAAGATACTGAAATATTTTTGAATTTGTTTGCACCATTCTTTTCACTAAATTTTTCATTAAACCCAGTTTTATATGCAAAGGAGGAAACCAAATCTTTCTGGATCGACTAATGGAACATGACTAACACTGCCGCTTCCTGGATTATAGGCAGTTATTAAAGACCATTCGTGAACAGCTTAATGATCTTTGACAGCGCAATTGCCCCAGAGGCAGAGAAAACAGCAATATTTGGTAAATCCACCTTGCATGCCCATCAGCATGCCAGTAACCTTAAGATATCTGCAAATCTTCCACTGGAAATAGTCATGGAGGCCAATTACAATCTGCCCGTCCTCCACCTGTACGGCCTGTCAGAATTGGGACGTGTAGTGGTAGCATCTGATTTTGATCCCGCAAGGGCTAGACATGCCTGCGGGATCAGAATCGGGTCTATTGGCCTGGACATGAAGACTGGGCCCCGATTCTGACATGCTGGATGTCCTGCATGTCCAGGCTAGCCCAGCCTAGCTCGTGCATGGAGCGGTGGTGGCATACCACCGTGGCTCCATTCACAAGCTGCAATTCCCAGCAGCAGCAGCAAACCCCACATTCCCGCAGCCCAACCCCCAATCAGGCCTTCCCAGGCCAAGGTCGGGCTGCAGGGAACCCCCTGAACACCCTCACATTCTCCTCCGGCTCCTGCACCACCATCCTCCACCATCCAGGGCGACGTCTTCCACCTCCAAGGTGGAATAAGTCCCCTGTTTACATTGCAGACCCCAGACATACAAGGCCAACTTCTGAATAGGCCCTTTATGTCCGGGGTCAGTTGCCACCCACTGCCCGCCCTCAATCATTCCCCAGCCCACCTCCTCCCTTCCATGAACAGAACTCACACAAGTTGGCTATACGTGTGGGGAGCTCTGTTCCCACCAGTGCGATCAGGGTGTTTAACCAGTCTGGATGTCTGGATCAGACAAGGATCATAATGACCAGTCTGGACATCCGGATCAGACAAGGATCAGAATGATCCCCATTGCGTATAGATTGGAGCAGTAGCTGCAGGTTATCATATGTCTCCTTGAGGTGGACAGATTGTACAACAGGAATAAACGGCTTTACGTTGCCGTTATGAATAAGAATGGTC
Source organism: Ichthyophis bannanicus (assembly GCA_033557465.1). Lineage (NCBI taxonomy): Eukaryota > Metazoa > Chordata > Amphibia > Gymnophiona > Ichthyophiidae > Ichthyophis > Ichthyophis bannanicus. The sequence goes on from CM066033.1 coordinate 620,007,386, forward strand.
TTAAGGCTTTTTGTTGAAGAATCAATGAATAAGCACCATTTTGATGGTCTGTGTACCTGTGAGAGGGCTCCAAAAACACTCTCGATATCATTGCAATAACACATTGGACGATCTACTTTAAAGAAGATTGCTAAATTACAATAGTGCATGCGACAATGACAAATGAAAACATTCTTTTGAAGTAAGTTCTTTTCAATCAGCCTTGAAGCAAGGAGTTCCGCTTTATCTTTTGAGAGGGCCAAGTCTTGTATAAGATCACTAAGCTCGTCTTCACTAAATTTCTCTGGATTGCCATTGCCTTCATCTGGCACATAGTCTGCATCTTCTGACTCTTTAGGTTGGCCACTACTTACACCTTCATCTAACTCCATTTCGTCTGGTACAGATGAGAGCTTGTCCTTTGAAGGAACTGTGTTTCATTCTGTGGGACTGGTCTCATTGCAGACATAAGATTTGAATACAAAATGTTGTGCTTGTTTTTTACAGAGAAACCCATGATGTTAACCAGACAAAAATAGCAGTTATCATGATGGTTTCTCAGCTCCCTCCATATCATCGGTTAAGCAAATGGCATTGCTGTTTTCCTTCCATTTAACCAATCACGTAGTCCATTTGCATAGGCAGTACAAATGATGTGAGGCGCCCATGGATTATCCTGGTCATCCAGTGGGCATCCAAAATATAAGCTGTACATTTTGTGAAGATTTGGTGTTATGGTACATCATGGAGATACAGTAGCACATGAAACCAAAAGTATCAAAAACATTGTAATGATTTCTACACTATCTTGGCATGATTATTTTATTTCTGATGATTTCTTCAGTGTTGTTATTACCAAATATGTGATCAAAATGATTAAACTGAAAAGCAAAATAAATACCATTCAATACTGGTAGAGTAATCACTGACACAGTTTGTCAATTTGGCTAGTATAGCGAAACGTCCGACACTATCATCTTTCAAACCTGACCTGATACAGCAAAAACAAAACCGGTTTCAAACTTTGTTCATCATAGGCTATCTAATACACATGAAATTAATTGTAATGATGTTTTCATGTTGATCAGTGTTATTTGAAACATCTAATTTAGAAGTTACAAATTATTAGCCTGTCAACGTGTACTTGAAGTTAGGCGCCCCTCATCCCCGATGGGACAATACTGGTTGCCTGGTTAACAAACCAGTAATGGGAACACAAGAGTGTTAACTGCCATAAGATAGGTTGGTGCGCGGCTAGATTGGAATGCCCCTCACTTTTAATATTAATTTTTTTTTTTTTTTAACTTTTATTTTCATTTTGCAACAAACAAAAGAAACAACACACCAAAGGAGACAAAACAAGTATACAATAAGGAAAAGTAAACCCAATTACCCCCCACCCCCATGCTTCTTCTCTAGCCGATTATGTCAGCATGTGAGCGCGTCCAATTAACAGTGATTATACATCAAAACGATCAAGAAAGTATCTACGATACAGCATGATCATGGGACAAAGATATATACAAATTTAGACAGTCAGATGAGAGCATTTAGCAGAATGTACATAGTCATTGAGCATCTTCCATTTAGACCAATGATGAGGAGTCTAAACGAGGGAAGCAAACATACGAGTTATTTGTTCATATTTACTGTAGAGACAGACATGATTCCACCATTCATTGGGGCTCAGATGGGAGCTATTTTTCCAGTATTACTTAATTAGGGATATAGCAATGCCAAGCATAAAGTCCAAAAGGAGGCAGGCCGTTCTTGGAAGAGAGGGGATCCCCGCAGCTGGGCGAGGTCCCACTATCCTCCAAGAGAGGGGCTCTTGAAAGTGCAAAAGAGACCGGATACGACCCCAGACCCGACGCCAGTAATACTGTAGTGCGGGATATTCATACATAACATGAGGTAGTGAACCAATGGCCGCATGGCATGTCCAACAACTATTGCCCTGAGTAGTGTTCCATTTGTCTAAGCTGTCAGGAGTGTAAAAACACCGGTGGGCTAGAAGGAAGAGTGTCTGAGTGAGTGAGTGAGGCGGATCGGGAAACCCGTGTCACTCTACTCCAAACAAGGCTCCATTGCTCCAAGGTCAAAGTCACATGCAATTCTCTCTCCCATGCTTTCTGCGCTATAGGGGTATCTCTAGTTAGAACATTACATAAGGTTTTGTAAAAAATTGGATGCTACACCCGGTGAACTACCGATAGATCGGAGGTCTCCGATCAACCTTGTGTAGGGGATGCCGATGGCGAGAGTACCCCAGCACTCCGAAGGCAATGCTGAAGTTGCACCGACTGAAAGTAGTGTTTCGCTGGGAGACCAAATTCAATTTGCGATTCAGTAAAAGTTTTCCAGCGACTATCATGGAACAACTGGCTAGGAATCCAAATGCCCCTAGTGTACTAGGGGCTCCACGCCATCGACTATTTGTATTCGAAATCGAGTATTGTACCAAAGCGGGAGCCTGTCGAACGGACAGATTCGGGAGTCTAAAGATTGCATAAGAGTATTAAAGACACCTAAAGTGTCTAAAAGCATTGATGGATAGTGGGAGTCTGATGGGAGAGTCATACCAGGGAGAAAAGTAAGAGGAATCGGTTTACAAAGGTCCTCTTCTATGTCTAGCCACACAGGTCTACTCGGTACTGGATCTTCCAGCCAACGAGCGCCTTGTTTGAGAAGAAAAGATTAATGGAACACTTGATTAAAATCACCACCAAGTATTAATGGAGCATAGGCAGAGGCCTATGCCAACTGCGCAATACTTGCATAGTAAGCAGGATTGTCCACATTCGGGGCATAAATGCAAATACACGTGGATTCACTATCTCCAACCTCAAGGTGTACACGGGCCCATCTACCCTCCATGTCAGCGCTAGTATCAATTACAGTAGCATGCGAAGACTTCTTAACCAGAATGGTTACCCTGTACCGTTTGGAAACGGCGGGAGAATAGGCAGCCACCACGTAAGGCTTAGCATTGAGTTTCAGTGTGTCAGCAAAGTTTAGATGCGTTTCCTGAGGAAACACTAAATCAGCATGCTCATGGCTAAGATAGCTAAGGATTTTCTTTCTTTTAAGTGGACTATTAATGCCTTTTACATTGAGTGATAAGATGTTACATAAGGCCATTCAGAAAAGGTAAATGTCTGAGCATGATAGCGCACATAATTTCACAATGTCCCTCATACTGACTGTATCTGGCTGTATACATGACATAAAAATAAGCTAATATAATACAATGAAGCGCCCCACATTAACAAAGAACACCGCAGTGCGGTAGAGGAGAAGCAGAACCCCAGAAATTACTGGCGACCATGTGTCTGCGGGGAGAAGCCCCAGAGAAGGCCGAAATTGAAAAAACATAACCTGTAGGACTGTGCGTGCTCCGAATCCGACCGAGGCACACATCATGGAGGGATAGGAGACCAAAAGACAAAAGTCATATAGAGAAAGAAAGAAAGTCCAGGTAGCCTCTGTGCTTGGTTATGACCGCCGCATCGGGCCCTTCAAAATGGCGGACAGAGCCGGCAGATAAAAGTCCAAGTTTTTGGATTAGCGCATCTGCTCTGCTTCTTTGGATTCTAAAAATGTTGAAAGTAGATCAGGATCTTCGAATGTCCTGGTTTGGTTGTGGAGAGTCACTCGGAGCTTCGCTGGATACAACAGGCCAAAGCGAGCCTGTAGCTGTTGAAGTCGAGGGCGAAAAGCAAGAAGTTTCTTCCGACGGTCAACGGTAGGCTTTGCCAAATCAGGGAAGAAGGAGACTTTGCGACCTTCAAATTCCAAATGATGATTCGCCCGGGCAGCATTTAAAATTTGTTCCACTTGTTGATATCGTAGCAGGCGAAAGATAATAGGCCGGGGGGTCGTTCGGTTGAGCGCCATATGGGTAGGAACACGGTGTGCACGATCGATTTCCAGTTCTCTATGAAAAGTGATCTTCAGCAAGGAGGGAAGAGTTTTGAGCAGGAATTCTCTTATATCTCCTGCTTCCACCCCCTCCGGTATTCCGAGGAGCCTCACATTGTTGCGACGGGCTCGATTATTACTATCTTCTAACTCCTTTTGAAGATTCTGTATCTGGCGCTCAGCCATGTCCAGTTTGCCCAAGCGCACCACGTGCGAGTCGAGGATCCCCGCCATGTTGTCCTGCCGTAATGAGAGACTTTCAAGTCGGTCCTGGAGCACTCCAAAGTCCTCTCGCATGGCTCGAAGCGCTTCTCCATTGGACTGCACCAATTCCTTCACGCCGCGTATTTCCTCTAAAATCTCCAGGTGCATTTCAGGGTTTACACGAAATGGAACCATCTTCTGTGGGGAGGACACCTCTGTTTTGGAGCGTTTTCCGTGAGAAGAAGAAGGAGACCCGAAGTCCAAGCGCGCTGGTTTATGGACCGCCATCCCCCCCGAGGTACCCCGGTCAGCTCGGAGCGAAATAGTAAGTTTGTATAGGTATTAAGTCAGGATTCTAAGTAGGCCTCTCGGGAGCTTCAGCGCGAAGCGTCTCACCCGCTGGACATCAGGCTCCGCCCCCCTTTTAATATTAATTTTATTTTTGTTTCAGTTATCTGGTTGTTTTTATTGTAGTAGGCATACACATGTATTATGTATCCTGTTCCTCCATCTACACTTTGTAGTGTATCCAATTTTGCTGCTGTTTGTGAAATGGTTTAAACAAATAAAAGAGAAAAAAAAAAAGAAGTTACAAATTATTCCTATATTCAGTGGTGCTACAGATATAGGTAGTACTTCTGAATATTTCAGTGGAAATTATATATATGTATATATACATATACATATACATAGAAGCCCTGAATATCGGGGTTTCTACACATAAACTATATGCATGAGGCCCTGAACGTATTCATAATATATGTATAGCTTTTATGTTTGGATCCGACAGCACAAGTTATACCTGATTTTGGCACCCCAAGCCAAAGGTATAAGCTAAGGGATTCATTTTAAAAGCCCTATGCATGCCGTGTATATCTGAAAACAGGTATAGAGATGTCCAAAGTACAAAGACGTCTCAAGAACCATTTCAGAAGCTGGCTCTGGAGATGTCCAAGTCTGAATGGGGATGTGGTGGTAGCATGGCTGGGGCATTCCTAGGAAACTGGATGTCCATGCCTGATTTCAGAAATATCATGGATGTCCAGCATCTTTTCTAAGTTTAGAAGTGCTCCAGGCATGAACAGGCATCTGAAAAGTGTTCATTTTGGATGAAAAACATCCAGAGGGCATAAAAGAAGTTGTTCTATCATAAGAACTTAAGATATGTCATACTGGGTCAGACCAAGGTCCATCAAGCCCAGTATCCTGTTGCCAACAGTGGCCAATCCAAATCACAGGTACCTAACAGGTTCCCAAAAAGGCACACAGGTTCCACAGTGCTTCTCCAGGGGTAAGCAGTGGATTTCCCGGGTCCTCTTTAATAATGGTTTATGGACCTTTCCTCCAGGAACTTGTCCAAACCTTCTTTAAACCCAGCTACACTAACAACTTTTACTGCATCCCCTGATAACGAATTCCAGAGTTTGTTTATGCATTGAGTGAAAAAATGTTTTCTCTTATTAGTCTTAAATGGGTTATACTGTAGCTTCAGTGCATGTCTCCTAGTCTTTCTACTTTTTGATGGTGTAAACAATCGATCTACATTCACCCATTCCACTCCATTCATTAATTTATAGATCTTTATCATATCTCCCCTCAGCTGTCTCTTTTCCAAGCTAAAAAACCCTAACCTTTTAAGCCTCTCCTCATAGGAGTATGATCTTCAGTCCTCAGCACAGTGTCAATGATAGCAGCAGTGGAATGTCCTGTTCCAATTCTACCCTAACCATTAGGCTATCCTAGAGATGTCCAGGTTCAGAAATATAGTTCTGGAGATGTCTATGCAGATGCCCCCGCAGACGTCCATTTTGGGCATGTCCACATTTGTGAAAACATGTCTGCACCTGGTGTCACCAGTAGTCCGCCCGTAGCTTCAGCATACGGGGTAGGTAGCCTGGAGACCTTTTATTGAAAGGATAAGGGTGTAGTTGTGGACCTTTTCAATAAGTTGTAGTCGTGAATCGAGTGGTTCAGGCAAAGACAGGCTTTTAATTCCCCTCCCGGGGCGGATTCAAACATAAAGTAACATAGGAACAGAAAGCCATACACTCTGGCACAAGGTACGAAAAAGAACTTATAACAGCTTCCAACTTAAATCACAAATGGTATGGTATTCTTTGCATACAGTCCCTTGGTATTAGGAAATAAAGTCCTGTGCTGCTCAACTGCCAGTTGACCAGCTTCTTCAGGATATCTGGCTCAGCACAGTGAAATCCTATCATTTGTAACTGTTAACATACAATCCATTTGAGTATCAGACAACTCTTCATCTGGAGGATCAATTAGCATTGACTCAGGCTGGCTATCAGCTGAATACAACTTCTGCCTTGTATACAACGTTTCCAGATTATTCTCTGCTGTCTGTTCCAGAGGCTTCCCTATTATTTCTTCTAGGAGATAAGGATCAACTTTACTATATCTCTTGGCATAGCTTAGAGGAGAATCATATTCTTTATAGTTTCTATGAGAGAAATTCTTATAACCCCTTTTGCAATGATTATACAGCCTACCTTCTGGCTTTGAGGCAGGAGAAAGTCTGTGCACAGCTCTCTCAGGATGGGGTTTAAACCTCAGAGGTTTTTCTCTGTATTCTGGCTGCTCACCCTCTTCTTCTGACATACAAATGTCTGGCACTGTATATCTTTCACTCCTTGGAGCTTGTAATTGCTTCCCAGCTATCCTCACTGGTAACTTCTCCCTTTGGGTGCCTTCACCATAGGATAAATACCTGGAGTTTTGATCAAAGGGTTTTTGTGCCCTGCTCCTCCAGTTATTCCTGTCAGCTGCCTTCTGTCTCTCTCTCTCACATTCAGAGTCAGAATCCACTGAATCACTTACATACGTTTTCCTTTCACACCGGGACAGACGCTGCTTCCAAGAGCCAGACCTCAGCTTGCACAAACTTTCCAGCTGATTCTGTTCTCCTCCGTCTTCCCTGTTCTCTCTCTCATTCCTCGTCCTCTCCTTGCCGTTGCTCTTCCCCTTGCTCTTCCTCTTGCTGTTGCCCTTCCTCTTTCTGTTGCTAAACCCTAATGAACATTTCTTATACGTTTGCTTGGGAGCTAATCTAGCCCTTCCCCCTCCCAGGTGAAAGCTATCAGGCCCAGGAGATGGGGATTGTTTGCTAGCTGGGCGGGGTTCCTGCCCTCGTGGCTGGGATTGTTTGTGTTGCTCCTGGCAACTGGGAGTCCTGAGCTTATCCTTCCTACCAGAAATAGCCCTACTGCACTCAGGTTCCTCTGTTTCTATATCACAGGATGTCTCTTCCCCATTACACTGGACGTTCCTGTATTTTTTCAGACATCCTGCCTTAGACATCCCAGATTACATTTGAACTTCATTTTAAGATTCCCCTTTATACATATAGAGACCTGGTGCTCCAGGATCCAGGTGTGTTCACATCAGAGGGAATCAATTTTGAAAAGCTGCTCCCACATACTTGTGAGCTATTGCAACATGTTTAGTTTACCCATGTGCAGCTTTTTAAAATGATAGATATGGAGGGGAATTTTAGAAAGGAATGTCCAAGTGCAATCTGGGAAGTCCAAGTCAGAACGTCCGAACAAAATGCAGACACGTCCAGGTACAGACATGATTTCACAAATGTGGATGTGCTCAATATGGACATCTGCAGGGGCGTCTACACAGACATCCCCAGAACCGTATTTAAGAACCTTGACATTTAGGATAGCCTAATGATTATAATAATAGGCTAGGAATAGGGCAACCAGGATTCAAATCCAAGTACTGCTATTGTTGACATTCTGCTGAGTACTGGGGAAGATGGTGTGCTATCTGCTCTACACCCTCTAGATGTTTTTCAGCGAAAACGAGCACTGCACCTGCCTAGAGGACCATGACTTCTAAAATGAGGTGGAGACATCCGGGTTTCTGAAAACATCCCATCCATGCCTCAACCACACCCCTGTTTAGACTTGAATATCCTCACACTGGGGACATCGCCAGAGTAGGTTTCTAAAATGGCTCTGGAGACATCTCTGTGCTTTGGACTTCTCTATGCCTGTTTTTGGATGTACAAAGCATGAATAGGGCTTCTAAAATGATGCCCATAGAGCCCTAATATGGTACCTATATAAAAAATATGTATACAGATTTGCTGTTTTGCCCCAGAATGCCTCAACTCTGCTCTCTAAATAGTGTTATACATATAAAGCAATATTTTAGAAATGATGTCTTGGTGCTATCTGGGACATCCAGGCCAAAATGCCTGAAAAAATGCTGGCAATGTGGAAGTTCAGTGGTGGTTTCAGAAATATGTATGTGCCTGGGATGAACGTCCATGGAAATGTCCCTATAGATGTCCCTATCCTGAAATATTGCAGGGACATCTATCCCATGATGAATGAACAACCCTGCCTGCTATTTTGCAAGTGGAGACATGCATTGGTGTGCCACCATAAAACAAGTGATCTTATTTCCCTTAAATTTTCTTTAATTAGAGTACCTTATGCTCTAGTTGCTCCATATGTTTTGGTGGCAAAATGAGAGATTTTCTGATATCTATTCATGCCCTAGAGCAGCTATAGACATGTAAATTAGTTACAGGGTAGAGACATGATCACTGGTTCTGAAATCAGGCATAAGCATGTATCTTTATGGAAAGACCCTGGACACACCTCCACCACTCCCACTTGCGTTGTAGACATCCTTGTTCCAGGAGACATCTCCATACCTGGCTTCTAAAATTGCTCTGGGGGCATCACTGTGATTTGCATATTTATGTGCCCTTTTTCAGATGTCCAATGGAGGAATAGGGCTTCTAAAATGACCATCACAGTGGAATATTCATATTCTGCTATATGTATAATGCCATGGTATATTTTGAGAAAAAACACTTAGATGTTCTGGACAGATGCTTATGTCTAAGTGCTTTTTAAATATTGACCCGATGTTTTTATCTGGTTATTTTTACTCACAATTTAGTGGAGAGAACTGAGGCATCTAACTTCAGAAAGCAGTTATGGGAAGTGAGGGAACCCTGCTTCTCATTGCATTTTAAACAACTGTTATTTCACAGGTACCTTTAACATTCAATTGTATTTATTGACTGAGATTTGATATTAGCTTGGCATTCAACCAATAAGTAAATTTCCCAGGTTTTTGACCAGTATAAATAACAAAGAAACAATTATTGAGCTTTGATGTTGAAGACCAGTTCCCATTCAGCCATCATGTTGCATAAAAATAATTGTAACTGTAACCCTGGAGGTCGATATTCAAAGCATCCACTGCATGTCCGGGGCTGCCGACTGCCCACTGCCCACCCTAACTCCACCCCCACACCTCCCCTTTTCCACTTTTCATATACCTATTCGTGTCCTGGAGCAGGTATAGACTCGAAAAGAATGGAAACATGCTGGCAGTTTCTGAAATCGACGCACATGTCTAAGGTCTTTGGAATGCTCTATACACGCCATGTCATGCCCCCATTCTGGATGGATGATCCCATGCCGGGGATGTCTCTATAACTATTTATACTATAGAATGCTCCGGGGACACCTTTGTGATTTGGACGTCTATGTACCCATTTTGTAGATGTCCAAATCACAAATAGCGCTTCTAAAATGACCCTCATAATGACTGGCAGTGAGCACTGTCCATGTATAATTCAGTGTTGTCGCCATCTAGCCATACACATACAGCCCGATTCTATCTGGAACCAGATGGAACTAGATGCACAGAGGGCGTCACAATTCTGATCCCACGAGGCATGTCTAGCTCCGCGGGATCAGAATCGCGAACAGGCCTGTACATGCAGGCCGGGACCTCGATTCCGCTCAGCCTGCACTTACAGGCCTTGTGTGACTAACCCAGTCAGGGCTTTTAAATGGAGCCATGGCGCTATGGAGTCCAGTTGCCATGGCACCGTGGCTCTATTTAAAAGATGCAATCCCTGGCACTGGCCACCAAATTGCTTTTCCCGCAGCCCGACCCCTGATCTGGCCTCCCAGGGCCAGGGTCGGGTTGCAGGGAGTGCTCTCTGCCCCTTCCCAGCCCAGGCCCGCTGATCCAGCCAAATCAGGGAAGTTATTCCACCTCGGAGGTTGAATAACTTCCTCGCTCAAGTCACTAGCCCTGGACGTACAGGGCCGACATTAGAATCGGCCCTGTATGTCCAGGGCCGATGACTGCCCACTGCCCACCCTAATGCTGCCCCCCCTAATGCTGCCCCCAATCCTCCCCTTTCCCACCCCCGTTTAACTTCCCCATACAACTGGTGGGGAAGTTAGATGCCGGTGGGAAGGGGCATGAATGAGCCTGATAATGAATACACATTATTTTAAACAACACAACCAGCATTTAAAAAAAATGTGCTTGCTGCTACTGAATATTGGGCCACTAGAATTTAGAAGGTTGGAAAGAGTTTACTTTCAGAGAATGAGCAGGGTAAGCCGTTGGAATTTGCGTCTCACAATTTAAATCTGTAAGTTTGTTTTTTGTATCTGCAGACAGAAAACAATTGCTTGACTTATTGTACAAACTATTCAAATTCTCTGATATGCAGAGGCACACTTTTAATAAGACCTACTAGTTAGGCAGGTTAGTTGGGTTTTTAACTCTATTTGTGACCCTAAAGAGAACTCATATAGCCTTAGGCTTTCTTAATTAAATCAACTATACATAAGAAACAAGCCACTTGAAGTCCACATAAATATTTTTGTGCACATAGCAAATGTTTATCTTCCACCAGGGCATGACAATTTTCAAAGCAACCTATGTGACTAAAATTATTTTTACTTGCATTAATCAGTCCTCAATGTAACTAAAATTAATGGCCTTGTGGAACAACCCGGTTATTTTCAACCTTTTTGAGAGAAGTGGTGTGTTTGGATGGGAGAGGAAAAGTATAAGCAGAGATGGTATTTTGAAGTCTTTCCCAGCAAAACTCTGCATGCAGTAAAAGGCAGGTGAAAGTAACACTGTGTACTTGGTAACCACAACAAGTTGCAAAACAAAAGTATGTGTGCATTTGAAACTTGGTGGAACTTCCACAGTTTAAGTGGGTCATTTTAAAAGCTGTATTGTTGATTTCACCATCTGAAAGCACTCATTCAAACATGCCAATCACATCCATCCCTGTCGTTGTTGTTAAGTGCCATTGAGTCGGTGTCGACTCATGGCGACCCTCTTGGTAGTTGTCCTAAATTGTGTTTGGTCTTCAGTCAGGCGGCTCATTGTTGACAGACTGATACCCGTAGCTGCTGTTATTGTATCGATCCATCTAATTGCTGGCTTTCCTCTTTTGTGTTGACCTTCTATCTTGCCAAGCATGATGTCTTTCTCTAATGTCTCTCTCTTCGCATGATGTGTCCAAAGTATGAAAGTCAAACTCTTGTCATTTTATAAAGCACCAAACTTATACATGTCCAGCACGATGACATCTACTGTATATCACACAGTCCCGGGAGGTGGTAAAAAGATTCACATTCATCTCCGATTTCAGAACAGTGCTGCATGTTCAGAACTCCATCAGACATGTCCATATCTATACCTGCCACATTGACATGAATAGGATTTTAAAAAATACTTGTTTCAGCCAGATTTCAACAATAAGGATAACGGGGGCATTTCCTCTTGTGACCTTTTATAAAATTATTCCCTAAGATGGTAATTTTATAACAGGGCACCTAGGTTAAGTGAGTAGGAAAACATCTACTCTTGTGATATTCATAGACATATATTCCCTGTATGTACCGTAATAAGGAATAACCTTTAGATTTTCAACCCACCCAAGCCACTCCCCGATACACCCTCTTGCAATTTCTACATATTATGGATATGCACATGTAAATTTAGCCCTTTCTGACGTCACCAGTTCCACATGAATGCCATTTCCACGTGTAAATGCTGGATTTTCCACGTGTAAATGTTATTTCTTTTTTATTTATATATTTAGCCATTCTTCTATACCACTCTTCCACGGGTCAGAGTAGTTTATGTTAAACAAAACTGTGTTTTACATTGAACAGGGTACAAAAGAACTTAGATTGATGTAATGTGGGAGTATAGCTTTCTTAATTATGTATAGTTGAGGAGTCAAGCAGATTAATGTTCAGCAGATTGTGAATAAGGCTTCTAAAAACCTCCCATAGACACCTATGTGACGTTATAAAATAGTAGCACAAATCCAGCAGCAATAATGCCTACCTTCAAGGCATAGACGTCATGCCTTCTTGAAAGCAGGTGTGAATGTTAGCATGTGCTTTATATGCATATGTGCACAGTTTATAAAATACATGTGTAAACTGTGTAGCCACCCAAACTCTGCACCTGTGCATTCCTACTGTACATGTACATGATGGCTCACACCATGTGCACCTTTAGGCATGACCTAGTTTAATAATAGGCCATTGATGCACATAAATGCACATGTTGGACTTTGAGGTTCGGCCTTCTCATTCTTTTCTCATGGATCGCTCTTTTAAAGTACACATCCAAGATTCACGGTTCTCCTCCTATACTTTTCCTTGTGGGGTCCCTCAAGGCTCGACCTTGTCACCATCTCTTTTTAATGTTTTCTTGAGCCCCCATACCACTCATTCAGAGTCTGGGTGTTTCCAGTTACATTCATACAGATGATATCTTGCTCGTATTTCCCACTGACGAACTCTCACCGGGTATTTCACAGATCACTGTGTGTCTGGACGAGGTAGCCTCTTGGCTGGACTCCAATTCATTAAAATTAAATCCATCAAAGGCTATAGCAACATGGTTTACAAATTCATTATAGATCCCTGTAATAACCTATAAGATTAGAGGAATACCTATACCGCTACAACCAAAATTAAAATATCTTGGGGTCATCTTAGATTCCCAGTTCTCATTATTTCAACACTGGCCCAGGTTATCCGATCTTCTTTTTGTGCACTGCAACATTTTCGTGGGGTTCAACTGTTTTTGGACCCGGCAGCCCAAGTATCCATTCTACTGTAAACGGTTATGGCTAAGGTGGATTACAGTAATGTAATCTACCTAGGAATTCCACAATATCAAATAAAACACCTTAAAACAGTGCAGAATTCAGCCATATGTACATTGGTCCAAGCAAAGTGATTTGACCATGTGACGCCTCTTCTCATGCAGCACCATTGGCTTCCTGTAGTGTCCAGAGTTCTCTTCAAGGTCAAAACCTTTACATTTAAAGCAATTCCTGACTTGGCACCGGAATATTTAGCGTCTTTGGTTACTCTTTACACCCCTGCTAGGGCACTGTGAGCGCTCCACGGTTTTCGTCTTCACATACCATCCACATCATTAACTAAGCATGAGACAACTAGAAAACTGGCCTTCTTTGCCACAGCTCCAACTATATGGAACTCACTTCCAGCTGATGTATTTATGGAATTAAGCTTTTGACAGTTTAAAAAGACCTTAAAAAATACCTTTATGAAATAGCATTTGGAATTATTACCTCCCCTGGATAGACAGGTTGTTAGTACTTAAGAGTTAGCAGTCCTCGATCTGAAGGCCCTCCCTAAACTTGGCCCTATCCCTACCCCTGTCTTCTTTCCCCTTATGGCCCCGATTCTGTAAGGCAAATAGCGGGGCTGGACATCCTGACGGAACGTTCAGCCACGCTGTCTGCCCTCAGCCAATTCTTCCTCCTGGCCCCATTGCACATACAGAGCAACTGTGTATGCGGCAGGTAATGGGGGTGGCACAGGGGTGGCACAGGGGTGGAGAGAGGTGGAGCCAACCCCTGGACATACAGAGTCGATTCTGGTGATGGCCCTGTATGTCCAGGGATCACTGAGGGGATGGTCAGCTTATTTCACTTTGGAGGTGGAATAAGTGCTGACCAGCCCCCCAGCAGTGACAGCGGAGAGCAGGGGGGAGTCCCTACCACCCAATCTGGGTCCTGGCTGCCCCTATCAGGATCAGGTGGTGGGGAAACCAGGGGTCTGAGGCAGCAGGCAGATTGAGCCACAGACACGACATCCCTGCAGCAATGCAGGGGCACACCGGGCCATCTCAGTGGTTCCAAACCTGCACCCACGGGGCCGTCTTGATCCCCCGGTGCAGAATAGGTTCCTAAAAGGGCCATCCTGCTCGGGGCCGTCCTGATGGCCCGGTCATGTCCCTGCTGAATCGGGCTCCATGTGTCTCCAGAGTTTCATTTGAGTGTGTTTTTATTCGTCCCTTTCCTGACAAAAAAATGGCATTCCTCCCTTTGCTTTTATTTTGTTTATTTTTTATTTATTTATTTTAATGTGTTTTATTCTATTGTAAGCCACAGAGTTTGTTTACAGATATGTAATATATAAAATAAAATATAACCATAAGCATAACATGTGAAAATGGTTTATAAAGTTGCCCTCTATAATACCACTAAATTCACGATACACTAAACTTTTCTATGTGCCCGCAAAAAAGTTGTCCTTATACCATAAACATGCTATTAGCATGCACATCTTATTAAGAAGCGTAACAGGGAGAGACTTCCGGTCTGGCAATGAGCTGACCAGACGTGGTCTGATCGGCTCCGGGTAATTACCCCTTATATCTGCTAAAAATCTGCAACCACGCTCCCGATCCCCTCTAAATTTGCTGAACAGTTGGACTCCGTGGCCGGGAGCTTTAAATTATTGGTGTAAGACTACAGCAACCAAGGCACACACGATACAACCCGATGGCAGCGAAGTCGGTCCGGCGGGAGAAGCCTCGTGCAGGGGAGGCTAAAATGGCCGAAGGGAACCCGGCTAGCCCGCGATCAGGGGATACTACTGACCTGGTGACCGAGGTGAGCGCAGCTGTGGTGAGCGCGTTGGAAACTCGCCTCCAGGGTCTCGCCGGGAGCCTCCAGACTCTTAACCAGCATTTTTCAGAGTTTACTGGACGGGTGGAGAGAGCGGAGGAGCGCATCGCCGCCGTCGAGGATTCCCAGCAGTCTCTTGAGGCCAAAGTGGCTGCCCTCGAAACCGTTGTGAAGCAGCAAAATGAGAAGCTGGATGACCTGGAGAACAGGGGACGCCGCAAAAACCTCCGTTTTGTGGGAATCCCGGAGTCTGTGAGCGACGGAGCCCTTCTTCATCATTTGCAGTCCTGGCTGACACAACTCCTCGGCGCTGCTGATAGCGGCCAGGTGAAGCTGGACCGCGTGCACCGCCTGGGACCTCGCCGGGAGCAGGCACAGCGGCCGCGGGCGGTGATTGCCCGGTTTCAAGACTATCGGCAGAAAGAGGAGGTCCTGCGCCTTGCCCGCAACCGACGAACCCTGGACCAGCCGCCTGCTGAGCGCATTCTGGTTTTCCAGGACTATTCGGTCCTGGTTAGCCAACAGCGGCGCGCCTTCTCCTCGATCTGCGCCCAGCTTTTCTCACGAGGACTCCGTTTCTCCCTGCTATACCCGGCCCGTCTGCGGGTGGAACACCAGGGCCGCCCGAAATACCTAGCAACGCCGGCGGAGGCCTCTGCGTTCTTGGACTCTCTGAACATAACCAGCTCAAGCCCCTCCTGAGGACCTCTGTGTGGCTTGGACTGAGGTTTCACTTTTCTCTGGCGTGGCCTTTGGATTACCGGGGCTTGCCCTGTGCGGGCGGATTTGCTGTCTTGCTGGACACTTGTTCTCTGCTTTTGGGACCCGGTTTACCTTTCTATTTTAGTTTTTAGGAACCCCCCACCCCCCCCCTTATCTGTAATTTTTATTTCCCTTTAATCCCTTCTGGTTTTTTTTATTTTTTATTTTAGTTTATTTTCTTCTCCCCGCTGTGGCAGCCATACACTTCCTCTTTAATTATACACCCTTCATGTATCCTTCTTTCCCTCTGTTAATTCACTGGGGCCTTAGCCTCCCTCTTCTTTTAGGCTCTGTTCCCTGGGACTATCTTCTCTCCTGCGGCGTGGGAGATGTTACTGTAACATTTTCTAATTATCTGCTTCCCTTAGCTGTATCAGCTTAAGGCAATACTATCACAATATGAAGTCTCTGTTAAGTTACTTTGTTTTAAAAGAGCGTAGCTATTGTGACTACTTTGTATTATTCCCATGTCCTTGATTACTTGCAATGGTGGCATTCCTTTTGTGGGCCCCAGAGAATTGAGTTGGGCTGAGCGGCGGAAAGAGGGATGTTCAGGGGGGGGCAGGATGTTAGTGGTGGCGTGGTTGGGGGGGATTCTAGGGGGAAGGGGGTAACCCGAATGCTAGTGGGAGTTGTCCGACCGGATGGGCGGACTCGTTGGGATTGGAAGGAAGGGGGAGAGGAGACAGGTGGGGAGGGGGGGAGGGATAGGAGAGGGTGTAGAAGGGGGGGTGGCGGGAGGGGGAAGGATGAGAGGGCAAGGGGTAACCGGACCATGGGTGACATTGTGGTGCTGCATCCGCGCCATTTTGGAGAGAGGGGAGTCCCAGGCTGGGGGGGCTCCCCTACTACATGTGAGCTTGGCTTTTTGTTGGATTCTTGACACTGCCTCATGCCCTTAAAGGTGGTCACATGGAATGTGTGCGGGCTGGGGAACCCGATCAAGCGCTATAAGGTGCTGCAGGCTTTGGCCCGCCAGAAGTGTGACATTGCCCTCCTTCAGGAGACCCACCAGACAGCTGAAGAACATAACAAATTGTGCCGCTCATGGGTGGGCCAAGTCTGGGGTTCTCCGGCACAGGGGCGGAAGGGGGGCGTGGCGGTTTTGTTCCACAAGAGAGTGCGTTTTTCTCTGGCCTCCCTCAAGGCGGACAAGGCGGGCAGATACTTGTTATTGCATGGCCACCTGGACGGGAAATTAATCACGATAGGTAACGTTTATGGGCCCACCACGTTTGCCCCCACTTTTTTCGGTGATTTGGCCTCCCAGATTGAACAGCTTCCCGACAGTCCTTTGCTTCTAGGGGGCGATTTTAACGGCATCTTAGATGTCGAGCTGGATACTTCGACGGAGGGGGGGAACCGAGAGAGAATCCCCACGACCCGTATGCTGCAAAGATTCCGGAGACGGTTGGATCTGGTGGATCCATGGAGACTCCTCCACCCCACGGAAAGGGACTATACTCACCAATCCCGGGCGCATGGTTCAAGTGCTCGTCTTGATTACATCTTGCTCTCGGGGGACGCCATGGTCAAGGTGGGGGAGACTCAGATTGGCCCAGTGGAGATCTCCGATCATGCCTGGGTCTGGATGGAATTACATTGGGGGGGAGCCTCCCCCTCCGGGTCCCGGCTCTGGCGCTTCCCGCTAGATCTGTATCATGATGCTCAGTTCCACGGCTTCCTCCGCCAGCGTTGGCATGAATTTCTAGAGAACCATCGTTGTCACGAGGACGACCCAGAGCTGGTTTGGGAGACGGCGAAAGTAGTTCTGCGCGGCGATATCATTGGCTTTGCGGCCCGCAAGCGCCGTCAGCTCACCGACCGCATCGTACGATTGGAGAGACAGGTGGTGAGTCTGCGTCGGCGTTGTGCTCGCGCCCCACTCGCAACGACTAAAAAACGGCTATGGGAAGCTCAGGTGGCGTTAAACGAGCTACTGCACCAACGGGCTAAGAAATCCCACCTTTATTATCGCTTTCAGATGTACTGCCATGGAGATAAAACGGGGCGGTTGCTTGCCCGCTGTTTGCGAGGTCAGCGTGGCTCCCGACTGGTGGCGGCCCTGCGAGACGATGCAGGTCGGCTCCGCCGCGGCAGTGACGAAATTGTACAACTTTTCCAGACCTTCTTTCGTTCTCTATATGAGCCAGAGAGTGTGCCGTCAGACGACCTTCGTGACTATTTGGGGGGCATTGATCTCCCCCAGCTGACTCTGGCTCAACGTGAGTCCTTGGAACAGCCGCTGACCGTTCAGGAGGTCATCAACGCTGCCAGTTGTTGCAAGTCGCCCGGTCCGGACGGGCTCGGCGCCGAGTTTTATAAGCTCCTGGGCGACACGGTGGCCCCAGCATTGTTGGCGGTCTATGATTGTCGCATCACGCAAGGGCACTTCCACTGGGGAAATAATCATGCACATATTGTGTTGATCCCTAAGCCGGGCAAGGACCCCCTAACGGCAAGCTCATACCGGCCTATCTCGTTGCTTAATTTTGACTTAAAAATTTTAGCCAAGATCTTGGCCAACCGCCTGGCGGAGGTGCTGGAACACCTGATACACGACTCACAGGTGGGCTTTGTTAAGGGGCGTCATGCGGTGCGAAACCTGCGGAAAATTTTGGCCTCTCTGGAATGGGTGCACCATCACCATCTCCCCTCTCTGTTGATCAGCTTTGATGCTGAAAAGGCCTTTGACCGAGTGAACTGGGACTATCTCTGGGCGCTTCTGCCTAAGTATGGACTCGGTCCGCAGTTCTGCCAGATGGTGAGAAGTCTCTATGCCCGACCGACAGCGGGGGTGGTTTGCAATGGCGTCGTCTCCAAGGCCTTTGACCTCGGTCGAGGGACGCGCCAGGGATGCCCTCTCTCGCCCTTGCTTTTTGTCCTTTCCCTTGATCCTCTGATCCGGACTATCGAGACCTCCAGAGAGATTTCCGGAGTCCGCATCGGACCACAGGAGTTCAAGCTCTCGGCCTTTGCCGATGATTTACTGGTTCATCTACTATCCCCGGAGCGTTCCCTGCGCGGTTTGATGTCGGAATTCGACCGGTTTGGCAGAGTGGCGGGTTTACGCATTAATAAGGAGAAATCAGAGGCCCTTGATGTGCTGGGCACCCTTCGGGGCGACTGGACCGGTGAGTTCCCGCTTGAATGGGCGTCCGGCGAGTTTCTGTATCTGGGGATTGTATTGCCCGACCACCCCACTAGGTTGTACAGTCGGAATCTCGATCGGATTCTGCGGCGACTGCAGACGCAGCTGCGAGCGTGGGGAGCACTCCCGTTGTCCCTCTCCGGGAAAATAGCGGCGGCCCAGATGGTGGTCCTTCCCCGCCTCCTTTACTGGTTTCAGACCATACCGGTATGGCTTTTGCGCAAAGATTTGCGCCGTATCGAGGCCTGCTTTCATTCCTTTTTCTGGAAGGGAGGCAGAGCACGTATCCCATGGGCCCGATTGCTGGGCGGGTGGCGTGCGGGGGGGATGGGGTTCCCAGATCTACGAGCTTATGCCTTGGCCTGCCAAGCACGACATTTGGCAGATTGGTTTGGCGCCACCGCCTATTACACGCCCCGGCACCTCGAGGAATGCTTCGTTGCCCCGCTCACTTTATTGGGGGCTCTACACACCGCCAACTCGGTTCTCCCCCAATATCTACAACGGAGTGTGTGGTTGACTGCGGCGAAACGAACTTGGCAATACCTAAATGATCGATGGGGTGAACCCTGGCAGACCTCTAGTTGGTTGCCCCTGCGCGGAAACCTCTCCTTTCCCTCAGGCTCGGAGTCGCTCCCTTTTCGAGACTGGGACAGCCGGGGACTCCGGCTCCTGGGACATTTGGTGGACCCTTCTGGAGCCTGCAAGTCATTTCGGATGTTGAGTCGCGAGTGGGATCTTCCCCCTCGACACGCTTATGCTTATATTCAAGCGGCACACTACATAGCCTCCTTGCCGCGAGCGGCACTGAGGGCGGACCGAGCCCAGCGGATCCTGGAGTTCCTTGGGCTTGGTGGCGACCTCCCCGTATCAATTTCCGTTTTTAAAACCCGAGTGGCCGCCCTCACTCCTGGCCCGAATTATAGGCAGGTTGAACTGGCCTGGGAGGAGGAACTGGGCTGCGTAGTGCCGCCTGGCACTTTGGTGATGGCGCTTTCCCGTATAGTTACCCTAGCCAGGGGAATGCGCTGGAGGGAGGTGCAGTTTAAGTGCCTTACTAGAGCTCATTTCTCCCCGAAGCGAGCGCTGAGGAGCCGACTCACTACCGACGGCAGTTGCCCCCGTTGCTCGGAGCCCCTGGCGACCCTCCTCCATATGTGGTGGGGTTGTCCATCCTTGCAGCCTTATTGGAGTAAAATCTCTTCCTTCATAGGGAGGCTCCTGCAACGGCGCCTCCGATGGTCGGGCTCCCTTGTGGTGTTGGACTGCATACCTCCCCCATGCCCAGGGAAGAGGGGGGAGCGGCTTCTGGTTCGCAAGGCTTGTTTGGTGGGAAAGGCGCCGATACTTCGGCTCTGGCGGGAATCCCGGCCCCCCGCGTTTGGGGAGTGGAGGAACAATTTCCATCAATTGATGCAGATGGAGCACCGTTGGGCGCGAGGCAGTGTCAAACGGTGGCCGGCCTTCATGGCGATCTGGGAGCCCTATATCCTACAATTGGGACCCCATAGTCGGAATGAGATTTTGCAGTGTGGGAACTAAGACATTCTGCGGAGAGTTCAAGGCGCATCCCCCCGGGGGACGTGCGGTACCACTAGCTCTCTCAGGGGGGTGGGGGTGGGGGGGGTTGGATGGGGAGGGAGAGTGGGCGGGCATGGGGGAGGGTGGGTGGGAGAAGAAGGGGTGGGTGAGAGGGTGGGGGATGGGGGGGGGATATACTATGTTAAAAGCCGCCTTATATTTCTTCTATGCAGGTCCCCGGGGGCAGAGAGGATCAGAGTACACCTCAAACCCCTCGGGTTCCCTGTTTACTGTTCTATACTGAGTTGTATTGTTTTCGGTGGATTATAAATAAACTATTCAAAAAAAAAAAAAAAAAAGAAGCGTAACAGGGGGAGTGGCTTCAACATGGCTGCATGAATTGTGTACTCTGTTTCTCTAGATACTTAAGTGGAAAGGAAAAGCTAAGACTTACCCCACTGAATCTCAGCCAGTAGTTACTGGTCCTATGGACCATTATATCGGGGTCTCTGAGGCTGCAATGACAGTGATTCATTCAAACTTGGCTGCTGAGGGTAAGGAGGAGGCCCTACAGTCTTCCAATCTAGATACCACCTTGTCTCCCAAAGCAGGGACCCTCCTGCCATGTCCAAGAGACCCTAACCCTTTGCCTGTTTATTTGGTGCCAGCTGCATTGGAAAGTGGCATTGAGCTAGACCCTGAGTGTGGGGATTCGATGACTCAGGGACTGGCAGAAGCCCTCGGTGCTTCCAGTGGTTCCTTGGGAACAGTATCGGTGGTAGGGATGGCCCTTTGCCAGCGGCCCTGGCGTGGGCGAGTTGTTTGGAGTTTTCCTGCTGTGTCTACTACAATTTCCTAGTCTCTCCCGTTAGCCAAGAAGATAACTATGGAAAACATCTGGGAGTCCCTTACCAATCTCTCTGATGCCATTGCTCATCAGACTTGAGACATCTTTGTAAGTGTTCAGCAAAATTCAGAGTGTTTGGCAACTTATGTGTTTTTGATAATTAAACTTAAATTTGAGGAACATGACCACAAGCTGACTGCATTTTCTGACACAACTGCGGCTCTTATAAAAGATGATATCGTTCTGAGACTTAAGCTAGAAACCTTGAAAAACTCGGCTCATACTGTTAACTTGTGGGTTTTGAATTTCCCCAAGACAACCGGTGTTTCAGCTATGAAAATGTTTAAAAAGTATCTTATGGAAACATTATCAGTTCCTCAGGAGCTTACTCCACCATTGACTAAAGCTTATTATTTACCTATTGGTAAGAAGGAGCAACTCAGTTTAGCTGTGGATTCCAACATGGAGGTCTTGAATGTTTCTGGATTTGAGTCTTACAATCCTGCCACATTACTTGTGACTGATAGAGACTGGATACTTGAAATCTATTATAAAAAATATTTTGTTAGTTTTTTGTGGCCTTCTGATCTCTATCTTCCCAATATTGCAAGAGAAACCCAAAAACATTGCAAACAATTTCTTCTGCTCAAACCAGTGATGATACAACTGAGTGCTTCATACTATTTGCAAGTTCCCTGTAAATGTCTTGTGTACAAATCTGTTAGGTATATTTTCTTTCAAATGAGTTATCTTCTGGCCTTTTTAAATACCAAGCTGCTTAAGACTTCTGGTACCGCTGGCCAAGATGAGGTGATTTAACCATGCATAGTGTAATTTGCCCCGGGCTCTCTGCAGCTATTTTTATAATTTTCAGGATTGATTCCTCCAGCCTGATTATGTTATTTCTGTGCACTTCCCCATGTCATGTGGACTATAGGGATTTTCATTTTAAAGTATTTTCTATTTTTCTAATTTGTTTCATTGTACTTTTCTAATGTGATTCCTTTGCTGTACAAGCACTGTCTTGATTCTTGTGAAAATTAAATAAAAAAGCATAACATGCACATACTATGTCATAAAGTCCTACACGCTATCCGCCCAAAATAAAGAGGCTAATAAACGAGGGGGATTTCATTTGCCTTTCTGCCGATTGAGGCAAAAAGGGGCCTTGGCCTCCCAACGCAAAGGGACTTTCATAGCCTGATTTTTTCCCACCCAGCAACACATATAAAGAAGTTGATGGCGTGGTCTGATCAGTGCATCAAAGTTTCTGAGATACTGATTGAACTATGCTATTAATTGTATTAAAATTTACATCTAGTACTTCTAAATTTACACATGTGCATTTGAAGGGCTGATTCTACTATTTCTTGCTGAAATTTGTGGAGATGTGCAGCAAAGGGGTGCCCATGCAGACAGTAATGGCTTTTGACATACTAATAAATGGAACAAAATGAAAAAGCAGCATTTCTACTGTTCAGAAATAGATCCTGTAAGCATGCACATAAAGATTATATTGAAAAATTTAAATAACCTTCAAGTAACCTTTTCAGCTGGAGCAATTTATGTCCTCCTGAAACCATGTTCCTGAAATAAGATACTGCTGGCAGCTTTGCTCAAAGTAATATGGGTTATCTAATCACATTCTGCAACTGGAAGAAGATAACCCAATTGCTGCCAGGTCCTCCTGAGAGGTTTTGGAAGCCCCGCTGTGGTAGATTCTGCATTCTGAATCGTACCACCCAGCAGGGGGCAGTGTGGCCATCAAGCAGACTAAGCAATTGCCTAGAGCACTATTGTCCAGGGGTGGTACATTGCAGCTGCTCTTGCCCTTCTCTAGGACCTGCAGCAGCAACAGCAGCAATGATTTCAGAAGCCCCACAGCATGTACCTAAACCTCTGGCACCGTGAGGCTGTATGTGCTTCCACCCCCTCCGATGCATGATGCTGACTTCTGTTTACATGGGAGCACAAGCGGCTAATCGGCCACTTCTGCCTCCTTGCAATAGGACATCTGCATCGGGCATTACTGTAGGGCTGTTTGAAGTTATTGTCACCACTGTTGGCCCCAGAGAGGGGTGGTAGTGTCTGTACTGCGGTAGGGGCATGAGGAATGAGCTTCACCTCAGGTGCCTCATATTTTTGCACTGGCCCTACCACTCAGTAGTGATTTTGGGTTCAGAGCCAAAAGTGGCTAATACCTTCCAGTCCAGCTGTAGTGGAGTAAAGAAAGGAAGGTATTGCAGCTGAAAAGGATTCCAAGTTAGTGACCATAGGCAGCGGAAAGGGGTAGGTCACAGGGGCCATGGCCCCACCAATATTTTCCTCAGCACAGTATCAGCAATAGAGACCTTATGGGTAGGGCTGGAGATTGGCCACAATGTTATTCCCCTGCCTCTGGTAAAATCAGTAGTTAATACTTCACCGACTGGTTGTTACATCTAATGACAAAATACTGTAGGAAATAAAAAATATATATACCAAAAATTCAAGACTTTAATAGCTCCATTTGGGATTACCTTCTCCAAAGCAATGAGGTTCCCAGCACACAAAAACTATGCTCCAAAATAAAGGAGAAAATAACTTTGGAAGCACTGCCCAAATAACAAAAATACATCACGGGAACGTTTATGATCTAATCCCTTCATGAAAACTGAACAGCTTAAGCAATCGCCTCATAAACACAAAATAGTAAACACGTTTTGGAACAGGTACCCTTATCCAAAAGATGAGTGTGGTGCTTGTTGAGACTCCTGTGAACACTTAGGTACATTATGTTCAGGTGTTTGTGTATTATTTCCATTAATTTCACAGTCCAAAGTTGGACGAAATGGCTTTCAACTACAGACGTTTGAATGCATGCCAACCTTTAATGGCTATGTGTTTTTCTGCTCTGTTCAGGTATCTAAACCAGACTGTACCAGAAGAGACGTCGGTAACAGCAAACACTCAAAACAGAGCGAAATTATCTACTCTGAAACAAGCCTTAAGCGCTATGGGATTTAACAGCCTGGTAAGTTATGTGAACAGAATGTACTTCCTGGTTGGAACCGCCCTTTCATTCAAGTAAAAACAGACCATACTCCATTTGACAGAGATCTGGGAAATGATGTCTGGTTTTTGTTTCATACAGGAAAATAGCAATGAAGTAAGTGTGTTAAGTCTCGAGGGAAATAAGTATAACTATTCATGACTGTATCATTAAAACATTTAAAAAAAAAAAAGTAATACCTGTAAGGTAAATACAACTGTGGGTAATTAAATTATATAGAGGCAAGTTTGAAACCCTGCTTGCAGATGTGTGGGTACTTTGTGACTGAATTTTCAGTGGGAAAGTCCGCATATTTTTCCTTTGAAAATCGAGGTGATGTGCATCATTCAGGACTTTTTCTATGTATTCTGCAGCAGCAGCAGCATGGTAGCAGGTGAAAGTCATGCAGAAATATTTATTGTTGCTCTCTACCTCTGTGAGTCATTTTGATAGGTTCAAAAAGGTGTCATACAAGTGAATACATAAATAGTAAGGGGCCCTTTTACTAAAGCATGGTCAATTTTTGCACTTACCACATGTTGCATGTGAAAAAAATGACAGATAGTAAGTGCAATACCTTGGTGGTAGATATTGAGAGCATAGCTAGTAACAGTCCAAAGGTTCTCATATAAGATGGACGTTGACTGTATCTTAAAAGGGTACTGTTGCTACTGACAAAGCATTAGAAAACAGCCCCCCCCCCCCCCCCACCAATTGACAGATAAATGTTTGTTGCAAATTACCCGACTTCCTCTCCCCCTGGACACTTTCCTCAGCATCCCTATGAGACAACCCCATACCCCAATCCCCCTTGAATGGCCCCTCGCATCCTTAAAAAATATTCCCCACTTTCCTGCACACTTTTACCCTCTGACATCTTCCCTGGTTCTTACTGTGGGTCCCTGGTGTCTAGCGGGCAGCAGGAATAATCCCCAATCACTCCTGCTCCAAAGTAGCAGCTCTGACCCCTAACAGTAATCTTGTGGTACTACTGCTAGGACTCATGCTGCCAAGTAAAAAAAGCAGCAGCTATAGTTGTGCTGTATAAGTATCACTGGGCGATAAAGTACTGTACACTAACAGCTATATACAATACATGCCCACTCTCCACCTAGTCCCTCCTCCTAACACAGCATGCAGTTGGTGTGTGAAGAAGCATGTGCTAAATGCAAAGCCATCATGGTAACAGTTGCTGCATTCATGTGCTAACAGTGCATATTAATTTGCATGCTAACCAGTGGCAGGGTGGTGGGTGCAGTCCAGAAGAGGAGTGCAGTTTAACTTCTGGGCAAAGTTATTTTTACTTATTTTAACTTCACGGCAAACTTGCCTTTGCTCTAGACCTGCTGTTTCCTCCCAAAGTCTCGTGATAACAGCCACACCGTGAGACTTCAGCCCAGGAGGGAATGGCAGGCCTGGAGCGGAGGCAGCACTACAAGCCGGCAAAGAAGTGAAAGTAAGTTTGCCACGGGGTTGAGCGCTGCAGGCAGGGAAGCTCCACTCCGGATATCATATAGGATAGGTACATCACTGATGCAAACTGCTTTGCACACTTTATTAAATGTGTCCCGAAATAACATCAGGTCTGTAGTGATTGGCAAATGAAACCATGCCCTTCACCAATCTAACTTGGCCCTTTTTCCCATAAGCAAAATTTCACAGAGCATGCACCTTTAGCCACACCAAGAAGCCAATATACTTACCCAGGGGATTCCTCCCAGGCTAGCAGCCTATTTGCAGGGAAGACTACTATTGGTGCAAAACAGCTTTTTAGCAGTCTTTTATGTACTGATGAACTACAAAACAGTTGGCAAAATAGTAAATAGACCCTACGATGAGTAATTCTGTTTTTTTGTAACAAGGGGGCCTGTGAAACTAAGTTTGGGTGCCTACTTTGCAAAATTCGTAATTAATACGTTGTTTTATTCCTTTCTATTACAGTGACTCATTAATTTAAATAACCTTTCTCACACAGAGCAGAACAAACAAATGCTTACTATAGAGCAGAGTTAGATACAGTGGAGACAGTGCATGCAAATTTTCTCTCATGCATATTCATTGTGGTTATCCTGAAAACCTGACCTAGCTAGGTGTGTCCCGAGGACTGGGTTGAGAATCCCTGCTGTAGAGGACTGCATTATGTCCATCTTGTCACTAAAAAGGTGCTGTGTTGGAAGAAATTTTAAAATGGAGACATTTTTGTATTTTTCAAAGTTTTGAAATGTTTGGCATGTTAAAGTTGTGATTTGCCTCCTTTTCATGAAAAAGTGTTGCGTTTTATTACCTCAGCCTCTGAGGGAAAGAAATAATTGTAAAACATTTTATGCGGGTAAACGCACATTCTCCCAAGTATATTCTGTTCATGATCACCTCCCTAATATCTAGATAAGACGAAAGAAATAAACAATTCCTATATGAACAAAAATCTAGGAAATCCAAGGTTTTAATTTTACTTTCATGCTTTGCTTTCCAATGTCTTCAATCGGTGCTGAAACTTCCCACTGCTTGGCTCCACCCACCCCGCTGCCATTGGATGGTGCCATGGCAACGGGGAATGCTCATCTGTGCATCATGACAACAGAGTGAGAGGGCTTCCTGACCCTCTTTAGAGTATCTCAGCTCGCCACCCAATGTGCTCCATCGGTGCGGACAGACAGGCTCCTCCCCGTTCTCCTCTACAGACCATTGCGTGGAGTGCCAGGCCACACAGCACTGAGGCAAGGTCATGCTCCAGCGTACATAACTGCCTGCACTGAATCTCTGTGAGCTGCTGTTCTCGGGCTGGACTGAACGTCGGCAAGCAGGGGTGTGATACAGCATTTCTCGGCATGGAGATGCAGTCACATTGCCAGAGTGGGGTCCCTGCCCCCTAGATGGGCAGCTGACATGGTGGTGCATCAACGCTGCACTTATCCTTCCATTGCCTCAGATGGCAAGCTTGGCAATCTATTTCTGGTCATTAGTGGGCTCGCGATCCACTAAGCCCTCTCCTGGCAGGAGGCTGACAGTCCACAGGCCTGCCTCTGTTCTGCTACCCCCCCCCCCAAAAAAAAGCATTCTTCGGGGTGCAAAAGTACCGGGAGCCATTCTTCAAAATGGTTAGCCTTGTGTATACCACGACATCCATCAGCTTCACCTCCGATCTGGAGGCCACGGAACATAACGTCAGGAGCCAGAAGAGAAGACCTTACTCTCTCGATGTTGATCCAGGGACCAGCACTGAGGGGCTTTCAGGTTGGTGACATGGCACTATTCATGCTAACAGCCAAGTGGGGTCCAGCAAGGCTGCTCGGCGCTGTGCAGAAGTTGGTCCATTGGAGCAAGCACACAGAAGGGGCACCACAGAGGGGGTGCCTCTTCTGTTCCTTCCCACCTCCAGAGTTTAACACGGTATGGTGCAGTGGGTCTGCATGACACGCCCCTTTCAGGATGCTAGGTCTCAGCTGACCTCCATCTGGAATTTTACAGGGCTGATGAGCTACTGTGCAGTTGGGAGCCAAGGCACAGAGAAGAGGAAGGCCTCCATCTCATATGGCCCAGTGGCTGGTCAGGATCAGCCTCCTCAGAAAGGCCTCAGGAACCTACTGCCAGCCAGGAAAACCTAGGAACTGCGGGGTCCCCAGGAGTCAACACCAGCCCGTAGGCACAGGTTGGCATCTGTAAGGCACTGTCCTAATGAAGGAACAGCCTTGTAGTTAGAACACTGGCTTGGGAAGCCCCAACAATACTTCCCGTAGCTTTGGGCCAGTCGCTCAACCCTCCATTGCTTCCAAGGAAAGGCTCAGCAGTCTCCTTCCAGTCACCCCGTTCCCTGCCAAGGGGCTGGAACACACCTTCCAGTTCCTGGGGGACAGGGGCGCAGGGAGAGCTGGGTTCTAATCATCATCCCCACCCCTTACAAGTCCACCATATGTGATCAGTGACCAAGCTCTAGTACAGCTTGCAGCCAGCCCGTAGTTTCTTTTCCAGTTCGCAGTGGCCCACCATATACTGAATACAACATGAGCGGGAACTGGCTAGTCTCCACTCCCAGACATCTGCTTGGTACGTGGTCTGGACATAGTCCACCATTCTGAAATTCACCACTCGTGGCATTCACTGCCACCGGACAGTCCACAAGCAGCTAACCGAGAAGGATGCCCCTAGCAGAAGACCAGCACAACACAATGCTCCACAGCTGACAAGCGACCAGTGCTCAATGCTGCTGCACCCTGTGAGCAAACTAGAATCATAATACCCAAAGGTTTCTTGGGCTGACAGTCCACTTTGGTGGATACCCACCTTCCCACTTTCCCATCATAAGGGCTGCTCCTTATTCTAGCCAGAGGGGAGCTCACATGTAGTGGTGCTCATCAGTTCCCACGTTGCGTGGCTAACATGCCAAGGACAACTCCCATAGCATCTAACATGTATAAAACCACCTGCCAAGGTGTAGTGGGAGATTATGCCAATCAAGCCCCGACCCATGGGCAACCTTCACTTGAGCCACTCACTCAGAACCCATCCCCTAGGGCAGAACTCTGTAGGCACAGCCTATGGGCATGACACCAAGTGAGGGCGCAACCACATAGTGGTCACAACCCCCTCCTCCAGGAATCCCAAGAACAGCAGTAAGCTCTGTGGTTCTGTGGTCAGATCCCTGAGCCTGCATCCCTGGGTTCCTCCTCCCCAGCATGAGTGCCCCATACCTCACACACTATTGCTTGCTTCCCCTCACTACTCATATGAGTTGAGGAGTGGCCTAGTGGTTAGAGCAACAGCCTTGGTTCGAGTCCCACTAGCACTCCTTGTACCTTGGCCAAGTCACTTTACCAACCCAAGCAGGTGCACAACAACGCCATACTGACCTTATGCAATGTGATTCATGCCTGGCCCATCTAAGCAGTTCAGGCCTGGAGCAGCCAACTTGAAACCAGGCAGGGCAGAAGCAACCCCATGTTTAGAGCTGCAGTCATGGATAATACGTTGTCTTGGCAAAATATACTTCTGATTGACTGAGTATATCATGTTCACCATGAAAATTAGGCACACCACAGTCTATCTGAAATACAAAGATGGATAGTTTGTGATTTCTAACATCAAGATTCAGAAATGAATTCTTAGGCGAGACTCCCTGTCAGAACTCTTGTTTTGTATAGCACTTAATTAATCAACTACTCTTATTTGAGCTATAAATTTAGCCTTAACCCTAAATATAGTAAAGGTCATATGAGATGCCATAGTGGATCAGACCAAGGATCCATCAAGCCCAGTATCCTGTTTC
Source organism: Ichthyophis bannanicus (assembly GCA_033557465.1). Lineage (NCBI taxonomy): Eukaryota > Metazoa > Chordata > Amphibia > Gymnophiona > Ichthyophiidae > Ichthyophis > Ichthyophis bannanicus. Next base: position 620,036,842 of record CM066033.1, read on the forward strand.
CAACAGCAGCCAATCCAGTTCACAAGTACCTGTCGGGTTCTCAAAATGGTATGCAGATTCCACTCTGCTTATCCCATGGGTAAGAGCTAGACTTCCCTGGTCCTCTTTAATAATGGTTTATGGACTTTCCTCCAGGAACTTGTCCAGACCTTTTTTAAACGCAGTGACACTAACAGTGGAGTAGAGGAGTAGCTTAATGTTTAGCGCACTGGCTTGGTAATCAAGACACCAGGGTTTGATTCTCACTGGCACTTCTTGTGGCCTAGGGCAAGTCACTTAACCCTCCATTGCCTCAGAAGAAAGGCCTGCAATCTACTTCCAATCACATTGCCAAGGAAACCCAAGAGATGCTGGGTTGCCAGTAGTCAGCATTGACTCAAAGGCACACATTGCATTTTGTAAACTAACAGCTTTTACTACATCCTCCGGTAATGAATTCTAGAGTTTGATTACGCATTGAGTGAAAAGCTATTTTCTCCTATTAGTCTTAAATGAGCTATATTATAGCTTCATTGCATGTCTCCCAGTCTTTCTACTTTTTGAATCAATAAACAACTGATCTATGTTTACCTGTTCCATTCCACTCCACTCATTATTTTATAGACTTCTATCATATCTCCCCCTCAGCCATCTTTTTTCCAAGTTGAAGAGCCCTAACCTTTTAAGCCTTTCCTCACATGGGTATCCCTATATCCCCTTTAACATTTTGGCAACTCTTCTCTGTACCTTTTCTAGTTCTGCTCTATCCTTTTTAAGATATGACAACCAGAATTGCACACAATATTCAAAGTGCAGTCGCACAATTGAATGATACAGAAGCATTATAATATCCTTTGTTTTATTCTCCATTTCTTTCCTTATGATTCCTAGCATTCTATTTGCATTCTTGGCCACTGCTGCACACTGGGCAGAGAGTTTCCAGGTATTATCCACAATGACACTCAAATCTTTTTCCTGGGTGGTGGTTCCTAATGTGGAACCTTGCAGCATGTAACTGTAGTTTGGGTTGTTCTTCCTTAGGTGCATAACTTTGTACTTACCCACATTAAATTCCATCTGCCATCTGGTTGCCCCCTGTTCCAATTTATCAAGATACTCTTGCAATTTTTCACAATCCTCTTGTGTTTTAACAGCTTTGAATAATTTTGTGCCATCTGCAAATTTGATCACCTCACTCATTATTCCCATTTCCAGGTCATTTATGAATATGTTAAAAAGCAGCGAGCCTAGCACAGATCCCTTGGGTACTGCACAATTTATATTACTCCATTGAGAAAATGGCCATTTAGCCCTACTCTCTGTTTTCTATCTTTTAACCAGTTTCTTATCCACAATAGTACACTGCTTCTTATCTCGTGATGCTTTAATTTCCTCAAGAGTCTTTCATGAGGGACTTGTCAAACGCTTTCTGAAAATCCAGATACACTGTATCAACCAGCTCACTTTTATCTACCTGTTTATTCACACCTTCAAACAATGTAAGAGATTAGTGAGGCAAGATTTTTCTTTTACTAAATCCATGTTAGCTTACTGCCTTAAGCCATGACTGTTTACATGTTCAGTAATTTTGTATTTTATAAAGGTTTCTACCACTTTGCCCAGAGGGAACATCATACTTACTGTTTGTAGATGACACAAAGCTACAATCACAGTGATCAACATCTAGCAGAACAATTGCCTATAAAGAGAAGTTTTCCTTATCACATTAGGATGTCTTTTGGCCTGGACGGATGTGCTAAGTCAACCTTTCTTAAAGAAAAATGAGCAAAACTTAAAATATCTTTCTTACAGCAGTGACATAAAGGAACTTGAACAGGAAAGTGTATAAAAATAGAGAGAGGAGCAACAATCCAACATAAATTAATGAGAGAAAAGTTCAGTAAGGAATAATAGAAGAGATTAAAATTGATATTGGAAAGTGCTTTAACATCATGGAATAAGGTACACGCTGTCAATCAGCTTGCAGTCTTATAGATTTAGAATTGTTGACTGGCACCTTAAAATCTTGAAAAACTGCATATATGAACAAGATAACTTCTCTAGGCGCACAAGGACATTTATAAGAATCAATGTATACCGAGACACTGCATTCCTAGAGCTAAAGGAGAAATGGGTCTCATAGAAATAGATGATATGTATAGAGCTACCATTATAGGCCCCCAGACCTACTTGACAGTAGGGATGTATGGTCATTTGAAATGACTGAAATTTTAACATTTCCTATATCCTAAATGCTTTTTAAATTTTAATTTAAGATTTTTCTTTGCTATTCATTATTTTATGTATTGAATATTTTATGTTGTTGTTGCTTTTTTTTTATTGTGTAGTTACGTTATGAATTGTGTTTACTTGAAAAGACAAAAGAATACCAAAATGTGTGTTTTATTGACTACAGCAAGGCTTTTGACTGTGTAAACTGTGAGAAAGTCTGGGCGACATTAAGAAGGATGGGTATACCAGAACACCTGATAGTTCTCTTGCACAACCTTTATATTGATCAAGAAGCAACAATTCAAATCGAACAAGGAGAAACAGAATGGTTTTAAATCAGCAAAAGTGTACAACAAGACTGCATTCCCCTACCTGTTTAATTTAAAGGTAGAACTAATCATCAAAGAAGCAGGACTGTATGAAGACAACCGAGGTGTGACTTTCGATATGCTGGGTGAATACTGGCTGAAAGTGAAGATGATATGAAACATTTGCTTCTCAAGATCAAGGAGCATAGTCTTAAAATGGGCCTACACCTTAATGTAAAGAAGACAAAGATCCTGATAACTGGCAAAATTAAAAAGTTCATTGTTGATGGAGAAGAAATTTAAATAGTTGACAACTTTAAACCTGATTTGATCAATAATCAATACAGAAACAAGAAGCAGTCAAGAAATCTTGCCTCCAATCCCCGTCATCTATTCTCTACCCTCAATTTACTTCTTATGCCTTGTCACAGGGTGGACATAGGGCAGCCTGAGAAGGTGCAGAGCAGTATGAAGGATCACGGTGAAAGTGACAGAATAAACAGGAGAATGTTTATTGGTTGCCAGCGACAACCTAAGCACACGTGCACAGAGCCCAGAAAGACACACCCAGAGAGCAAAGCAAGGGAGTCTGCTTTACCTAATAGAGTGCACCTGAGGGAAGGTGGAGTCAGGAAATACACAGATAAAACAGACTACCAAACATTTGGAGATAGGGAATCCTGGAGAGAGGAGCCAAGGAGGGAATCCTGGAGAGAGGAGTCAAGGAGGGAATCCTGGAGAGATGAGCCGAGGAGAGAATCCCTGAGAGAGGAATTAAAGCAGCAGAGGTCACAAGCTGAAAGGCAGCAGGGGAGCCGGTGTGAATGTTGGAAAGAGTCCAGAGACCTGTGTGGTTCTGGGAGAAGGCAACACCCTGACAGCGTGAATGTGTTTGGAAAGCAAGAAGAATACAGGAAGACTGCAACAGCAGGTACAGGGGCAAAGAGTAGATACAAGGGCTATTTGCCATTTGAAAGGGAAGGGCCCTGGAGGCTTAGAAATAGCCATATAAAGCCCAGATATTCAGAGGCTAATAATAGCTTTTCTCCTGATTATAGAAGTGTTAAAAGAAGAGGGCTTCACTTACTTAGAAAAGCTGAAGAAATCCCTTCTCACGGTGAGCTCCCAGCTTCTAGGGAAACACCGTTACACCGGTTGCAATCAGGCACAGTTGGGCCTGGAAAGCTAGGGCAGACCCGGCAGGGACCCTATCAAAATTACCCAGCTAGCAGGTCAAACCAGGACCTGAGCTATGCATTGAGGCACCAGCGGGGGCAGGGCTCTGAAAGACATCACTCAGAGTTTGGTGATACTCCCCAGAGAGGCAGTGCAGCTCACAGGAAGAGAAACTTCTTGACTGACGAGGCAAGCCTTCCATATTTTTATTCCACATTGGAAGTGGATAGTGGAGATACCAATGAGCAAGAAATAATGGAATATGAGAATTCTGAAGTATTAACAAATACAGAATTGATGGACTGTTCTTTCTCTGTAATAGAGCCAGAGATATCATTAAGGTAAATGTGATTTGTGTAACCTTAAATTCCAGTATACAAGTGGCAGAGCTGCAACTCTCTCCCTCTCTCCAAGCCAAGCAGTCAGTTAGGCTGTTTATTATTTACTTTTGGGTTTAAAGTTATCAGCTGAAGGAAGCTACTTTTGTTACATAGTTATCTTTTGTTTGAAGCCAAGTGAGCTGTTAATTTCTGTTGTTTAAAAAGAAGAAACCTCAAGGGACGGGGAATAAAACCCTAAAAGAAAAGAAAGTTCTTCTGTGTGATTTATATATAGAAGCAAGGCACAACTACCACCCTCATAATAGCCCAACAATACCAGCAGTCACGGCTGGGGCGGATGAGGTGTGACAGCCTCCACTGCAATTAATCTCTCCTTCCCTCTCTGCTCAAACCCTAGCTAACTTTTTCCATGACAAAGTCTCCAAGATCACTCATCTATTCTCTCCTATTTCTTCCTCACCTCCCCTTCCTCCTCTCTATAATCAACTTTTCCCATTGTCTTCACTTACCCTTTCTTCTTTTTCCATAATCTCGGATGAAGAATCTTCCCTTCTTCTTTCAACCTCCAAACCCACTACCTGTTCTCCCAATCCTATCCCTACCCATCTCCTCAATTCCGTCTCTTCCTGTTACCCTTTCCATCTCACATATATCATTAATCTTTGATTCTCTACTGTAACTTTCCTTGCAGTGATGCTGTGATCACTCCTATCCTCAAAAAACCTCCTTTCGACCCTTCAGCTCCTTCCAGTTATCGTCCTATTTCACTTCTTCCTTTCATTTCTAAACTTCTTGAGTGAGCTGTCCTCTGTCATTGCCTTGAATTTCTCACCTCTCATACACTCCTGGATCCACTCTAGTCTGACTTTTTTTCTTTTCATTCCACCGAAATGGCTCTTTCCAAAGTCTCTAGTGATTTATTTTTAGCAAAGTCCAAAGGCCTCTATTCTTCTTGACCTCTCCACAGCTTTTGATAATGTTGATCACTCTCTCCTCCTTGACACATTATCTTCTCTGGGTTTTAGAGACACTATACTTTCTTGGTTTGCTTCTTATCATTCAAATCGTTCTGTTAGTGTTTGTTCACATGGTTCCTCCTCTTCTGCCATTCCCCTCTTAGTTGGCAGAAGAGGAGGGTCTGTTCTAGGACCTCTTCTTTTCTCTCTCTATACCCAGTCCCTCGGTGCACTCATCTCTTCCCATGATTTCCACTATCATTTTTACGCTGTTGATTCTAAAATCTCTGTTTCCTCACCTGATATTTCTCCTGTATTCCAATCCTGTATCTCAAGTTGTTTGTCTGACGTCGCTGCCTGGATGTCCCTCTGCTGTTTGAAATTGAACGTGGATAAAACTGAGCTTCTTATCTTTCTCCTAAGCCTTCCTCCCCCTTCCTCCTTTCTCTATCACTGTCGATAATACTATACTACAACCTGTCTCTTCAGTCATTTTTGACTTCTCGCTCTCCTTCTCCTTTCACATTCAACAGATTGCTAAAACCTGTCGTTTCTTTTTGTTTAACATTAGCAAAATTTGGCTCTTCCTCTCTGAAGACCCTTATTCTCTCCTTAATTATCTCCCATCTTGACTATTGCAACCTCATTGCTGGTCTTTCTCAGTCCCACCTGTTTCCTCTTCAATCTGTTCAGAACTCTGCAGCACAACTGATTTTCTGCCAGCCACGTTACTCTCATGTGACCTCTCTATTGAAATTGTTTCACTGGCTTCCCTTTCGGTTCTGTATTCATTTCAAACTACTTCTCCTAATCTTTAAAAGCATTCACTCTATGGGCCTTCATTATCTTTCCTCTCTCCTCTCTCCCTATTCCCCCCCCCCACCCCTTCATGAACTCTGCTCCACCTCTGGTCTCCTTCTCTCTATGCCCTTCTCTTCTAACTCTAACTCCAGACTTCGATCCTTTCACATTGCTGCTCCTTATGCCTGGAATAAGCTTCCCCTATCTGTGCATCAAGTCTCTTCCCTCTCCCTTTTGAAATCCTTGCTAAAAACATACATTTTTTGAAACCGCTTTCAGACCATGATCTTTGTTTTCCTTGGGTCTCCTCTTCCCTTTGACTTCATGCTTCTTGTATTGTCACGTCCGTTTGTCTTTCAGATTGTGAGCTCTTTGAGCAGGGACTGTCTTTCTCTGTGTTTGTACAGCGCTGCATATGCCTTGTAGTGCTTAATAAATAAATAACAACAATAATTGCTCTTGGCAGAATGGCTATGAAGGACCTAGACAAGATTCTCGAGATGTCTCTTTCCATATGAAGATTTGACTTGTCCAAGCCGTGGTATTTTCAATAACGTCATATGATGCAAAAACTGGACAGTGAAAAAGATGGACAGGAAGAAAACTGATGCCCTTGAATTATGGTGCTGGCGAAGAATACTGTGTATACCATGGACTGCCCGAAGAACAAACCAGTTAGTACTAGAGGAGATCAAGCCTAAGCTTTCTTTAGAAGCTCAGATGATAAGACTTTGACTTTCGTGCTTTAGACACATCATGTGAAGAGAGAGATTGTTAGAGAAAGACATCATGCTTGCAAAGTTGAAGGTCAAAGCAAAAGAGGAAGGCCAGCAATCAGATGGATTAATACAATAACAGCAGCTATGGATACCACTCTTATCAACAATGAGCTGCCTGACGGAAGACTGAACACATTTTAGAACAACTATCCACATTTTAGGAAATGACACTGAGTCTACGGCACTTAACAGCAACAACAATCATGTATGTTATTTTGTAATCTGCTTAAGTATTTTTGAGCAGAATGTAAATGCTTTTAACTAAGAAAATAAGTAACATGAATTTCAGGTTTTCAAATGGAGTCATAAATAAAAAAATGAAATTGTATCACTTTCTATCATTAGTGCGCACTATGGCTCAATAGTGTGCACTACTGAGCAATAGTGTGTACTATCTGCACATACATACACATATGCAAATTGTGTGTACTATTAATATTTCCCCCAAATGAAAACAAAACAAAAAAATCCCACAAACAATACAGGAAAATAAACAAAATTAAGATTTTTGGCTTGCACACCCTTTCTCGACAGCAGCACCAGACCTAAATGCACAAAATGTTTTGAAGTATAAAAATAAATGGCTAGAATCCTTTTGCAATATTAAACTTGGACAGGCATGCCAACGAGCAGACGGAATGAGTGAGTCTCATCCTGTACCAATAGGAAAGGAAGCAATAGAAATTGCAAAACAAGAAAAACTTTCCCTTAAAAAAATTAGATCAGAAGACAAGGAAAAACAAATGGCAAATGCACAAATACTGTACACTGAGAAATACAAAGTATTACTCCAGGAACCATATGTTGATTAAATGTGGACACATGAATGGTTAAGGAGAGATGAACTGAAACCTAAGGATGAGAGATGGATAGTTGCAGCCTGAGCAGTAAATTATGGACACAAATGCCTAGAAAAAAATGGTTAAACAGATGTAGATTCTCTAAGAAAGAGCTGGAAACAATTGTTAATCTCGTATCTGCTTGTGAGGTTTTGATGGCAGAAAATTTCTATACAGAAAGGCACAATAATATAGAACATCTCATCCATTGAAAACTGTAAACACTACAACATCACTGTACCATAAAACTAGTAAGATCACAGCCCTAAGAGAATTATGAAGAGGTTGTGATCATTCCCATTCTAATCGATAAAAAGCTGAATGCAAGGAATTTGAACATAGTGGCATAATACAGGGATGTAGCTGATAATAGAGACCTTAGAGCTAGTGCAAATGTCCATGCCTATATTTTGCAAGTATGCATTTACTGTAAATTATGATAATTTAAAATCAATATGCATATCTCTACACTCTTCCCATGCTGTGACCAGGCTTGGGGTTTGCATGCCAAATATTTTCCTTTTGTTTAGTTTTCTGTGTAGTTTATAGGATTTTTCATTTTATAATATTTTTTTTTTCATTTCAGAGATATCATCAATAGTGTGCCCAGTTGCTCAATAGTGCACCTCATTGAGTGATAGATAGTATTGTTGAGAAGTGGTGAACATTGTTGTACAATAGTGCCCACTATTGCTCTATAGTGTGTCTATCAAGCAATAAGGCACACTATTAAACAATAGACAGATGATACAGGAAAAAGAAATCCTGAAATTTTGGGGAGGTTTAGGCCCACATTGTTTGAAAGAAAAAACAGTTCCATAGCCCAAACTCCACCCATGTGCATGCCCAACAGAAGAGTATGTACCTTCAAATTAAGGCACTTTTACATTGAGCGTTATTTTATAAGAGGCCATTTTGTATGTGTGTAAGCTTGTACATGCAAAAATTAGTAAAATAGCTCCATTTAAGTGCCTCCCTTCACTATTAAGGGCTGATTCTAGATTGTATGTGTGGACAGTTACATACCAGAAAAATGTATAAGTCTCTGTTCTCAAGAACTTACACGTGAGATAAGACACTTATGCTCGCTTTGGGCTATCACTGTCTTTCAGGCACAGGGGCTAAGTGGATAGTATCGAAAATTGCTACTACCCGCTTAGCCTCGGCGGCTGCCGCCATGTCCAAGCAAACCCAGATTTTCACTTCTGGGTTAAGGGGGTCGTCAGGCAGGCTATGCGCTGATATGGTGCATAGCCTGCCCACCTGGAAATCGTGCACATACTTCATAACTGCACTCGGCTCTGCCCAAAATACCCTCCTATGGATGTCTACACATGATGTGCATACAGTGTAAGTATGAACAATCTTGTTTATCCACATCAGAGGCATTGCTGGCAGTGGGCACATGGACTCCATGTCCAGCGTCTCCTGAGCAGTGCCCTTAATCACAGTTGTCATTTGAGCGAGTTGGTGGTTCTGTTCTTCTTGCTTTTCTGATTCTCTGCTGCACTCACAATCACCCAGGCCAGCAGCAGAAGAGCGCAATCAGGTCAACTCCTGCTGCAGAGCCAATCTCATGCTAAGAAGCACAATATCTCATGGTTCTTATCACGGGACTGGCCCCGCGGCCGAAGGAAATGATATGCAGTTATATGCTGCTCCTTCTGATGGACCCAAAGGTGATGAGGATCACCGAAAGATACTGCATGCAACAGCAAAGGGAAGGAATGTATTTGAAGGGGAAAGAGCCTGGGAGGGGCAAAATGAGAAGGGGGAAAAAAAAGCTTCTAGGACTAGGGAGGTGTGAAGGGAAGAATATCATCTGGAGAGAGAGATAGAGAGGAGGAGAATGAAAGGGCATTTGAAAGAGGGGAAGATTATCTAGAAGAGGGAAGAGGTGATAAGAAAGGCAAGAATCTGGAGAGAGAGTGAGCAGGTGTAAATGAAGTGAGTGTCTACAAAGGGGAAAGAGTACTTGAAGGGAAGTGGCAAGAAGAGGAAAGAGTGTTTTGAGGGGGAAGGTGAGAAGGGGGGAAAGCATTTAGATGGAGGGAGGGAGGAGGTAAGAAGAGTGTGTGTGGGGGGGAGGAGGGGAATATCTGGAAGGAGGTATGCAAAGAATCGGGGCTGGATTTAAGAGTTTGTTGCCCATAGGGAAGACCAGATAGCACATTGCAGTTAAGGGTGCATGTGTGCTAGAGATGATTGGAGAGCTAGAAGAGGAAGGTCATAGTGCTCCAATGGCATTATTTTGAAGCAGCAATTTGAAAGTATTTCAAACCAGACATAGTACTGAAACCGTGATCACAGCCTTAATTAGTGAAATTCATAGTTTCTTAAATTCAAGTGGAGCTGCTCTGGTGGTTTCTCAGGACCTTCCACCAGCTTTTGATGTTGCTGACTCCGCTCCTCTTCTGAACCATTTTTCAGCAGTAGAGATCAAAGGCCACATTTTAAACTGATTTCTAACTTTCTTTCAAAATTGTACTTTTAAAGACCTCACTGGTATTAATTCCTATTCATTTTCCTTTGTCCTGTCTTCTGGTATTCCGCAAGGTTCAATGCTATCACCTTTCCCTTTTTTTTTTTAAATTTAATATTAATTGAATTTTACAATAAACCAAGGAAAACTTTGGAACATAAAAAACACATTCCATCATGTGCCACAAAATTATAACAGGAAAAACAGAAAACATTACTATAGCATCAACAAAATGTAAGAAGTCCACAAAAAGGAGGGATGCAAGAGTACAAAACCATGGGAAAATGGCAGAAAGGAAATATACAAGAAACAATGAGTAGGAAAGGTGAAGCACAAACAATAAACCCTAACATTTCCACAGATTTGCTTTGTAGTCATCTAGCATCTAGGAAGAAACTGAGTTGAGAGGGTTCGAAGAAATGTTAAGTCTTATTTTGATAGGAGAGCATACATTTACAGGGAAACCTCAACTGGAAGCTCACACCCAAAGCCTAAATGCAAAGGTCCAGAAACGTCTTCCTCCTAGTCTGCATCCACTTGAACACATCTGGGAAAATATGTATCCTACCTCCTAAAAAGAAAACATTGCACTTTTTGAAATAAAAATGTAATAACACTTCCTTATCTTGAAGAAATACAGATGAAACCAGTAAAATAGCCCTAGCTTCCACCACCTCAGTGGACTGTTCCAAAACTTTAGACAAGTTCACCAAGTACAAGGAATCAGACGAAACATCCACCAGAGGTGTCTGCTTTCTGCATAGCGTCTTTGAAACCCACAGGAGGAAGATAATATATTTTCTGAAAAGAAGGGATGCCAGATTTGGGATAACTAAAAATCTCTTTTAGAAAACCTACCTAGGTGAAACCAGAGGCATCCATAGAAAATTCAAAACACACCGATTTAATCTTCTATGCTGGTTTTCCAAGTTCTCAATTTTCTGAACCCCCCCCCCCAAAAAAAACCCCCAACCCAGTTAATCCTGAATCAATGTGCCATGTGTCTCCTGAAGCTGCTAAGCCTTGATCTCAAACCCTGTCTTTCACCCTTGCTGGGTCTCAATGCTCTTCTCCGGACTCTTCAACCATGATGAATATAAAGCTGAAGCATGGAGAACCCCAGCACATACTTTGTAAGTGGTCACCAAAGCATTACAAATAGAATCCAGGGTTACCTCCTTGGGACGATTCAATAGAGGTATGGTTGGGGAAACAGCCACCTAAGAATTAACATCCATCTCAAAAGCTCCAAGGGGCATCTGGAAAGTCACACTCACACCTGCAGGGGAAGCACCCCCAGTCAGGGCACTGATAGTTGCAGACACATCAGCCATCAACGATACAGACGCCATAGCAGAGGCTGACTGGGTCCAATGCCTGTACTGATGTCAAGCGCTCCAAACCCAGAAGCCACAGGTGTGGAAGAGAGTAGAAGGGCCAGCCGGGCTCAATGATACTTCGCTGCCCAAACCGGGGCTCTCCCCAGCCACAGTAGCAGGTATGTCTGGTCTTTGCCTGCATGTAGATATCAATGATATGCTGCCCCACCAGCAATGCTTTGGGCGTGGAGGGGATACTATCCATGCCCTTAGTTTTCCATCTATCTAGGTGGTGTTCTGGATCCTTGATTATCTTTTAAAGAGCAAATTGCATCCACAGTTCGAGCTGCATTTCTCATCCTTTGGCTTATGCATTCAGTCTGTTTACAAAAGCACTGAATTATACAAGCTCTGATTTCATCTTGCCTAAAATAATGCAACTCAATCTACTGTGGACTGATGGTCTCTGACCTCACGAATTTACAGTCAGTTCAGAATACTGCCATTAGGTTGCCATATAGTGCATCCAAATATGATCATATAGCATCTTTACTGTACCAGAATCATTGGCTACCTATACAGTATGTTATTGATCTCAAATGAAGATTCTTAGGCTTGCACACAAAGACTTCTTTAGTTACACCATACGTCTTAGTCCAAGTTCTCCGCTGCCAGAATTCAAGCTTGATGATGTGCCATCAGTTTCCCGGTCAAGATTAGAAACTATGCATTGTTCTTCTGTTTTTTTAACTCTATCCCTCTGAGATTCAATCCAAACTATATCTGTACTGAATCACCCTATAAAAAGTTTAAAACAATTGTAAAGACCTAGTTATTTGAAGACACTTTTGCTGGCTGGGTGTAACCAGCTTGGTGTATTGCCACAGGTAGCAGATGAGGGTTTTCTTGCCTACTCTCTGACTTTTATACTATCCCTTCTTTCTTCTCTTTTTGAATTAAATTTGAGTTCTCTTTTTTATGATTTTAACTTAGCAATTGAAAACTGCTTTGTCGCATCACCAGTGAAAGATGGCATAGAAAATTTAAATTAAACATCAACACAAATATGGTCCTAAAGAAATTGAGAGCAGGCTCCTCTTTGACCTAGATATATGGCCCTCAAAGGTTTGCACCTTAGACAGTTACCTATGTTGACTGTGCCTAAACCTGGGCCTGTAGATAATGTGTGAAGAATCTTGAGGGACTAAGAAGGGAAAGGGGGCAGTGTTGAGACAAATAACTATGGAACTGGTGCGAGTTTGAAAATGGAGTTGTGAAGGAGGTTTAAAGAGGGGGAATGAGAAGCTGGATAGAAGGAAGAAAGGGACTGGACACCAAGACAGACTGAATGACAGATAAGGGGCTAATGAAAGAAGGTAAATGAGTACAGAGAGTGGAAATGGGATACTAGGGTGCTAATAAAAGACAGAAGAGGAATAGGAAAATAAGAAAGGAGAAAGAGAGACAGAGAGAAATAGGGAAAGGGTTGAGATAGGGAGATGAAAATATGGTGGTTAGGAGACTAAAGAGAGTATGACGGGAAGAATGAGAGGTAAAATTTACTTATGAGCGGAGTGACAGAGAAGAGGGAAGTGAGGGAAAAGATGACAGGTTAAAAATAAACATAGCAAAACTGAAAAACAAACAATACCTTATGGTTGGTCACTATGAATGTACATGTTACATTTTATCTGCCATTTGAACATCTAGTCTTCCAATTTATCACGGTCCTCTTGCAATTTTTCAGAATCCTCTTGTGGGTTTTAACAACTTTGAATAAGTTTGGATAATCAAATTTGCAGATGAGACAAAATGATTCAGAGTTCTTAAAGCCCAAGAGGATTGTGAAGAATTGCAAGAGGACCTTGATAAAGTGGAAGCCTGGATGTTCAAATGGCAGATGAAATTTAATGTGGACAATGCAGCTAGGAAAGAACAACCCAAACTATGGTTACACAATGCAAGGTTCCACATTAGAAACCACCACCCAGGAAAAAGATTTAGGCATCATCGTGGATAACACATTGAAACCTCTCCACCCATTGTGCAGTAGCGGCCAAGAAGGCAAATAGAATGCTAGGAATCAGAAGGAAAGGTATGGAGAATAAAACAAAGAATATTATAATGACTCTGTATCGTTCCATGGTGCGACCGCATCTTGAATATTGTGTGGAATTCTGATTGCCATATCTTAAAAAGGATATAGCAGAATTAGAAAAGGTTCAGAGAAGAGCCATAAAAATGGTAAAGGGGATGGAAGGATACCCCTATGAGGAGAGGTTTAAAAAGTTAAGGCTCTTCAACCTGGAAAAGAGACAGCTGAGGGGAGATATGACAGAGGTCTATAAATTAATGAATGGAGTTGAACGGGTAAATGTAGATCGCTTCTTTATGCCATCAAAAAGTAGAAAGACTAGGGGACATGCAATGAAGCTACAGTGTATCCTGTTTAAGGATAATAAGAGAAAATATTTTTTCACTCAATGCATAATCAAACTCTGGTTAGTGTAGCCGGTTTAAAAAAGATTTGGACAAGTTCCTGAAGGAAAGGTCCATAAACCATTATTAAAGAGGGCCCAGGAAATCCACTGTTTGCCCCAATACAAGCATTGTGGAACCTGCGTGTCTTTTTGGGAAACTGCTAGATACTTTTGACTTGGAATGGCCACTGTTGGAAACAGGATACTGGGCTTGATAGATCTTGGTCTGACGCAGTATGGCATATCTTATGTTCTTAATTCTTTAAGATGGGGGCTCTACAAGTTTTCCAAGGTGTCTGAGAAAAGCAGTTGAGACCGCATAGAATGCCCGCAAGTTTTTTGATGTGCCTGGCCAAGATTACTTTCTATATCAGCAGGAATTTTACTTGCAGATTTCAGGTACTGCTATGGGAGCCACATTTGCTCTGTCTCTAGCTAACCTCTATATGCAATCCTTTGAGGAAGCATGGGTTTATTGTTCACCCTTTGCAGCCTATCTTTTTTTAGAATGGCGATGGTATATCTATGATATATTTCTACTATGGGATGGCTCAAAGGATTAGTTGCAGCAATGTTTCAATTACTTGAACAACTGTAATCCAAGCAATTCAGTTTGATATGCAATGCAACCAATCTATTACATTTTTGGATGTTGAGTGCAAAATGAAGCAAATTGACTAGAAATGACGATGTATTCTAAATCGACGGATCATAATACCTTTTTGATATACAGTAGTTTCCATTCTGCCCATTTGAGGGATAGCCTCCCTTATTCTCAATTTCTGCGTTATCAATTTCTGCGTTATCAATTTCTGCGTTATCAATTTCTGTTCATCTATAGCAGAATACCACTTGCAAGCGACTGGTTTAAAAAGGACCTTTCAAGAGAGAGGTTACCCTGATAGCGTTATCTCTAGGGTATACAAGAGAGTTTACAATAATCATCATGAATGGTTCTTGGGGCAGAATATGATGTGGCTACTTGTGTATTGCAATATTCATCTTTGTTTACACAAACTGTCTCTATTGAAGAGTGTTGGAGTATTCTCCAAGTACATCCCTGTTTTTATCAGCAGAAATTGAGAGTTTCATACAGTAGAAGGAGGAATTTACGAGATTATCTCTGCTCTGCAGTATTGCGATTGCAGTTTGAAAATTGCCCTGTTGGTCATTATAGATGTGGTAAATGTCGGATCTGTAAGATTACTGAAGAGGGTGCCAAATTTATCCAGTCTAATAAGGTCATAAGGTTTTTGGTATGTCTCATCGTGTGTGTCTTCTGTGTGGTATAGTCATAAGATGTCCATGCCAGAAAGTTTATGTCGGGAAAACTACCTGACAATTATGAACACAGCTGACAGAGCATAAGTATTGCTTACATGAGTAAAAAGAAGAAGCGCCTCTGGTTCAGCATTATGTACAGTTTAACCATAAGTTCACAGATCTACATTGTATGGTAGTGGACTCTGTACAGGATGATATCCGTGGTTGTGACCACAGTAAATTCCTGGTGCAGTGGGTGCAATGTTGGATATATGAACTGAATACTCTTGAACCACATGGACTGAATAATGTAATTGAATGGAAGGGCGATCTTAATGTAACCCCTCTCTCAGGACTGGTACAAAGGGGTTCACCTCTTTAAGGTACAGTGACTGGATAATAACGGTGCCTTTAAGGCCTCCTATTGATGGGATTTCCTTTTCTTTGCTGTAGCTCCTCCCTTTGAACTGTGATTGGTTGATCCAGTGTTTAAATGTTGTGTGAATGATGTCAGATGCCAATGCTGGAAATTCAGTGTATTTGAAGCTCTTGAGGCAGCTGATGATGAAAGCGAGGTTACTTACCAGTAACAGGGGTTCTCCGTGGACAGCAGGATAAGTCAGCCACACCTGGTGACGTCATCTGACGGCACCGAGATGGAAGAACTCTCTATAGCTCAGAAGGGCTTTTAGCCCTTCTGAGCATGGGCCAACTGGCCCCACCTTGGGTCCCGCCCCTAGCCGGTCAGTATGTCACTAGCCGGTCACTTCCGGTAGGGAGCAGGACTGAACTAGGCCGAAGGGCCAACCCTGATAGGGGAGGAGGGCGGGATGGTGTGGCTGACTTATCCTGCTGTCCACGGAGAACCCCTGTTACTGGTAAGTAACCTCACTTTCTCCTAGGACAAGCAGGATGAGTCAGCCACACCTGGTGCCTCCCAAGCTGAGTGTGCTGTGGAGGGGAGGCCCTGAAGAGGATGAAGGGAGCTGGAGACTAAGACTTGCTCAAATTTTATTATGAGACTTTGTTCAGCCTCGTGGCTTCTTAACAGTGATTACATTCGTGTAATGAACGACACTTGTAAACCATACAACACTTGTAAAAATACCATACTAACAGAGGTAGTGTAGCTAACCGTGATAGTGCAGGTAACAAAGTGCAGGCAACAGGGCAGTCAAACAGTGCAAATAGTGCAAACAGTGCAACGGTGCAGTCAGTGCATGTAAACAGCGGAACGCAGATAGTGGGACTATTCTGCGGAAGCCCCTGCATTGAAGGGCAGTGTCTCTAGGCTTCTACTCCTTGCGAGAGCCGCGGCGGTGGTTAGAATTGCCTATCCAAAAACAGAGTCACAGCCCACTATCCTATCGAGGCAGTAGTGTCTTTGAAAGGTGTGGGTGGAGGACCAGGTTGCGGCCTTGCAGATATCCTCTGTGGGTACGCCGCGCAGGCTGGCGATAGTGGTCACCATAGCTCTGAGCTGATGAGCATGAATCCTTGGTTGTTCCTGTGTCCCAGCCTGTTTCAGGCAGAAGGAGATACATGTCGAGATCCATGTGGATAACGTCCGCTTGCCAATTGGACGGCCTGGTTTGTTCGGGTCACAGGAGACAAACAGCTGTGTTCCTTTTCGTAGAGAATTAGTCCGGAGGAGGTAGGTGCCTAGTGCCCGGACACAGTCTAGAGTGTGTAGTCGCTGCTCCTCAGTTGAGGAGTGAGGTTCAGGCAGGAAACAGGGGAGTTCAATCTCCTGATTGATGTTGATGGGAGAAGGCACTTTTGGCATAAATTTGGGATGTGTCCGTAATGTAGCCTGGTCTGTGGTAATGATGGTGTAGGGCGGGTGGGACACCAGGGCTTGTAACTCGCTGATCCTCCTGACTGAGGTGATGGCTACTAAGAACACAGTTTTCCATGTGATATACTTCAGTTCTGCTGAACTTAGTGGCTTGAATGGGGGTTGCATTAGCTCATGGAGGACAATGTTGAGGTCCCAGTGGGGTACAGGATCTCGGATTTGTGGTCGTAAGTTAACCAGTTCTTTCATGAATCTTGCAACTATCGGCAGCTTTGCAATGGTGTTGCCACCATCCTGATCGTGAAATGCCGCAATCGCAGAGAGGTGAACTCGAATGGAAGTCACTTTCAGTCCGCTGTGGAATAAGGAGGTGAGGTATTGAAGTACTGCTGGTACTGGGCATGAGAACGGGTTAAGGTGGCGTTGTGAGCACCACGTGCTGAAGCGTTTCCATTTAAGGCCATACGATTTTTGAGTTGCAGGCCGCTGTGCCTCGAGAACCACTTGCTGAACTTCTCTGGACAGGTCGAAGAAGGCTAATGTTAACCTTTCAGTTTCCAGGCTGTAAGAGCAAGGGTCCTTAGATTGGGATGGAGACAGTTCCCTTGCTGAGATGTGATCAGGTCTGGGATCAGCAGAAGTCTCACCGGGTTTTGCAGCGCAAGGCGCGTAGGTAGGGGAACCAAACCTGGCGTGGCCAGTGAGGTACAATCAGGATGGCCTGTGCCTTTTCGGCGATGATGCGCTGGATGGTCATCGAGATGAGGGGAAATGGGGGGGGGGAAGGCATATATCAGAGACCACTCCTCCCATGATACGTTGAATGCATCCGAGGCGATGCTGTGGTTGGAGGGGCGCTTCGAACACAAGATGGCGCACTTCTTGTTGTCCTCGGACATGAAGAGGTTGATCTGCGGATGACCCCACCTCTGAAAAAGTGAGGTGGTTATGTGGGGTTTGAGTGACCATTCGTGTGGATCCATTTGGCGACTGAGTCTGTCCGCTAGGTCGTTCATTGTCCCAGGCAGGTAGGAGGCCCGCGGGAGGCAGTGTCTGGAGAGGGCGAAACTCCAGAGCCTGAGGGCTTCCTTGCAGAGGTAGTGGGACCCCGTCCCTCCTTGTTTGTTGACATAAAACATGGCTACTTGGTTGTCTGTCTGCAGGAGAACCGTCTTCCCTTGAATGAGGTTCTGGAAGGCCTTGAGGGCATAGAAGAGTGCCCTGAGCTCCAGCAGGTTTATGTGTAGGGAGCGCTCTTGTTCCGTTCAGGTTCCCTGGGAGCGTAGTTGCAGGCAGTGGGCTCCCCAGCCTAGTAGTGAGGCGTCTGATGTGATGATGAGTTGGTGAGGTGGTTGTTGTAGTGGGCGACCTTCTGCCAGGTTTCCGGCCTGTGACCACCATAGCAGGGAGCGGTTTACTGCAGTGTCCATGGGGATGCGTGATGAGAGTGGCTGGGTATGCTGATTCCAGTGGGAGTGCAGATGCCACTGCAGGTGGCGCATTTGTAATTTTGCAAGAGATAGAACCTGGGTTGATGCTGACATGTGACCCAGAAGTTGGAGTATGCTCCGTGCGGATGTCTGTTTGGTTGCGGAGAGATGCATAGCAAGCCTGGCGATAGTGTCCTTCTGGTGAGTTGGGAGGAACGCTTTTGCCAAGACCGTGTCTATCATGTCCCCGAGGAACTGCGTGGGGACTAGGTGTGATTTCTGGAGATTTATTCGAAAACCTAGCAAGGACAGTAAGCTGATTGTGCTCTCGATCGCGGTGCTTGTCTCATGCAATGATGTGCCCGAGACTAGCCAGTCGTTCAGGTATGGGAACACACAAATGTCTTGCTTTCCTAGGTATGCAGCAGCTACCACTACGCATTTGGTGAAGAGCCGGGGAGAGGCCAAAAGGCAGAATTCTGTATTGATAGTGGTTGTCCAGTATCTGGAAGCGGAGGTATTTCTGATGCGCAACATGTATCGGGACATGTGTGTAGGCATTGTGTAGATCTAAGGATGCGAGCCACTCTCCTGGTTATATGAGTGGAAGAATGGAGCCCAGGGAGTACATCCTGAATTTTTCCTTTTTCATGTACTTGTTTAGTCCACGTAGGTCGAGGATAGGGCGAACTCAGTCCGACTTCTTGGGGACTAGGAAGATCCTGGAGTAGAAACCCGTGTTGATCTCACTGAGAGGTACTGGTTCTATTGCTCTCGCGGTTAGTAGCGAGCATACCTCTGAGGAGAGGGCCAAGAAGGATGGTGGCAGAAAGGTGCAGGCTGGTGGTTTGCGTTGAGGGGGTGGGAAGGAGAAATTGATACTGTATCCCTCTGAAATTATCCTTAGGACCCATTTGTCTGTGGTGATGGACTCCCACATATGTAAGAAGGCTGTCAGCCAACCCCTGGTGGGTGGGTTGGCTGTGTGGGTCCCGACAAAAGGAAGGATTGGATTTTTCCAGCATTAGACAGTGTGATTTTTTGCTGCTTTCTGTCCCGCTGGCGGGTTTGGGTTGGTAGGAGTTATGGTATTGCTGTTTATATCGAGGGCTTGCCACTTGTGGTAGGAGCTGTAGTTGATACGTTTTGAGTTACCTTTTTGGTGGTAGTTGTAGTTGCGGTTGGGGGAGGATGGTAGTTTTCATTCCAGACCTTCATCTGCTAATGTCTGTAGGGTGGCGCAGTGATCCTTCATGGCATTGACGGTGTCATCAACTTTTTCGCCAAAGAGGGTGTCACCCGCACAGAGTGCATTTGCGATGCGGTCGTGCATATCAACGCGAAGGCCAGAGGCTCGTAGCCATGCTAGCCACTGGGCAGATATGGCGGTGCCCGCGGTGTGGGTTGCAGATTTGAATACATCAAAGGCCGACCTGACTTGGTGTTTTGTGCACTCTTGTAGGTCTGCGATTGGCACAGCGATGGATGTCAGAGCCTCGGTGCCGAGTGAGGATTTTATCCTCTCGATGATGACATCCTGGTAAAGGGCGTGCTGTAGTTGGTGGGCTGCTAATGTTGATGAAAGCATAGCTCCCTGGAAGGTTCTTTTCCCGATATCATCTAGAAGTTTTAAGTCCTTTGTAGGAGGGCTATTCGTGTGGGTTTGCGCTGACTTGACCCTTTTAAGGGCAGACTCAACCACTATGGAAGTGTGCGGGAGTTGGCTCTTGTCGAAGCCTGATGTTGGCTGTACCTGGTATTTGGAGTCTAGCTTCTTAGGGACAGCCGGGCCAGTTGCTGGATTCTGCCACAGTTTTGCCTGGTTCTCCCTCAGCAGAGGGTGAATTGTGAGGAGTGTGGAATTCTTTGGGGTCTCCAGGAATTTTAGTGCCACCTGAGTTTCCAAGCGTAGGTCTGTGAGCTGCAAGGTGGCAATTCCGAGAGCAGAGGTGACCTTCCGAATAAATTTAGGATAGGTTAGGTCTTCAGGGTTGGTCGGTGTAGGGTCCGATGCCGTGTTAGCATCCGGCGATGCAGTGCTGTTAGCCTCTGGCAAAGCTGGGGTCTCTTCCAGATGAGGGGGTTCCTGGGAGATGACGTCCTCCTCTTCGGTCGAGATGGAGTCCCCGGGGTTGTGTTTACTGAGGTCCGTGTGTTCGTGGGGTGCCAGGTCCCCGGAAGGTAGGGGGCAGGTAGTCTCTGGCGTTTCCTGAGCCCTAAGGTTTGCAGACCATTTATTGAAGCATTCCGAGAAGAGTTGGAAAAAATCATTGTGAGCTTGGAGTCCTACCAAAGGGGGCGCCTGAAGAGCTGCCACTGGGGGGGCGGAGGGAGAGGCTGCCCAGTTCATCTCTTCTTCCCTGGAGAAATTGAGCATATTGTGCCTGGAGAGCATCTGTGGATGTCCTGGAGATGAGGTCCCATGTGAGTCTCTGCGTCTGCTGTGCTTGTGTTCCTCCTGACTGGAGCAGGAGCTGTAACTGCGATGTCTGTGTCTGTGCGAGGGCCGGCTCCGATGTCTGTGCCGGTAGCTGCATCTGGCCCTTTTGTGTTTTCTGCTGTTGTGGAGTCCCCCAGGAGAAGTGCTCCGTCCGCTCTGATGTCGGCGCTGAGAGTGTGAGCACGATCGGGTCCGTTGCCAGCTCCATGAGGCGGAGAAGGACTCCATCGGGGCTGGAGAGCAGGAACCAATAGAATCCGGGTGGGTGGAGCTGGTCGATGCAGTCCCAAGGGCAGGGAGATTCATCGGAGCTGAGCCGGTGCTGATCTCTACAGGAGGGGCGGAGCTTGAAGCGGATGGACGAATCACATTTGAAGGGGTGGAGCTTGCGACCGCTGATCGAATCACAGCAGAGGAAGGACCCTGAGTGTTGCTGGGAACAAGATGGTTGCCTCCTGCTGAGCTCCGTGTGCTGGATCCCGGGAAGGCTTCGGTGGACGGAGAGCAATGGGGATGCCCGCTGTGGACAGAGGCCGGCTTCAGCATACTCTAGGGTGCCTCGGAAGGCTTCAGGCACGTTTTGTAGGTAGAGCTTTTGTGCTTACCGGCCTCGTTTCCCCGGTGAAAGTGCTGGTCGCGTCTGGGAGACTTAGACTGCTCCAGGAATTCTTGGAGAGCATGTCACTGTGATTTTCACACTCTGGGTGACATCTTGGCACAGAGGGGGCAGTCCTGCACCGGATGATCCTTACCCAGGCAGCGGAGGCACATCTGGTGGGCATCGGAGAGGCTCATCTTCCTTGAGCATGCTGTGCATTTCTTGAATCCTGGTTTTGGCATAGTTGCAGGTAAGATTGTAGTTAAATTCGTTGTAATCAATGGAGAGAGAGAGAGATCCAAGGTGGAAGAAGTGAGAGAGAGATCGATGCAAGGCGGAAGAAGTGAAAACTGGGCCAGTTGGCCCATGCTCAGAAGGGCTAAAAGCCCTTCTGAGCTATAGAGAGTTCTTCTGACTCGGCGCTGTCGGATGACGTCACCAGGTGTGGCTGACTCATCCTGCTTGTCCTAGGAGAAACAAGGATCTTTGTTGTGCATTGTGATGGAGTTTATGCGAAACTCCCCATTCCCCACAGGGACTCTCCAGAGCCAAGGCCAGAACTGGTAAGAGCTTAAACCCTAGTCTCTTTAAGAGAATAGGCTGGAGAATGCCTAGGGAGGGTGTGGCCCAGCCCCAAGGTTTAAACCAGGAAGCAGAAGACCTGGAGGAAGAGAGAGGAGTCTGGGGTTCTGGAGCATACCTGAAGACTACCTACCTGTAAAAGAGGGCCGGCGGTGGAGGTAGGAAGCATTTGAATTTATTACTGTCTGCTCATTCTTGTTGCTTGAGTTCTACTTGATTGGAGAGACTTTTGCTGGGTTGTGCTGTCCTAAGTGAGGAAACTTTGAGGAGCTGGTTTTGTTTGTTTTGGAAGTACTGTCTGTGTTGGAGCAGCCTTCAGCTATTCAGTAGAGTAGCCCTGCTGAGTGCAGCTAAGGACTTGTTATAGCTGGGAAGGCCTAGGGCAACAGAGGGTTTAACTCTACATGTGCCTAAACCCAAGGAGGGCCAGGGCAGTTGTCTGGATGCTTGTCCCCAAATAAAGTATATTTTCTTTAAACCTCTTGGCTGTGGAATCTTATGTCATATCTCATGCTGGCCACATCTACCACAGGCATTTATTAAAAATGAAGGCTTTCTGTGAGGCTCTTTGGATCTAAAGATGACTACAGATAAGTGATGACAATGGTTTTGCTTTTGATGAAGTTTTTGAGTTATTCCTGCTTGCTGTAAGATCGTGAATGTTATTGAAAAGAGTGCGTTTTGACTATTTTTCTGATTAATAAGGTAAAAGAAGAAGAAAGGATAAGGAATAAAATTCAAGAAAAAAATTAAATCAATGAGCTGCATTCTACTTATAACTTTTATGAGAAGCTATTTTTAGACTGGTGATGTCTGTATAAACACCATATCCCCTGTGACAAGGGATTTATCCATTGTCTCGCAAAGGGACAGATAATAATACTGAAGTCTTTTTTCTCATCATGAAATTATGTTGCAACTTTAAAGTATCCTTGAGAAAGCCGCCTTTTGATTTCCCATTAGCGATTTTTTTTGTACTGTCTAGGGAAAAATAAATGCCAGAGACAAAGGTCGTCATGAAAGAGAAGAACACAGGAGGGGAGAAAAGAAATAGAAAATAGACCCTGGAAAAAGAAGACTGACAGAAGGAAAGTGGAAGAGGGAGGCTGGGAAGAACCCAATTAGAGAAATAAAATGCCTATATAACAAAGAAAAAAAAAAGCTCTATTTTCAAAATTTAGGAATTGTGATATGCCAGCTGTCAGAAATATGCATATCTTATTTTTCTTTTTTTTGGTATTTTGCAAAGGAGAAAGAGGAATGTAGTGTTTGACTTCTTGGAGATTCCATTTCAGATTTTGCATGCTTCTGTGGGGTATGTCTAATAAAGTGTGTTAAGGATGCCTCCTTAACATCTCCTTAACATACAAAATCAACAGCGTTATGATCCCCTGTGGGCATTAATGGCAGGGGCAAGGAGGAGGTGTTCCTACGGAAAGGGCGTTAGCAGCTGGTTAGCAGGCCTTAAAGGGATAGAGACATTAAAGGGCAAATATGCAGGTTAAAACGTGGCATAAGGGATCCTATCTAGACTTCAGAGCTGAGGTGCCGAATGGGAGCAAAGGGAATAAGTGACGGACATGTCACAGCCATATGTCCTATACATATTAGACAATGAGTGGAAGGATAATGTGGGAGGCATTTGGCATGTATCAGTGAGGGATGCTCATGCAATCTGCTGGGATGTCAGTGGGTGGAAATGAAGTGGATATGAGGGTGCCAAGGAGGAACGACCATGGCTGCAATGTAGGCATAGCAAGAATGACTGGGCATGAGTGGTGACCTGCACGTCCTCTGCAGGTAATGTGTGTGTGATACGTCCTAAGGAGTAAAGTGGCATGGTGTGAGCCAGGATATATCAGCTGTCAGGAGAACACATGAGTGATCATGATGCCTATAGGGAGTTGGATGTGCTGAATGATGCATGGAGGTGGAAGAGAGTGCTGTATGGCCTTGCTGCCCCAATGTACTCCTGATGGAATTTGGCAGTCAATATTGTGCACATGGATGTTTTTGTGGGACAAATCATTTTGGCATTTTATGCTACATTACACATCACACAAAAAACAATATTCTTTGTCAGTATGACAAACCAAGCATGCAGGATAATGCATTATTCAGGTCTATAGCACTGAGGTCTGAAGTTTGAATCCCAGCAGGAGGAGGAAATGGAGAATGTCATAGTAATTCCCTTGTCATAATCACAGAAAGGATGGACAATAATCATGGCTTGACAGATGCAGCAGGTCACCATAGAAAGTTCAGTGCTATGTGTCTACACCAGGCTTCTCTGGGAATGGCTTGGCATGGCAGTAAGTATGAATCCAAACAAAACTCTTTGTAGACTCACCCAGATCACATAAACAGATATTGCAGCTGTCCCTCATTGTGGTGCCACAGTACAAAGCACTGCTGCCACATCTGACAATTATCCATACATTCCTCAAGGACAGGAGGTAGGCTATGGGGAGGGGCATAGAAGCAGCACCTCCTGTTTGAAGCACTGTCATACACAAACAGGGTCACATGCCAAGAATAGGGGAGGAAGTACAGCAAAATGTTGTATAGGATGGTCTGAAAGTATATGATGAATGCCGTCAACAGCTATAGTATGGACTAGGAACTGCATGTGACTGGCCCACATTGTGAAGGCTGCGCTCAGAATCATGACACATGTGTTGGCCCAAAGTCCCAAACCACACAAATGAGCCAAACTCCTCCAATACCTTTTCTTAGGCACAATAGGCCCCCTCCCCATGATCACTATAATGTTGCCATGCCTCCACTGCTGGTGCTGCATCTGCAGATATGTCAGTCATGTCCCTATCAAGAACACAGAGCCCATAGGCACGTGTGCTAGTACAGTGACAAACTGCCCCATACAGCAACGGCTGAGTGTTCAGGACTTGCCACTGGCCATAGTCATTGTATGTAAGTTTACTAGATGTCTCCAGGGATGATTGCTGATGTTGTGGAATAGAATTTCAACCTGTCCCTCAAGTGTACTATGGAATGAGACAATGAACCGTATGTCTGCTGCAAACCTGTCACATGCTTTTGCCATGATCTGGGAAGGAGAAGATGTAAAAAATGACCTTACATGTGGAAGAAGAGAAACCTGTAGTTTAAAAAAAAATAGAAAACATTTACAGAGTAATACAATCAACTTTGAGTATAGATGTTAGTTGATTTGTCAGACTCAAAAGGCTGCTACAAGCTGTGATTAATATCTTGAATGAATACCACTCATATTGCTCATCAGGAAATATAGGCATTTACACGTCCCTAACAAGGCAGGACACTCGCCCCTTTGAATCAGTCTGCCTGCTCAGATGTCCCTGATCTGACTTCCTAACTGCAGATAACCTCTGTTGTACTGTGTGTGATAAATACTTGCGGTGCCACGTCAAACGACATCTGTGTTGGTTTCACAGCTCACTCATCTGCTTTAATCAGCATACAGTTATCCAGATACATACTGCTATAACAACTGGGCAAGTAAATAGTCTAGGATCTAAGAACAGAACAGCCACATATGTCTATAAGCTGTATGCAATTGGGAAGTGCACTTGTGCAGATAAGGCTATGGCCACATGGGAGATGTTCCTCTGACAGGTCTACGCTCAGATTGTATGGTGGAACAAGGTTCCTCATATGATATAACACACCTGTCATCCACTTGGGTCTTTGAATTGATGTGAGTCTCATATTGCCAATATGGAGCATCTTAGAAAGTGATGAGCTGTGCAGGTGGCCATCTCATGAATAGGACTTGGCATCATATACTATATGTGATGGAGCAACAAATGTGCTGTCAAGGTTATTAATAAAGTACCCAGTCATGTCAAATTCATTGTCATGAATCTACTGGGTGAAGTTGCAGGACCCTTGGCAATGTGCTACAGCAGAGGCAAGAAAGTCTTGTGGTCAACAGATCTGATCGCAGTGTGCATATTTTCAGACTGAATGTCCTATTATAATTATAAGACATTTTGTCAATACATATGTGTCACTGGTCCATATCGGAGTTGCCACAATGGTGTAAGGATGCTATCCTGGTTATGTGGGTGTTTTGGCTCATTTGTTGCCCCAAAAATAGCTCCTGTGGCTCTCATATCCATGAAAACTGCCTTTCAGTAATGCCACAGAGGGAACTGCAGTGTAGCTGCACACTCCTCCCATCTCTCTCACACATCCCCTCCACACATGTGAATACACTGCTTGCCTGTCTCAGTTCCACAGTTCACCTGCTGTGGGCACATACATAGCTGTTGTCTAGGACATGTACTTTCATGCACTGTTAGCATGCCAATGTAACACCTGCAGAATGCATATGGGGCAGACATGAGCTATGTGTGCACCTTACATGTCAGTTGTGTATGGGACACCTCTGCCATGCAACAGCATGTGTTTAACACATGGCATTGCTACTTGCACTTGCCATGTAAAGGTTACCAGCAGCCTTGTGAAACAATGAAGTGCATCTATGACCAGCAAGGAATAATCACATGGGCCCAAGGTGCATGAGGTGGCCTCAGCACAATCCCTGGCTTCAAACATTGGGTCATCAAATGACATTGTACCCAAAAATCATCAAGAGAGGAACATAACCTTCTGCGATGAAAAAATTGACTCATAGGTAGACTCTGTTTTAAATGTCGTGGATAAGCACTTGTGTATTGGAGCAGTGTACTTCAATCCATGGATTTTTGAAAAATGGAAAACTCAAAAACACTGCTCATGAGGGTAATGAGTATATTCAAAAGAAGGAATTGATCTTGGAAAATTCTAGATTAGGATCCACAGTATTCAACTAAACAAATGATTTTAAAAAAGTAGAATCTCCCTGCCATATCAAAAGCATGTCATTGATATAGCGATGTAAAAAAAAAAAGAATATAGTCATCAAAAGGTGAATTCCCAAGCCAAGATTGTTGAAAACGGTCCACATACAAGTTGTCCATAATAGGGGCTATAGTGGCACCCATGGTCGTGCCCTTAACCTGTGACTTAAACATGAAAAACATTTTGTCAATGCCAAATGGGTAAGCTCCCATTAAAAAAAAATAAGTGGGGACCCTCTTATCAAATCGACAATCCAGGACAGAAGACACTACCTCCACTGCAGCAAATTGCAGAATATTAGTGTACAATGTTGATATATCTGCAGTCACAAGAAGAATGTCATCAAACGTTGGAACAGTCAAATCTTCTAACAATTGAATAACATGGGTAGAATCCATCAGGAACATTCTTCCTAAAGGTACAAAGGAATGCATCCAGGAGGGTGATGAAGATTTTAATGGATCTTAGCCAGTAAATAAAACACTGATGTGTTTGGATAAGCCATAGTCAAAAAAGCCCAAAGGCCAGAGCATCTGATACCATCAACCTCCTTTTTAAATTCCAATGTCAGATCACCCGATAACAGGACATAAAAAGATTAATCAACTGACATCGAGCTTCCTGATCATATGCATCCTTGTCCATAAGGACAACTGCACCATCTTTATCGGCAGGTTTTATAGTTGCCTTCGGGGAATTCTGGAGCTCAACTAAAGTTTCTCGTTCAGACTGTGGTAAATTAGATTGATGAAAAGAATCAGGCAATTGCTCCACTACCTGAACCATCCACTGGAAAACCAAAAAGCTAGGATCCACAGGACCCAGAGGTAGCCAATGAGAGGCAGGACAAAGACCAGTATCTGAAGGAACAGCAGTATCAGAATTAGCAAAAAAAAATTAGGCATAATCATAAAAGCCTAAAAATGTGCTAAGGCAATCAAAACTGTAAATTTATCAAAACAAGGAGCGGGTACAAACAAAAGCCCCCATTGCAACAAACATAATTAAGCAGGCGATGATTCTACTGAAGAAATGTTGCCCCCATTGCTATTCCATAAATCTGTAAATACTGTTGTTCAAACATGAAATAATTTTTAGTTAAAACAAACTGTAGAAGCTGTTTTTTTCAACAGCTTCTACAGTTCATTTTAACTAAAAATGAGTTCATGTTTGAACAACAGTATTATTTGCAGATTTATGGAATAGCAATGTGGGCAACAGTGGCCCCCTCAGTGGCTACATTATAATTAGAAGATTTTGAAACATTTTTTGTGTACATCTCAGTGTGGTTTGCCCATGTTTTATTGTCGGTCAGATTCTTGGATGATATTTTTTTTCCTCTGGAAAGGTACCGAGCAGGATTTACAATTATTTTTACAATGATTGAATAATCAAAAGATTAGTATTAAATTTACTATGCATTTTCATATACAACAGCTTGACTTTTTTGATATGTTAATCTACAAGCAAAATAGTCATATACATACTGTGTTATATAGAAATTCTGTTCAAAGAAATACTCTATTACAATATAATAGTTATCATCCTCAGGCTCTGAAGATGAGACTTCCATATCGACAATTCCTCCATCTTCCATATCGACAATTGCTCCACTTTAGAGGAATACAAATTTCATGCCAAGGATCTGTTTTTATGACTACGAGATAGGGGTTATCCTTATCAGATGTTGTTTAAAGTCTTACAAAAGAACACGTGTTACACACCGAGAATGGCTATTGGATGATAAGACTGTTTTTTTGGCTCTCGGCTTAAATTCAGATTCAAATTTGAATGCAAATTTGGTTTCATCTTTGGAGATGGCAGTGGGAGATGAGGAAAAATTTGTGGGAGTGCTCCCATTAATGCCATTATCCTATCAGGTCATGCGGATATTGAAGATACATTGCGAGATCCTTAATCTTCATGCTTGTTTTCAGAAAAAGTTGCAAATAATACTGTTGTTCAAACATGCAATAAGAGTTTGTTCTGAAGGAAAGCATGCCTATCGGTTGATTTATTCTATCCTATCAGGGAGGAGCCATGTGAATTAATACCTCGGAGTCACCTTAGACCAGCGACTAGACATGAAGACGCACATAAGCAATATAGCAAGAGCAGTATACCATAAGATCTGATCTCTCCGGCATCTACGCTTCCTGCTTGAACCGGATGACTTCCAGACAATCTATCAAGCACTGATCATACTGCATTTTGACTATGCAAATGTCATATTTCAGGGTCTCCCTCAATCCACTCTGCACCCGCTACAGCTCGCGATGAACTCAGCAGCAAGAGTTCTTCAGGGAGCATCCAGGAGGGACCACATAACGCCCATCCTGAAACAGCTTCACTGGCTCCCCATTCAAGGCAGGCTCACATTCAAAACCTTACTGCTGACTTTCAAAGCCATCAATGGGCTCTCCTCCTCATCCCTAACAGATCTCATAAAGAGCAACCCCCCTACCAGATCCAGAAGAGCAGCAGCGGTCAACACACTAATAATCCCGAAAGAGATAACCCAGTCCACCCAGGCAACAGTAAACGGAGCTTGCAAATTCTGTGCACCTAAATGCTGGAACACCCTCCCACCTAGCATCCGGGCAATCCCCAACTTAGTCCAGTTTAGGAAAGCGTTAAAACATCACCTCTTCCTCTTGTATTACCCAGAAGACTGTACCACCACAGCCCCAGCAACTAGCTAGCCGACGCAGTACAAATGAATCCTCTATATTAGTTTGTCAAGATGTAAATAGTTACCCAATATGTAAATAGTTACCCAGGTTTGACCCAAGTTCATGCACCAGTTCATTGTAAACACAGCTATAGAAATGTGTAAGTTTTGATGTTCTATGTAAACCGCACTGATGCGGAATAGCGCGGTATATAAGAGAATGTAAATAAAATAAATAAATAAAATAAATAACCAGCTGCCATGAGGGGAATCCATTCTGTTTGGAAATAAGGAGGCTTTTTTTCAATCGATGATGGTTCTTCCTATTGCTGAGCACTGATACAGATTATATAGGCTACAAAAAATGGAGCAACGCTGGATTTTTCATTTAAATAAAGTTATGACGCATGGACTGAATGCAGCTCTTGAATGGAACACTTTGTTTTCATAACCCTGAAAAATCGTGTAGGTTTCCATTTCTTTTTAACTCCATCATCCAATCATATGGCAGGGGTTCCCTTATTTTAGTGGGGTTTTCCCTTTCTATTGGTTGAGGAGTGTCTCATTGGTTCTTGCATCTTGTCATTCATTTCATAGTAGAGTTTGCAGTCAGACGCCACTTCTAAGCACTATAAAGGTTGCTGGCTGCCGGTTTTATCTCCTTGCTTCCATGACTGCAGGATAATATTTTTGCTTCAACCTGATGCAGGGTCATAATGTGTAGACCCGAAACGTGGCACGTTGTTGGCATGCTTCTTCCTGGAGCAGTATTGGAGCACCGGAGCATTTAACAAGTTCGGATAAGTGGCTGAGAATTCAGTTTTATATACATTTGATTAAAAGGGAGCGGCTGTCTCCA
This sequence comes from Ichthyophis bannanicus, assembly GCA_033557465.1. Taxonomy (NCBI): domain Eukaryota; kingdom Metazoa; phylum Chordata; class Amphibia; order Gymnophiona; family Ichthyophiidae; genus Ichthyophis; species Ichthyophis bannanicus. The sequence goes on from CM066033.1 coordinate 620,067,020, forward strand.
AGAGGGGGTGGTTTTCCCTTGCCTCCTCCGGTTTAGCGCTCCGACAAAAGAAGTTTATTAAGGTTTGAGTAAATACTCTTTCATTGAGGGAAAGTTTCTTTGGCACAGCGGTTGCATTACTGGGATCTTTTTTTGCTGTGAGCGTTGATACAAGGCTTAAGTGTTGGTTAGCCCTAAATGCAGTGCTGTGTTCACTGATTTGGAAGAAATCACTGATTTGGAAGAAATTCTGATGTCATGTGGATTTTCATTTTTTGGTGATTAGAAACACAGAAATTGGAATGAACTCTGCTGTTATCCTATGGGATTAAGAACTGAAAGAAGGTTTGATGGATGTTACACCTGGAATTAGTTTTTTTCCTATTCTACTATATTACAGTGACTCCATGAAAAGATTTTAAATTAGTCATAAAAGATAAGTGTATGGCACGTGGTTGTGTTCATGCATGTTTAATGGAATGGTTCACTGGGTTTGGGTAACCCTTTAATAAGTAAAAAGGAAAATTTGTTGCGAAAGGACAAATATTCCAACATTAAAGTGAAGGATCAGCTGTTTTCCATCTACTTTTTTATTGTTCTGAGGGATTTATTAGTCGATTGTGTGATTTAGGACATAATTATTGGCACCTCTATAAATTCAAATTGGTTTGAACAGAAGAACCACATTCCCATTGCAGTAAAATTAGATGCACATGTGATCAATTGTCAGTACTCACGTGATTTGAATCATGGCTCTAATGTTTAAAATGGCCACATTCACTTTCTATTCCATTTCCACAGTGGTAAAGGCAAGAGAGCTGCCTGAGATCATCAAAAAAGCCATCATCACCAAACATCAAACTTTATAAAGGGGTACAAGGCCATCTCCTAAGACCTTGGGATTCCTGTGTCTACAGTTCGCAACATTAAGAGGTTCTGTGCTCATGGAACTGCGAAGAACCCCCCAGGATGTGGTGGGAAGATGACAATTATTCCAAAAAGTCTTTGAAGATTAGTGCAAACTGTTGAAAAACACCACATACAACATCCAAACAGTTTAAGACTGACTTGGAGCAATTGGGAGTAGTCGTTTCAACTGGCACCATATGCCACACACTAAACAAAAAAAGGTTTCTTGGGTGAAGGCCAAGGAGGACCCCACTGCTCAAAGACAGACATAAAAAGACATGCCTGATCTTTGCCCAAACCCACCTTGAAAAAACGATCCTTCTGGGAAAATGTTCTGTGGACAGATGAAACCAAACTTGAACTCTTTGGCAATGCAGACCAGCAATACATTCACAAGCAAAGAAATTAAGCTTATAACGAAAAAAAAAAACCCCATCCTTCCACAGTTAAATATGGTGGAGGTTCCATAATGTTGTGGAGATGTTTTGTTGCCTCAGGAACTGGAGGCCTGGACTGCATTAAAGGAATTATGAAATCAGAGGACTACCAAGGTATTTTGGAGTGAAATGTGCTGAAAGCTAGGTCTGTGTCGAAGGTCATGGGTTCTCCAGCAGGACAATGACCCAAAACATATATTCAAAAATACAAAAGAATCGTTAAAAAGGAACAAATGGACTGTTTAAACTGGCCAGAAAGGAGTCCTGATCTCAGTCCCATCAAGAATCTTTGGAAAGAGCTGAAATCTGCCATCGGTAAAAGGAATCCTGGAAACATTCATGAGTTGGAACAAATCACAGTTGGAAGACTGGGAGAATCTACCAGCAGACAGATATATGAAACTTATAGATTGCTCCAAGAAACATTTGGAGGCTGTCATCACTGCCATGGATTGTGCAACCACTTATTAGTGAAGGGTGCCATTAATCCTGTCGAGGTTTTTTTTCTCAGAAATTACTACGTCAAAGTGCACAGACCTCTGTTTTTGGCTGTATACCTTTGAGCATACTATTAAACTATTATAATGACATACAGTCGGAATAGTTCCAATTATTTCTCAAGATATTGTACACAACATACCTAAAATGCAAGGGTGCCATTAATGTTGACCTCAACTGTACATAACTAATAGCACACAACTTCAGTGCCGGCTTTCTGCATCAACCCCATTCTGAGACAGTTGCAAACCCCACCTCGTGCCTGCCTGCAGCAATACATATACAGTATGGACTGCACTGGACACCCAGTACTGCATCTGCATAACAGAGACACAGCACCAGTATTTATCTCCTGTCTAATGGTCAAACCACATGTAAGGGCAATATGTCCTTCCCTTCCCTGTGCCTCCTAAGCCAAACAGTCCCAGAGGCAGCACATGTGCAAGGTGTGTGATCTATTGTGACCTGCTGTACACTACACAATACATACTTTTGTACATACACCAACGTCAAACCTCATTCATGACCATTGAGGCTGATGATGGCCCTTGGAAGGTCTATGTCATAAGAACATAAGATGTGCCATACTGGGTCAAACCAAGGTCCATCAAGCCCAGTATCCTGTTTCCAACAGTGGCCAGTCTAGTTCACAAGTACCTAGCAGTTTCCCAGAAGACACAGGTTCCACAATGCTTGTATTGGGACAAGCAATGGATTTCCTGGGTCACCTTTAATAATGGTTTATGGACCTTTCCTCCAGGAACTTGTCCAAACCTTTTTTATTTATTTTTTTTAAACTTTTATTTTCATTTTGCAACAAACAAAAGAAACAACACACCAAAAGAGACAAAACAAGTATACAATAAGGAAAAGTAAACCCATTACCCCCCACCCCGATGCTTCTTCTCTACCCGATTATATCAGCATGTGAGCGCTTCCAATTAACAGTGATTATACATCAAACGATCAAAAGAGTATCTACAATACAGCATGATCATGGGACAGAGATATATACAAAGTTAGACAGTCAGATGAGAGCATTTAGCAAAATGTACATAGTCATTGAGCATCTTCCATTGAGACCAATGAGAAGGAGTCTGAACGGAGGAAGCGAACAGACGAGGTATTTGTTCATATTTACTGTAAAGACAAGCATGATTCCACCATTCATTGGGGCTCAGATGGGAGCTAATTTTCCAGTATTACTTAATTAGGGAAATAGCAATGCCAAGCATAAAGTTCGAAAGGAGATAAGCCATTTTTGGGAGAGAGGGGATCCCCGCAACTGGGCGAAGTCCCACTATCCTCCAAGAAAGGGGCTCCTGAGAGTGCGAGATAGACTAAATACGACCCCAGACCCGACGCCAGTAATACTGTAGTGCGGGATATTCATGCATAACATGAGGCAATGAACCAATGGCCGCAGGACGTGTCCAGCAACCATTGCCCTGAGTAGTGTTCCATTTGTCTAATCTGTGAGGAGTGTAAAAACACCGGTGGGCTAGAAAGAAGAGGGTCTGAGTGAGTGAGGCGGGTCGGGAACCCGTGTCCCTCTACTCCAGATAAGGCTCCATTGCTCCGAGGTCAAAGTCACATGCAATTCTCTCTCCCATACTTTCTGCGCTATAGGGGTATATATAGTTATAGCATTACATAAGGTTTAGTAAAAGTGGATGCTACACCCGGTGAACTACCGAGAGATCGGAAAGTCTCCAAGCAACCTTATGTAGAGAATGCCGATGGCGGGAGTCCTCTAGTGCTCCGAAGGCGATGCTGAAGTTGCACTGACCAGAGTCGGGAGTCTAAAGATTGCATAAGAGTATTAAAGGCACCTAAAGTATCTAAAAGCATTGGTGGATAGTGGGAGTCTGATGGGAGAGTCATACCAGGGAGAAAGGTAAGAGGAATCGGTTTGCAAAGGTCCGCTTCTATATCTAGCCACACAGGTCTACTCGGTACTGGATCTTCCAACCAACGAGCACCTTGTTTGAGAAGAAAAGATTGAGGGAACACTTGAGTAAAATCGCCACCAAGTATTAATGGAGCATTGGCAGAGGCCAAGGCCAACTGCGCAATACTTGCATAGTAAGCAGGGTTGTCCACATTCGGGGCATAATGCAAATACACGTGAATTCACTATCTCCAACCTCAAGGTGTACACGGGCCCATCTACCCTCCTTGTCAGCGCTAATATCAGGTACAGTAGCGTGCAAAGACTTCCTAACCAGAATGGCTATCCCGTACCATTTGGAAACGGTGGGAGAATAGGCAGCTACCATGTGAGGCTTAGCATTGAGTTTCAGTGTTTCAGCAGAGTTTAAATGCGTTTCCTGAAGAAACACTAAATCAACATGCTCATGGCTAAGATAGCTAAGGATTTTCTTTCCTTTGAGTGGACCATTAATGCCTTTGACGGTGAATGATAAGATTTTACATAAGGCCATTCAGAAAAGTTAAAAATTCTGAGCATGATAGCACACATAATTTCACTATGTCCCTCAAACTGACTGTATCTGGCTGTACACATGACATAGGAAAAATAAGCTAATATAGTACAATGAAGCGCCCCACATTAACAAAGAAAACCGCAGTACGGTAGAGGAGAAGCAAAACCCCAAAATTACTGGCGACCATGTGTCTGCGGGGAGAAACCCCAGAGAAGGCCGAAATTGAAAAAACACATAACCTGTAGGACTGTGCGTGCTCCGAATCCGACCGAGGCACACATCATGAAGGGATAGGAGACCAAAAAACAAAAGTCATATAGAGAAAGAAAGAAAGTCCAGGCTATTTCTGTGCTTGGCTATGACCGCCGCATCGGGCCCTTCAAAATGGCGGATAGAGCCGGCAGATAAGAGTCCAAGATTTGGGATCAGCGCATCTGCTCTGCTTCTTTGGAGTCTAAAAATGTTGATAGTAGATCAGGATCTTCGAACGTCCTGGTTTGGTTGTGGAGAGTCACTCGGAGCTTCGCTGGATACAACAGGCCAAAGCGAGCCTGTAGCTGTTGAAGTCGAGGGCGAAAAGCAAGGAGTTTCTTCCGACGGTCAACGGTAGGCTTTGCCAAATCAGGAAAGAAGGAGACCTTACGACCTTCAAATTCCAAATGATGATACGCTCGGGCAGCATGTAAAATTTGTTCCACTTGTTGATATCGTAGCAAGCTAAAGATAATAGGCCGGGGGGTCGTGCGGTTGAGCGCCATGTGGGCAGGAACACGGTGTGCTCGATCGATTTCCAGTTCTCTGTGAAAAGTGATCTTCAGCAAGGAGGGAAGAGTTTTGAGTAAGAATTCTCTTATATCTCCTGCTTCCACCCCCTCCGGCATTCCGAGGAGCCTCACATTGTTGCGACGGGCTCGATTATTGCTATCTTCTAACTCCTTTTGAAGATTCTGTATCTGGCGCTCAGCCTTGTCCAGTTTGCCCAAGCGCACCTCGTGCGAGTCGAGGACCCCCGCCATGTTGTCCTGCCGTAATTAAAGACTTTCAAGTCGGTCCTGGAGCACTCCAAAGTCTTCTCGCATGGCTCGAAGCGCTTCTCCATTGGACTGCACCAATTCCTTCACGCCGCGTATTTCCTCCAAAATCTCCAGGTGCATTTCGGGGTTTTCACGAAATGGAACCATCTTCTGTGGGGAGGACACCTCTGTTTTGGAGCGTTTTCCGTGAGAAGAAGAAGGAGACCCGAAGTCCAAGCGCGCTGGTTTATGGGCCGCCATCCCCCCCGAGGTGCCCCGGTCAGCTCGGAGCGAAATAGTAAATTTGTATAGGTATTAAGTCAGGATTCTAAGTAGGCCTCTCGGGAGCTTCAACGCAAAGCGTCCTACCCGCTGGACATCAGGCTCCGCCCCCCCGTCCAAACCTTTTTTAAACCCAGCTACACTAACAGCTTTTACTACATCTTTCAGTAATGAATTCCAGAGTTTGATTACTCATTGAGTGAAAAAATATTTTCTCTTATTAATCTTTTATGGGTTACACTATAACTTTATTGCATGTCCCCTAGTCTTTCTACATTTTGATGGCGTAAATAATTGATCTATGTTTACCCATTCCACTCCATTCATTAATTTATAGCTCTCTATTATATCTCCCTCAGCCATCTCTTTTCCAGATTGAAGAGCCCTAACCTTTTTAGCCTCCCTCTCCTAGGGGTATCCTTCCATCCCCTTTACCATTTTGGTGGCTCTTCTCTGTACCTTTTCTAATTCTGTTATATCCTTTTTAAGATACGGTGCACAACTGCACACAATATTCAAGGTGCGGTTGCACCATAGAACAATACAGAGGCATTCTAATATATTTTGTTTTATTCTCCATTTCTTTCCTTATGATTCCTAGCATTCTATTTGCTCTCTTGGCTGCCGCTGCACACTGGGTGGAGGGTTTCAACGTGTTATCCACAATGACACCTAAATCTTTTTCCTGGGTGATGGTTCCTAATGTGGAACCTTGAACTGTGTAACCATAGTTGGGTTGTTCTTTCCTAGGTGCATACCTTTGCACTTGTCCACATTAAATTTCATCTGCCATTTGAACGTCCAGTCTTCTAATTTATTAAGGTCCTCTTGCAATTTTTCACAACCCTCTTGGGTTTTAACAACTTTGAATAATTTTGTGTCATCTGCAAATTTGATTATCTAACTCGTTATTCCTATTTCCGGGTTATTTACAAATATGTTAAAAAGCAGTGGAAGCAGCACAGATCCCTAAGGTACTTCACTATTCACCTTCCTCCACTGGGAAAATTAGCCATTTTGCCCTACCCTCTGCTTTCTCTCTTTTAACCAGTTCCTCTTTCACAAAAGTGCACTGCCTGCTATCCCATGACTTTTTAATTTAGTCAGCACAGACCATCCTGGGGACCATGCATATTTGCTTCTTGGTCATACAAGACATGTAGGCAATATACAGTGCTCAGTGTAGCCACTATAGCTGCAATTGTGGCTATGTGTTCCAATATTGGTTAGCCCCTTTATTTCCCAGGATTCACCTCACAATGTGAACACCTATATGCTGCTTTTTTGCCCTATGGAAAATACAGCTATCCTTCACATCAGCTCTGGAATTTATAGGGACATTCTTTGCCTCATCCACTAACAGCCACTACATGTGCAAGTATACTTTTGTCACCAGCCACCCTGAATGTGAGGATAGGCACACATCACCTGGTCCCCAGACCAAGCATCACAATGGATATTCTGTCTAGGTTCTAGAGCAGATCTATTTTACTACAAGAATGCTGCAGGTGTTGGGTGTGATATGCCATGCTAGCCATTTGGTAGCCTATACAACTGCAGCGAATTGGAGGGACATGTTTTCTTTGGCCCTTGTGTCCTGCACCCATTGGATAGAGACTCCTTTTCACCTTATGTCATGCTCTTGAGCACTGGCAGCAGTTTCCAAGAAACCGAAATGCAGTAGGTGGTGCCTAGCGAGAATGGGGGGTGCCGACACCATCTGGCACAACCAGCCAAAAACTTAGTCAAGAGCAGGTTACAGGCAGCCCTTGACAAGCTGCTCTCCTCTCAGACATCTATTCAATTAGATCCATCACAGTCAGCCTGCATATGTTGTGTAATACTGGGCTGTGTCACCCACTCACATACCATCTGTGCTTGGTCTGCTAGTCGCCATCCACTGCATGTACACATGGTCACAATGAAGATGATGGCAAACAGCATGGACATCCAGAAGCCTAACTAGTGTCTGGACTGCCATAGAGAAAGAGTGGTAGTGTCACTGCAGCTTGATCCTAGATAGCACTGTGTGGATACATTGCCCTAACATGATCACAGCTCGGTCAAAGTGATTTTAGCCTCTCAGGAGGCATAACGGCATGAGCTGGGGTATGCCTCTGTGTAGCTCTCTGCGGGTTCTGTGCCATACTTGTCTGACAAGGTATGTTAGGCAGGTGAAGGAGAGGGATATCTTGTTAGGTCTGTATATACATCTACATTGGTATGCTGCTTTTTCAGCTAACATTCATGTCTTATCTATCAGATTTGTCCTGTCAGAGGGGCAGAGCATGATGCAATAACACACATATTCAAAACCAGGAGTGACCTAGCAGAGTGGCCAATGCACCCATTTCCTGGAGTGAGATTGTGGGCCAGTCCTGAAATAATCTCACAGCTGGCAGAACACATTGCATAAGTCTCACTCCCATGTAGCTCTGCTGGATGTGACAGATAACTGAGTGCTTACTCATGAAAGAGTCAGTTGTTCACGCGCAGCCCCTGATCATGATTTGGCAATTGAGAGGACTGTGTGGGTATTTTTCCTCTGACATGGACTGTTAGCATGTTGCCTATTCTTTGTGCCTGACTGGCATATTTCACCCCCCACATGTACATATCCAGTAATGCTGAGATTACTTACTGAGCCAACATCCTGATCCAACCCTTCCCTGTCGAACTGCTGTAACACTGATTAATGCAGGGTGCATGGGTCATTGGTGGACACAGCCAACATGTCTACCACTTTGGGAATGATAATGGAGCTATGACACACCACATGCACATTCAGGGCATGAATGTGATTACAGTTGTGATACACCACTTCCCAATTTCTGCGTGTGATAGATGACACATGTGTGCAGTGTATAGGCCCCATCAATTTTGGTTGCTCGCACATTATTTAGCAGTCATGCACTGTTGCGTCTCATTAGAAAATGCATGGTCCTTCCTAACACAGCTGCTCATGGCTTACAGTGCCTGATGGAGGCAACAGGCAAGATTGATATGGCCCATTCCTCCTACTGCGTCACTAATGTTTGGGGGAAGCCAGAGGCAAAGATATGTAGAGCTCTCAGGCACTTGATAAGCCCTGGTATGGCATCTGACGGGGAAGTCAGAGGGTCAAGGTGAGGTGTCAGATGCTCACACAGCTTGCGTGTAGTTCCAAAGCTAGGCCTATGAAGGATGAGCATTTGGTCATGGGGATGACCAGGGGAGAGTGGCTTTATCTTGAAAGATATACTGCAATCTTCCCTGGACTTGCCTTCTCCAAGGATGCAGGCAAAGCCACTCTGTGGCGAGCTGACCCTGCACATTGTCTCCTACCACCTGTGGAGGGGGGAAGGGGAGACTGCTCCTGATACCCTCCTGTTGCTGCAGAGATAGTTCACTGTTTCACTCCCATGGAACGGACTTGTACCCTTGGTATTGCTATATGTAGTGCCATAGGAACCATTTCACTACAGGGCTTTTTTGCTGAGAACATGTTTGGCATGTGCTGACTGTGCATTGGGATACATATTGGCAGCTAGCATGGAGCCATGACAGCGCAGGACATTTACACACAAACTGTATATCTCATGTTAAGGCTATGAATGGGCAGGGTGGGGCACGGTGTGGCCCTGGTGTGCTCTATGCAGTTGGCGCAAAGTTCTCAACATGCACTAACTGCCTTAGTACAGAATCACCTACTGGCAGTTCAGTAGGTGGTGTTATATGCACCCACACTAACACCACACACACTATGAGCTCCACTTTACCTACCAGAGACATGCTTGCCATGTCCCTGACAGTTAACACAGCAGTGTTGCACCTGGCACCAGGGATGGTCCATAGGTTTATTCTACACCAGGCAGATGGCACCGGCACCATCTCCTGATTCCACCTAGCACCTATTTATGGCCTAGGGTTTCGGTGATGCACACTCCATACACCTTAGTGTGATTTATGTGCGGTCTGTGACCTGTTTAAATAGATGTCTCCCTTCGAAGGAGCTCTTAACATTTGCTCTTATCTGGCGGTATGGTTCCCGGTGACATCCCATGTTGTTGTTGTAGTTAAGTGCCATCGAGTCGGAGTCTACTCATGACGACCCTCTGGATAGCTATCCTAGATTGTGTTCGGTCTTGAATCAGGCGGCTCATTGTTGACAGACTGGTACCCGTAGCTGCTGTTATTGTATCAATCCATCTCATTGCTGGCCTTCCTCTTTTGCGTTGACCTTCTATCTTGCCAAGCATGATGCCTTTCTCTAATGATCTCTCTCTTCGCATGATGTGTCCAAAGTATGAAAGTCAAAGTCTTGTCATCTGAGCTTCTAAAGAAAGCTTAGGCTTGATTTCCTCTAGTACCGACTGGTTTGTTCTTCGGGCAGTCCATGGTATACACAGTATTCGCCGCCAGCACCATAATTCAAAGGCATCAATTTTCTTCCTGCCTATCTTTTTCACTGTCCAGCTTTCACATCCATATGATGTTATTGAAAATACCATGGCTTGAACAAGTCGAATCTTTGTATGGAGAGAGACATCTCTGCTCTTGAGAATCTTATCTAGGTCTTTCATAGCCATTCTGCCAAGAGCAATGCGTCGTCAGATTTCTTGACTGCTTGTTGCTTCTTTATTGATAGTTGATCCAAGTAGGTTAAAGTTGTTCACGATTTCAATTTCTTCTCCTTCAATGATGAACCTGTTGATTATGCCAGTTGTCATGATCTTTGTCTTCTTTACATTAAGGTGAAGGCCCATTTTGAGACTATGTTCTTTGATTGTGAGAAGCAAATGTTTCAGATCATCTTTCAGCCAGTAATGTGGTATCATCAGCATAGCGAAGGTTGTTGATGAGTCTTCCACCAATCTTCACACCTCTGTTGTCTTCATACAATCCTGCTTCTCTGATGATTTGTTCTGCATATAAATTAAACAGGTAGGGGGAAAGTATGCAGCCTTGTCTTACACCTTTAATTATTTTAAACCATTCTGTTTCTCCTTGTTCTGTTCAAACTGTTGCTTCTTGATCAATGTACAGATTGTGCAAGAGTACAATCAGGTGTTCTGGTATACCCATGCTTCTTAATGTGGCCCAGAGTTTCTCATGGTTTACACAGTCAGTTATAGGAAGAACAAGATCGGCTTTCCTAAAGCTATGAGAGTTAAAGAAAAAGTTCCAGCCTCGAATTGGAATGTTACAAGATGCTCAAGGTTCTATGTTGAATGATGCTGAGAAGATCAAGAAAAGGTGGAAGGAATATACAGAGTTTTTATATGATAAAGATCAAGTGGACCAACAGCCGTTTCAACCTGTACCTTATGATCGGGAACCATTGGTGATGAAAGAAGAAGTTGAAGCAGCATTGAAAGCCTTATCAAAGAACAAAGCACCAGGCATTGATTGCATTCCCATAGAAGTATTACAGCAATCTGATGCAGCTGTTACCATACTTACAAGGCTCTGCCAAGAAATATGGAAGACAACATCATGGCCAACTGACTGGAAAAGATCTGTGTTTATACCAATACAGTACTAAAGAAAGATGATCCGACTGGAAATTATCGCACAATCGCTCTGATCCCACATGCCAGCAAGATTCTACTGAAGATTATTCAAAAGAGACTACAACCATACCTGGAACAAGAACTACCTGAAGTGCAAGCAGGGTTCAGGAAAGGGCAAGGAACGAGAGACATCATTGCGGATGTGAGATGGATCCTTGAAAAGACTAAAGAATATCAAAAGGATTTTGGCATCCCATGTAACACGTGCTAATCTCATGCTTTAAAAGAGAGTCCATTGTCTCCACCGATATAACATCCCTTCTCTGGTCCTTGTTCCCTTTTCCTGCAGTAGCAGCCTTAAGCTGCCATTATCAGAACTTTCCTCCATGTTAACTGTTAACGGGTGCCAATACCACCTGCTAATGGCCCCATTGTGCCCATATTGCAACTTAGTAAATACACTGCTGTATGTATAGTTTATGGTCCCTTACTCTACCTTATGTGAGGATATACCCATGTTCTACATATGTGATTGAGACAAAGTATTCTACTAATGTGCACTTACTGTGCAGAGATCTGTAGCAGTTTGCCTTATTGTTTGTCTAGTAGGAGAGATATTACATTCTACGGCCAGCATAATATTTACAGTGCTGCCTTTTTATAGGTAGGGTTGTTGTAGTTTGAGTCCTGGCAGTTAGTGATGTTCTGGTAAGTTTGCTATAAAAGTTATTTTTTGAAGGATTTTGTGTTATTTCACAAAGCATCTGGCAATGGAAGTGAAACAATGTTGTTCCTGAGATGGCAATCACAGTTGAAATATGTTTTTGTAGAGTTAATGTTTGTTAAGGGACGTGGAGCGTATGTTATCAAACTGGCAGTGCAGTGCTTATTTTAAGATTCTGCCCCATCTTATAAAGCATCTAGGGCTGATTCTCACATAGAAAAAAAAGTTCAATAGAGTGCATAGTGAAAGTAGCTATGCACTGAAGACTATTGGGTCTGTTTCTTGTAATGTCTTATGGTTTATTAAAAATTTGTTAGCTTTCATAGCAACAGAGCTGCGTACAATTAAAAAAAAATTAAAATAGTGGAGAGAAACTGAAAAGAATGCCAATAAAATCATAGCAAATCTGGAAGGGGATATAGTAGGGAAAATAAAAGGGAAAGGGAAGAGATAAACTTGAGATATGAGGAGCCGAATTCTAAGAGATCTGTGGAGGTAGGTTGAAAGCCAATAGGAACAGATGTGTCTTGAGGAGGGATTTAAATTTCGGAAACAATAGCTCCAGGCGATGATCAGCAGGAAGAAAATTCCAAAGACTAGACCCCAGAAAGTAGAAAGCAGAGTGTCATGTAGTTTCGTAATGGGCATTTGAAGGACAAAGGAGATGGAGAAGATTAGCATATATAGTTTGAAGAAGTCATGTTGGGGCGTGAGGGATAATACAGGAGGATAAATAAGCAGGGTTGTTGGTGTTCAAGGTCTTGTGAACTAAAGTGAGGAGCTTGAACTGAATCTGGTATGCAAGTGGTAGCCAATAGAACTTGATAAGTAGAGGGGAGATATGATCAAATTTAGTGGCGTAGTGGAGTATGCTAATAGTTGTATTCTGGGTGGTTTGATGGCGCTTGAGCTGATGGTGGGGAGACTGGGATAAATGATATTGCTTTTTAGTTAAAGACAGTTGAGGGATGGAAATACTTTTGGCTTGTTCCCTTCCCTACCTACCTTGCTTCCTTGTTATCTCCAAATACACTACTGTAAACAACCCCTTGTCATTACACCTATCAGACTGTTCCAAGATAGAGATGGAATCCTGGTATCCAGTCTACTGTATGTACAATGTGCAACTGTTCTGGCCATTTTCTGTAGTGTGGGGAGCAGCTAATGTTTAGAGCACTGGCTTGGGAACCAAGAGACCATGTTTGATTCCCACTAGTATTCCTTGTGGCCTTGGGCAAGTCACTTAACTCTACATTGCCTCAGAAAAATCCAAGTTTATCAATGTCCCTGTTTAATGTACATTACCAAGTTCAAGTTACAATTAAACCACTTTGACTGAAATGATAAAACAGTATAAAAATCCTGTTAAATAAATAAATAAATTTCATGCAGGGGAAGCTCCAGGGTAGAGTTCCTTGGCTGTGGGCCAGTACAGGAACCACAAGGAAAGTGATTTGCAATTATTGATTTTGCCACTTGTCTTCACATTAAGGTGCAGGATCATTTTAAGACTATGGGCTTACCATCCCCCTTAACCAGAATTTTCATTTCTGTGGCAATGGACATGAAAATCCGGGTTATGCTGGACCAGGACCGTACCTAGCCCTGTGTGAGCAGTGCGGCCGCACAGGGTGCAAAGGCTTAAGGGGCGCATTTCGGCTGTCTGCCGTTGCCTGCCGCTGCCACTTTTTCTTCACTCAGTGGCGGCAGGCAATGGCAGACATCTGAAATGTTCCCCTTAAGCCTTCTCGTGGCATGCTAAGCACATCTGTCCCTCCCTGCTCTGATGCAACGTCAGAGAAGGGAGGGACAGATCTGCTTAGAGCGCCTGCTGCTTACACAGTGGGTGTGCCTCTTATCTCCTGCCGCTGGGGAGGGGGCGTGTGCCCGTTATGCAAGTCGCACAGGGCGTGATTCAACCTCGGTACGGCCTTATACTGGATGCACCGGCAGCCACAGAGGCTAAACGGGTAGCAGCGATTTTTGATGCTACCCGCTTAGCCCTCTGCGCTTTAAAGATAGGCGAGGTTTTTTCCTCGCCTAAGCGGGTAGCATCAAAAATCGCTGCTACCCACTTAGCCCTTTTCTTCACCCCCTGGAACACCCCCTGGAACACCCCCAACACACTCCGATGCTAACTGTATAGCCTCTGGGTGCATTAGGGACTTATCTGGAATTTCCAAAAGGCCCTACCCATGTAGATGCCTTTTGAAAATCCCGGATGAGGCATTTACACAGGTAACTAGTGCAGATACCCGTATAAATGCTGCCTTACATTCCTTGATCTTGATGAGCAGATATTTCAGAGCTTCTTCACTTTCAGCCAGAAATGTAGTATTGTGAGCATAGTGAAGGTTGTTAATGAGTCTTCCACCAATCTTCACACCTTGCTTGTCTTCATACAGTCCTGCTTCTCTGAAGATTTGTTCAGCATATAAATGAATAGGTATGGGGAGGGCATGCAGCCTTGTGGTACATCTATGCCAAACCATTCTGTTTCTCCTTGTTCTGTATGAACTGTTGTTTCCTGACCAATGTAGAGGTTGTTTATAAGAAGTATCAGATGGTCTGGTATACCCATGCTTCTTAACGTGGCACAGAATTTCACATGATTTGCTGTAGTCATGTATAAATCCTTTTGGTATTCTTCTGTCTTTTCAAGGATCCATTTTGCATCCATGATAATGCCTCTTGATCCCCGCCCTTTCCTGAACCCTGAATGTACTTCATGTAGTTCTCATTCAGACACTGGTTGTAGTCTCCACTGAATGATATTGAGTAGAATCATCTTGGCATATGGGATCAGTGTAATTGTGTGATGATTTCTATAGTTGCATCTGATTTCTGTAATACTTCAGTGGACATGCCATCAATGCCTGGTACTTTGTTCTTTGATAATACTTTCAGTGTTGTTTTGATTTCTTCTTTATTAACCAGTGTTTCATATTTGTAAGGCCCAGGTTGAAGTGACCATTGATCCACTTGATCTTTATGGTATAATGACTCTATTCTTTCCACCTTTTCTTGATCTTCTCAGCATTATTCAACATGGATCATTGAGTGTCTTTAGCATTCCAATTCAAGGCTGCAATTTTTAACTCTTGTAGTTTAAACATAACATAAACATAGAAACATAGAAACATAGAAATATGACGACAGAAAAAGACCACATGGCCTATCTAGTCTGTCCTTCCATAACAACTACAACAGTCCACTTTTTGCCTTTAGAGATCCTCTGTGTTGGTCCCATGCTTTCTTGAATTCAGTTACTGTCCTCATCTCTACCACCTCCACTGGGAGACTATTCCACGGATCCACTACTCTTTCCGTAAAGAAATATTTCCGCATATCACTCCTGAATCTATCTCCCTTCACCCTCATCCCATGTCCCCTCGTAGCAGAACTTGCTTTCAATTGAAAGAGGCTCTCTCCCTGAACATTTATGCCACGGAGGTATTTAAACATCTCAATCATATCACCTCTATCCCGCCTTTCCTCTAAGGTGTACATATTAAGATCCTTAAGTCTGTCCTCATATGCTTTATAATGAAGCCCATTAATCATTTTGGTAGCAACCCTCTGCACCGACTCCATCCTGTTCACATCCTTTTGAAGGTGCGGTCTCCAGAATTGCACACCATACTCCAAATGAGGTCGCACCAAAGACTTATACAGAGGCATTATCACCTCCTTTTTTCTGCTAGCCATTCCTCTCCGTATGCACCCAAGCATCCTTCTAGCTTTTGCTGTCGCCTTTTCCACCTGTTTAGCTACTTTAAGATCATCAGACACAACCACGCCTAGGTCCCGCTCTTCTTTAGTGGACAAAAGTACTTCACCTCCTATACTGTATTGCTCCCTTGGATTGCTGCAGCCCAAATGCATGACCTTACATTTTTTAACATTAAATCCCAGCTGCCAAATTCTAGACCATTCTTCAAGCTTAGCTAGATCCCTCCTCATGTTATCTACCCCTTCCTGGGTGTCTACTCTATTGCAGATTTTGGTATCATCCGCAAAGAGGCAAACCTTACCCGACAGCCCTTCCGCTATATCACTAACAAAGATGTTAAAAAGAATCGGACCAAGGACAGATCCCTGGGGTACACCACTGGTAACATCCTTCTCCTCAGAGTGAGCTCCATTTACTTGTACTCTTTGTCGCCTCCCACCCAACCAATTTCTAACCCAAGCAGTAACTTTAGGGTCCATCCCTAGGGTGCTCAGTTTGTTTATAAGTCGCCTGTGAGGAACAGTGTCAAAGGCTTTACGGAAATCTAAATACACCACATCTAGAGCTCTCCCTCGGTCCAACTCCCTGGTCACCCAGTCAAAAAAATCAATCAGATTTGTCTGACAAGACCTGCCTCTGGTGAATCCATGCTGCCTCGGATCCTGTAATCCGCTGGACTCCAGAAACCTCACTATTTTCTCTTTCAGCAGCGTTTCCAATAATTTACTCACCACCGAAGTTAAACTAACCAGCCTGTAGTTTTCAACCACATCCTTACTTCCGCTTTTGTGTAAAGGCACCACATGAGCCTCTCTCCAGTCCTTTGGCACCACTCCTGACTCCAACGAGGCATTGAAAAGGTCAGTCAGTGGAGCTGCTAGAACGTCCCCAAGTTCCCTCAGTATTCTAGGGTGTATCCCAACCGGTCCCATCGCTTTGTCTACTTTAAGTTGAGCTAGTTTCTCACGAACACAGTCTTCTGAAAATAGTTCAAGATGTCCCTCGCTTCTGTTCTTATTTGTGGGTGTTTTCTGAGGTCCTGCTCCTGGTTCTTCATCTGTGAACACAGAACAAAAATATGTGTTAAGCAATTCCCCTTTATCCTTATCAGCTTCTACATATTCCCCCCCTGCACCCTTGAGTCTGACAATACCACTTTTGCTCTTCCTCTTCTCACTAATATATCTGAAAAATGTCTTATCCCCCCATTTTATTGCATTGGCTATTTCCTCCTCCTTTTGAATCTTTGCCTTCTTGACTACTTTGCTAGCTTCTCTAAGTTTTTCCAAATACAGATGCCTGTCTTCTGCTCTCTGTGATCTCTTGTATTTCATGAAGGCCTCCCTCTTTTTCTTCACTTTTTCAGCTACTTCCTTCGAAAACCATAGCGGTCTCCTGTTCCTTTTGCCTTTATTTACCATTTTAACAAAAAGGTTGGTTGCCCTTAAAATACCCCCTTTCAGTTTTGCCCACTGTTTTTCTACATCCCCCAGCTGTTCCCATCCCACTAATGACTCCCTGAGGTGTTGGCCCATCTTCGCAAAGTTAGTCTTCCTAAAGTCTAAGATCCTCACCTTGGAATGGATTCTAACAGCCCTAGTCCTAATACTGAACCACACCATCTGGTGATCACTGGATGCAAAATGATCTCCCACTACAACATCAGAAACACTTTCACCATTGGTAAGCACCAAGTCCAGTATGGCCCCTTCACGTGTGGGGTCTGTCACCAATTGCTTGAATAGCTCTCCCTGTAGAGAATCCAGGATCTCCTTACTTCTAGATGATACTGCAGCAGGAATGTGCCAATCAACATCTGGCATATTGAAATCTCCCATCAGTAGCAATTCCCCTTTCCTAGCAATGCTATGAATGTCTTCAATTAACTCTCTGTCCACCTCTTCCTCTTGTGAGGGAGGTCTGTATATCACACCAATGCAAATAGATTTCTCTTTCCATCTTTCTAGTTTCACCCACAATGCCTCCTCTCTCCCTTTTAAGCTCTGTAATTCCAAAGCTTTAATAGTAGTTTTTACATATAGTGCCACTCCTCCTCCCCTTCTTCCTACCCTTTCCTTTCTGAATAAAGTATAGCCAGGTATACGGCAGACTTTGTTCTGCTACTATCTCAGTGTGTTGTGAGTGGGGAAATGACATATGTGCGACCTCATTTGGAGTACAGTGTGCAATTCTGGAGACCGCACCTTCAAAAGGATGTGAACAGGATGGAGTCGGTGCAGAGGGTGGCTACTAAAATGATTAGTGGTCTTCATTATAAAGCTTATGAGGACAGACTTAAGGATCTTAATATGTACACCTTAGAGGAAAGGCAGGATAGAGGTGATATGATTGAGATGTTCAAATACCTCCGTGGCATAAATGTTCAGGGAGAGAGCCTCTTTCAATTGAAAGCAAGTTCTGCTACGAGAGGACATGGGATGATAATCCCTCTGGAGAGGGACGGACAACACTCTATAGACACCTTCCCCCTCAAATATGCCCCATTGAGCACCTGCCTCACCCAGGACCCCCACTTGGGAAAGGAAGTCCGCATTCAGATGAGGCCGACCAGCGATATTGCAGACCTGGAAATGGTATGGTTGGAGATTGAAGAACCACCGAGGTCTCCTGTCTATCCTTATCCTACCTTGAATCTTTTTTGATTCTACTAGATGACTCTCCTCCCCTATTTTTGTACTGATCTTTGCAAACCCCCCTTCAACCACATGTTTGGGACTTCTTTTTGAACACTTTCTGAGACGTCTCTTCTTTATCCTCACCTTGTTATTTTAGGCGATTTTAATTCTCAGCATGGTTCCCCAACTAGAGCTCGGGACACTGCCCTCTTCCAACTTTTCTCCAAACTCTCACTTCTACAGCACATACAACTTCCCACTCACACAGTTGGTAATACCTTAAATCTAATCCTCCCCTCCCCTCAATATGGCCCTATCCTCTTCTCTCCCTTGCCTGTCCCCTGGTCAGACCATCTTTGCATACTCTTTTTCCGCTCAAATCCACTCTGTTCCCACACCTTGTTTGGTTCATTACAACAATCTACTACATCCTTCTGTTGAAACATCTTGCCTGCTACCCTTGAACGTTTACCCTCGGGTGATGTTATTTATCCACCCAATTTCCCCTCTCTTTCCATGGATGCTGAGACCCAACTGCAAAATTCTTCTCTGTCTTCTACTCTAGACTGTATCGCCCCTTTGCTCTCACAACCATCCCTCCAGAAAGAACCACTCTTGGTTCCATCCTAGTCTTCATCTCCACCGATATCACCTTCGCCGTGCTGTCTTTGGTGCAAGTACACCTTTCCCTCATTTCTCCAAAGTTTTAAAGTCTTACATCTCCAGTATCGTACCATGGTCCATTTGGTTAAATGCAAATATTACATTGATCCCATATCTTCATCCATTAATTCCTACCGATGTCTCTACTCTGTCCTCTTCTCCATTTCCAGACCTTCAACTTCTCCTCCTTTCCCCACGATGTCCTTTCTTCCCTCACCTCATCTCCTTGCTGATTTTTTCCATCAGAATGTCCAGTCCCTTTATTTATTTATTTACATTCTCTTATATAATGTGCTATTCTGCATCAGTGCGGTTTACATTGAACAAACTGAAATTACATTGAACAGGGCATTATAACTTGGAGAAACTATTTTACAGGGAACATGGGCTATGGAGGGTTAAGTGGCTTGCCCAAGACCACAAGGAGCACCTGTGGGACTAGAAACCCAAGTCCTTCTGGCTCAAGGTTGCTGTCCTCTAGTGGGATTTGAACCCCTGACCTTCTGGCCTGAAATACCTTGCCCCAACCACTAGGCCACTCCTCCACTCCACTTTGAGCCAACTTTGCAGGTTGTCCCCCTCCCCTTTTTCCCCATCTTCTGCCAGTGCCCTCTGAAATCTCTTTCCCATACAACATCATCATTTCAACCCATTACAGCTATTACTCTTTCTAAGGTTCTCAATTCTTCCCATAAGACCACTTCCACCGCCGATCCCATCCCCTCACACTGGCTCACTTCTCCCTCCCTTTCACTTTCACCATTGATCCTATCTATTCTTAACAACAGTCTATCCTCAGGTACCTTCCCTAACACCTGGAAACACATTCATGTCTGTCCAATCCCAAAGAAACCCTCATCCAATTCCTCCATCTCGGCTAACTACTGTCCTGTCTCCACTTTTTCTTTCCAAAATCCTCGAGAAACTAGTCCTCTCAACTTTCCTCTCACCTGGACTTCATAAATGCTCTTCAGTCTTGGCAATCTGGCTTCATTCTGGGCATAACACAGAGACTGTTCTCCTTTCTTTCTTGAGTGAACTTCACCAGTCTTGTGACCACGGTAATATTTTCGTTGCTGTTTTGTTGGATCTTTCTTCTGCATTTGACTTGGTAGATCATGTTACTCTTCTCTCCTGGCTTTCCGATGCAGGTCTCTCTGGCACTATTCTATCAAGGTTTTGCTCTTTTCTCTCACAGTTATCTTTCTCTCTCTGTTGGTCCTTCCTCATCTTCATCTTTCCCCTTGGTCTGCGGTGTTCCCCAGGTTCTTTTCTGGCCCCCCTCATTTTTAACCTCTTTCTGGCCCCTTTAGCTCTTATTATACAACAGTTTGGTATTTCCGCTCATTACTATGCAATTGATATCATTTTACCACACCAGCCCAGTTTCCCTGGATCTTACACCTCTTAATACTTGTTTCTCAGAAATCTCCCTATGGCTTACTAACAACTACCTTCACCTTAACCCACTAAAGTCAGCTGCTATTTGGTTTACTTTCAGTGCTCCACCCCCAACTCTGGCCCTCTCCCTCTGTAGGCTGTCCATCCCCCTCGTTAGTTCTATCTGTTACCTTGGTGTCACACTTGATTCTGCTCTATCTTTCCGTGATCAGCTTTCTGCTGTGATCCAACATTTCTTTTTCGCCCTCCAACAACCACGAGCAGTCAGGCCCTTTCTTTCTGACTCATCACTGACCACTCTTGCTCACCCTCGTTATCTCAAGGCTAGATTACTGTAATATCATTTCTCCAGGACCAAGCAGGAAGTCAGTCCTCACATATGGGTGTCATCGACGTCGATGAAGCCCCAGCGGAGCATTTCCCCAGCTTTCTATGAAAGCCTTTGGGAATGCAGGCATGCATGCGCGGTTCCCTTCCCGCCTAAAGGTGCCATCTTACCTCAGTCTCTCTTTTGCCGAGAAGCCCACCGGACGTGCGTCCTGTCATCCCGGATAAAAGTTTGATTTTTTCGGAGATTCTCGCTATTTTTCTTCCCGGTTCGACGCCGGTTCCCCTCCCGCCGGTTTCGGTACACCGGTATCGAGCCCGATTCTTCTTTTTCGGTTTTTGCCCTTCGTGGCTGGTGTTCGCGCCCTTTTTTGATCTTTCCCTGGAAGGCCGGTCCTTTGACCTCGCGGGGACTCTTTTTCTCCCCGATGGCTTCCAGCGGTTTCAAAAAGTGTGAAAGGTGTAAGAAGTTGATGTCTCTCACCGACACACACGACTGCTGCCTTCGGTGCCTCGGTCCTGATCACGACCCTAAAATGTGTGGGCCATGTGGGAAGATGTCTTCCAAGGCACTGCGAAGTCGCCAGCAGCAGAAAGAAAGGCTTTTCTCGGACTCAGCCTCTGGCCGGGCCCGGACCTCATCTGAGGCCTCGACATCTCGGGATTCGGATCCCGAGCACCGCCGAAGCTCCTCGGACAGGGGTTCCCCCAATGGGGAATGCAAGAGTAAGAAGGGACTCGTGAGGGCATCGTTGGAAGAGGTCCCTGGCTCCTCGAGGGCCAGATCTAAGACCCCCGGCCCGTGGAACAAGAGAAGCCTGCCAAAGTTCCTCGCGTGGAGCCGGAGTCTGCTGGACACGTAAGCCCTGTGGTCCTTGAGGACTCTCCTCCCAGAGAGCCGACGTCGGGCCCGGCGCCGCCGGGGCCCGAGTCGTTGGCTGCTGCATCTCCCGAGCTCTCAGGATGACAGCCTTGGAGAGCAGACTTTCTGCCTTCATGGAGCAGCAGTGGGCACTGATAGCCAGCCTGTCTGGCACATCTGCCCCGACCACCGGGACATCGACATCGAAGTCGACCCCGGAGACCGAGCCGATACTCGAGTCCATCATGACTCGAAGTCGACCTCGGTCGCGGTCTCCCTCGAGCTCCCGTTCGGGACCGAGGGCATCGAAGCCGGTGCCTCCGGCTTTGGAGCGGGTGCTCCAGGGCCCCAAGGGGTCGGATCCTGACTCCTCGTCGGACGAGTCCGCCTGGGAGACAGAGGATGAGGAGTCCCCCGACACATTCAAGACTCGGGGTGTCCCCTCGGACTCACCGCAGTCTGAGCCCCGGAGTAGATCCCCTACGGAGGACACCCGGTTCTCAGAGTTTGTCCGGAATATGGCCACCACTTTGGCTATTCTGGCAGACCCTGAGGAAGAGCCTTGAGCTGAAGAGCTCGAGGCCCTACAGTACGACTCTCTTCCGAAGGAGGCCTTTACTGTCCCGGTTCCTCCGATGCTGGAACGGCTCCTCTTCTGGATGTGGGAGGCACTGGCCTTGGCGCCGGTTCTAAGCAAGCGAGTCGATTCAATTTATCGACTCTGGAAGAGCCCTGGCTTTCAGAAGGCTACCTTTCAGAAGGCACAGTACTACCTTTTAACTTTCGAAAGGGAGACTATGATAAAATGAGGAAAACAGTTAAGAAAAAACTAAAAGGAGCAGTTGCAAAGGTTAAAGACGTACATCAGGCTTGGCTGTTGTTGAAAAATACTATCTTGGAAGCCCAGAACAGCTGTATTCCACGCTTTAAGAAAAGTGGAAGGATGTCCAAAAAACTGCCAGCATGGTTTAAAGGTGAGGTCAGAGAGGCTGTTGTTGCCAAAAAAGCATCTTTCAGGAAATGGAAAAAAGAGCCAAACGACGAAACCTGGAAACAGCACAAGCATTGGCAAGTCAAATGCAAGGCATTGATAAGGCAGGCAAAGGGAGAATTTGAGAAGAAGCTTGCTGTGGAAGCAAAAACGCGAAGTAAAGACCTTTTCAAGTACATTTGTAGCAAAAAACCTGTGAGAGAGTCAGTTGGTCCATTAGATGATAAAGGGGTTAAAGGAGCACTAAGAGGCGACAGGGCGATAGCAGAGAGACTGAATGAATTCTTTGCTTCAGTCTTTACTGAGGAAGATGTAGGGATGTTACCCATGACTGAAGTGGTATTTAAAGGTGCGGAAGAATTGAAGGAAATATCGATACATCGGGAAGATGTATTACAAATATTAGATAAACTGAAGAGTAGCAAATCACCTGGGCCAGATGGTATACATCCAAGGGTGTTGAAAGAACTGAAATATGAGATTGCAGACCTGCTATTAGTAATCTGTGAACTATCATTAAAATCATCTCTAATACCTGAAGATTGGAGGATCGCCAATGTAACACCAATTTTTAAAAAGGGTTCCAAGGGTGATCCGAGAAACTACAGACCGGTGAGCCTGACATCAGTACCGGGAAAAATGGTAGAAACCATCATAAAGAATAAAATTACTCAGCATGTAGATTGTCATGACCTAATGGGAGACAGACAACATGGCTTTAGACAAGGAAGATCTTGTCTTATTAATCTGTTATGTTTTTTTGAAGGAGTGAATAATCAGGTGGACAAAGGTGAGTCGGTTGATATTGTGTATCTGGACTTTCAGAAAGCCTTTGACAAGGTCCCTCATCAGAGACTTTTGGCAAAACTAAAGAGTCATGGGATAGGAGGCAGTGTACTATTGTGGATCAGGAACTGGTTAAAAGATAGAAAGCAGAGGGTAGGGCTAAATGGCCAATTTTCCCAATGGAGAAAGTTGAATAGTGGTGTACCCCAGGGATCTGTGCTGGGTCTGCTGCTTTTTGACATATTCATAAATGACCTGGAAAGTGGAATAACGAGTGAGGTTATCAAATTTGCAGATGACACAAAACTATTTAAAGTTGTTAAAACCCAAGAGGATTGTGGAAAATTGCAAGAGGATCTTGATAAATTGGAAGACTGGGCATCAAAATGGCAGATGAAATTTAATGTGGACAAGTGCAAGGTTATGCACCTAGTGAAGAACAACCCAAACTATGGTTACACGATGCAAGGTTCCACATTAGGAACCACCACCCAGGAAAAAGATTTAGGCGTCATTGTGGATACCATGTTAAAACCCTCGGCCCAGTGTGCAGCAGCGGCCAAGAGAGCAAATAGAATGCTAGGTATGATAAGGAAAGGAATGGAAAATAAAACAAAAGATATTATAATGCCTCTATATCGTTCCATGGTGAGACCGCACCTTGAATTTTGTGTGCAATTCTGGTCGCCGTATCTTAAATAGGATATAGCGATTTTAGAAAAGGTTCAGAGAAGAGCCACCAAAATTGTAAAGGGGATGGAAGTATACTCCTATGAAGAAAGGCTAAAAAGGTTAGGGCTCTTTAACCTGGAAAAGAGACGGTTGAGGGGAGATATGATAGAAGTCTATAAATTAATGAACGGAGTGGAACGGGTAAACGTAGATCGATTGTTTACCTTATCAGAATATAGAAAGACTAGGGGACATGCAATGAAGCTACAGGGTAAACTATTTAAGACTAATAAAAGAAAATATTTTTTCACTCAACGTGTAATCAAACTCTGGAATTTGTTACCGGAGGATGTATTAAAGGCTGTTAGTGTAGCTGGGTTTAAAAAAGGTTTGGACAAGTTCCTGGAGGAAAGGTCCATAAACCATTATTAAGAAGGGACCCAGGATATCAATGCTTGAACCAATACAAGCATTGTAGAACCTGTGTCCCTTGGGGAAACTGCTAGGTACATATGACCTAGACTGGCCACTGTTGTAAACAGAATACTGGGCTTGATGGACCTTGGTCTGACCCAGTATGGCATATCTTATGTTCTTATAAGGCGCAGGTACCACACCATTCCATGGTGGTGGAATCGGCCATGCATCGTCTGAAAAGCCAGAAGATGCACTCTGCGGTGCCCCCCGGCAGGGAGGCCCGGAACCTCGATGGTGTGGGTAGAAAGTGCTTCCAGGGCTCGATGCTTGCTTGCCGTGTCCAGTCTTACCAGCTGTACAAGGACATGTACTTGCGAGACCTGGCCAAGGAGTTGGCCGGGTTCTCTGCTGGTCTCTCCGGAAAGCTGTTGCAGAGATTCAAGTCCTTGTCCTCGGGGATTCGGGACTGCTCGAAGTTTGTCCCGCGCCGCCTACGATGGCTTTTGAGGCTTCGGCCCGAGTTGCGGCAGCCGGCATCGTGGCTCGACACCAGGCATGGCTGCAGTCATCGGACCTCGAGCCATGGGTTCAGGACAAGTTGGTCGAAGTCCCTTGCCGAGGTGAAAACCTTTTTTGCAAGCCCATGGCCGAGAAGGCCGCACAGCTCGAGACGGAGCACCTTACTAGGACAAGGCTGTCTAGGAAGACCTCTGCCCCTTCTCACAAGAAGAAGGCCTCGGGTAAGAAGCCCTTTTACCCGAGGAAGGGCACTGCCTACAAACGGTACCCTCAGTATCAGGCTGCCCAAGCTGCACCCCAGGGTCAGCAAGCCAAGGGGCAGGGTAATGGGCCCCATAGGCAAAGGACCCCCAAGCCTCTGGCCCCTGCTCCCACTCAGCAGGGTGGGGGGTTTTGACTCCTTGAGCATAGCCTCTCAGTCCCTGCTCTCCCAACCCTGCACAGGAGGTCGCCTCGCCCTCTTTGCCCACCAGTGGCCCCACATCACTGGGGACAGTTGGGTGTTGATCATAGTCCACAGGGGCTATGCACTGCATTTTCACCAACTGCCTCCGCCATACTTTCAAGGGGAACCTCCAAGGCCTCCCCTGCACCAAGACCTTCTCCTTCAAGAGCTTCAAGGTCTGTTGGTGGACAGGGCGGTGGAGCCTGTGCCTCCCCACTTGCAAGGTCACAGATTCTACTCCAGGTATTTCCTGGTGCCCAAAAGAACCGGTGGCCTTCGACCCATTCTGGACCTCAGGAACCTCAACAAGTTCCTAGAGAAAGAAAAGTTCAAGATGCTTACTCTTGGAACACTTCTGCCCTACCTCCAGCAGGGAGATTGGCTATGCTCCTTAGATCTAGAGGATGCGTACACTCACATCCTCATTCATCCAGACCACAGAAAGTACCTCAGGTTCATTGTGGGAGGAAACCATTATCAGTACAGAGTACTGCCTTTTGGCCTCACCTCCACTCCCAGGGTCTTTACCAAATGCCTGGCAGTGGTGGCGGCCTTCCTGAGAAATCAGGGAATCTTTGTCTTCCCCTATCTGTACGACTGGCTCATCAGGGATCAGACGTGCCAGGAGGCCAGACAAGCCACCCTCACAGCTATTGCTCTTCTTCAAAGCCTGGGTTTTGTAATAAACTTCACAAAGTCCACTTTGCTCCCCTCCCAGAACTTGGAGTTCATAGGAGCAAGGCTGGACTCTCTGCTGGCAAAGGCCTTCTTGCCAGAAGACAGAGCACAAAGATTGATAGCCTTGGCAAACCAGTTTCTCAGCAGGTCATTAGTCTCCGCCAGACTCTGCCTGAGGCTTCTAGGCCACATGGCTTCGACAGTACATGTGACCCCCAATGCCAGGCTCCATATGAGGCCCGCACAGTGGTGCCTTCGGACTCAGTGGTCACAGGCCACAGGCAGCCTCAGGGACAGGATAAGGGTGTCCAGACAATTTCTGAACTCCCTCAGCTGGTGGTTGCACCCACCCAATCTACTAAAAGGAGTGCCCTTTCAAATTCCTGGGTACACAGTGGTACTGACCATAGACGCCTCCCTGCAGGGCTGGGGAGCTCATTGTCTGAACAAGTGCACCCAGGCTCTGTGGTCTCCTTGGGAGGCTGCACAGCAGATCAACCTCCTAGAACTCAGAGCTATTCGATTAGCACTCAAAGCTTTCTCTCCTACCCTGGCTCATCAATTTGTCCTGGTTCAGACAGACAACCAGGTAGCCATGTTTTATGTGAACAAACAGGGCGGGACTGGGTCCAGACTCCTCTGTCGGGAGGCTCAGGACCTTTGTTCATTTGCCCTCAAGCACAACATGCTCCTCCAGGCTGTGTACCTTCCAGGCCAGGAAAACTACCTGGCCGACAAGTTGAGCAGGATTCTACAGCCCCACGAGTGGCAGCTGCATCCTTTAGTAGTTCAGAAGATCTTCCTAAAATGGGGTCTCCCTTTGATAGATCTCTTTGCCAGTCCACTGAACAAGCAACTGCCAAAGTTCTGCTCCAGGCAACCGCATCCTCTGAGAATAGCAGTGGATGCTTTTCTGATTCCCTGGTCTCAGGGCCTCCTATATGCGTTTCCTCCCACGCCCTTGGTGGCCCGAACTTTCTTCAAGATTCTTCAGGACAAGGCCTCGGTCCTGCTGGTGGCTCCCAGGTGGCCGAGACAGCCTTGGTTTCCACTTCTGCTTCAACTGGCGGTGGATCCCCCACTGCCTCTGGGGTTGCAACCCGGCCTTCTCTCACAGGAGCAGGGTTCCCTTCTGCACCCCAATCTCAAAGCTCTCAATTTGATGGCCTGGAGGCTGCAAGGGTAGTTTTGGCTCCCTGGGGCCTACCTCCTGAAGTTGAGGAGGTAGTCCTAGCCTCTAGGAAACAGTCCACTAGGAAAACCTATGCTCTCAAATGGAAAAGGTTTTCTCTGTGGTGTCAGCTACATACAGAGGATCCTTTCTCCTGTACTGTGCCAGTAGTGCTTCAGTACTTACTGCACTTGTCCAATCAGGGACTTAAGTCCAATTCTGTTCAGGTCCACCTCTCAGCTCTAGCAGCTCACCACTCACTGGTGGGAAGGACATTCTCTGTCGGTTCACCCCTTGGTGTCCCGCTTTCTCAGGAGCTTGCTTTTGCTCAAGCCTCCAATCCGTCCTCCTGCTCCTGAGTGGGAGTTGAATGTGGTCTTGCAGCAGCTGATTCGCCCACCCTTTGAGCCGATGGCTACTTGCCCTCTACGCTTCCTGTCCTGGAAGACACTCTTCTTGGTAGCCCTTACCTCGGCTAGGTGAGTGAGTGAGCTTCAGGCCCTGGTCTGTGATAGGCCTTACACTCGCTTTTATAGGAACAGGGTTGTCCTTAGGACTCATCCAAAGTTCCTTTCAAAAGTTGTCTCCTCCTTCCACCTTAACCAAGAGGTGGTTCTCCCAACATTCTTCCCTAGGCCTCATGCAAGCCAGGCTGAAGCAGTCCTGCATACCCTGGACTGTAGGAGGGCCTTATCCTTCTACCTTGACGTACGCAGGGACATAGAAGGGCTACTCAGCTCTTCATCTCTTTTGACCCTAATAAGTTGGGGTTGGCTGTGTCCAAGCGTACCTTGTCCATCTGGGTGGCTGACTGTATCACCTGGGCTTACATGGCGGCTGACCTTCCTTTGCAGGGTCGGGTCACGGCCCATCGTGTCAGGGCAATGGCTGCCTCAGTGGCTCATCTCCACTCTATGCCCTTGGTAGACATCTGCAGGGCTACAACTTGGTCTTCAAGCCAGACTTTTGCGGCCCATTACTGTCTGGAGAGAGAGTCCCGTTGGGACAGTGCTATTGGCCAAGCAGTACTCCGGAATCTTTTTGAGGTTTAGGCAACTCCTGCCCTCTGTTGGGCTACCGGTGGAGATTGTGTCAGTGAAAAGCCTTTCTTTGATGCTGGGACTAGAGGGAGTTCTCTTGTTCAGCCTGGGTTCCTCGGTAGCCCAGAGCTAGGGAGTCACCCATATGTGAGGACTGACTTCCTGCTTGTTCCTGGAGAAAGAGTAGTTACTCACCTGTAACAGGTGTTCTCCAGGAGCAGCAGGAATCAGTCCTCACAGCCCTCCCTCCTCCCCTGGGAGTTGCAGTTGTACATAGTTTAATTTTTTCATTTTTGTGTGCTGTTCTTAGCTATGTCATTTGACTGAGGTAAGATGGCACCTTTAGGCGGGAAGGGAACCGCGCATGCGTGCCTGCATTCCCAAAGGCTTTCATAGAAAGCTGGGGAAATGCTCTGCTGGGGCTTCATCGGCGTCGATGACACCCATATGTGAGGACTGATTCCTGCTGCTCCTGGAGAACACCTGTTACAGGTGAGTAACTACTCTTTACCTTGGTCTCCCGCAATATCAGCTACACCGGTTACAACACATACAAAACACTGCAGTTCGTATCCGTGCACATGCTTCTCATTCTGACCATGTTTCTCTACTCCTGATATGCTACCATTACCTTTCCATGAAGTTTCTTCCCCAGTTCAGGCTCCTTACTTTGGTCCATCATGCGCTCCACACAGGTCACCCCCGTTATCTTTCCCACTGTCTACTTCTCCATGCCCTGTATCACGCAAACCTGCAGCATCCATGCCAACTGCTTGTACCTGCTCCTTGTTTCCCAAGCCCATCGGATGTCCACTCGTTCCTCTGCTTTTTACTTCATAGCTCCTGCCACTGGATTGTGCTTCTTCTGACCACTATCTAGAACCATCCTACACAAAATTCAAAGCCCTACTAAAGACTCATCTCTTTGATATTGCTCACAATTTGTCTTCCCCCTGTTGAGATCCCCTATGCTATCAGTCCCTCTCTCACTCTCTCTCTCCCCCTTCGCTATCTTACTATCCTTGGTATGAGTGTCTTTATCCTGTCCTGCACAAAATGGCATTCCTTTATATCTTTTAATTTTTAACTTATTGTTTTAATTTGTTGTACTCTGCTCTGTTGTCCCATGAAGGGCATTTAATCAAGTCCTTATAAACATAAGCAATAAACATAATATGGCCATTAGACGTTTTCTTCCAAGTCAGCAACTTGAGGGGGTCGGCTGTCCATTATTAATGTAAATGGATGGCCAAGCAGGTAGTATTTTAAGGTTTCAAATGCCCACTTGACAGCGAGGGCCATCTTCATTACATAATGTTTTTCCCGAGGAAGCAGTTTCCTGCTGATGAAGGCTATAGAATGTTCTTCACCCCTGACTTCCTGGGCCAGAACAGCTTCTAGGCCCACTTCTGAGGTATCGGTTTGCACAATAAAGGGCAGAGAGAAATCAGGGCTACTCAGGACTGCTTCAGAGCACACAGCCTTCTTGAGACACTGGAAGGCCAAGTTCAGGTCTGGTGACTATTGGATCCATTCATGAGCTCTCTTCCAGTGGAAATTGGTTAACGGCTCTGCCACCTCTGCAAAATTAGGGTGACCTAGTGGTAATAAGCAATCCAAGGAAGACACAAACCTCTGTCTTCGATTTCTTAGTGTGGACCTGGGCAAAGGCATCTGCCGATCACCACTGGATATGGGATCCAAGGCAGCACCACGACCCATGGCTTGCCTGGCTGGGGTTTTGTAAAACCTGTGCCATTGGATACTGCCTCTGTTACCTTCTTTGCATTGTCAATTTGAAATTGGGTGAAACCAGGAGCGGAACCCAAGGACCAGGCCTACACGTCGGTGTGGTTGTGCAAACAAAGTTTATTGGAGGACCCAACTAAAATGTTTCGGCCGGAGGCCTTCTTCAAGGGTCACAGGGTGTAGCAACAACGTGTAAACAGGCAAAATGCTCTTCTCAATCACGTTTCAGAAACGTCCATTTCCCCAGTAAACAGCACTACCTCTCCCAACTCACTGCCATCAGTTACTTCGTCCAGTAGCGTGTACGCCTTGCGCCCTCTCACGTAACTAAGGCTGGGCGCAAGGCGTATGTAATCTTCTGAATATGTAATCTCTCGTCTAGTCTCCGCTTGGTCCTGGGTTCATTTCACTTCACAGACGCAGGAGGGTATTGTAATAAGACAAGCAAACAGGTGTGGCTTGGAGAAAGGTTTTTATGTAAAAATAGGCTTAATACATAGGTATTGAACAGAGGTATATAGTGATTGTTACAGAGCTGTTTCAGTGTGCATCACTGAATCTGTGTGTGTGCATGTGTGAAGTGTGAGAGAGATAGAGGCCAGAACCTGTGGGTCAGGGCCGCATGGTAGGCCAGAACATGTGGGTAGAGAGAGAGAGAGGGGGAGGGGTGAAGGGAGTTGAGTATCAGAGCCTCATGGTAGTGTCCAAACCTGTCCGATGAAGGAGGGAGAGAGAGAGAGACAGGAAGTGTGTCTGTCCTTTATAGTGCCTCTCCAGCAGTTCCCCTTGAGGTCTGCTATTGTCTTTGGCCACTCCCTTTAAGGTCTGCCCATCTTGATTTAGCAAGGAGGGGCTGCAGCCAGGTCCTAGAGACTGACATCACCAGGGGGTCAGAGTTTAGACTGAATTAAACAGAGTCCATAGCTGCATGAAATGTATGCTGACATCTCCCACACCTTTTTTTATTTTTTATTTATTATTTGTGCCTGGAAATGGTGGAAGCAAACCTGTGGTACCTGTCCCAGCTGCCATTACCTGATAGTAGGCAGCTCGTCGAATACCTCCTGTATTAAATACCTTGCTATGTCTAGCAGGTCCCCTGTCCTGCACAGTACTGTCTCTAGTACTGTCTCTAGTGTTCTAGAGATAAACAGGTCTCCTTATGAGTCCAAACCTCGTGTCTTAGGTTGAGCAGCCACTACTGGGGGGGGGGAACCCAAAGTAACCAAATAACAATTCCCACACAGACACATGAGCATCTTGTAGCAAGTGTCCAACAATTTGTTGAATGTGTCCATTCTCATAGGCGATGGTGTGATTCACTTCAGTGGATGTTGTTTTAAGGTGATCAATATAGGCATGGAGTTCTGTAAAGTTGAGCAGTTTATGTAGTGTCTCTTCTCCCATGCCAAGTGGTAATGGATGCACAGCATATGAGATAAAGTCTGGAATGTCCATAGAGTCATTGGTAACCAGCGGTGTGGAATAAGTTGTCCCATTAATGGTGAGGGAGACCAGTGGTGTATGACTGCACCCGGTATTGTTTGGTAAATAGTTTGAACTGTACAACAAAGTGTTCTTGGGAAGGCGAATGTCATGCATTCTGGGAGCAATCGAAAAAGAAACTTTCTGGGGAAAGAACAGATGAAAACAAAAGTGTCCAGCTCCAAGGTAGTCAGGGGATATGAGAGCTTAACAGTCAGGGAGCAAGAGGAAGAATTGTTCCAGCAGGAGGTGTCAGCCTCTTTAAACTGGTGAGGTTGACACTTGAACTGAAATGTAGTCTGCTCACACAAACTGGGGTCCATCGGCTTGAATGAAGTCCAGGTGTCGTCCAGTGGCTGTACCCATGTGAGATGGTCCACAGGATACATAAGCATATTATCAAATTGCACCCCAATATTAACAACAGGATAAATAACTGTGTGTTGTCCTGACCATGGGATCAAAGTACAGATAGAGCAGCCTTGTGGTGAACAAATGGGAACACTAACTGTCCACCAATCAAGGTGAGCTATAGCAAATTCAGGTATTTTGGTACTAGCCATATGGATGAGAGATGGTGGCCAGTGTCCTAACTTAGCAGTGATCAGAATTTCCTTTAGTATAGTAATAAGCTCGATCTGTACTTGATCACAGGCAAGAGCCCAGGAAATATTGTACAAAATCAAAGCAGGAGGACCTAGAAAGTAACGTTCTGGGCATGCCCTCAATTCTTGTGTCCTTTCTAGAGAAGTGGAAACTGGTGGCTCCCACTGTACTTGAGTGATGTTTAATGAATAGAACACTGGCTTGTCCTGTACCGAACAGAAACTCAGGATGACCAGATCCTTTCCTTCCGGGAACGGTGGGGGTATTTCTTGATAACGATATACCCCACTTGTGGAGTTAGCCCAGCCAATCGTGCATATTCGGATGATAGTTCCTGTAATGAGACTTGAGTAGAAGAGAGCAGATACAAGAACAACAGCAAACCGAGACATAATAAAAGCTAACTTGTTTCACTCTACTAGGGAGTAAACTAATGCTCCCCACTTATACTATGTAACAACAAAACAAACACAAAAAAAAAAAAATAATAATAATTTTTACTACTTATTTACATAACTAACTACTTATTTACATAACTATTAAACACATGTCAACTATACAGCAGGAGTAAATAGTTACCGTCCTCAAGCGACTTTTGTTCAGAAAGCAGCTGTCCGTGCTGTCTTCATAAAGCAGCTGTCCGTGCTGTCTTCAGGTGGTAGCTGAAAACAAAGACTGATAAAACACATATTACCCATATGGTTTTAACTGGGTGATGTGTTTCCAGTACTGCTGGTTATCGTGCATTAGGATAGGCTTGGGCCTAAGGTATCAGTAACTAAGTATGGTCCCTCCCACTGTGCAGTTCCAAAGGGGAGTTTTGGTCTAGGTCTCATCTCTGCAAGACACTAGTGACAGGGCTTCCTTCATGTAATCATGAAATATTGATGGTGAATCCTTAAATCCCTGTGGAGGCACAGTCCATGCACACTGTTTCGGCCAGGCTGGTGAATTGCATGTGGAAGAAATAGGTCTAATCAGATCCCTCTCCTCCAGTATCTTCACAATTTTAGTCACTGGTTCTATAGCCTGATGAGGTACTGGGTATTGCTTTTGTGGTAGAGGATCCTCACCTTCCAACAGTATTTCTGTGTGCATTTTCCCACAATCTAACTTGTCTTGAGGCCAGACTGGAATCTCAGCCACCTCTGAAGGAATTACACACAGATCATACTGTTGAGTTGCCTTAGTGCACTGAGTTGCTAACTGCATGGGAATGACTTCATGCACTAAAGTTTTAGAAGCACTTGAAGTTCCTGAATACTGCCACAATTTAAGATTAGCCATATCCACCACCAAATTTAACTGGTTGAGAACATCAATTCCAATTATTTCTTTTGGTGTGTTCACTATAGTGGAGGCAGTGGTTTCTAACATTTCCTTGTTTTGTTCACTGTGCACAGGGATACCCCATTTAACTGGGATAGCCACACATTTGGAAGCTGTGTCATTAATTCCTTGAATTTCATAAATTTCCATATTTTTCTGATCTGCAGTGGGAGAAGCTCTGTTAGTAAAACTAATTCCAGCCCCTGTGTCAATCAAAGCTAATTTATCCTGACCCCCTACTCTACTGGTAACATTGGGGCGTGCACAAGAGTCCAGTATCAAGGGTGTTACAAGCCTTAAATTGTGTCCTGGGCCTGTGTCCATTTCATCATCCAGAGGCTCTGGAATTGAGTCCTCTGCTGAGATAAAGGAGGCAGGCTGGGCTATGAAGGCTTGAGACATTTTGATATCTGAACTCAAGAGGTCAGGACATCCCTATGCACTAGCCTTGTGTTTGTCCTGAGCTGCTTGTAAATCCTGTTTTAATTTATCTAGTTCTATCTGCAGTATGTGTTTGTCTTGTTCCCATTTAGATTTCTCCTTTTCTAGCCCATCTCTCTGTGCTTTGAGTTCCTGAAAAGGAATGTAACCTGAGGAGTTTCTAAAAGTACCTTTGCCATGTGCTCTCCAAGGTGTGTGTCCTCTGTCTGTGTTTCTTGTGTACTGAGAGGATTCATTGGCCTGCCACTTCCGTGCTTCTGATACTGTAATGACCTGTGAGGGCTGGGTCTTCCAAACAGACCCAATTCTGAGCATTAAAGTATCAAAAGGGGTTGCTTCAGGGTCTTCAGAAAATAACAGAAGGTTTTTTGTAATCTCAGGGGATAGCAATTCTAATAAAAATTCCTTATGCATGCTCTCCCCATAATCTTCTGCTTTGGGCCAGGACTCCTGCTCATTAAGAACTGCTTTTAAAATCCAGGCTCTATATGCAAACTGTTCCAGTGTATCATCTGGTAAAGGTGAAATAATTTTAAATACTTGCATTGGGGAACAGTGAAATAGTTTCTCAGTACCCCTTTTAACCAACTGGTATGGGTGAGTGAGAGAGCCAACCCTGTAATAGTGTGGCCCTAGAGCCAGATGCATAAGTCTATCAAAGTCTGATTGTTTTCTTCTGTATTTCCCTAGACCCCAGTGAATCAGAATATCAATCGCCCATTTAACCCACTGATTTACATTAAGAGGCATAGTACCAATTTTCTCAACTATTTTTTCTATATCTCTATCTTTTAAATTTTCCTGGAACATTAATTTAACTGGTGCTTTTAGTTCTGTACTGGCTGCCATGTCTAAGTCATCTGAATTATTCTCCTGACAGAGATTGCTGGGTTCTGGCTGAGATAAACTATCTGAATTTTCCTGCTGTGATTCATCTGTGTTTTTTGCCATTCCTCAGTCCAACTATGCATACTTTAGTATTCTTTTGTTTGTCAGTAGCTGGTATGCATTGTTGATGGGGTGTGTCATAGGCATAGGGAATGGGTGTATCTTTGTTCTTTTGTTTCTCTCTAGCTGGTATGCATGGCTCATAGGCATATGGTGCTGAGGGAGGGGTAGGTGTTGGCTTTCTTGCAGAGGCCAATTGATCTTTAACGTGCCTCAATTCAAGTTTAAGTGCTTCTAATTGTTCACTAACAGTTATAAAAGAATATGTGGCTTGTATCACTTGACTTCTCTGAATAGAAATACAACTTTGTGCCTCCTCCAGTTCTTTGATCAATTGGCTACACTGAGAAGTCAGTTCAGAGTTTTCTTTTTTCATGCTAATTAGTCCCCTGCACATGCCCTGGATGAAGAGGCATTTTCTTTTATTTGTTTTCTTTTTGAATTCATGATCATGGCTTAACATTCGTTTTTGAATATTATACCATGAGTCAGGGAATTCCCCTTCATATGGACCTCCTTTTCTCTTACAATATGAAATTAGAATTTCTGTAAGTTCTTTAAAATCAAATGCTGCCATATTTGATACTGCAGAAAGGCTGTAGTTGGACTATCTAAAATGTGTAACCATAGAAGGAGGAATGCTAACTTAAAAGGTATTTCACACCTATTTAACAGGGTGGAGTAGATTAACAGAATTGTATCAGTTGCAGCCAGCTGCAAGCCTGCTCTCAGTAAGAAAGTTACTGACAGGAGACAGAGAAATAAAAGTAAAAAAGGGACAGGAGATTAACAGAATAGTCAGATATTCCTGCTCACACCAAGATATATACTGACAGGAGAGAGAAATAAAAGTCAAACAGACAAGAGGTAAATTAATGTTACCAGGAAAGATGTATATTGTACTCTATGAGGAATATTTAACTGTGTAACTCTGTATTTTCTTAGCAGCTCAAATACTATATAAAATCTGTAGCAAGCCTATACATAAAAATAAGACAATTGCAAGCCACTCTGTGTCATGTCCTTAAAATTCTAGATTCTTACAGAGCCTTTTGACACTAAAAGTCTCACCTTGTCTAACCCACAAAACAAAATTGTAAATGGTCACAAGGGCTATTGATTTTCCTGTCTCACTCTGTCTGAAATCTACTTAATGTATTATACAAAATTATTACTTACCCAACTGGAGGTCTGCTGTGAAATCCGAGAGACGAGCCCCCAATATGTAATCTTCTGAATATGTTATCTCTCGTCTAGTCTCCGCTTGGTCCTGGGTTCATTTCACTTCACAGACGCAGGAGGGTATTGTAATAAGACAAGCAAACAGGTGTGGCTTGGAGAAAGGTTTTTATGTAAAAATAGGCTTAATACATAGGTATTGAACAGAGGTATATAGTGATTGTTACAGAGCTGTTTCAGTGTGCATCACTGAATCTGTGTGTGTGCATGTGTGAAGTGTGAGAGAGATAGAGGCCAGAACCTGTGGGTCAGGGCCGCATGGTAGGCCAGAACATGTGGGTAGAGAGAGAGAGAGGGGGAGGGGTGAAGGGAGTTGAGTATCAGAGCCTCATGGTAGTGTCCAAACCTGTCCGATGAAGGAGGGAGAGAGAGAGACAGGAAGTGTGTCTGTCCTTTATAGTGCCTCTCCAGCAGTTCCCCTTGAGGTCTGCTATTGTCTTTGGCCACTCCCTTTAAGGTCTGCCCATCTTGATTTAGCAAGGAGGGGCTGCAGCCAGGTCCTAGAGACTGACATCACCAGGGGGTCAGAGTTTAGACTGAATTAAACAGAGTCCATAGCTGCATGAAATGTATGCTGACAGCGTACACGCTACTGGACGATGTAACTGACAGCAGTGAGTTGGGAGAGGTAGTGCTGTTTACTGGGGAAATGGACATTTCTGAAACGTGATTGAGAAGAGCATTTTGCCTGTTTACACGTTGTTGCTACACCCTGTGACCCCTGAAGAAGGCCTCCGGCCGAAACTTTTTAGTTGGGTCCTCCAATAAACTTTGTTTGCACAACCACACCGACGTGTAGGCCTGGTCCTTGGGTTCCGCTCCTGGTTTCTCTCATCTGACTCTGCGGATACCTCATTCTTCTCTTGGTTTTACTAATTTGAAATTGGGTTACTGTTTCCTGGTGAATGAGGGTCTGCGCACTCCTAGAGTCTATCAAAACTTGGAGGCTGGTCCCCTCAAGCTCCACAGGAATCACAAAGTTTTGTGCTGTGGGTGGGGACTGTTCACAAAAGCACAGGTGTAAGTGATGGTTAGGCTGCCCTCCATGTGTTCTTACACACCCTAAATCAGGTGACTGGATCATATCTGGGGCCCTGCCCTCGCCTAGGAAGTGACTTTGGGGGTCAGAACATGAGGGCCAACATCCATTCAGGCTTCCTCTTCTGTCCTCCTGGGCTTCTCCTTCTCAGTCACCGGCTGAGCTTCATAGTACCCTTCAGCTATTTCCAGTGCATTCTTTAGTGTAACGTTGGGGTGCTGACATACCCAGTTCCATCAGGGCAGTCAAGTCCTCCAAAAACTGCTCCAATAGCACAATCTTGGCTATCTCAGGCCTGATCTTTCCCTTCAGTTGCAGCCACTTTTATGAGAGGTCCTTTAACTGATAGACAAAGCTCTGGGGGCTCTCTTTTTTTTCTGAATCACCTGTGATAGGCCTCTGGGGTACAGCTGGCCCACTCCAGTATGGCAGTCCAGACAGTTGCATATGTAGTTCGCCCATTTGGGTTGGCATCCTGGAATGCAGCCCATCAGCAGATTCCCCAAATAGTCCATGTCTCTTCTGGCCACCCAGCCATGTGGGTGGTTCATTCAAAGTTCACCAGGAAATGGTCCGGTTCATCTTCTGCTATCATTTTAAGAACTGCTTACGCTGGAGGATTGAGTTGCAGTTTCTGCAGGGCCTGAGTCAACTGAGCTATGGAACTCTTCTGTAGCTCCCCCTGCACCTAAACAATATTCTGTGTTTGCTGCTGCGGTTGTCACTGTCCTTCCAGCAGGGCATGTTGAAACTGCTGCTGAAATTGTTCTTGTCACTCCTGATACTGTTGTTGTTGTTGTTGCTGAAACCCTTATGCCAGATGCTGGAGGAGCCACTAAATCCTGGCTTGTCAGTGTTCTCTTACAACACCACTACAGCTTCCACTTCTGCAGCTGAGTTAAGCCTGCAGTATTCCAGCTCCAAAAAAATTTCTGTGGCCTCTAGTGGCCAAAACAAAATTTGCCTGTCCGGCATTAACTAAACCTTCTTAAGGCTTCCTAAGTAGGATGAGACTAACCCTTTTTAGCCCACACAAACCAACAAAAACCTTTGACCTGCTGTAGAGGCCCAGCCCTATAGGAACAAGGATTTACCTTCAGTCACGTGGTAGAGAAACCCCCCAAGCTGCCACTATATGTGGTAGTGTGTGGCGTGTGGTGAGAAGGGATTTTTTGTTAAAACACCAAACAGACAGCAGTTCAGGGAAAACAAAACGTGTTTTTATTCAGACCCAGTTTGTTAAATCTTCACAAAGCTGGTCTTCCAGCCCTTCCTCCAGACCAGTTATAGTTCCTTCCTTCCCCAAAGTTCCTACCTTTGTATGGCTTGCCTTGTATGAACTCCTGGCTCCATGGGCCTCTTTCCTTCCTGCAACTTGCTGGGTATTTAACCTCTTCCTGTGAGCCATGCTCCCCCAGCCCTGAAATGTAGGCTGCAGGCTCTGTTAGAGGGGCCTTTTGATAATCTCTCTGGAGAGGGACAGGCAACACTCAATAGACCCCGTCACAAGACTATGGTAAAGTACATTTTGCAAGAAGCATAGTGCAAAACACATGAAACTTTGCATGTTTTCGTTCATTTTATGCTGCTTTCTCGTAAAGTGTACATGAGGCCCAACATACCAAATGAGCAAAATGTTAAATGCACAAGAAAAACATACACTATTGCCTGTTTTTAACACATTTCTAATTCCTTTTAGGGAACTAGTTCTTTCTATCTGCTCTACTGGAGTCAGATAAAGTGTTTATTCTATTCAAGCCTCCAAGGATTACCAGGCTGTAAATATAACTTCTAAAGATGTTCTTCCAATTAAACTAAGAAAATATGTTCAATCTGCACATAGCCTATTCTCTAAAGCAGTGCTTCTCAGCCCTCTCCTGGAGACATACCTAGCCAGTTGGGTTTTCATAATATCTACAATGAATATGCATGAGACGGATTTGCATATAATGAAGGTGTCACATATGCAAATCTATCTCATGCATATTCATTGTGCCAATCCTGAAAACACGATTGACTAGCATGCCTCCGGGAGAGGATTGAGAAGCACTGATCAAAAATATCAGACAAGTGATGGAGAACATACATAGGTTCTATTCACACAGGATTTTAGTGTTGTGGATTTTGGGGAAAATTCAGTGATAGATTAGGGGTCATATAGGTTGATACAGTGCATATTTCCTAGGAAAAAAGGGTACCAATACTCCGTACTCTTTGATCTCCCATACCCTAAATGTGTTCAGCAGTGAAACCATTACTTATGACTATTGATTAGATTACGGGCTGTTTCAGTTTCGTTCAGTTTTATATTGCTTATTGAATTTGCAGGCATCTCATATAGGCAGCCTGAATGCCATTTTTTCTGTAAGGTTCCATTTGCTGTGATTTCCCTGACAAGGATCAGTCAGTGTTAACCACTTTCCCAATGATGTACATTTTTAAAGCAAAGCAATTTCCTCCACTTCTTGATAATCTCTAGGAAACCATGCTTTAAAATCACATTGGCTTTCCCAGAGAACCATTTACTATGTACTTCTTGTTGTCTTTAGCACTGAAGACGGTGCTTAAAGATATTATAAACTGTTATCACACTTAACAGTCACCTTTTACAGTTCTGTTTCTCACTCAGTTGGGAGGAAATGCATTTAAAATGAGGCGAAAAGTATCTGTTACTATAATTCTAAAGAAATAAGGTTTATTTTTAACAGGTTAAATTAAAAGTAGAAAAAAAATCAGTTCACATAACTTTGCAGTCATAGTATTCCTGTGGCTGAGTTTACAGATAATGGAAGATTAAATCAAGTCTCAAAAATAAGACTCTGTAACCCCCCCT
This sequence comes from Ichthyophis bannanicus, assembly GCA_033557465.1. Classification (NCBI taxonomy): domain Eukaryota; kingdom Metazoa; phylum Chordata; class Amphibia; order Gymnophiona; family Ichthyophiidae; genus Ichthyophis; species Ichthyophis bannanicus. The sequence goes on from CM066033.1 coordinate 620,106,811, forward strand.
CCCCCCCCCCAAAAAAAAGCACTGGGATTATCTATGAACATTTATTAATAATGTGAAATTCAACACTAAAGTGATAATATGAGGTCTGTTTTTCTAGTATGTATGCATATATGGTCCGTATCAATTAACTACACTGTTCTTAAAAGTCTATCTGGTCAACATGCAATAAAACATCTGGGGAAAATCTAGACGTTTCAAATGATTCCTATATGCAGTATCTGTACTGTATGTATAGCTAGCTCTGGTGAATGTAGAGTTATAAATTAAGGGACTGATATTCAATGCCAGCAGCTAGCACTGCCAAAGGGACTAATCGCCGGCACGGAACTTTAAACCCGGATGTTCAATGCCGGGGCCATATTCAGGCTCCAGCATTGAATATCTGGGTTGATCAGATTGCCTCAAAGCTAACTGGGCAGCGGCAGCAATATTCAGCTGCTGTCCAGTTAGCTTCTGTGACAAATGTTAAGCGAGTGCCCGGTTAGCGATATTTGCTGCCCCCGTCACGCCCCCAATCCTAGCTGGTTAACTGGTCTGCAAACTGTGTAAATGCTTTGAATATCCCCCCTAAACCTTTAAGTATATGTGTACTTCTACGTAAAAGCACCAAATATTGGGGCTTCTAGGTATAAAACCCCAAATATTGGTACTATAACTATAGGTTACACATTTAGCGCACACAGCACAGATTATACCTGGTTTTGCCATGTTGAAGTCAAACATATACAGACACCAGTACTCAGCCTCAGAATGCAGAGATTATATCTGATTTATACAGAATAGTACCCCTGTCCTCTCTGCTCTATATATAGCTAAACATTCCTGTAATACTATACAGTAGGTAGAATGCTCCAGAATTTTTTTAAAGCACTTGGACGTTCATCATGGCACCAAACATCTAAGTGGTTTTTAATTATTGAGCTGTATATGTTCCTGTAATAAACGAGTAGACTAGGAATTCACACAGCTGGATATTAAGCCATCCAAAGTCTTTGACATCAAATCTTTTTAATCTGTGTTATGCCTAGTAAAAGTTCATATTTTCTCTAACACTGCTTAAACTTTATGTAGGAGGTGGAAAACCTGTTTGTAATTCTCTCAGCAATTTTGCATCTCGGAGACATTCGGTTTACAGCTCTAACAGACGCTGAGACAGCATTTGTGTCAGACCTACAGCTACTGGAACAAGGTCAGTGGAATACGACCTTCTAGTGTGACCTGCAGTCAGGTGATAGCTCTCACTTACCAATAGATGGGGACATTGCATTAAGAATGGGTGGAACGGTTATGTAAACATGCCTGAAATAGAATGAAAAAATGAGGCAGCTTTAATTTAGAAGTCATTCTTATTACATCAGTTTATGAAAGCGTAACCCTGTGAAGATTTTAATTCAAGGGGCCAGATGTACTATAGATTTATTTCCCATTTGGGGATAATTTTATAAAGGATATTTTCCATATATACCTATAATAACAGATAAATACAAATATGTGCTAACCAATAGGCACATATAATACATGATCCGGGTATAGGCATGTTTGATAGAGGTGTTTGGGGGGGGAGAGTTTGGGCAGACTCAAGTAGGTTACAAATACACACCTACACACATACATCAGCATTTATATTTGCTTCTAAGCTGCTATAAATATAAATCACCGCTGAAATTTCAGCAGGTTTTATGCTAGTATCTTATAAAGACACATAGCACCTATGTGATATTTTCATTGAATAGGCTCAAAATTGGTGCCTACCTAGCTGTCCAACCTAGCTGGCCTATTATAAAATTACCTTCATGTGTGCCTATGGGGAAAAATGTTCAGTACAGAGGTTCCCAACCTTTTTGGTTGGGTGAACCCCTTATTAACTTCCATCTTTGCTCAAATTTTCAAAGCAAAAGCATGTGCATATGCCCCAGGAAAAAGTCCAGAGAGATTTGCACCTGCTTTTTATGTGGATGATTTTTAACCACAATTATGCATATAGTAACCGGGTAGCCGGACCGGCTCACCCTCCCTCGGGTGCAAGCTGCTGACCTATCCAACTGCCCACTTCCTTTTAACGGACCCCCTTTACCACCTTCCACCCCCGCCCCCCATTTCCCCCAGACAGTAGTACCCCACAAATTCACAAGACACACTGTATGGTAAGCAACTGGTCGCAGCTTTATTACTAATAACACAGGTACACTAAAAAAAAATTTTTTAAACTGCCTCTAATGTTTCGATTGATTTTTACGATTTTTGGTGCGCTGAATCCAAATCTGGTAACCAATTTGCTCCATCACGTACAGATTTTTTGCTACATTGGGTTAGCAGTTTGAGGTGAACGTTTCAGATTGAGTGCGATCGAGATAAAGGTTTCTTGGATGAATTCTCTTTACTAATTGTTTAGTAGTTATTCAAATAAGAATAAAGAAAATTGTAACAAGGCAGCACATAAGAATAGAGTAATGTCAACAAAACACACTGTGATGGTAGCAAAATTGTCTGCACTTAAAACAGCCACATACATGTGCACAAACATTGAGCATATAAGAGCGAGGTTAGACACAAAGCAAAGCAAAGAAATGTGCAAAAAATGTTGTACAGGTATGTATGTAAGAATAGAAAACGCAAACCGCACCATTGCAATACATGAAGACAAACACCCGATGGTGTGAAAATAAAATTCTAATAAATGAGATCCGACACTGTGGTAATAACTAGCAAATTTTTATTTCAAAGTTTAGTAAAACACGATATTTGTCAACACAGTTTAGATTTTAAAGTCATTCTTGGGTCAATCAATCTCCTGGTGGGCCCGTTTCTTCTTCCCCCGAATGCTTCTCTTGGTGCGCTGCTTGGCGTATTTTTCATCTGGGGTTTCCCGCAGCAGCAACCAGCAGAAATCAGCCATCATAGTGGTGTTCCATCTTCCTTGGTACCTTCTCTCTGCGTCCTTGATGTCCTGGTGAAACCTTTCACCTTGTTCTTCACTGTACGCCCCCAAGTTTTCGGGAAAGTAGTTCACATGGGAGTGCAAGAAATGGACTTTCAGGCTCATGTTACAGCCTTGTTCTTTGAAGGCACTGAGCATCCTGGCAACAATATCCTTATAGTTCTCATCCCGCCTGTTCCCCAAGAATTTGAGAACAACATCCTTGAAGGAATCCCAGGCTTCTTTTTCCTTCTCAGACATCGTTTCAGCGAATGCTCCATCTGAAATGAGTTTCCTTATATCAGGGCCAACAAACACTCCTTCCTTTAGCTTTGCTTCAGAAAGTCGGGGGAACTTTGAGCAAAGGTACCGAAAGCACTTACCATCTTTTGGAAGGGACTTGATGAATTGCTTAATGAGACCCAACTTAATGTGGAGAGGTGGTAATAGAATTTTATCACGAGGTACCAAGCTCTCATGAAGAACATTTTTCTCACCGGGTCTCAAATACTCCCGAATTGGCCAGTCTTTTTTCCCCCAGTGTAGGTCGCGGGCCCAGCTATCCCACAAGCAAAGGAAGCAGGGATATTTGGTGAAACCGGATTGCTGCCCTAATAGCATGGATAGAATTTTAAAGTCTCCACAAATCATCCACTTATGCTCATCATAACGAATCTTCTGAAGAATCAGGGCCAAATTCTCGTATTTTTCTTGGAGAATAACAGAGTGAGCAATAGGAACTGAAGCGAATGTGTTGCCATTATGAAGAAGAACACCTTTTATGCTGTCTTTTGACGAATCAATGAACAGCCGCCATTCAACAGGATCATACTTGAGTTTAAACTTTTCCATCACTCCGTATATATCTTTGCAAAATACCAAATCTTCCTCTTTGCTGAAATACTTCAAAAATTGTGTCTCGCGGTTGCGGTACCAATAAAAAGTTGTTCCTGGTGACAATAGATTTTTCTGTTTAAGCCGAGAACCTAGCAGTTGGGCAGCATCTTTTGGGAGTCCTAAATCCCGGACTAAATCATTCAATTCAGCTTGAGAGAAAAGTTCAGGTTTCGGATCTGGTTCAGTTTCAAACTCGGAAGTACTGGACTCATCGGGAAAAGCCATCTGATGAGTCTCATCATGATCAGAACCGTCCACACAAATATGATCCAAAGATTTTGGTGGTTCAGGCACAGGTACTTCGTTGCTATGAGGCATAGGCCTAATTGCTGAGGGAAGGTTGGGGTAACTTATTACGTTCTTATTTTTTAAGTTGTATCCCTTCACAATGCAAGAGCAAAAATAGCAGTCACTGCTGTGGTCTCTTTGTTCACGCCACATCATAGGTATTCCGAAACGAAATGCTTGTGTTTTACCTTTCATCCATAAGCGTAGATCTTCCTCACATGTCTTGCACACTTTGTGAGGAGCCCAGGGTTTGTCTTGATCGCCTAACTTCAAACCGAAATAGGCGAAATATACTTTTTTAATAAATGCAGAAATGTTCCTCTGCCGCTTTTTCACGGTATATTCCCCACAAATAAAACAAAAACTGTCCGGAGAGTTGACGCAACCTCTGGCTCTGTGAGCCATCACAAATACACAGCACTGCAAACTACAACTGTAGTGAACCACTTCGGAATAAAGCTGGATTACGACTGAGCAAACAAAAGGTAATAATGAACTTGCAAGAAACTGAAATTTGACAGGAACGTTCATGTCGCAACCACCGTGTTTGAGCGAGCGAACGAGGCGAGGCGAACAGGAAAGAACATGCGCCAGCGCGAGTACTGGATTTAGCCCCCCGCCTCCCAATTGTCCTGTTAATGTATAAAATGAATACAAAACACTCTAAAATATCATGAGTGAGTGTTTCTAGTTAGTTAACCATTACAACCTCTATTTTGGGCCAAGAAAATAAACTGCAGTCGGCTAAAAAGAAATTATGTGAACATTCCTTATATGGGTAAGAAATCTAATTTTGCAAGAAAACGTGACGTGATGGAACATTTTGGCTATTTTTCCTGGATTCAGCACCCCAAAATCTATAGGAATCAGTTGCAAAACTGGAGGCAGTTTTTTGGTAGTGTACCTGTGTAATCAAATGCTTAACATCCAGAACAATATTGCAACACAACCGTAACACAACGGAGGGATCCGTCACCAGCCGTACTATTAGCAAGGTGACCTCTCGTCCCCCGTGTTGTGGCCAATCCCTCGGCCAAGTCCTATCACCCTTCCGCCGACTTTGCCATATCAGTAGCAAACGTCTGCACGGGTTTTCCTGGGTCATGGGCACCCCGCCCACGCCCCAAAGGCCTAATATTCCGGACCCCGGAAACCTCCGGGAACCCGCGCCCCCCCCCCAAGCTGCAACAACCCTAATTTCCCCTCACACTCTCCACCTAGCCTCCTAAAGGGAGGGCGGGCGGGCAGGAGCTTCAGCGCTTTTCTTCTGCATGTGCTCAGAACTGCAACCGTGCTGAGCACATGCACCCGCACACGCCGCCACCACAGCGCATGCTCCCTTCCACCAGCCAATCAGTTCAAACGACGCACAGCTTCCTGACCAAACTTTTTCCCACCATCCCTCCCCCCCCCCCCCCCCGAGCAGGGGCCTGACGCCGACCGAGCACCCGGTTACTGTCGGGCGCCTGGACCCTGCCCACGCCCTTTCTATTTTGAAAATCCAAAATGATGCATGTAGTTTCCCTCCTTGACCCAACCTTCCCCAGGTATGCCTCTGCTATAGCATGGGTAACAGCATACGCTTTGTAACAAATATGACCTTTAACTCACAAAGAGAGCGGGGAATGTTCAGACATGCAGTTGATGCAGGTAAAATGCCTTTTATCCAGAGAAATCTCTTTGGAAATCACCCTCTCCATCATTAATGTTAACATTGGCCAGTTCTTGAAACCTATTGAATTATACTTAGGGGGATGTTTGCTAAAATGCGCTAAGATTTAATGTGTGCTAACCGTTAGCGTGGACTCACATTAATGGCTAACAAGTGCTAAAATTTGCACATGGTAAATATGTTGCACTACCTATCTAGCATGGGTTGGGAGTGGAGATGTGGAATGGACAGCGGTGGCAGTGAGCATGTAGCATGTCAATGTGAGTTGTCATGGCTGCCAATAGCAGGGGTGCACTTAACGCCAATGAAAATAACAGACACATACAAATATGTGCTATGACAAATAGGCACATATAATACATGACCCACGTATAGGCATGTTTGATAGGGGTGTTGGGGGGGGGGGGTTTGGACAGATACACACCTACACACGTACATCAAGAGGTGGGATTAAGTGCAATTATGCTGCCAAAAGCCAGGTAGTGTGATTTCTGTCCAACCCAAAAAAGCTTCCCTTCTCGGGCCCAATCAAACCACCTCACCTGATCCCATAACCCAACTGATGGCAGACCGCCCCCCCCAAGGAGCAACACTTCCACCCGATCAAAACCCCCCAAAGAGCAACCCCCCACCTGATCAGAACCCCCCCCCCAAAGAGCAACCCCCCACCTGATCAGAATTTCTCTTTGAAGAGAGACTTCCATCTGATAACCTCCCACCAAACCATAATGCTACCCCCTTCCCACCCTCCACTTCCCCCATTGGCACTTATTGGAGTAGCCCTGGTAGTCTAGTGGAGCACCTTCTGCTCCTGCCCCATTGCCACCCAGGATCAAAATGGCATCCATGGGTGGGCATGTGATCAGGTGCTGAGTCTGCCATTGGGGGAGGCTATGTACCTGGGTGGAGCAATATGATCATGGCTGCGCAGGGAAGCTTTATTTTGTTTAATGGGACCAACATTACATGAATCAGCAGATGGGGTGAGTGCATAGGTGCTGGGGATGCATGCAAGATGGACCTGTACATAAGTGTATGCCCTGTGATTAAATTGTAGGGCATTCGTTGACTATGCAACTGACAGTGCACAGCCTTTGTACTTACTACACATTAGTAAACATCAGCCCTCCACCCTTAGTGCATATATGCTTATAATAACTAATATTATTACAGGTGAAAGTGACAAGCACAAAAAAAAATACGTACATGATAATTCACTAATGAGCACATGGGTTTATTTATCATATAATCATTATTGCGTGTCTCTGTTATTCTCTTGCCAATAGAAATACCTCATAGGTTACAACACACTTATGTTCAGGAAAATGTCTTACAACTAAAAAGTCTTAATGGTAAGCTTGTCACTTGTTGGTCACTTTCAAACCCTTCCAAGTGATTTAGAAATACTAACTGCCAACAATAACTATCACAAGTCTAATACTCAAAATATCCAGTCATATATAGATAAATCTGACAGACGTCTCAGTAAAATATACATACAACAGTTGAAATAATATAGACTGATAATTTTGCCTGTATAATAAATTTAAGATTGTTACATTTTCTTTCAAATCTATCTTTGCATTTTCTCTGTGCTTTTTTCACTACTTACTGGCAGTCAAGAGTCAATAATAGTAATAATAATCTAGTTTAATCGTGGTATTTTAAAATATGCCTAATTATTAAAACTTTAAATTTCAGTGGCAGGGATGCTGCAGGTATCGCCAAATGAACTCTCATCAGCTTTAACAACCGATGTTCAGTATTTCAAAGGTAGGCTATGCTAGAAATAAAACATTGTAATTGGCAGATACAAGGGGTTTCTTGACTTTGCTAATATGGCAAACATAAGAATTTGTGAACTCATTCTTCATTTTTTAATGCTTCATCCTGGAGACCTTCCTTCCCACGATGACTGGGCTTACTTGCCCAAGTGGAGGTCAAATTAAAGGCAAGAAAGCTGATGTACTAATCCATGGCATTTCTGTGGATTAATAGCTGCTTTCCTGCTACGGATTCAAACGAGTTTCTTAGCCAGTGTGCAAAAGAATCTTTGCTATGGGGCCCAGCAAATAGAAAGATAACTATACCCTAATGAGAGAGATAACTAGATCCAAGTGAAGTTTTGTGAAAACCCGCCCTTAGTGACATTTGCATGTGCCAGTTTAGACTGAATTCTACATTAATGAGCTGCTTTGCATCACTGCAGCTCACTAATACAGAATTTTAGTATACTTTTTATTCTAATGTCCGCCCTGTACGTCCAGGACTGGCGAATTGGTCAGGGGAGTTATTGTTTTAAAGTCGGGGTGCAGAAGGGGCTAGGGGGGCCAAGGTTTCTTCCCCACAGCCTGACCTTGGCCTTAGGAGGCTGGATCAGGGGTTGGGCTGTGGGGAAAAAACCTTAATTGTTGGTGGGTGGCATCATGGCATTTAAATGGAATCACAGTACCATGGCAGCAGGACGCCATGGTGCCACGGTTCAATTTCAATGCCTGACTGAGCTATCCGGGCAGTGCCCATGGGATCAGAATTGCGATCCCCTTTGTACGTCTGGCTCAGACCGAACGTACAAAGGGGATAGCCGTGCGGGACAGAATCAGGCCCTATGAGTATGGATTGATGTATATGAGTAACTATGCTATCTCCCAGAACAAGCAGGAATGCAGTCTTCACAAATAGGACTCACTAGCTCCCAGGTTCCAGACTGGTATGGGAGGGGGGAGAGTTGTGCTATCCCTGAGGCAAAAAACATATAGCTGAAGAGTCTGGAAGAGTTGTAGGCCACTGGACTATTCCAGAAGGCGATACTCCCTCAGTATTAGTCTAGTATCTTGTAGAAGTCCAGGACAGAGGGTAGGGGTTGAGTTTAATTCCCAAAGAGGTGCTGGAGTACAACTTGGCCAAAGACAGTGTCCCGACAAGAGTCTCTATCCAGACAGTAGTGTGCAGCAAAAGTATTTATTTAGCTGTGCTTATATACCGCTTTTCACTGGGTCAAAGTAGTTTACAGATATACGCTAATAGGCTCACAATCTAAGCATTACTGAGGCAATGGAGAGTTAAGTGGTTTGCCCAAGGCCACAAGGAGTGGCCATGGAACTAGAGACCCCAGTCCCTCCGGCCTGAGGTTACTTGTCCCCTACCAATAAGCCACTCCTGAAGGACCAGGTAGCTGCCTGGCAAATGTTCTCAATGGTTATTGAACAGAGATTAGCTACAGATGTTGCCATAATCTGCACATTATGAGCAATGACATGACTCTCCAATGAGAGTTCTGCATGTGTATAAGCAAAAGAAATGCAATCTGCTATCCATCTAGACAGAGTATGTTTCGTCACCAGTAGGTCGAGGTGAGTAAGATCAAAGGAAATTAATAATTGAGAGGATTTTCTGCGATCTTTAGTTTTAACCAAGTAGTAGGCCAGCGCTCGCTTGCAGTCTAAAGTGTGTAGTGCTGCTTCAGCCTGAGACACATGTGGTCTAGGGAAAAAAGAAATCGGGAGGATTACAGATTGGTTTAGATGGGAGGAAACCACCTTCAGGAGGAAATGCGAATGGGTATGCAGAACCACTTTGTCATGGTGGAACAGAGTATAGGGGGTATCCCCACTAGAGCCTGCAGCTCGCTGATGCAGTTAGCTGAAGAGAGGGCAATAAGGAAGATGACCTTCCAAGATATAAATTTCAGTGAAGTGGTGGCTAAAGGTTTGAGAAGTGGCTTTAGAAGTTGTGCTAGAACCATATTTAGATTCCAAGTCACTGGAAGCAGCTTAATGGGTGGCTTGAACAGCAGGAGACCCCGCATGAAGTGTGCAACTAAGGGGTGAGGAGATAGACTGTCTAGCTACTGTTCTGTGAGAGGCTGCAATGGCACTAAGGAACTCTCACTAAGTTAGCTTTAAGACCTGTCAAGGATAAGTGGAGGAGATATTGTAGAAGTGACTCCACTGGGCAAGAAAAGGGGTCAATGTCCTTTGGGGAGCACCAGAGGGCAAACCTACACCATCTGAAGGCATAAGAGCATCTGGTGGAATATTTATGAGATGCAAGGACATCCTTGGCTGCCTGTGGTAGACTGAGGTCGGCAAGTACTAGCCCCTCAGCAGCCAAGCTGTCAGGCATAACGAGTGAAGATTGGGATGGAGGAGCGTCCTGTAGTCCCGAGAGAGGAGGTTGGGTGCGCATCCCAGGTTGAGTGTTTGAGTCTGTGCAAGGCGAAAAAGCAGAGGAAACCACGGTTGATGGGGCCAAAAGGGGGCTACGAGAATCATCGAGCCCCTGTCGGCCTGTGGCTTGAATGGTGTTTTGTGTATCAAGGGGATGGAAGGGAATGCATAGAGCAGTCCCTGTCCCCAGTGGAGAAGGAAGGTGTCCGGAGTCTGTCTGTGCAGTGACGGAACACGAAAGCAGAAGGACGGAAGCTGTGTGTTTTGCGGAGTGGCAAAAACATCTACGAGCATGGTTCCCCACGTTTGGAAGATCCAAGCAGCCGTCCCCCGATGCAAGGTCCATTCATGTGGATGAAAGATATGGCTAGGAGTTGTAAAGACATGGAACTCACCTGGGAGGTACACCGCTCTGTGGTGAATGTGGTGTGAGATGGCAAAGGACCACTGGCGAATCGCTTCCTCGCAGAAGTGACAGGACCTTATTCTTCCTTGTTTGTTCACATAGAACATGGCAACTTGGTTGTCTGTCCTGACTAGAACAGCTTGCCCCAATAGTTGGGTTGAAAAACCTGATGCTGCAAAGATGTGGTATATCAAGTCTTTTAATAAAGATAAAGAAAATTTACTACTAGCTGTACATTACAAATTCTGTATTTAAAACAAGAGGGTATACAAAGAGTTCAAGGAAAACTGGAAGACGGACCTACTGCCACTAAAAAAAGCTGTGAAAAGCAACCAATGCAAAATTTAAGATCCCTAATTTTAAAGATCAAAGTAAAAGAAGTACAACAGAAAAGAGGTTGAACAGGGGTAAAAAGATGTTTGGAACAGAGCACTAAAGGAAGGCTGAGGTACAGATGGAGATAACAGATCCAGAAATGCAGGAGAGTGGAATAAAAGAACATGTCAAGAAGTTAAATGATGATGAGCAAGAAAGGCAGAAGAAGGACCTGGAGACAGAGAAATTAATGATTGAGCTCCTGGCCTGTACTGAAGAGAAATGAAAATACTGGGTTCAGGGCAAGGGAAAGATCAACTAAGCTGAATTTAGCATCAGAAGTTAGGAGTATGATAAGTAAGATGAATAAGGCCAATAACCTATATGAAGGGACCATCTATTAAACATCAGAGAGAATTATACAAAGACCTTGTAGAGCACAATTGAGAACCAGAATGGCTACCCTGCATGTGGGAGAATTTGGAAAATGCAAACATCAAACCAATGGAATGGCTTGAGCTAACTGAAGAGTTGGAAAGCACGTTAAAAAGAGCTCCAAACTGGAAGAGCCCTGCCCCAGATAGAATGACTAGTTTTTGCCACAGTTACTATCACTCCACCAAGACCTGGTAAATTGTAAAAAAAACAGTTGGTCAAGCAGCCAGATTTAACACCGTAATGGTTAATAAGAGGAAAAACATCACTTCTTCCAAAGGGAGCGCCAAGTTATGTCCCTAAATGTTACAGACCAATGACTTGTTTACCTACAATACATAAGCCTTTTACTGTAATAGATGCTGACAGAATATACAAACATATCAATTGTTACTACTACTAAGCATTTGTATAGTGCTAAAAGGCATACACAGCACTGTACATATAGATGTAAGACAGTCCCTGCTCAGAGCTTACAGTCTAATCAAGATGAAAAAACATTGCGAAACTGGGGACTAAAGTATGGTAAGATACACAAATAGTGGACAAGAGATTGAGGAGTATCAGGATCCAAAGGCAGCCTCAAGAGGTGGGATTTTAGCCTGGATTTGAATAGGGCTAGAGAAGGAGCCTGATACATTAACTGAGGTAGTTTGTTCCAGGCATATGGAGCAACAAAGTGGAAAAGTCTGGAGTTGGTAATGGCAAGGATGAGCACAGATAAAAGGGATCTACCAGAGGAACGGAGTTTCAAAGGAAGACTGTAGTGTGAGATATAAGAGTAACATCATGGCAACAGAGGAGAAAGGTAATAAGAAAGGAGCTGATGGGACCAAAGACCAATTAACGTTGACTAAAACCATCATAGCCAGTGCTAAGAAAAGAAGAAATCCTAATGTAGCATGGATTGACTGCCAAAAGGCTTTTGATAGCATCCCGCACACATGGATAAGTTGCCTTGAAATATACAAAATAACCCCTAATTGACAGAGTACGTCAGGTTTACCATGAAAATGTAGCAAATCACACTCCATCTGAATTATGAATATGGACAGTTCATTATTTCTAACATCAAGATCCAGAGAGAAAAGGAAAAGAACGTCATTATCGACAGGAAAGCACAAAAAACTAGCAGATAGCAGAAGAGGGAAGATAGGAAGAGGACAATACAAAGTAAGACAAGGGTCAGGAGGGAAACTAGAATGCAGTGGGCGAGAGATCAAAAGCTTTGTGAAAGAAGTGAGTCTTGAGCAGGGATTTGAACTTTACAAAAGATGATTCTGAACAAAGGGGGGCGGGGGGGGGGGGGGGCAAGGTAAGGAGTTCCAAAGGGCAGGACCCAGGAAAAAGAAAGCAGAGTGGCAGAAAATAGCTTCCCAGATCCAGCAAGAAATAGATGACTTAGATACAGCTTTGTCCTTCCTGGGCCTGCTTAACAGGACAAAGAGCCGCTCAGAGTGCCAAAACACCTCAGTAACCTTCAAGTAGCATTTGAATGACCTACGTACATTCAGCAAATGAAGAATCCTGGACTCAGTTGAATCCAGAGAGCTCACAAAGACTGGTAATGCCACAACCTGATTTAAATGGAAAGGCGATATAACCTTTGGGAGAAAGTAAGGCACCGGACGAAAACACACCCGTCACTGCTTTCTTTTTTCTGGGGCCAGCCCCGTGGAATTCCCTTCCCACCCTCCTCTGCACCGAACACTCCTACCCCTGGTTTAAATCCCTCCTGAAAACCCACCTCTTCTGCAAAGCCTTTGACCTACCTTTCTCTCCCACTTAGCTGTGTGATGTTAGTCAGTCCACTCTGTACCTTAGCTGTCTCTTATCTTATCTTTCCTGTCACAAATTGGTGTTCCTTCCCTTTTCTAACACAGCCTATGTTTTATTATTATTTTGTAAACCACCCTGACACTTCAGTCTGGGGCGGTCAAGCAAGCAATGTAATAAAGATAAAGAAATATACATATTAGGGTGATCCACAAACCAATCCAAAAAGTTAACGTTTGTAGAATCATTTCTCCACAAGGCTTATTTTTGTCCATTAGGGATAGCTTGCTTACCTGTGAAATTTCATCCTGATTGTAAAACATTTAGAGGTCGCCCCTTTCTGAACATTTCATTGATGGGAAAAGGCATTTACATATTGAAAAATATTCCTTTTTATGGTTCAGATCAGGATGACTGCATGCAAGTCCAAGAATATCACATATGTCGTTCTGTTTGTCAGTCTTGTTTACGTCAGACAGTGGAATGAAGCACCATTTATAATCGAGCTCCTCTCAAATTTTTATCAGTTCCTAAGACTTACTCAAAACAGGTTGTTGTGTTTTCAAGGCACCTCTGGTTTTTGTCTGAACATTTGGCAAGCTTAGCCCTTTTGGATGACAGAGTCTCAGCAGAAACAAAGAAAAAGATGGTGCAGAACCTTCAGCAGTCACCGTTACCAGACATTCCTAACTGTTTAGTTCAAATGACATAAAAACTATCAAATGGGGTGACCTCTAAATGTTCATTTTCATTAAAATTTTGTGTGTTTGTTATAAATATGATAAAGAACAAAACCAGCCTTGTGGAGAACTGAAATACGTTAGTTTGGTTTTTTTGGACCACCCTCATATACAGTGCCTTGTGGAAATCTTCACGTTCTTGTACATTTTTCATTTTCTGTTTTCAAAAAAAAATGCTTATGCAATCAAAACCTTTTGGTTTCTTATTCTTTATTACTTTTTGAATATGTTTATAATAGTTCTTTTAGGTTGAAAGCATATAATATATTTTATAAACTAGTGGAAAAAATCCTATCTTAATGCATTTTGAATAATGTTTGTTAAAAAGCAAGATGTGAAAAATGTACAAGGATGTGAAGAAGAAAGAAATCAGGGAGGCAGTTAAAAAGAGCAAATTTATTGACTCCATTGTTTATGCCAAATTACTTAATAGATTTGCTATTTTTAACCGCTGCACAACTTGTTCCTTCTATTGATTTATTACAAGTGGTTGTTTTCCCTTTCTTTTGGGTGTGAAGATACATATTAGAAATTCTTTCTTACCGTCTACCACAAAACCATTATCAGCAGTTAAACAACCTATATTTATTTATTTATTTATTTAACATTTCTTATATACGCCTTTCATGATATCAAGGCGGTTTACATTGAACAAACTGAAATTACATTGAACAGGGCATTATAACTTGGAGATAACTATTTACAGGGAACATATTAGATTTCTCTGTTTTGAATAATGAGAAATTATCACCTGATCATTCTTTCTGTAGCACTCTCCAAGCATTTAACCAATCAACAATTGTAAAAATGAATATAGTATTTACTATGATGAAATCCTTTACCTCAAATTCGGATACAGTTCCAACAAGGCTTCTTAAGGAACTGAAAGAGCATCTGGCCCCCCTTCATACATATAATGGTATGTAGCAGTTCAATGCAAGGACATGTTCCAGGTCTCTGGAAGCAAGCATCTATTTGACCTATCTTGAAAAATGTTAGATCTGATTGCTTTCATAGGGCCAGTTATAGACCTATCTCAAACATCCTCTTCATTGTAAAAGTTACAGAGAAAAGAGTAGCTGCTCAATTAAACAGATTTGCAGATGATATTAATAGGATTCCGACCATTTCATAGTACAGAAACTACTTTAATTGGTCTTCTGAATTATGTAAATATAAAAATTGATACTGATGATAATGTCTTGCTGATATCACTAGACATATTGGCTTTATTTGATCTAGTTGATCATAAGATCTTGCTCCAAAGACTCTTTCATATAGGTCTGGGAGAAACTGTGTTGGTGTAGCTCACATCATACTTAAATGATTGCTCTGACACAGTTCAATGGAAGGACTGTCATTCAGCCAAATACTCCCTCACATGTGGTGTGCCTCGAGGCTCAATATTGGCACAATTCCTTTTTCAATATTTGTATGTCTCCACTTGCTACATTGATTCAGTTTTTTATGTATGCTGATGTCATGTAACTTTTGTTTATATTTAGTCATGATGATGTTACTGCAGGGATTCTCAACCCAGTCCTCGTCACACTTAGCTAGTCAGGTTTTCAGAATAACCACAATGTGTATGCATAAGAGAGATTTTAATACAATGAAGACAGTGCTTACAAATCTCTCCCTTACATATTCATTTCAGTTATCCTGAAAACCTGACTAAGTAGGTCTGTCATGAGGAATGGGTTGAGAACCCCCTACCTTAATGTGATGTCTAGTATAACAAGCAAGCTATTGGTTTTATAAAGAACAAACTAAGCTAAGGAGCCCTTTTTACTAAGGGGTGCTATGGTTTTGCACCTAATGTGCCAATAATGCCAAAACCGTAATGTGTTAGGTGCAACATCACCCATTCAATTGTCAGAGGCATTGAAAGTGCATTCCCAGCAATTAATGCATACAACCTGCCCTAACACAGCATACAAATAGTGCAGGTGCCCTTTACCGTACCCGTTGAGGTGGTGATACGTACACCCATGCTAAATGACTGCCTTTCGGTTAGCATGGGAGTGCCGATTGCATGATGCTCACCCTACCTACTTTCTGTCTCTAACCCACCCACTTGCTCTTCTAGCACACTGTAGACAGTTAAAGGCACATTTTACAAAGGACATCCAAGTGCAATCTGGGATGTCAAAGCCGGAACATCTGAAAAAAAAAGGCAGGAACATGCAAGTTCAGGCAAGATTTCAGAAACATGGGCATGCCCGATATGGACGTCTGTGTAGACGTCTTACATAGATTCCTCCAGAATAGCATTTCAGAAGAGGAATGTCTAACAGCCTAATGGTTAAAGTAATGGGTTAGAAGCAGGGTGGCCGGTGTGGGCTTTTTGTGATCTTAGGCTAGTCACTTAATTTTCCATCTTCTCTACACCCTCCAGATGTTTTAAGGGCCCAACAAGCCCATTGCTGATGCCTGTTCTTGCCTGGAGTATGTCAAAACGTGGATATGCCTGCAGACATCCTCAGTGTTTCTGAAATCGAATAAGAACATACCTCCCCAGACATACCTCCACTATGTCCCCTACCTACTTGGATGTCCCCACATGGGAGATATCTCTAAATGTCATTTGTGAAATGGTTCCGGAGAAGTCTCTAAATGTCATTAGTGCCAAAGTCTGGTGGCACTGTCATGGCCCCACACTAGCTGTCAACGTGTACCCCAGCATGCCATTAGGACATGTGCTAACAGCTTTAGTAAAAGTGCTCCTAAATCCTGAAACTATCAGAAACAGTCATTTTTTCTAGGACCAACAATAAGGATTTTCCTGGAATTGTTTCATTAAAAAATTTCAGTACCTATGAAACCATATGTAAAAATACTGAAGTTGACTGTGGATGCTGAATTAAATTTCTGTCTCATTTGGTACATACTTTTGTTCAAAGCAGATTGGACTACTGCAGTTTGGTGCTGCGGGGAATAAAAACTACAACCAATAAAGCTCTTTTATTGACCTAACATTTTAATCTTGTCACTCCTTTTCTTATACAGGAGCACTAGCTTCGTGTGGCCTAAGAATAACGTATAAAATTCTTATGTTGGCACATCGAACTTTATATATGGTAGAACTAATATATTTTGTCAACTTGCTTATTTTGAATGTGCCTTCTGCAGTCTTTGCAGCAAAACCTCATGATTGATCCATCTTTTGCCAAGGTTTGGTTGGAATTTACTTGACAAATATCAAATTGCTTTCATTAAGTCATAAATGAAATGCCAACTTGAAGAAAAGCATTTTCAAAGCAGTCTTGAATTTTTTGGTAGAGGATGTTAACCACAATTCATTGGGCAACTCATTCCACAGTTTGCTAGCTGAGTGTGGTTTTTAAGGATCGGGGGTGAGTTGCAGGGGCCTGACTGGTTAGCTAGGATGGTGATCACTATCTGGGGATGCACCAATCCCCCCCCCCCCCCAAGACAGTTCCCGATGGGGATTGGGAGCTGTCTAGGAGGGAATGGTGCTACAAGGGAGAGGAGGCCACTTGTTTTATATTGTTAGACTGGGGGCCCAATCGAGTTAGTGGGGATGGGCTTTGACAATTGGGGGTAAAGAGCTAGTGAGAGCTCTGTCCACCTGATCGCTATCTGTCTTACCCTTGCACTTACTGCAGAGACCCACGATACCTTAATTGACAGACACCATAAGACTTGCCGCACTACCTGCCAAAGCTTGCAGGTCTCTACAGTAAGTCCAAAACCTCCATGGTATTTGCAGGGAGAAAACTAGGCAGTGCTATATAAAGGTCTATTGGGCCTTTCAGGTACTGGCATTCCTGATGGACTCCATTGCAAAACAAGGTGCCAAAGCTCCATCAACTAAACAATGGCTGGGAAAAATCATATTGCTAAAGATGTTGTCCCATTACAGCTTCTGCCTCTATCCAGAAAGAGATCCCAATGCCAGCTGGAGGACCTGTTCTATGTGCAGGATGTCTGCATGCTGAGGCTCTCAGGAAAGAGTGGAGGAGCTCAGGCTGGGAAGCATTCGAGACAGTGAAAAGTACATTGATGAGATGCTTCTTGAAAAATCCAAGTTCTCCAACAGAGGTGAAGATGAGAGGCTACAGAAGGAAAAAGGTTGAGCACAGGTCACCAGAGTCTGCAGTGCTCCAGCCCTTGAACTGAAGAACCAGTTTGCAACCCTGAAAGTGAAAGAGGTGGAAGCATCCAACTAAAGGGAAGAACCACAGCTTGAGCACCCCGATGTTGCAGAATCAGTCACCACAAGGAAGCGAAGGGTAGTCATGGTTGGTGACTCTCTTCTGAGGGGTACTGAGGATTTGATGTACAGAGAGGTGTGCTGTCTGGCAGGTGCCAAAATCTGAGATGTTACGGAGAGTTTGTCGAGATTCATCAAGCCTACTGACTATTATCCGATGTTGCTCATCCATGTCGGCACAAATGATACTGCTAGATATCCCTCCAAGCATATCAAAAGTGACTTCATGGCTCTGGGACAGAGGGTAAAGCAGATAAGCATGCAGGTGGTGCTCTCTTCAATCCTTCCTGTTGAGGGTAAAAGCCGAGGCAGAGAAGCTTGCATCCTGGAGATAAATGCATGGCTGCGTGAATGGTGTCAATCGAGAGTGTTTTGGTTTCCAGGACCATGGGAGGATGATCCAAGGGCTGCAGAGCAGAGATGTTGTCCATCTGTCCAAGAAGGGTCAAAGTGTCTTCAGCAGCAGACTGGCTAACCTACTGAAGATGGCTTTAAACTAGATTCATTTTGGATGAGTAAAGAGAGCCCCCCAGGTAAGTGAAGAAAGTCCCAAGGCAAGTGAAACATTAAATATCTCTGTAGAAAAGGGTAATAAGGGCAATATCTGGAAAGCAGTTGTATAAATGCTCATAGCATGAGAAATAAGATCTTAGATGCTGAGGTTTTAATGGAAGAGGCTGATTTGGATTTAATGGTGGTTACAGAGACATGGTTCATGGAAAACCATGACTGAGATGTAATTATACCGGGCTATACTTTATTCAGGAAGGAGAGGGTAGGAAGATGGGGAGGTGGAGTGGCACTATATTTAAAAAATAAGACAAGACAAGGAGAAGTACTACAATGGCGCATGCAAGGAAATAGAAGCAGAAACTATTAGAAAAAGAACAAAATATGCTTTCCTAAAGCTACAAGAGTTAAAGAAAAAATTCTAACCTCGAATTGGAATGCTATAAGATGATCAAGGATCCATACTGCATGATGCTGAGAAGATCAAGAAAAGGTGGAAAGAATATGCAGAGTTATTATATGATAAAGATCAAGTGGACCAACAACCGTTTCAACATGTATCTTATGATCCGGAACCATTGGTGATTAAAGAAGAAGTCAAAGGAGCATTGAAAGCCTTAACAAAGAACAAAGCACCAGACATTGATGACATTCCCAGTGAAGTATTACAGCAATCTAATGCAGCTGTTACTAAACTTACAAGGCTCTGCCAGGAGATTTGGAAGACAAAATCATGGCCGACTGGAAAAGATCTATGTTTTTATCAATACTAAAGAAAGGTGATCCAATTGACTGTGGAAATTATCGCACAATCACTCTGATCCTACATGCCAGCAAGATTCTACTGAAGATTATTCAGTGAAAACTACAAACATTCCTGGAACGAGAACTGCCTGAAGTACAAACAGGGTTCAGGAAAGGGAAGGGAACGAGAGACATCTTTGCAGATGTGAGATAAATCCTTGAAAAGAAAAAAGAATACCAAAAGGATATCTGTATGTGTTCTATTGACTACAGCAAGGCATTTGACTGTGTAAACCATGATTAACTCTGGCCCACATTAGGAAGCTTGGGTATATCAGAACACGTGATAGTTCTCTTGCACAACCTTTACATTGATCAAGAATCAACAGTTTGAACGGAACAAGGAGAAACGGAATGGTTTATAACACTAGCCAACATTGAAATTGTTACTGACTTTAAAAGGCCCTAATCTGTAATATCTTGGTGAGATGAACATGAATATAACATTAAAAAAATGTATTGGCTCTCGTTTTGAAGATATTGCATGTAGTTCATTTTTGACGTTTCACCGTGTAAATTTATCCAGTAGGACATCAACAACATCCAAAATAAGCCTTGAATGATGTAATATTGCATCACATTGCATAATACCAGCATGCACACATCATCCAGAGTTGATTGCATCATTTTCTGATGCAATGCAATACTACTGCCAGATGGCTGCTCAAGCCATCTGAAGTCAGCAGTGTACTATACACAGTTGGAAAGGAAAGTAATCTGATATTCTGTTCCGATATTGAAAGCCTCATGAATGCCTTAAAAATCACTCATGACCCACAAGACTGGAGACTATTTATAGACTCTTTGAAACCGAGTCTTAAGGCTGTGCTTTTGAACAATGGAAACAGTCTTCCATCTATTCCAGTAGTGCATGCCGCCCACATGAAAGAGACATACGATAACTTAAAGCATCTACTGACTTCCATTAACTATAACAAGTACAGCTGGCACCTCTGTGGTGACTTGAAGGTAGTTGCTCTTTTAATGGAACTGCAGCAGGGATATATAAAATATATGTGTTTCTTATGTGAGTGGGATAGCTGAGCAAGGGATTGGCACTACTTGCAGAAGGAATGGAATCGCAGACAAAATGTAACAGTTGGAGAGAAGGATATCCAGCACCCAGCTCTGGTTGAGGCTCACAAAATCCTGCTACCACCCCTTCACATCAAACTAGGTTTGATGGAAAACTTCATGAAAGCCATGGACCGCACTTCGCCAGCTTTCCGATACCTGCATGAAAAATTCCCTCGACTTAGCGAAGCAAAGATTAAAGAGGGAGTTTTTGTAGGTCCTTAGATTCGAGAGCTCTTCAAAGATGACCGGTTCAACAACTTGCTGCAGGGTGATGCGAAACAAGCATGGAATGCTTTTTGTCTAGTGTCAACAAACTTTCTCGGGAATGTTAGGGCAGAAAACTACAAGGAATTAGTAGAAGACATGCTGATGCAGTATCAGAAACTTGGCTGCAATATGTCTTTAAAGATACATTTCCTTGATTCCCATCTTGATTTCTTTCCTGACAACTGTGGTATGGTTAGTGATGAACAGGGCGAACGTTTTCACCAGGATATCGCAACGATGGAGCAAAGATACCAGGGAAAATCGTCTACTACAATGCTGGCTGACTACTGCTGGACACTCCCCAGAGAAGCACCCGAACAGCTATTCAAGAGACAGGCGAAAAAATCTTAGGAAGTAGTCTATGACTTGGTTTTTTACAGGTATTAACCGAAGGCCTATTATATATTTACTATTGACATGCATTTCATGATGTAAACATTAATTCTTGTAGATTACAAAAAAACTAGAGCCAACTTTGCAATTTCACGGTCATATTCGTGTTCAGCATATAAAAATTGATAAGAAATTACTATTTTTATTTCAGTAACATGACTTTTGTAAAACTTTGTTGACAAGTGAATCAGCAAATGTGTACTACAAGGCTGCATGCTTTCCCCCTACCTATTTAATTTATATGCAGAACAAATCATCAGAGAAGTAGGACTGTATGAAGACAACAGAGATGTGAATATTGGTGGGAGACTCATTAACAACCTTCGCTATGCTGATGATACCACATTACTGGCTGAAAGTGAAGACAATTTGAAATATTTGCTTCTCAAGATCAAGAAACATAGTCTTAAAATGGGCCTGCACCTTAATGTAAAGAAGGCAAAGATCCTGACAACTGGAAAAATCAATAAGTTCATCGTTGATGGAGAAGAAATTGAAATAGTGGACAATTTAAACCTACTTGGATGAACCATTTCTCTCCATACAAAGATTTGACTTGTTTAAGGCATGGTATTTTCAATAATGTCATTTGGATGCAAAAGTTGAACAGTGAAGAAGATAGACAGGAAGAAAATTGATGCCTTTGAATTATGGTTCTGGCGACAAATATTATGTATACCATGGACTGCCTGAAGAGCAAACTGGTCAGTATTAGAGAAGATCAAACCTAAGCTTTCTTTAGAAGCTTAAATGACAAGACTTTGACTTTCATACTTTGGACACATCATGTGGAGAGAGAGATCATTAGAGAAAGATATCATGCTTGGCAAGGTAGAAGGTCAATGCAAAAGAGGAAGGCCAACAATGAGATGGATTGATACAATAACAGTAGCTATGGGTGCCACTCTGTCAACAATGAGCCACCTCATTGAAGACAGAACAGAGTTTCAGACAACTATCCAGAGGGTCGCCATGAGTCGACACTGACTCAAAAGCACTTAACAACACAACAACAACAACAAAATTGCAGGGCTTAAAAGGAAGAGAGGATGCACTGTGGTTTAAACTTGAAAGAGAGAAAGGGAAATCCATTTGCAATGGCGTTATATACAGATTCCCCTCACAGGACATAGATGTGGATGAGAATGTAATAGGAGATATGCACAGTATTGCAATGAAAGGAGAAGTGCTACTGATGGGTGATTTCAATATACCGGATATGGCTTTTCACATCCCTACTGTGGTGTCATCTAGAAGTAAGGAGATCCTGGATTTTCTACAGGGAGAACTATTCAGGCAACTGGTAACAGAACCCACATGTGATGGTGCCATACTCGACTTAGTGCTTACCAATGGGGAAAGTGTTTTTGGTGTTACAGTGGGAGATTATCTCACATCCAGTGATCACCAGATGGTATGATTCAGTATTAGAACTAGGGCTGATAAAATCTATTCAGAAATGAGGGTCTTAGACTTTAGGAAAACTAGCTTTGCTAAGTTGGAACAATATCTCAGAGTCATTAGTGGGATGGGAACAGCTGGGGGATGTAGTAAAACAGTGGGCAAAACTGAAAGGGGATATTTTAAGGGCAACAAACCTTTTTTGTTAGAAAGGTAAATAAATGTAAAAAGAAAAGAAGACCACTACGATTCTCAAAAGAACTAACTGAAAAGGTGAAGAAAAAGAGGGAGGCCTTCATGAAATACAAAAGATCACAGAGAGAAGAAAAATGGCATCTGTATTTGGAAAAACTAAGAGAAGCTAGCAAAGTAGTCAGGAAAGCAAAGGTACAAATAGAAGAAATAGCCAATGCAATAAAATGTGGGGATAAGACACTTTTCAGATATGTTAGTGAGAGGAGAAAGGGCAAAAGTGGTATTGTCAGACTCAAGGGTGCAGGGGAAGAATATGCAGAGACTGATAAGGAAAAAGCAGAATTGCTTAACAAATATTTCTATTTTGTGTTCAGGGCCAGGAGCAGGACCTCAGAAAACACCCACAAACAGGAACAGAAGCAATGGGGATCTTGAATGATTTTCAGAAGACTGTGTTCATGAGGAACTAGCTAAACTAAAAGTAGACAAAGCCATGAGTCCAGATGGGATACATCCAAGAATACTGAGGGAGCTCGGGGATATTCTAGCGGCTCCACTATCTGAGTGGTGGCAGAAAACTGGAGAAAGGCACATAAGAAAATAAGATATGCCATACTGGGTCAGACCAAGGTCCATCAAGCCCAGTTTCCTGTTTCCAACAGTGGCCAATCTAGGTTATACGTACCTAGCAGTTTCCCCAAAAGACACAGGTTCCGCAATGCTTGTACTGGGTCAAGCATTGATATCCTGGGTCCCTTCTTAATAATGGTTTATGGACCTTTCCTCCAGGAACTTGTCCAAATCTTTTTTAAACCCAGCTACATTAACAGCCTTTACTACATCCTCCGGTAACAAATTCCAGAGGTTGATTACACGTTGAGTGAAAAAATATTTTCTTTTATTAGTCTTAAATAGTTTACCCTGTAGCTTCATTGCATGTCCCCTAGTCTTTCTATATTCTGATAACGTAAACAATCAATCTACGTTTACCCGTTCCACTCCGTTCATTAATTTATAGACTTCTATCATATCTCCCCTCAGCTGTCTCTTTTCCAGGTTAAAGAACCCTAACCTTTCTAGCCTTTCTTCATAGGAGTATCCTTCCATCCCCTTTACCATTTTGGTGGCTCTTCTCTAAACCTTTTCTAATAACGCTATATCCTTTTTAAGATACGGCGACCAGAATTGCACACAATATTCAAGGTGCGGTCTCACCATGGAACGATATAGAGGCATTATAATATCTTTTGTTTTATTTTCCATTCCTTTCCTTATGATACCTAGCATTCTATTTGCTCTCTTGGCTGCCGCTGCACACTGGGCTGAGGGTTTTAACATGTTATCCACAATGATGCCTAAATCTTTTTCCTGGGTGGTGGTTCCTAATGTGGAACTTTGCATTGTGTAACCATAGTTTGGGTTGTTCTTCCCTAGGTGCATAACTTTGCACTTGTCCACATTAAATTTCATCTGCCATTTTGATGACCAGTCTTCCAATTTATCAAGATCCTCTTGCAATTTTCCACAATCCTCTTGGGTTTTAACAACTTTAAATAGTTTTGTGTCATCTGCAAATTTGATAACCTCACTCGTTATTCCATTTTCCAGGTCATTTATGAATATGTCAAAAAGCAGCGGACGCAGCACAGATCCCTGGGGTACACCACTATTCGCCTTTCTCTATTGGGATAATTGGCCATTTAGCCCAACCCTCTGCTTTCTATCTTTTAACCAGTTCCTGATCCACAGTAGTACACTGCCTCCTATCCCATGACTCTTTAGTTTTGCCAAAAGTCTCTGATGAGGGACCTTGTCAAAGGCTTTCTGAAAGTCCATATACATTATATCAACTGACTCACCTTTGTCCACCTGTTTATTCACTCCTTCAAAAAAACATAACAGATTAGTAAGACAAGATCTTCCTTGTCTAAAGTCTACATGCTGAATAATTTTATTTTTTATGATGGTTTCTACCATTTTTACCGGTACTGATGTCAGGCTCACCGGTCTGTAGTTTCCTGGATCACCCCTGGAACCCTTTTTAAAAATTGGTGTTACATTGGCGATTCTCCAATCTTCAGGTATTAGAGATGATTTTAATGATAGTTCACAGATTACTAATAGCAGGTCTGCAATCTCATATTTCAGTTCTTTCAACACCCTTTGATTTATACCATCCAGCCCAGGTGATTTGCTACTGTTCAGTTTATCTAATAGTTGTAATACATCTTCCCGATGTATTGATATTTCCTTCAATTCTTCCGCACCTTTAAATACCATTTCAGTCATGGGTAACATCCCTACATCTTCCTCAGTAAAGACCGAAGCAAAGAATTCATTCAGTCTCTCCGCTATCGCCTTGTCGCCTCTTAGTGCCCCTTTAACTCCTCTATCATCTAATGAACCAACTGACTCTCTCACAGGTTTTTTGCTACGAATGTACTTGAAAAAATCTTTATTTCGCGTTTTTGCTTCCGCAGCAAGCTTCTTCTCAAATTCTCCCTTTGCCTGCTTTATCAATGCCTTGCATTTGACTTGCCAGTGCTTGTGCTGTTTCCAGGTTTCATCGTTTGACTCTTTTTTCCATTTCCTGAAAGATGCTTTTTTGGCAACAACAGCCTCTCTGACCTCACCTTTAAACCATGCTGGCAGTTTTTTGGACTTCCTTCCACTTTCTTAAAGCGTGGAATACAACTGGTTTGGGCTTCCAAGATGGTATTTTTCAACAACACCCAAGCTTGATGTAAGTCTTTAACCTTTGCAACTGCTCCTTTCAGTTTTTTCTTAACTGTTTTCCTCATTTTATCATAGTCTCCCTTTCGAAAGTTAAAAGGTAGTACTGTGGATTTCCTTACTATCCCTCCTCCACGAATTAAATCAAAGGTGATCATGCTATGATCACTATTGCCAAGTGGCCCCAACACCCTTATCTCTTGCACTAGATCTGGTGTTCCACTAAGGACTAGGTCTAATATGGCTTCCCCTCTGGTTGGTTCATGAACCAGCTGCTCCAAGAAGCAGTCATTTATTTCCTCTAGGAACTTTATCTCCCTAGCATGTCCTGCCGTGACACTGACCCAGTCGATACCGGAGTAATTGAAATCACCCATTATTATTACTGTGCTGTAACTTTTGTTAGCTTCCTTGATTTCTTTGAGCATTTCATCATCCATTTGTTCATTCTGGCCAGGTGGTCGATAGTACACCCCCACTGCCATCGCCTTCCTCTTTTTACATGGAATTTCAATCCATAAAGATTCTACAGCAAATTTTGTTTCCTGCAAAACTTTAATCCTTTCTGACTCAATGCCCTCTCTAACATAGAGCGCAACCCCTCCACCAATTTGATCAGCTCTATCATTACGATATAGTTTGTACCCAGGTATCACAGTGTCCCACTGGTTGTCCTCCTTCCACCATGTCTCTGATATTCCAATCATATCTAACCTCTCATTTAGTGCTATATATTCTAAGTCTCCAATCTTATTTTTTAGACTTCTAGCATTTGCATACATGCATTTTAGAGACTGTATTTTATTCATATTAATTTGGCTATTGCTAGACATGGGTAATTTGGGAACTTTAAGCTCTGTCTGCTCCATACTCCATACCACATGTGGTCCCTTTACACAAGAATGATGTAAGGATGACGGTTAGTCTAACCTCTGGTTGCTAAGTTATTGTAAAGGCTACTAAAAGAGAGAATAGTGAGGTTTCTGGAGTCCAATAGATTGCAGGATCCGTGGCAACATGATTCTCCAAAGGATGGCCTTGTCAGACAAATCTTATTTCTTTGATTGGGTGTCCTGAGAGTTGGGCAGAGAGGGAGAGCCTTAGATTTGACACCGTTCCACACAGGCGACATATACAAACCGAGCACCCTAGGGGTGGACCATAAAGTTACTTATTTGGTTAGAAATTGATTGAGTGGGAGGTGACAAAGGTAGAGATAAATGGAACTCACTCTGAGGAGGAGTTTACCAGTGGTGTGCCACAGGGATCTGTCCTTGATCCAATTTTTTTTTTTTTAACATCTTTGTTAGTGATAGTGCAGAAGGGCTGTTGGATAAGGTTTGCTTGTTTGCGGATGATACCAACTTCTGCAATAGAGTAGACACCCAGGAAGGCGTAGATAACATGAAAAGGGATCTAGCTAAGCTTGAAGAATGGTCTATAATTTGGTAGTTGATATTAAATGCTAAAAAAAAAATTCAGGGTCATGCATTTGGGCTGCAAAAATCCAAATAAGACCGGGACCTGAGCGTAATTGTGTCTGAAAATCTTTAAGTAGCTAAACGGGTAGAAAAGGTGACTGCAAAAGCTAGAAGGAGACTTGGATATATAGGAAGAGGAATGGCCAGCAGAAAAAATTAGGTGACAGTGCCTCTGTATAAGTATCTGGTGCGACCTCATTTGGATATTTTGTGCAATTCAGGAGACTGCACCTTCAAAAGAATATAAGCAGGTTGGAGTCAGTGCAGAGGGTGGCTACTAAAATGGTTAGTGGTCTTTGTTATGTAGCATGTGAGGACAGACTTAAAGATCTTAATATGTATACTTTAGAGGAAAGGCGGGATAGGGGCAATATAATAGAGACATTTAAATACCTCTGTGGCATAAATGCACAGGAGTGTCTCTTTCAATTATAGGCGAGCTCTGCTACGAGGGGACATAAGATGAAAGTGAAAGAGGATAGACACGGGAGTAATATGCAGAAATATTTCTTTACGGAAAGAGTGGTAGATGCATAGTCTCCCAGTGAAAAGTGGTGGACACGGGGGGCGGAGCCTGATGTCCAGGGGGGGCGGAGCCTGATGTCCAGCGGGATGGTCGCATAACGCTGAGGCTCCCGAGAGGCCTACTCAGAATCCTGAATTAACACCGTACATACTTGGAACTTCTACTCTGATCCTGCCGGGGCACATTGGTGAGATGGCGGGGACCAAACCCACGCGCCTGGAATTTGGATCTCCAGCGGCTTCTCACGGCAAACGATCCAAAACTGAACCTCCGTCCCCGCAGAAGGGGCTGGCCTTGCGCGAGGGCCCCGAAATGCAGCAGGAAATCCTCGCAGAGATTAGAGGGGTCAAAAACCTCGTGCAGTCAAACGGTGAAGCACTCCGAGTGCTGCGGGAAGATTTTGGTGTGCTGCAAAGCAAGCTAGAAGGGCTTTCTTCGCGTCAGGACAAAATGGAGAGCATATTGGACTCCCATGCGGCCCGGTTGTCCAAACTCGACAAAGTTGAACGTCAGGTGCGGGCCTTGCAGAAAGAAGTGGAAGATGGCAATAATAGAGCGCGCCGCAACAACATACGACTCGTGGGCATACCGGAGGGAGCGGAATCGGGAGACATGAAAGAGTTTTTATGCAAAATCCTCCCTTCCCTGCTCCAAATCACCTTTACCAAAGATTTGGAGATCGATCGCGCTCATCGTGTACCCACAAGCATAACGCTCAACAGGAAGACCCCGCGGCCTATCATTTTTCGACTTTTGAGATATCAACACGTTGAGCAAATTCTAAGTGCCTCTCGGGCAAAGGGCCATATGGAGTTTGAGAGCCACAAGATCTCCTTCTATCCCGACTTGGCTAAACCCACGGTCGACCGCCGAAAGCGCTTTCTGGAATTCCGGCCGAGGCTTCAACAACTACAAGCACGCTATGGCCTGATGTACCCGGCCAAGCTCCGAGTCACGCTTCACAATCAGACAAGAACATTTGAGGACCCTGATCTACTAGCGGAGTTTTTGGATTCCAAAGAAGCCGACTTGATGCGCTGACTTCCAGAATATTCCTGCTAGTATTCTCATATCCGCTGTACCCGCCATATTGGTTCTGCCGCAGCCCAGCAAAGAGTCTGGCGAGGGCAGTTTGTTGCCTTACTTTTGATGATATCTGTGACCCGACTCCATCTACCCACAGTAGCCTCGATGAGTATCAGAGACAGTGTTAATTATGGACTCTGGTGTTTCTTTTCTTTTTTTTCATGTCTTTCTATTTCCTCTCTAGGGCCTCCTCCCGCAGACATATGGTCGCCATATTCTTTGGGGGTTTTGCTTCTTCTCTAAGATACTTTGGTACATACTTTTCAATATGGGGTGTATTAGCCAGAATACTCGGTGATTATGTCATTGTTGCACAGATTCTGATTATGTTGTATGTTTTCAAGCGCCCTTACCTCAAATGTCTATTACCGATTGATGGCACCATGTAAGATTTTCTCATTGAACGTAAAAGGAATCAATAATCCGATAAAACGGAAGAAAATCCTAAGCTACCTAAGTCAGGAAGCTGCGGATCTGATTTTTCTCCAAGAAACGCATTTAAATTCGAAGGAAACTCTTAAACTCAATATTAAACCTTACATGGTGGCCGCCTATTCCCCAGCCGTTTCTAAGAAATGTGGGGTCGCCATACTGGTTAGGAAATCTTTGCATGCCACTATTATTGCGACTAGCTCAGATACAGAAGGTAGATGGTCCAGAGTTCACCTCAAGATAGGTAGCCTTGAAGTTACATGTATATGCCTTTACGCTCCTAATGTGGATGACCCTGCCTTTTTTGCTACCATTGCTCAGGTTGCGCAGGCCTCTGCCAATACTTCATTGATAATTGGGGGGGATTTCAATCTAGTCCTTGATCCCCTGATTGACAAACAGCCGCCTAGGACAAGCGGTCCCCCCAAGAGTCACACCACGCTTACCTCCCTGATCAAAGATCTTGCTTTAGTTGATCTATGGAGGTTACTACACCCCAATGAGCTTGACTTCACCTTCTTCTCTTCCCCTCATAAATCCCAGTCTCGCATAGACTTCTTTCTAATATCAAAACTGTTAGTTCCTCAGGTGGACACTGCTAAGATTCACTCCCAACATATTTCAGATCATGCCGCCATTTCCTTTCAATTACACACTACTGCACCCCAAGGGAATTCGGGGGCCTGGTTCTTTGATAGAGCCCTGTTAACTCAGCCAGAGTTCCAGGTAGAAATTCGAGCAGCCATACAGGATTACTTCCATTTTAATCTACCCCAGGATACTGCGAATTGGGCTTGGTGGGAGGGCTTCAAAGCGGCCATTCGAGCAACGATCACTAGCTATCAAATCCGCCTGCGGAAACAACGCAAACAGCAGCTACTCACACTAGACCAACAAATAAAAGCAGGCGAACGAGTTCTAACTTCACGTACTGATCCATGTGTATTAATTCGATTACAGCGTCTCCGTTTTCAATATAATTCAATCCTCTCAACTGCAGCTTCTAAGAGTATTGAGCTTCAGCGAGGGACATATTATCGTGAAAATAACCGAGCCGGTCGACTCTTAGCCAACGCCTTGAAAGGTCAAAAAGAAGCCAAACGCGTAGCGGCCCTTCGAGCTCCACAGGGAGGGGGCATAGTGACCACAGACTCCGACATTGTAGAGCTCTTTCGGGATTTCTATACCCGCCTATATCAATCTGAATGTGAGTTCTCGTCAGAGACATTCGAGCGATTGCTTTCTGGCATTCAGCGGCCGACCCTCTCTGAAGATGATAGGGATGCGATGGATGAACCCTTCTCTACTTCAGAGATCCAATCTGCCCTAAAACGAACAGCCTCGGGCCGTGCCGCAGGGCCCGATGGTCTCCCGACCGAATTCTACAGAACGTTCAGTGCAGATTTAGTTCCCTATTTAAAACTCTATTTTACTGCCCTTGCGGTAGATACATCCTCTTTGGGATCCTTTTCTGCAGCTAATGTGGTAGTCTTTGAGAAAGAAGGCAGAGACCCGCTACTAACCGCCAACTACCGTCCAATCTCCCTACTTAATGCCGATTATAAGATCTTCGCAACGATCTTGGCCACCCGGCTATCTGACAGGATGGCCACCCTAATTCACCCCGACCAATGCGGTTTTATACCCGGCAGATCAACTGCTGACAATGCTCGGACCTTGTGCCATGTGCTATCCAGTGCTGCCAATCTAGATCTTCCATGGGTGGGTCTTTCCCTGGATGCCGAAAAAGCCTTTGATCGCCTAGAATGGCCTTTCTTATTTGCAGTTCTCCGATGGTATGGCTTTGGGTTGGGCTTCCTCCGATATCTCCAAGTCATGTATACTCAACCCGTCGCCAGTATTTGTGTTAATGCCATCAAGTCTCAGCCATTTAATCTCCAAAGAGGCACGCGTCAAGGTTGCCCCCTATCACCAATGCTCTTTGATCTAGCTCTTGAACCCCTAGCCCTCCTTATTAGACAGTCCGCACGTATTCGAGGTGTCCCCTTTAGTCGTAGGGAGGTTAAACTCTCTGCATATGCAGATGACCTTATGCTTTTCGTATCCCTCGATTCGGTTCCAGCTGTCTTGGATCTGATTGACGGATACTCACAATTATCGGGCTATAAAATTAACTGGACCAAATCTGTAGCATTCCCACTGAACCGCTGGGTACATGAGGCTGACATGCAGGCCTTTCCCTTCCTTTGGCAATCCCGCATGGTGAAGTATCTCGGGGTCCATTACTGTTCTCCTTTAGAAGACACTATCAGTTTTAATGCCAAAGAGGTAGTCTCCAAAGTCCGTGAGCTCACGAATCGTTGGTCTCCCTTATCTCTTACATGGTGGGGCCGCTTAGAAACTGTGAAAATGATGATAGTCCCCAAAGTGAATTACATTTTAGAAATGCTGCCATGCTTACTCCCGCTACATACTTATAAAGATATTGAGGGCCTTCTCGTCCGTTATCTCTGGCAGGGCAAGCCACCAAGGATAGCTAAACAAAAATTACAGTCTGCAAAGGAAAGAGGGGGTACAAGATTTCCTGATTTTCTTAGATATCATCAAGCCTTCCTACTTAAGCAAGGTGCCCGATGGCTAGATACCTCATCAGACAGCAGACCAGTTTGGCTTGACATAGAAGAGGAGCTTAGTAGCCCAATTCCGTTGACCCATCTCCCCGGTATGTCCTATCAAGTAGACACCCGCCATCCACCAATGATTGTCGATACTCTTGCGGCCTTTAACACTCTCATTCTATCACTGGGCCCGAACGTATGTCCTCAGGACGGACTCCCGCTATGGAATAACCCCAGAATTCAAGTCCTAAATAGAACAATAGCATGGAAACCCTGGTACTCAAGGGGGATCTGGACACCCCAACAGCTTTTCTCTGCAGCTCGTTGGAAAACCTTTTCTGATTTACAAAAGGAATTTGCGTTACCAGCGAAACACTACTTTCAATTGATGCAGCTTCAACACTGCCTCAAAAGTGCTCGAATCATGCCGCCCTCTGCCCCTACTGAGGACGGGCTATTAGAGATAGTTCACTCTATTAGTAGTACACATGGGGTAGCCTCTAACTTTTATAAAATATTATGTCAGGGTACAGACACGGCCACTTTTAGAGCCCAACAAGCCTGGGAGCGCGAACTGCAAACCACTTTAACCCCTGTGCAATGGAGCGTTTTCTGGAGCAAAGTAGTGCGGGTTTCCCGGTCTGCCTCTGTTACCCAAACTCTCTTCTTCTTTGCACACAGATGCTTTTATACCCCAGAAAAAATAGCCAAATGGAACACAAATGCTAGGGACCAGTGTTGGTCTTGCCATACTGCTGTGGGAACCCTCGCTCATGTTATTTATGAATGTCCTCAACTACAGGTTTATTGGGGGCGGGTCTGGGGTTGTATTCAATTTATCTTACACCTTCACGAACCTCTCTCTTGGAAGATCGTGGGACTCCGCTCTGTGGCGGAGATCCCCTCTCTTCCTAAGAAGGGTCACTTTCTCCTTGATTTCATGCTGGGTATAGCCATATGCTTAATCACGAGGAATTGGAAGGATAGCTCTCGACTTACTGTCAATGAATGGTGGAACCTCGTCTGCTTATATAGTAAATATGAGCAGATACCTCGGAGAGCTATTCCCCATGCCCAACCTCACTCTCGCTCGTCTAAATGGCAGATGCTTAATGATTATGTACAATCTGCTCATTGCTCCAACATGCCTGTATAATGTGCACTCATCATGTTTCAGATCACCGTTAGGTTTTGTAACACAATAATGTAAGTACACGCCCGCTTCGGGAATGATTAGTTTTCTAGAGAAGAAGCAGGGGGGAGGGGGGTGGTAGGGGTTTACTTTGGTGTATGTATTACACTTTTTGTATCTGTCTTTTAGCTGTATGTCTTCCTTTTCCTTTGTTGTTATAAAACGAAAATAAAGAATTTAAAAAAAGAAAAAAAAAAAAAGAAAAGTGGTGGACACAAGGACAGTATCTGAATTCAGAAAAGCATGGGACAAACACAGAGGATCTCTAAAAAGGGGGGACTGTTGTAGTTGATATGATAAGGCAGACTAGATAGGCCATGTGGTCTTTTTCTGCCGTCATGTTTCTATGTTTCTAAGTGGGAGCTACCCCTACAGATACTCTGGTGGTTTTGTACTTACTGTGGGCCTTTTGCAGTAATTGCTTGGTGGTTTAGTAAACGTGCACCTAGATGTTTGTTGGGGAAATGCAAACCATGACATATGTTTTTACATTTTAATTTTATTGATGTTTTCTTTTATTATGTGGAATGTATTTATTTATATATTTATGTAAATGGATTTCATACCCTCTTATCCTTAAATCAAAGCGGTTCACAATACAACTAAACATGTTACATAAAACGAGGGTGTGAGGCATGCAGGGTGATGATACAATGGGACTTTGTACAATGTGTTCAAGTTGTGATTATTGTAATATAACTATGTACAAGGTGAGCTAAATACAAAATGAGCTATTTATATGATGGATATTCTGAAAACACCCAAAGGACTCGGTAGGTTAGCGAAATAGGGAGTGGGTTGGAAGTTGAGGAACAAAATATGAGGAGTGGGATGGAGGCGGGGGTAGGGAGGGTTGGGAGAATTTGAGGAGCAGCTAAATTGACTCCTGTGTTCAAGCTTATGTTATGTCTCCAAAGTGTTCTATGTAGAGTGTGGTTTTATGCAACTTCCGAAAGTCCTTGAGATCTTCAGTGGATCTTAGGTGGTCCAGGAGAGCATTCCATAGGGCAGGAGCAGCAAGGGATATTGGTTTTCCAGATATGGATTTATTCACTTTTGGTGTAGGCGCTGGGGGTTATTTATTTATTTATTTATTTAATTAACCAGTTTTGTATCCCGCCTTTTCCTTCAGTCAAAGTGGTAAATACAGCACAGGGTTATACAAAGGTTAGGTAAAACAAAAGCAATAAACACTTGGAATACATAACATAGGGAAACACAGCAGATACATTACATTACGTAAAGCTACAATAACATACCGTTACACAGAATTAATAAAGAACAGCCGTATCTTTGGCCCGCACGGTCCTACACCTAGGGTTGTGATCCTGTCTGTGGTGCGCTGTCTCCTTGGCCTGGTGCAGACTGAATTAGTTTTGGTTTTGTATTCTTATATTCTGTTCTATGTGTAGCATTGTTATTAGTTCTTATTTTATGAATTGCTGATTTCCTTTTAGTTTGACTCATTGTTTTAATATATAATGCAGACTGCCTAGACTACTCATATTGATGGGCAGTACATCAAATTTGAAAATGTACGTATGTATATGCCTGTGTCCTGTATGTGTATATCTAGCTAGCTATTAGTTTCAGTGAGTACTGTAGCTTTATAAAGGATTTTTCCATGCATAAACCGTATCTTATGCATTTAAAAAGTGTCTTATAAAATTATCCCATAGGTTAAACACACAACAGTACACAAGGTGACAAGAACCCAGACTTTTTTGTGACCCACTTTTATGCATATTTGGGAGAGTTATTTGAGTGGAGTATGGATGTTCCTATGCACTTGTTTCAGCTGCATATTTTTGCACTTGCTCACTAGCAGATGTGAATGTAAAGGTTGTATTTTAGCTGCAATTATGCAGTTTTTAGTCCATTTTATAAGGTGCTTAGGTCTTTATAAAATAGTCTCAAAATAGATACCTACACGCAGTCCCAACCTAGGTGACCTGTTATAAAATTATCCTCTACATCAGAGGTACTCAAATCCAGTCCTGGAGGGCCGCAAACCAGTCAGTTTTTCGGGATATCCCTAATGAATATGCATGAGAGAGATTCAAATACAATGGAGGCAGTGCATGCAAATATATCTCATGCATATTCATTAGGGATATCCCGAAAACCTGACTGGTTTGCGGCTCTCCAGGACTGGATTTGAGTACTTCTGCTCTACATGTTACAAGCAAACCTAATATCGGTTCATATTTATCATTTTAGGAGATATGATAATGAGGAGACATACTGTTGAGATTGCAGAATTTTACCGGGATCTTCTGGCGAAGTCGCTATATTGTCGTTTATTTAGTTTCTTAGTGAACAGTGCCAACTACTACCTCCAAAATCAAGATGAGCAAAGCAGGTAGGCTTCTCAGTTGCATATTGGCATATTGTGTCCTCTTGATGCAGACATGGTAGCCCTTTTCAAGATACTGAAAGCTATTTGTTATGCAGTTTGCCATCTATCAGAAATGTGTTTTACTATATTACTTAGTAGCCAGATGGATCACTTATGAAATATTTGAGATCTTACTACTGAGTGATGATTTCAGATGTCTAAATTGTTTTTAATAGACAAAAGACAATATAAGCTTTTACAGTAGCAATCCCTGGCTAATATTTTTCTGAATATGTACTCAGGGCAAGGAGTGTTATATGCCTGTTTCACTTCTTGTTAATGCTAATTTGGCATAACTTGCAGTCTGTTAATTATTCATTCAATTCATGGCATTTTTGATAGGCAGTTTATATAGTTCTAGGCATAAGCTCTTAGGGCTAATGATTTATAATGACTGAAATGTACAGAAACCATTGACAAGTAGTGTTCCAGAAGGTATTTAGTCAATGCAAAGCTTAGTTTAATAGTCTCTTCTATAATTATGACCTTACTGTAGGTCATTAAAAAATTGAATTCAAAAGTCTTCAACCATTTCAACTGCAGTTGTGATAAGTAGTACCTTGCAGACAACTATCTTTGTCTTCCAAATATAATGAATTATTGTCTGTCTTGGCTTTTAAGAATAACAAATTTTAAATTAAAAGATAGTAGACGTTGTAAGTATCATTATATAAAAGAGTGCTTAGGCTTTCAAGAGAAGTAGACACATATATTGCACATATTTTATAAAAGTAATATATGTTCCTTCATAAACTAGCCTACCAAAATAATCTCACACAGAGTGACATGTTTATTAAAGTATGCTAAGCAGATAGAGTCAGATTTAGGGGCATATCATCGTGGCACCAATGTGGAAAAGATGGTGCCTTGATGACGGTTAATTCACTCAAAATGCAGGTACTGCAAGAAATTTTCTGCAATAGCTGCATTTCATGCGGTAGAGGTAGGGGAGACAGGATCAAGGTGGGAAAAAGACGTGGCGAGAAGAGGCAGACATCGCATGAACAACTGTTTGATCGATCAGGAATGCTTTGTGGCGACTGCCGATTGGCAGCGACAAAACTCAATTCACTCCCATAGCACCCTAGATCCACTTCCTTACTAAAAGTGCCTCGGATGCCTCTGATCTGAAATGCTCTCCCCTCCCCCTCTTCAGCATCCCCCCAAGAAAGCTCCCAACCTCTAGGGAAAACTGTCCAGGGGTGTATTGGGGCACCGCCCCCTTAACACAAACATACCTAGCTAGCTAGACAGGTAACCACCCATCCCTCTAGCTTTCCCCCCTCCCCCCCCCCCCGTAGCCCTCCAGCCCTTACTTACAGTATACATTATGGCCCAATAGGCAGTGGGCAGGAAAAGATCTCCCTGCTCCTTCTCCCTTCTCCTGAGTTAAGTAAAATTGCCAGATTCATGGTGCTGCCCCCTAATGTGAAGACACCATCAGCGTCTTCATGCTAGGGAGCAGCACCGTAAGACCAATACCATTTTATTTCAAGTCAGAGCAAGAGCAGAGAGGACCACTTCTTCCCCCTTCTCTGGTGCTCAGTAAAATGGTTCCAGTCTCGTGGTGCTGGGCCCTAGCATGAACATGTCGATACTAGCCAGTTGGGCAACCAACCATGCCTCTGGCCCCCCAACCTTCAAGCTCTTACCTGCAATATCCATGGTGGACCAGTGGGCAGGGGACAGGAGAGCTCTCCATGCTCCTGCTCCCTTCTTTGATGGAAAGTAAAATAGCAATGTGTTTCTGGTGGGCAGCACTGCAAGACTGGCACCATTTTGCTTGGATTGGAGACATCAACACCCCTTTTGGAAAGAGAGAGTGGACCCTGGGGGGCCAGGGAGGGATTATAGAATGTTGATGTCTCCAATCTACCAATCTGGAGCACCAGCACCTTAAAAGCTCCTGCTTCAGCACCCACCCTCTCCCTTACAACTCTCAACCCCTGGAAACATAAAAACATGATGGCAGAAAAAGACCACTTAGCCCATCTACTATAATAGCTCCCTAGGGGTGTATCATGGCACCCCCTTAACATGATCAAACCCAACTAGCCAGGCAATCTCCTCCCCCCTTAACACAAGCACACCTGGCTAGCTAGATGGCTCCCTTCCCACCCCGTCCATAACATAAGCACACCAGATAGCGAGTCAGATACCACCCATCCCCTGGCCCCTCCACTCCCCTAATGCCCCCAGCCCTTACCTACAATATCAATATGGTCCAGTGGGCAGGAAGAATGAGCAGTCCTCCTGCTCCTGCCCTCTTCTCTGTCCACCCCTTTCTCCATCCTTTTATCCCATTATTCTAGCATTGGCAGGCAGTGGAGGAATCATGATCAACGTGATAAGGAATGTGCTGGTCACTCCACCTGCAGAGACTGCACAGATTTTGCAGCTACTGCACAGCATTTTCACATACACCGTGCAATAGTGACAAAATCACTTACTGCACTTTAGTAAGCATGACCCTTAATGAGCCTTAACCATTAGCTTGGGCCTATGGTAATGGCTACCGCTTGCTAAAAACTGCTTAGCACATTGTGGGAATGGGTGGGTTATGGTTAGAAAATGGGCATGGACTACACAGTCAGTTAGCACATGGTGTTTCATCGTGGATTGTCAAGGCTGCCGATAGCACTGGTGCACATAATACCTCCGTGAGAAGGTTGCAGAAAGGATGACACCAAAATAATGAGTTACAGTGCTGATGGACTCGGTATGAGATGCATTTTGAGGAGTGTACATACAAGATGCAGATCTTAATTTAAAGACAAATTCACATCAAATATTTTGCAAAATATTTGATTTTTTTTCAAGATTTCATATGGACGCTAATGAAGTTTGGTATCAAAATGGGACATTAGCTACATTGTCCAAGTAATGAAAATATTTCATATAAAAAAGATAAAATATTTAAAATATTTTTGGCATATATCAGTGAAACGACCTATGATGAAAATTAATGGTGATACACTGGGTTGGAAGCATTCATTTAAAGCCTGCTCTAATTTTCAATGGTCCATTATTTATGAATTTTTTAAAAGGGAGGAGAGTACATTGTCTTTGTGGGTTTGCTTATATCCATCTCTATAGTATAGATCTGATTTTTTGTTAGTTCTGTGGAAGCCTTTATAAAATTAACAAAAATAGGTGTCTTTTTGTATCTTCGACATAGGTGCCCCTTTATGAAATTACCCCTTTTAATAAAGTTCCCTATGCAGATAGCATGGGTTTTGGCGCATAGTAAGCGCATTCTAAGGCCCATGATGCCTGTTAGCATGGGGCCAACACAGCGAGGGCTGATTTCCTTGTTAACTGTGACTCGCGAGTTGAGGTGATAAGGGGGTGCTTTAGGGGTGGTAAGTGGGAGTAGTGAGCACTGCACAGTTAGTGTGGCCCTTGCAATTAGTGTGGGTTCACCTAACGCCACTTTAGTAGGTGGTGTTAAGTGCACCCAGGGTAAATGTGAATGACACTGTGGCACTATAGGGAGCCATTCATTGCTGGGAATATTCTGGACACGGTCACGGTAGCTAGCACACAGTGATTGCAACTACTGTGCATTAGTTTTTGTGCTAATCATGTGTGAGTTGCAAATCCCCAGTGCACTTTAGTAAAAGGGCCCCTATGTGTTCCAAGTATACCCTCAAGTGATTTTATAAGTGGCTATTTTGAGTGCATAAAATGCTGTTTTACGTGTTCAAATGGCTTATAAATGTAACCCTCAGGAAAGCATTTAGAATGAAGATGGCACAATTTCCTGGAATTAAGACATAAATGAAACTAAGGAGGTCTTTTGCTAACAGGCACTGAAGTGTTGCACATAATGAGCCAATAGTGCCAAAACTATGGCACGTTAGGTGCAATACCACTATGTTAATTGTCAGGAGTGTTGAAAGCATTTCCCCGGCAGTTAACATGGAGCTCTGTTCCCTAGTTCATGAGCGTTAGTGCAAGTGAACCTAATACCATCCATTGAGGAGGTGTTAGGTGAACCCATGCTACTGCAGTTAGTGTGCGTGTGAACACAGCGCTAACTGCTCTGAGCTCACCATGCCCACCCACTTGGCAACCCTAATGCGGGTTGCACAGTTCGCTTCTGCACTATCATGACCCCACATTAGCTGGCTTTGCATGTCCCAGCACGCCTTCAGTACATGCCAGAATATGTGCTGCCAGCTAGCGCCAATTAGTAAAAGATCCCTAAATAGTTCAAGCGCAATTGTAATGGGCTAAATTTATTTGAAAGATTTGGTATCCTGCCATTCAAATTGTACATCATGGTGGTTTACAAAACTGGATAAATAGTTGAAAAAAAATTAATATTCACAAAAATAGTTATTCACAAAACAGGTTAGTCAATCGGCCTCCCCATTTTATTTCTGTTCCCCTATAGTAGGACTACTTATGATTTAAGTATTGTAAATGCATTATGTGATCTTATAATCTTGTTCCTTAAGTTTCCCAAAGAAGATTTCTGAACCTAGTGATATTAACTGTTGTCTCTCTGTGGGGAACTTTACTCTGATCTATGATCATTAAAAATATGGATTCTTGGATGAGATAATACGGTTGGTGAATGGATCTTCCTGTAAAAAAAAGTATGAAATTGTAAAAGGAGATTAACGGAAATAAATGCTAATAAATGATCATAAGTACATTACTCATATTACAATTTTTTATTGGCAGCTAAAATTCAGTCTAAGTTTGATAAGGTATTGTTTGTGCATTTCATCTGTCCCTTTCAATATATGACAAAAGGATGAGCTTGCCCTTCAAACATATGGAGTAAGGCCATATGGAACTTTGCCTGGGAAGCAAAGGCAAAGTGAAAATGTCTCTGTTTGATGATGTCACTGACATTCAGGTCTCGAAGTGGAAGTTGTTTAAGGAATATTGACCCGGGGCGGTGTCAGTACAGAGTGCTGCCTGATGACAGACCACTTATAATTATGCTTTAGAATGTCAATAATATTCCTTCATGTTTTATCAATGGTAGATAACTTTTTTCTCTTTCCTTAATGCACATTTTTCTATGGCAATTCTCTTTCAGGCTGTCTGCATCTGAACCAGAGTTTGCTGGAGTTATAAATATGTCGGGGGGAGGGGGGGCATTTTCAGCCGCTAGCACAGTTAAAGTGACCTGCTATCGCCGCTTTAATTTTGCTCTGTATATTCAATGCCAGAGCCATATCTAGGCCCTAATATTGAATATTGCAGTCTTGCAGTCAACCACTGGCCAGATTGCAAAAACAGGTTAAATCAGGACAACCATTCAGCTATCCAGACGTTAGCCAGTTATGGTAATCGGGCAGTGGCTGAATATCGCCACTGTCTGGTTATGCTCAGTGAAATCTCCGTTCTGCCCCTGTAATACCCTAATGCTAGTTGGCTAAAATCAGGACATGCAGCAGCGGCACCAAAGAATATGCAGCGATTTACTATCAAGTTAATCGCATTGAATATCCTCCCATTCTCTCTAAGAAATATGCCAATTTTTTTCTTATTATAAAAATAGATATCTTTAAGTTCACATGGAGCCCAATTCACTATGGGGCACATACAGGCCATTTGGATTGCCCCCAACCAAGGCTGGGCCATCAGCACCCGATTCAGCACTGTGAGAGCAAGATGCTCCCGCGGGTAAAGAATCAGATGCTGGGAAGTGGCTCAGCTGCCCCAGCATCACTGCAGGGATATCCTCCGTGGCAATTCCTGCTTGATGCCCACCTGGACCCCAATTCCCTGTCACCCGACCCCGACTGAGGTATCCAGTGCCCCGATCAGGTGGCTGGGACACACCTTGGCCTTTCTGTTGCTCTGGGGGGAGGCTGCCAATCTCCAAAGGGGGGGGGGGCTGCTGGGCAGGATTGTGGGGTGCCCCGTGCTTTTTCCACCTTGGAATCGGCTCTGTATATACAGGGGTTGGTTCTACCCACTGTCCGCCCCTGTGCCACCCACATTCTCCATAGCATGCACAACGACACTTTGAGTGCAGGGGGGACGACAGAATACCAGCAAGGTGTGCAGTCCCGCTATCTGCCTCATAGAAATGGAGCCATAAGCTATTAGTCAACTTTAACTTTTGCAATGGAGAGTCAGAATATACCTTTTCTATTTTCTACTTGAAGAGAAAGGAAAACAAGAGCGTGTGGAACAGAAAGTGAAGGGTAGCGGAATATTAGTAGATCAGTATCGAAGAAAAAGATTTTTTCATTCCTTTTTGTGAGGCGTCAATGGTGCTGGTGATAGACCAAAAGAACCTTTATGATTCATTAACATAAATTGTGCTAGTACCACAAGTTAGATCATAAAGCAAATTTTGAGATAAAGTGCACAACCCTCATTATATTGCCATATAACGGCTAACTTTTAGGATAGGTAATTATTTAGGTTATGTCAAGAATACCTAAGCATGTTGAATCCATGCATAAAGAAAATCACATGAGTCTTCTAGTATGGTCCATCTCCTCTGCCAAGTAAGGTGGCTAGGATGGTGCTTGCTGCTTCATGCAGGTTACCCCCTCTATGCCTTTTTTTTAGGGTCGTACCTGCCACTCCGTGCAGGTTATCTTCCTCTAGTTAGAAGAAATACTAGAGGCAGGTACACAAAACATAATTGCTGATTATTTTATTGTGATCCAAAACTCAGAATTCTCCCCATCTCAAACTGATTTAGCATCTGCATGAATCGGCACCATTATGGGAACATGAGTGTCAATTAAACATCTCATGTTTATTATGAAAGCAGTATGCATGTAGATTATTTTATTCTGCCATAAACAGATATGTTTTAAGTACCTGCATTGTCCAGCAGCATTTATAGGCAGCTGATAGACACTGATTTAAACTTTTACTTGAAATATCTATTTTATTTTCCTTTTTAGTAAACATTACTATGGAGTGGAGGAGTAGCCTAATGGTTAGAGCACTGGCTTGGGAACCCAGAGACCAGGGTTCTAATTCCCACTAGCACTCCTTGTGGCCTTGGGCAAGTCACTTAACCCTCCATTGCCTCAGAAAAATACAAGTTATCAATATCCCTGTCTAATGTACATTACCAAGTTTAAGTTACAATGTTACTTTGATTGAAATGATAAACAGTATATAAAACCTGTTAAATAAATGTAAATAACTTTGACAGCTTAATGGAGCAAACCTACATAACAAAAAGCATTTGAAGCTGAAGTTCTAAAAACTTATAAGGCATATCAGCTTTCTGTAACTGAACTGGAGATTCATCTTTATTCATCTCAATGATCTGACTTAATGAAGTTCCAAATGAATATCCTGGCATGTGCAATGCTAGCAGTCTTTCAGTTGGTACAGAGTATTAGGAACAGGATCAAATATTTGTGCAGAAGTACAAGATGTGCAGTATTTTTATCTGCCTAATAACTAGTCAGGTCTCAGCTGAGGTGCCAGACCAAGAAAAACTACCCATCTGTGCAGCAGCAGAATGGGACGGTGCTGGCGGTGGAGGATCACATTTCTGTGACAACGGCAGCAGCACTAGAATTACCTGTATGGAAGAAAGGCCTGGCAATCTACTTCCATATCTTGCCACAAAAACCCAATGGATAGTCACAACAAAACAAATTGCACTATAGTACTGGAAGATGAGACCCCCCCAGGTCGGAAGGCACTCAACTGGTTACTGGGGAGGAGCTGAAGACTTTTCAGAGTAAAGCCAGCATTTATAATGTGGTTGGATCAAAGCCCTTGGGACGTCTGAATGCTGATGTGGCTGTGCATGAAATGAGAGTCAGAAGCCGCAAAGATGTCATACATATTGGGAGATGGAATGTGCGAAGCATGAACCAAGGGAAGTTGGAGGTAGTCAAGAATGAAATGGAACGTATACAACTTGATCTGTTGCATGTCAGCAAACTGAAATGGTACTTTGTTTCTGATGATCACGTGGTCTACTATACTGGAAATGAAAAACAACAAAGAAATGATATTGCATTTATAATTAAGAAGAAAATTGCAAGAACTTTATTGAAATTCAATGCAGTCAGTGAATGCTTAATTTCTATTCATCTACAAGGAATGCCCATCAACACAACTATAATTCAGGTATATGCCTCATCAACAGCTGCAGAAGAGGATGAAGTTGATGAGCTCTATGGACAAGTACAAGCTGAAATTGACACAACATGCAACAGAATATCCTGATAGTCATGGGTGACTGGAACGCAAACATTGGCAACAAAGAAGAAGGCAACGTGATTGGAAAAGATGGACTTGGCAACAGAAATGAAGCTGGAGAAAGACTGATAGAATTCTGCAAGACCAACAATCTATTCATCTCAGACACCTTCTTCCAGCAATACAAGCGGAAACTGTACACATGGACTTCACTCAATGGATTGTACAAAAATCAAATTGACTACATCTGTGGAAGTCAACGATGGAAAAGCTCTATAACATCAACAAAGCCAAACCTGGAGCTGACTGGGGTACAGATCACCAACTACTAGTATGCAAACTCAAGCTAAAGTTGAAAAAGAGCAAGCCACTCATGAATTAGCAAATTATAAATTTGAGAATAAACCACCAAAATGTAAAGACTGCTTGCAAGATCAATTTGATGATTTAGATACAAATGACAGAGTTCCAGAAGAGTTATGGGATAACATCATGAAGATTCTGTTGGAAGAAAGTGAGAAGTTTCTACAAAAGGTGAAAAAGCAAAAATGCCCAAAATGCATGACCAAAGAAACTGAAAATTGCCCAGAAATGCAGATAAGCTAAAGCTAGAGGAGAAAGAGACAACTGCAGAACTCAACAGAGATTTCCAACATTCAGCAAGCAGAAGCACTACAATGACGCATGCAAGGAAATAGAATCAAAAATTATTACAGGAAGAACAAGATTGGCTTTCCTAAAAATTCCAACCTCGAATTGGAATGCTACAAGATGCTCAAGGATCCATGTTGAATGATGTTGAGATGATCAAGAAAAGGGGGAAAGAATATCATTATACCATAAAGAACAAGTGAACCAACAGCTGTTTCAACTTGCACCTTATGATCAGTATCCATTGGAGATTAAAGAAGAAGTCGAAGCTGCATTGAAAGTCTTATCAAAAAACAATTATCAAAGGGATACAACTATTAGACTAATTTTTTGTCAGAACTATTGCCATGAAGATAAAACATCTTCTCGTAGCTCATTGTTCCTTTTATTCTTTATATAGGGGCGCAACCCCAAACATTCCCCAAGGGATATATGAAAACCCCTCAGTTTAACCGATCAGTAAAGAAACTAATCTACCAAATTATATTGTACTTAGCTGCTCAGAGAAAATCTCTCTCCATTCTGGATAATCAATGTTTCACAGAGCAGTATCATTCAATCAGCCGTTAGTGCTGTGCT
Organism: Ichthyophis bannanicus; assembly: GCA_033557465.1. Taxonomy (NCBI): domain Eukaryota; kingdom Metazoa; phylum Chordata; class Amphibia; order Gymnophiona; family Ichthyophiidae; genus Ichthyophis; species Ichthyophis bannanicus. The sequence continues at coordinate 620,151,121 of CM066033.1, forward strand.
TTGCTCCTCCATTGCTAGTAGTCGCTAGCAGGAAAATGCCCCAGGATTCTACAATGCTGTTCTCAGTTGATATTCGCAGCTAGCGCTAGTCATTCCATGAAACGCAACACTCATAGTTCACCCACGGCTCCCCTATTCCGTCTCTTACTCCTTCCTTTTCCGGTACCCCTATTTCCACGGTCTGTAAACTCCGTTATCTCGGTGTCATTCTCGACAGTGCTCTCACTTTCATGACCACATTTCGCATATTTCTCAGCGTTCCTTCTTCTGTCTTAGGCAGATTCGTGCTATTTGGCCTTCCCTATCTTCTCAGGCTCTCACTACCCTCCTTCTCTCCTTGGTCATAACCAGGCTAGACTTCTGTAACTCCATTTATGCCGGTATCCCCCAGTATCAGCAACATCGACTACAGTTAATTCAGAACACAGCTGCCCGGATGATCTTGCACGCCTCCCCACGTGATCACATCACCCCTCTGTTGCAACGTCTCCACTGGTTGCAACTGCAGTTCCGGATTCCACTCAAAATCCTTACCCTAGTACATCGAGCTATCTACCTCCACAGACCCCAATACCTCTCTGATTTGCTCACTTTTCACGTCCCTACTCGCAGCCTTCGGTCCATTCATGTCAACCGCCTACAGCTTCCAGCCCCCTCTCGTGCACACCTCCAATCCACTCGTAAGTCAGCTTTTTTCTACCTCGGTCCCTCCCTCTGGAATTCACTGCCCACGGCCCTCCGCTTAGAAGAATCCTACCCCAAATTCCGCTCTCTCCTCAAAACCCATTTTTTCTCCTCCGCTTTTCATGACTCTCTATGACATCTCATAACCCCACTCTCCTCTCCTTCTTTATACCCTCTATTCACCATCTCTCCTTTCCTCTAATTTGTTGTAATTTCTTTTTCTCTCTCTTATCTAATGTTTTATTTATATTGTAAACCGCCCCGACATAATGGGGGGCGGTATATCAAATGTTCTGTAAACAAACAATAAACCCAACGTTGTGTTTCAGGCTGTAGATCCTCATAGCCCTTCTTCAAACTTCGTTGCATATTTAAAACCTAGGAAACAACTTCCGGTTTTATCCTCTGCTGCAAGCACATGACCGGTCAATATCCAATAGGTAATGGAACACAGGCAAACTCACATCCTCCCACTTTATGAATATTCAAAGTAAAGTCCACCAATCCAAAGAAGAATTTAAACCTCTAGGTGTCAATGAATTCAAGGTATAGACCCAATATTGTTCCCAATATTGTAGACGAGACTCACGATCCCCTCCTCTCACTCTCATTGGTATATGATCCGAAATATGGGTAATGTTTTGATAGATCTTTGTTGATGGCCTTAAAATGGGTGATTCATACTGTAGATGAACCGGTTTTATCTGACATGAAGGGTCATTTTGGCTGTACTAAATGTGATTTTTGTGAGCTAACATTGGAAGGTCTGAGTTGGGAACACTACACAACATCGTTTGATTTATAGTTAGTTTTACACCACATGTCAGACCACGTTTGTGGTTTATGTGCCGATTTGCCCGTGTAATAAAATCTACATAGGCAGGACTTCGAGGACTATGAAAAAGAGATTGCAAGAACATCGTTCGCGCATAACCACCAAAGTACTGTCAGCCCCAGTAGCCTTACATTGTCAAGAACATCATCATGAATTTCAAGATTTACATTGGAGAATTTTGGATCATATACCAATGAGAGTGAGAGGAGGGGATCGTGAGTCTCGTCTACAATATTGGGAACAATATTGGATCTATACCTTGAATTCATTGACACCAAATAGCATTCAAGTATGTCAGAAGTGATAGTGCACACCACTTTCCATTTTTACAAGCATTAATTATTTATTTTTCCACGGTTTTTTACTGTTTACTTTCTTTTTATGTGTGAACATTTTATTTTTCTTGAATGTAAAAGTGGCCCTGACTGTAGAAAGATACCACTGAATATCTTTATAAATTATCTGGTTCTATTGATGTGTACGATTTATAGACAGAGCAGCTTAAGTTTGCTTCTGTTTATTTAAATTTAGTGCCTATTTCATGACCTGCCCCAAACCCCATCATCAATTCATGCATATGTTTTATTTATGTATTTATTAACTATCTTTATGAAGAGATTTACCCAAGGCAGTGTACCAAAGGTATAGTTAGCATAAAAAACTTAGCTTGCAGTGACAGGATTTTGTGTTTTTTAAGTGCAATCAAGTCAATGCTGACTCCTGGTGACCCAGCAACCGCTTGGGTATGACTGGAAGTAAATTGCCAGGCCTTTTCTTCCAAGGCAATGGAGGATAATGTGACTTGTCCAGAGCCACAAGGAATGCCAGAGGGAATCAAAACCTGATTTTTTTAAGATTAGGTTGCTGCTCTAACCATTAAGCTACTCCTCCACACCAGTGACAACATAATAGTAAAATAAGCAGTACGAAACGCAAATAGAGCAATGTGGTAAACTTGGAGATAAGCAAATTAAGTCCTAGTTATAACATTAATACGTGCATATTAAAACACACATATAACACATTCAGATAAGAGAAATATCATACAATGCCAGCAGAATGCAAATGATGCACTATAATAGTCAACAGTAGAACATTCATATAGCATAGATATGATGCTGATACTATCAGCACAATAAGAGGAAACATCTTACTATGCAGAAGAGGGAACAAGTGCAGTTGAGATATACAGACAGGAAAGATGGGTAAGACAAAGGCATTAGAATAAATAAACGTCAATGGCTAGATTGAAGATAAGTTGAGGTAATTTTATAAACCTTATTTGATGCACATAAAAGGCTTATAAAATGAGGTCATGCTTAAAGATCTACATCGTGCAGTAGATGCATATTTGCATAGTACGCATGCTCAGTGGTGGAGTCTGGACAGAGAAAGGAGTCGCAATTTATGTTTCTACTTTATAAAATACATGTGTACTATGAACTATCACCTGAGCCTGTGCCTTCCATGCCAATGCGATTTCTACAGGATTTGGACTAGAATATTATAAGGACACACAGGGGGCATATTTACTAAAGTGTGCTAACAGCACACGCTAAGCACACTGTGGTAACTGCTACCATGTGGTAAAAATGTAGTCGTGGTAAAAACTCCCATACTAACTGCTTAGCATGCGTTGAGGCATAGACTTGATGGGTTAAGGGTGACATGTGGGTATTGACTGCACATTGTAGATAGCGCAGGCATCATTTGCATGCACTCACTGTTAATGTTTCCATTAGCGTGGGTGTACCTCAATGGGTGGTGGTAAGTGCACCCGCATTAATTGCAGCTTTCGGCGTAGGTGCTCCAATCTGCACTAACTGCATGAAGACATGTTGGGCACGCTCCTGTCAGTCGGTAGTGTCCCATCCCCCACACTAGATTTTGGGCCCTAAGATGCCCTATAATAGTGCATTTTAGTAAAAATACCCCATAGGAACCTTGCTCTCTTTGGACCAGGTCATACTAAATCAGATCACACCAAGTCCCGGCTGAGCCGCCGGGCCCCGGTCCCGCAGCCGGCCTAGTAACCGGGTTCCCGGGGCCCGACCACGCAGCAGGCCTCTTTTTGTCGGGGAGGGGGTGAAGGGGGGGGGGGTTGCGACTGGGCGGCAGGCGGGGCATCCGCGCCTGGGCTCCACGCTGTCCTGGTGGAGCCCGGCGATTGGACCGCGTAGGCGGTCATGGGGGCGGGCAGCGCGAGCAAGGAGGGATCTCCGGCCGGCGGTCTCCCTCTTCCTGCTTGCTCGCGCTGCAAGAAGGTTTGTGGTTTGGGGGGCTCTGTTCTTTGGGCCTGCGGGTTGTTAGGCCTCGCTCCACGGCACGTCGGGCGCCGGGGATTTCACGGCGGGTTGCGGGCCCCCGGTGTTCCGCCTTCCGGACAGCCGTGAGTCCCATCAAAAACAAAAACAAAAAACCAAAAAAAAGAGAAGAACATAAACCCCGCTGCGTGTGAGCTCTCTCCCGGGCATGTGCCGGGTTCTGGCTGTGCCCTCCCTTCGTGGGGGCCGGGCTGGGTGCTGGTGTTTGGTGGGGGCTGTGCGGCTGGGGGGCCCACTTGAGGACTGGAGGGTTGTGCGTTCTTTTCAAAAAAAAAAAAAAAAAGAAACTTCAACCAAAGAGATTGATAAAAGGGGGAAAGAGCAGAATTTTTGCTATCTTTCAGTGCTGTTGAATTGGCCACTGCTCTACCCCCCTTTTTTTTTTTTGGCCCGGCATATCATGGGACGGGGTGCGGCCAAGGGGCCGCAGGGCGCTGCTCATGGACGGGGAGCTGCGAGGCGTGGGGCCATGCCCCTGGGCCGCGGTAGGGCGGTGCGCACTGCTTCCCCGCTCCCCAGTGTCCTTAGTGGGGTCCAGCAGGGGCACGGGCGCAGCAGGTATAGAGGGGCCCGGGGCCGTGGGACCGCTAATGTGCTTCCCGTGCCCGTGAATGCGGCTGAGGGCGCACTGCACAGAGCGCTGGCCCCTCCACCGGGGGTGTTGGGTGGTGTTAGCGCGCCGGTGGTGCTTGGGGGTGGGGAGGATCCTGGCTGCCCGGTTGTTGGCGGGGCTGGGTCCCCGAGGGTTCCGGTTGCTGGCCTGCCGCCGGAGGATGGGGCTGGCAGGCCCTCGGTCTTGTCACCTCCCCTGGTAGATGGGTGCCGTTCCCCCGCCCCTCTGGTTTCCCCTCCTCCTCCCGGCTTCTTTGGTCCCTCAGGCCCGTGGGTGTATGGGGCGGTCCCGTGGGAGGGTTTTGGGCATTGGGGGGTGGATGGGGTGGCTGGTTCGGCGATGGGCGTGGGGTGGCTGGGGGTGCCGCTGCGTGGGATGCCGGTGGCCTGGGGTCTTCGACACATGGTTGGGGGGCCGGGCCACATACAGCGCCTAGTACTCCTGGGGCTCTGGCTGCTGGTTTTCCTTCTTTCTCTTTGCAGGTCCCACGGAATTCAACGCCTTCGACGTCCATGGCTGCTTCCGCCAGGCCGGCTGGCGCAGGTCCTTCGGGTTCTGTGAATGAGCTGGTCGCTGCGGCGCCCGGAATGTCACCTGGGAGTGCTCCAGTCGACTCCTCCGGTGGGATTGGTGAGTATTTGGGGCTTTCTGGAGGGGCGACGGGAGAGGCCCTCGATTCCGTTCCGGGTTCTGTTGGGGCGGTGAAAGAAAAGGCTAAGCGTAGGCGGGGTCATCGCTGTAGGTGAGCGTCTTCGTCTTCCTCTTCCTCGACGTCATCCTCGGCCTCCTCGCATGGCTCCACACCGGCATCAGTGGACGCCGGGGCGTGTGTAGGGACATCTGTCGTACGTTGCACGGAGTTGTGGGAGTCCGTTCCGCGGAAGTTGCGCCGGCGGATCAAGCGTCATAAGTATATTGATATCTTCTGTCTGCTCGACGGTCGGAAGCGTTCCGGTGAGAGCAAGAAGAAGCGCAAGGAAGATGAAAAAGCGGGCAGGGTCCGTAAGGTCTCTCGCAATACCTTCAACTGGACCCGCGCCTTCTTGCGCTTAGCGAGCGTGTGGGGGCATTACTTCCTGGACCAGTACGGGGCTTTGTTGGCTTATGCCGATAACATTTTGGCGGTGTCCCAGGCCCACGAGGGGTGGGCCTGGTTGAATTATGACGAGGAGTTTCACGACCAGATGGAGGAGAACAACCAGTTGTTGTGGGGGACGAAGGACATCAATCTGTGGTTGACCCAGATGTCCGTGAGAGGTCTGGCTGGGGGATCCAGTGCTGCCGTTGCCAAGGCGGGGTCGTCCCCACTGCCATTGGGGGGGCGTTCCTTTCGAGCCTCCGTCCCTGCTTTGCCTCAGCCCAGAGGGGGTGCCGTCGGGGGGGACGTCTGCTGGCGCTTCAACAAGGCGTCCTGTCCCTTTCCCGACTGCAAATTCAAACATGCGTGCTCCTTGTGTGGGGGCACGCACGCAGCCACGAAGTGCAGCAGGAAGGGGGTCACGGGGGCCCCTGCGGGGGGTAAGTGAGGCAGTGGGTGGGGCCTTGGCCCATACCCCTGTGAGGGTCGAGGTGATGCGCCTGTGGTTGCTGGAGTACGGGCGGTCCCGTCGTGGGAGGGCAGCCGGTTTGATTTTACGAGGGTTTTCACGAGGCTTTCGCATCCCTGTCCAGGGTGCGTCCGCGTGGGGTGGGCTCCGCAACGCGGCTTCCATGCGGGACCAGAGGGATTTCGTGCGACGGAAGATCTCTGAGGAGTGTGCACTGGGTAGAGTGGCTGGCCCCTTCTCGGCGCCCCCCTTTTCCCCGTTCACGATCTTGCCGTTGGGGGTGGTTCCCAAGAAGGAGCTGGGCAAGTTCAGGTTGATACACAACCTCTCTTGCCCTCCGGGCTATTCGGTCAATGACCGCATACCTTGCGAGCTCTGTACGGTGCATTATGCTTCTTTTGACGCGGCCGTTTCCCTTGTGCACCAATGCGAGCCCGGTGCCCTACTCGCAAAAGTGGACATCGAATCGGCGTTTTGTCTGTTGCCGGTGCATCCTTCGGCTTTCCCTTTGCTCGGTTTTCGCTTCGAGGCGTGGTACTACTTCGATATGTGCATGCCTATGGGCTGTGCAATCTCTTGCGCTTATTTCAAGGCTTTCAGTACCTTCTTGCATTGGGTTGTGGAACGGCAGTCGGGGGTTTCATGCATTGTGCACTACCTCGACGATTTTCTGTTTGTCGGGCCGGAGCGGACCTCCACCTGTCCCACTCTCTTGCGCACTTTTCTGGGTGTGGCCGCTGCCCTTGGCATTCGCATTGCGGCCAATAAAACGGTGGGACCGGTCACTTGCCTCACCTTCCTCGGCATCGAGATTGATACGGTTGCTATGGTCATGCGCTTGCCGGCACCGAAGATCCAGCGGCTCCGCGAGCTGGTGGCCTCCGTCAGCTCCGCCTCAAAGATTTCCCTCCGGGTACTTCAGTCGTTGGTAGGGCATCTCAACTTCGCTTGCCGAGTCCTTCCCATGGGGCGCCCCTTTACGCGACGTTTATCCTTGGCCATGGCGGGACTGCGTCTCCCTCACTATCGGATCCGGGTGTCTGCGGGGATGCGGGAGGACTTGCGGGTCTGGGATGCATTCCTGGCCGGTTTCGACGGTTGCTCCGTGCTTAAAGTTTCCGGAGCTCTCGAATCTCGACCTGCAGTTATTTACGGACGCGGCTGGCAGTTCCGGTTTTGGTGCCTTTTGTCACGTTGCCTGGTGCGCGGAGCCTTGGCCTGCGGATTGGGTACGATCTGGCTTGACTCGGAATATCACCTTCTTGGAGCTTTTCCCGATGGTGGTGGCTCTTTGGGTGTGGCCGGACCGGCTGCGCGATCGGCGGGTTGTCTTCTGGTGTGATAACGCTGCGGTGGTCGAGGTCATTAACCGCCATGCGCCCCGTTGTCCGATGGTGGCTTCACTGATGAGTGTGTTTGTGTTGGCCTGCTTGCGTCTGAACGTCACCGCCCGGGCACGGCATGTGCCGGGCTCCCAGAATTCCATTGCTGATGCTTTATCCCGTTTTCAGTGGGCGCTGTTCCAGCGGTTGGCTCCAGGGGTGGACGAGCTGGCCTAACGGGTTCCGTAGCATCTCTGGAAGGTTGGGACCCCGACCTAATGGCTTTGCTGGCAGCATCAGTGGCACGCAGTTCCTGGGCGGCATATCGGTGGGGCTACTCTCAGGTGAGTGCGTTTGTGAGCGCGCTGGGCTGGTCTGGGGGGCGGTGCCCGACGGACTGGTTGGCCGGTTCGTGTTGTGGGCTAAGAAGGAGGGCTGGGCTCGTTCGGCGGTCACTGGAGCGTTGGCGGGATTCTCTTTCTTTTGCAAGGCTGCTGGTTGGGGTAACCTGCGCGTATCCTTTTTAGTCAGGTGGTTGCTTGCCAGCTGGGCTCGGGTGCAACCGGGGTCACGGGACTGGCGGCTCCCGGTATCTCACGAGCTTTTGTTGCAAATTTGCGAGGCTTTACCGCGCGTGGCGGCCTCTGGGTTCGAGGCGGCCCTGTTTCATGCGCTGTTTACTACGGCTTTTTTCGGCACCTTCCAGGTGTCCGAGCTCGTCCCTAGGTCCGCGAGACGCGGGACTTTTGGTGGGCTCGATGTCGAGCACATCCGTGTGGATCCGGCGCGGGTCCGGATCTTCTTACCGCAGTCGAAGACAGATCAGTCCGGGAAAGGGGGCTGGGTCCTGTTAAGCGCCATCTCCCCCTTGTTGTCCTGCCCAGTTCGTGCTCTGTGCACCTATGTGCAGCAGCGGTAGGCGGCACGTGGTTATTTTTTCATTCACGCGGACGGCAAGCTGGTGACTCAGTTCCAGTTTACGGCTGTGCTGCGTCTGGTGTTGCGTGCCTTGGGTTGTCCTGAGCGGAGTTACGCTTTGCACTCGTTCCGGATTGGGGCGGCTACTAGTGCGGCAGCCGCGGGCCTCGACACGTGGGTTATTCAGCGCATTGGCCAGTGGCATTCGGGAGCCTATGCTGGTTATGTTCGCCCATCAGCCTCTGGCGGCGTGGAATAGGGCCGCGCGGTGCCTGGACGGCGGTCTGCCTACGGCGGTGGTCGGGGGGGGGGGGCCTGGGGGTACTAATGTCTTTTCTTCCTATTGCAGAGTTGCTTGCTGGTGGCAGTCCGCTCTTTTCTGCTTTCAGATGGTGTGTGCTCCGGGGACTGGTGGATCATCGGGCACTCCTTTGTCTACTGGGCAGAGCGTTGTGCTGCGGTTCGGCCATTGGGTCCTCACCTCGGCCTGGCCGTGTCTGGAGTGCGGCTGTGCTGGATGGGTCACCGCGGCATGCATTGTGGACAGCTCGTGGCCCGTGTTCAAGCGGAGATCGGACTGCGGCGGTGGCCAGTTGGGCTGCTGCTCCACCTGGGCAGCAACGACGTGGCGAGTCGGTCTTGCCGGCAACTCATCAGGACTGTTCAGAGCGACATTGTACTGTTGCGGGAGGTCCTCCCGGGGTGGCCATTATCTGGTCGGACATTATTCCCCGTCCTGCTTGCTGGTCCCAGCGGCGTTGGTCGAGGTGTTTGTGCAAGATCAACCAGCAGATTGGGCGCTGGGTCCAGCAGACAGGTGGGCTTCAGGTACGGCACCCTTGGGCTGACGTTGCTTGCGCCGGTCTGTACCGGCTCGACGGGGTTCACCTTGCCCCGGTGGGGCAGGACTTACTCTTAAATGACTGGCAGGAGGCATTGGAGTCTTGGTGCTGGTCGCAGCTTTCGGTGGTGGGGGCGGCACAAGGATAGTGGTCTACCTTGCGCCGGTGGCGGGGTGGTGAGCTGGTGCTCGTTGACCCGGCGGGGCATTTCAGGTTGATGCCGCTTTCCACGGGAGCGGCACGGCTCTTCAGGTTGGGGGAGACATCCCGGCTGGGGTCTCTGCCCGGAAAATTGGCAACTCTTCAGCCGGCCTTTGCTATAACATGGCGAGGCGGGCGGTAGGGGGTAATGGGAGGGGGGTGGATGGTGCTCCACTTTGCTACAAATGGCTGGTGGGGGCATCATCTGGATGACGGGTGGGGGGGGGGGGTGTATTCTGTTATTGTTGTAATTGCTGATTTGGCCCATGTTGGGCCAGAGTTCTATTACCGTTAAAAAATAAAGCTGCGACCAAGTGATTTTGCACCAATACCTGATGTCGGCGTGCTTTGTCAGTGCGGAAAGGGTGATGGAGGGTTGGTGTGGTGGAGTGGGGGGGTGGACTCAGGCCGGGGTTGGGCATCTGGATACCTCGGTTAGTCCCGGCTGAGCCGCTGGGCCCCGGTCCCACGGCCGGCCTATTAACCGGGTTCCCGGGGCCCGACCACGCTGCAGGCCTCTTTCTGTCGGGGGGGGTGAAGGGGGGGGTTGTGGCTGGGCGGCAGGCGGGGCATCCGCGCCTGGGCTCCATGCTGTCCTGGTGGAGCCCGGCGATTGGACCGCGTAGGCGGTCATGGGGGCGGGGCAGTGCGAGCAAGGAGGGATCGCCGGCCGGCTGTCTCCCTCTTCCTGCTTGCTCGCGCTGCAAGAAGGTTTCCCTCCCTTCCTCCCTTCGTTCTTGGCTGGGAGGGGGGGAGTGCGTTGCAGCTGGTGGGGGGGGCCGGCATCGTTAGGGCCGGGTGGGCGGGGTGGCGAACTGGTGCTCGTTGACCCGGCGGGGCATTTCAGGTTGATGCCGCTTTCCACGGGAGCGGCACGGCTCTTCAGGTTGGGGGAGACGTCCCGGCTGGGGTCTCTGCCCGGAAAATTGGCAACCCTTCAGCCGGCCTTTGCTATAGCATGGCAAGGCGGGCGGTAGGGGGTAATGGGGGGGGGTGGATGGTGCTCCACTTTGCTACAAATGGCTGGTGGGGGCATCATCCGGATGACGGGTGGGGGGGAGGTGTATTCTGTTATTGTTGTAATTGCTGATTTGGCCCATGTTGGGCCGGAGTTCTATTACCGTTAAAAAAATAAAGCTGCGACCAAGTGATTTTGCACCAATACCTGATGTCGGCGTGCTTTGTCAGTGCGGAAAGGGTGATGGAGTGTTGGTGTGGTGGAGGGGGGGGGGTGGACTCAGGCCGGGGTTGGGCATCCGGATATCTCGGTTACTGATTTTAAAGCATTTAACTGTTCTAGAATAAATAAGAGGAAGTGAAATACTTATTCTGGCTAAGAAAAACTACAAATTTCATCTCATTTTCACATCAACGTCTTCTGAATCAACTACTATAATTATTTCAAACCATTATATTAGCTTTTGTCTGACTTACAGACCCCCCAATGCTAAAGCTTACTATCTTTCGGTAATACTTGAATCAATATGTGCAGCCAACAACCATCATAAACCACTTATTGCATTGGGAGATTACAATCTTCCCTCTGCACCATCAAAGGATACCAAAGCCTTCCTCAAAGCTTTGGAAGCTCTTGGCTACAAACAATTAGTAAAAACATCCACTCATCAACATGGATCTATACCAGATCTTATTTTCATTCTGACTCAATTACCAAGCTGAATCAATTTACTAATCCAATCCCTATGCAAGTTCCCTGGTCAGATCATTATGTCCTTACATTTTCACTACTTTTGAACAACCCAACACAATGAGAAGAAACATACAAGAAGAAGATTTAAGCCATATAACAAGGAAAACTTTCTTTTTTTTTTTTTTTAAACTTTTATTTTCATTTTGCAACAAACAAAAGAAACAACACACCAAAAGAGACAAAACAAGTATACAACAAGGAAAAGTAAACCCATTACCCCCCACCCCAGTGCTTCTTCTCTACCCGTTTGTATCAGCATGTGAGCGCTTCCAATTAACAGTGATTATACATCAAACGATCAAAAAAGTATCCACAATACAGCATGATCATGAGACGGAGATATATACAAAGTTAGACAGTCAGATGAGAGCATTTAGCAAAATGTACATATTCATTGAGCATCGTCCATTGAGACCAACGAGAAGGAGTCTGAACGGAGGAAGCGAACAGACGAGGTATTTGTTCATATTTACTGTAGAGACAGGCATGATTCCACCATTCATTGAGGCTCAGATGGGAACTAATTTCCCAGTATTACTTAATTAGGGAAATAGCAATGCCAAGCATACAGTTCAAAAGGAGATAAGCCATTTTTGGGAGAGAGGGGATCCCCGCAACTGGGCGAAGTCCCACTATCCTCCAAGAAAGGGATTCCTGAGAGTGCAATATAGACTAAATACGACCCCAGACCCGACGCCAGTTATACTGTAGTGCGGGATATTCATGCATAACATGAAGTAATAAACCAATGGCCACAGGACGTGTCCAGCAACCATTACCCTGAGTAGTGTTCCATTTGTCTAATCTGTGAGGAGTGTAAAGACACCGGTGGGCTAGAAAGAAGAGGGTCTGAGTGAGTGAGGCGGGTCGGGAACCCGTGTCCCTCTGCTCCAGATAAGGCTCCATTGCTCCGAGGTTAAAGTCACATGCAATTCTCTCTCCCATACTTTCTGCGCTATAGAGGTATCTCTAGTGATAGCATTACATAAGGTTTAGTAAAATTGGATGCTACACCCGGTGAACTACCGAGAGATCGGAAGTCTCCAATCAACCCTATGCAGAGAGTGCCGATGGCGGGAGTACTCTAGTGCTCCGAATGCAATGCTGAAGTTGCACTGACCAGAGTCGGGAGTCGAAAGGTTGCATAAAAGTATTAAAGGCACCTAAAGTGTCGAAAAGCATTGGTGGATAGTGGGAGTCTAATGGGAGAGTCATACCAGGGAGTAAGGTAAGAGGAATCAGTGAGCAAAGGCCCGCTACTATATCTAGCCACACAGGTCTGCTCGGTACTGGAGCTTCCAACCAACAAGCACCTTGTTTGAGAAGAAAAGATTGAGGGAACACTTGAGTAAAATCGCCACCAAGTATTAATGGAGCATTGGCGGAGGCCGAGGCCAACTGCGCAAAACTTGCATAGTAAGCAGGGTTGTCCACATTCGGGGCATAGTGCAAATACACGTGAATTCACTATCTCCAACCTCAAAGTGTACACGGGCCCATCGACCCTCCATGTCAGCGCTAATATCAGGTACAGTAGCGTGCAAAGACTGCTTAACCAGGATGGCTATCCCGTACCATTTGGAAACGGTGGGAGAAGAGGCAGCTACCATGTGAGGCCTAGCATTGAATTTCAGTGTTTCAGCAGAGTGTAATGCGTTTTCCTGAAGAAACACCAAATCAACATGCTCGTGGCTAAGATAGCTAAGGATTTTCTTTCCTTTGAATGGACCAGTAATGCCTTTGACGATGAATAATAAGATTTTACATAAGGCCATTCAGAAAAGTTAAAATTCTGAGCATGATAGCATACATAATTTCACTGTGTCCCTCAAACTGACTGTATCTGGCTGTACACATGACATAGGAAAAAATAAGCTAATATAATACAATGAAGCGCCCCACATTAACAAAGAAAACCGCAGTACGGTAGAGGAGAAGCAAAACCCCAAAATTACTGGCGACCATGTGTCTGCGGGGAGAAACCCCAGAGAAGGCCGAAATTGAAAAAACATATAACCTGTAGGACTGTGCGTGCTCCGAATCCGACCGAGGCACACATCATGAAGGGATAGGAGACCAAAGACAAAAGTCATACAGAGAAAGAAAGAAAGTCCAGGCTATTTCTGTGCTGGGCTATGACCGCCGCATCGGGCCCTTCAAAATGGCGGACAGAGCCGTCAGATAAGAGTCCAAGATTTGGGATTAGCGCATCTGCTCTGCTTCTTTGGAGTCCAAAAACATTGATAGTAGATCAGGATCCTCGAACGTCCTGGTCTGGTTGTGGAGAGTCACTCGGAGCTTCGCTGGATACAACAGGCCATAGCGAGCCTGTAGCTGTTGAAGTCGAGGGCGAAGAGCAAGGAGTTTCTTCCGACGGTCAACGGTAGGCTTTGCCAAATCAGGAAAGAAGGAGACCTTACGACCTTCAAATTCCAAATGATGATTCGCTCGGGCAGCATGTAAAATTTGTTCCACTTGTTGATATCGTAGCAAGCTAAAGATAATAGGCCGGGGGGTCGTGCGGTTGAGCGCCATGCGGGCAGGAACACGGTGTGCTCGATCGATTTCCAGTTCTCTGTGAAAAGTGATCTTCAGCAAGGAGGGAAGAGTTTTAAGCAAAAATTCTCTTATATCTCCTGCTTCCACCCCCTCCGGCATTCCGAGGAGCCTCACATTGTTGCGACGGGCGCGATTATTGCTATCTTCCAACTCCTTTTGAAGATTCTGTATCTGGCGCTCAGCCTTGTCCAGTTTGCCCAAGCGCACCTCGTGCGAGTCGAGGACCCCCGCCATATTGTCCTGCCGTAATGAAAGACCTTCAAGTCGGTCCTGGAGCACTCCAAAGTCTTCTCGCATGGCTCGAAGCGCTTCTCCATTGGACTGCACCAATTCCTTCACGCCGCGTATTTCCTCCAAAATCTCCAGGTGCATTGCGGGGTTTTCACGAAATGGAACCATCTTCTGTGGGGAGGATACCTCTGTTTTGGAGCGTTTTCCGTGAAAAGAAGAAGGAGACCCGAAGTCCAAGCGCGCTGGTTTATGGGCCGCCATCCCCCCCGAGGTGCCCCGGTCAGCTCGGAGCAAAATAGTAAATTTATATAGGTATTAAGTCAGGATTCTGAGTAGGCCTCTCGGGAGCTTCAACGCAAAGCGTCCTACCCGCTGGACATCAGGCTCCGCCCCCCACAAGGAAAACTTTCTAAAGGAAATATTACCACAAATTGAACAGAAATGCAATAACCTAGACGATACAATAAACAAATGGAACCTCTGCATTATAAAAGCTGCAGCTTCTATAACAAGGAATAATCCTTCTATACAAAGACGAGCCAATGCACCTTGGTACTCCAATGCAATTAGGGAAGCAAAGCGTATACTTAGGAAAAAAGAAAGAAAATTGAGACATAATAAATCTCCAGCCACTTTACAACAATATAGGGATGAGCAACAAAATGACAATAATCTCATTAATGAGCATAAACAACATCACACTAATCTTATCATGAAAGCTGTAAACAAACCTAGAAAATGTTTAACATTGTGGAAAAAAAACTCATTAAAGACCACTCTGAACATTGTATCCACCAAATTGACCCCCAAGAATACACACATTGTTTAATAAACAAGAATAGCATGCAAGTCCATACAAGTTCAATAATATCCTCTAATTTAAAAAGAACTAACAATGGTCAATCTTGGAATAGCTTCAATATACCAACAGTAAAGCAAATAGAGGATATCATAAATGCCTTGAATACAACCACATCCCTATCTGATCCATGCCCTGTTGAATGGATCAAAAGCTCTAAAGACCAACTATCAATATACATTCACAAAATTGTAGAACAGTCATTGATACAAGGTCATATGCCACCAATACTTAAAAAAGCTATGATACGGCCTGTCTTCAAGGGTTCAAAATTGTGTCTACAGACCCAAAATCTTATCAACCTATTTCAAGTCTTCCATTTTTATCAAATGTTATTGAAAAGGCTGTACAAAGGCAACTACAAGACCACTTTGACTTACATGCTCCATTAGATCCTCAACAGCATGGATTTAAACTGATGCACAGTGTAGAAACACTTCTCACAGTTCTATTCAATAAGTTATTGAAGGGTCTGGATAATATAAAAAATGGATTCCTACTTGTATTTATAGATATTTCAGCTGCATTTGACACAGTTTCACATTCAGTACTACTAAATAGATTACATGAGTTTTGAATGGTTTACATCGTATCTAACCAACAGAACACAACAAGTCAAAGGAGACAACGGAAATTCTTCACAGTTCACCATAAGCCAAGGAATACCACAAGGTTCATCCCTATCATCTATTTTATTCAACATATACATTCAGCTGATCTGTATCATTATCAAATGACATATGTTAAATTATCATATTTATGCTGATGATATTATGCTATATGCCCCAATTGATTCACTTTCACCGGACGTAACCTCCATGGTCCATTGCCTTGAAGATCTAAATAATTGGCTCACAGATCACAATTTCAAAATAAATTTAAACAAAACAGAAGCAATGGTTATATCCAGCAATCCTAATTTTACTCCACTCCAATCACTCAACATTCTGAATCACACAATTCCAATAAAAGATGAGGTGAAATATTTAGGTATCACCTTAGATAAGAACTTAAACCTGCTCTCACACATGAATAAAACTGCTGCAAAAGCTTACCTATGACTAAAGCTTATTAGGAGACTTAAGGCAATACTTAGTCAAGTTCATTTTCAAACTGTTTGTCAGGCAATCATCAAGCCAATTCTGGACTATAGTAATTCATTATATCAAGTACTACCTAAACAGGCTATTTATCCACCCCAGCTAGTGCAGAATACTACAGCCCGTATTATTTCTGGTACAGCAAAGAACGAGCATATCACACCTATACTACAAAAAATGCATTGGCTACCAATAGTTGTTCGGGCAAGATTTAAAACCATTACAAATATTTTCAAGATCCTTAACCAATGCACAGCAGATGTTCTCCATTCCTTGTTAATTAAAGACACAAACAACTGCCCCAGGGGATCAAGCAGTAACAATAAATTACGTACACAAATTGGATTTCAAAAAACAAAACAGAGCTTAATCTTTATCAGCACCGGCCCTTTCGAACTCACTCCCGGATGATTTATGGGCCACAAAAGACTTAAAAGACTTCCGTAATTCACTTAAAACCTTCCTATTCAACCAGACAGTGAACTTCATTAACAACGCATGATTGTAATCATAAAGTATTGATATAATAATAAGTTCTTTTATAGTATCCCTCTGTAAGTTGTGTCACCTCTTATCCAATGTTATGTCACTCCTTATATTATGTAATTTATTTTGTGTAACCCACCATTTTGATTGAAGGAAAAAGTGGTATACAAATTTAAATAAATAAATAAAGTAGGTAAAAAATAGGTATCTTCCTATTATAAAACTACTTTCAATATATACAGTTAAATAAGATATTTATTTATTTTTATTTATTTAACAATTTTCTATACCGTTTTATCCTACGGTCAAAGTGGTTTACATTGCAAAAGAACATTATACATTGAAAAGGGAAGTCAACTTGGAGGTAACATTTAACACTTTAACAATTTGCTTAGGTTTGGAAAGTCTAGGGTGTCATTAAAGACATTAGTGGTTGGGAAGGGAGAGTAAGGGGGGTGTAAACTTGGGAGGGATGGGGCAGAGCGAGGATTGTGTAGTTGAGTTAGTGGCTGACTGTGAAATGTTCTCAGAGAAGCAGTCTTTGAATGTGTGTGTCTTTAGGGCTTTTTTGAAGGTTGCTGTGTCCATTGTGGTCCGTATTTTCTCAGGAATAGAGTTCCATAATTGTGGAGCATAGAGTGAGAAGAATCTCTTTTGATTTGGTAGAGATGGTTTTTGTAATTAGCGATGGTGTGCTTAGCACATTCTGTGAGCCAGTTCATTTCTTTCTGTTATCAGGTATGACTTGAAATAGGGGCTGCAGGTGTAGTACGGAACAGTTGTTGATGATCTTGAGGGTTGTGAGAATAGATTTATATTTTATGTGCTCTATTATTGGTAGCCAGTGAAGTTATCAGTAAGGGTGTTGTGTTCCATTTTTCATGAGTTGAAGAGGGCTTGTGATGCAGTGTTGAGTGCAAGTTGGAGCAGGTGGAGACCTGCTTTTGGAAGGCCTTGAAAGATGATATTGCAGTAGTCGAAATGCAGGAAGATGGTTGCTTGGAGGACTAAGCGAAAGTCGTGGTTGGTTAGAAGAGGTTTAAGGTATTTGATTGTTTTCAGCTTGAAGTAGATGCTCTTTGTAATATCCTGTATGTGTCCTATGAAGGTGAGGTGTTGATCTACTAAAACAGCTTGTTCTACTTGGATTTGGGTCCCATCGATGGTGATGGAGTTTGGTGGTTTAAAGCTATTGTCTCTGGGGCCTCTGTCTTCTTGAGGTTTATGGTCATATTATGTTTTCTGAGCCACTGGCTAACTGAGGAGAAGCATTTTGTTACGGGTGTGATATCCGGGTTTAATGTATTGATGGGTGTGTAGAACATCATGTCGTCAGCATAAATATGGTATAGGATGTCAAATCCTTTTATCATAGTGCTTATTGACTGGAGGAAAATGTTGAATAGTAGCGATGAGAGGGTAGAGCCTTTATTTATTAATTTATTTATTTAACATTTCTTATATAGCGCGCTCTTTGTCATCAGTGCGGTTTACATTGAAACAGTATAACACTTGGTCAGTTAAATTTGGCCACCATTTACAAAGAACAGGGATTTAACATGGAGTTAAACTTGGGGGAAACTATATACATTTCTAGCAAATTACATTGGTGCTAAGTTCGCTGTAGGATTTAGTAATCATATAGCAGAGGTATGAGGTTGTGATCTTACTTGTAGCTGCCGGCCTTTAGGTATGACTTAAACTAGGTGAGGGGTGTATCTGATAGTCCAAGGGCTTGCAGTCATTAGATGAGCAGGTTGTGTGGTATAGAGTCAAATGCTGCCTTGATGTCTAGAAAGATGAGTATGAATCCAGTTTTGGGTTTGTCAGTGCCTTTAAGTAGGTTGTCGAGAAGGGCAGTCATTACGGATTAATCTCCATGGTATGGTCTGATACCGTATTGTTGGTGGTTGAGTGGGTGATGTGTTTCTATGTGATCCCGTAGCTGTTAGTAGATGATTTTTTCTAGTATTTTAGTTATGAGGGAAAGTTGGCTATAGGCCTGTAGGAGATTAGTTAGTTGATATTGTTTGAGGTCCCTTTCCTTAAAGGGCAGATGGAGGCAGTTTTGAATTCAGGGGATACCTATCCTTCTTGCAATGATAGCTGGATGACTTTTAGTATTGTGGGAAAGAGTTCCTGTTTCGCTAGCTTGATCCAGTTGGCTGGGCAGGGGTCAAGTAGTGAGGTGGTTGTGTTGATGCTTGTGATGATTTTCTCCAAGTAGTCAGATGTGATGTTACCGAATGAGCTCCATGTGGTCGGGTATGTGATTACTAGCTATTCTGTTGTGGTGGTGGGTGAGCTGGTGCTATTAGCATGAGCTGATGTCAGGGTCTGGAATTACTTTGCCATCAGTTGTGAAGAGAGAATGGTTTTGTTCCAGGTTTGTATTATGGAGTTTGTCTTTAGGGGCTTTTTTCAATTTTGGTAGGATGTTTGCGAGAATTTTTTTTTTCTAGTTTGTGAAATCTGTGTGCAGTGTGTTCGGAGCTGTGCTGCTTTAGCTTGCGTGAATTGTGTGTTTTGTTGATTGAGATCATCTCGTGGTCTGACCAGGGGACATCGATATTGGTAGGAGGAGGTATTGGGTATTCCTTAAGTAGGTTTTGTGGCAAGAAGATCATTTGTTAGTATAGTAGTACATCATAAACTTTCCTTTTTCTTTATTATAAAATGGGGACACAACCTACAAATCAAACCCATAAGATATCCAAATCCTAGGGTATCCTCGATTTAGTGTAGGAAATAAATCCCACCAGAGTAATAGGCAAGCTGGTATAGGAAATAAATCCAATGAAATTATTAAGTGCTTAGGCGTGTAATGGTGATCTTATTCAAACCTCAGCCAACGTTCGACAGTCATATCTGCTGCTTATTCAACAATGGAAGTGTACTTAACTTTCCAACAGGCTCCCCGCCCGATGTCCCAATACTACCCTAGGATTTGCTACGAGAAGATTGTATATCTTCAAGGCATTAGTTCCGGCAAAAATTGTTGGGTTTAGTTTACATATCTCTGTAGAATTGGGAATATTATATGTATGGGGTATGTTTTTTTGGGGTTAGTAGGGTTAATAGTTAAGTGGATACCCATTTAGATAATGGCTGCCGAGGAATCTGATCCCCCTTTGAATACATCTACGTTTGCATACATGGAGGAGCAAATTAACTTATTGGTAAAGAGACCTTTGCTGTTTGAATCAGACATAGAAAGATTAGAGGAAAATGCCTCTGCTTCTTGGACGAATTTAAAGAACTTGCATAAGAAACAGGTGTGGGTGCAATTACATGCTGCCACAATGGCACAATATTTAAAACAATGGATGATCCTGAGAGGGTTAAGAACTTTAAAACTACCTCACATGTTTGTGGATAATAAACAATTTTACACTACATGGAACAGCATTCTCCATAAATGTGGACTAGATCTTATATTATTGATTGAATGCCTAACCACAGAAGAAGCGATAGTTAAGACACAGGTGGAGGAGTTGGAGAAACAATTGAAGGGGTCTATGACGGAGGAGAAGTTTCATACAGATTGGAAACGTTTTGAGAACCAGCTACAGCAATTTAAGGATTCAGTGAGACAAGTGAAAATTAGAAAATTTCAACGTGACACAGGGGACTATGAAAAGGACCAGGTTTATACCTGGAAGCATCATCAACGTCTAGCTAATAAACAACAAAAAAATCAGGTGACGTTTGAAGATACCACGGATGTTAGTAGTGAGTCTTCTGATTCAACCTCTAGTGGTCAAACACAAAAGAGCACTAATTCTTATCAACGCCATTTTTCCAGAAGCCGCCCTGCACTACGCTGGCCATATTATGTGAAGGAGGGTCGGAGGGGACCAACCACCAGATCCCATTCAAAACAACTGTGATTAACTTGTCCTTTGCCCCCTTATCAGCCGATCAATTACAGGTGCTGGAATTAGGGCTATCTTTTGTTCCAGTTCCCCGTTATGATCCGTTCTGCATGAGAGTAGCCTTGCACCGCTTCTTTAGGAAATTGCAAGTATCCCATTTTTCCAAAAGGTTGATAATATCAATAATGAGGGGTACACTTCTGTTTGTAGGAACCCCTCAAGGTGGGTTCCACCAGGCCAAGTGGATCCCTTTATTGAGACTTACCAACGGTTGGTATTACGGGATGTTCTCTTGATGGAACAGAAGAACCCTAGGAGAGGTTTTTCTAATATCGTCCAACAAAAAGCAAAAAACCACGTCAAAATAGGACACACAGTCAGAGAACGTGGTAAGAAAACCAAGGACTAGGAATTCTATCAAAAAACGTTTATTGATAATGCCAACACGTTATGCCACTTTCTTCTTTGTCGCCAGCAATGCACCCTGGGACTCGTAGTTGATAATTCACATTCAAAGACAAACTGTAGTTGTGCAACCGTTGGTTGAGGCAAAGAAGAATATTTATTTTGTGGATTTCCAAACGCATTAAAGTTCAGGCACACAAACACAATGGATACTTCTCCAATAACACAAGAGTAAATTAAGGAAATTGGAACTGAAGGTAAACTGAGCGCAAGTCTCTTTAACAAAAACTGTTATCTTCAATAAAGCAAAATACAGCACAGCCTTATAAGCAATTTCAGCAAAGGTAATTTTCTTCTTTTTCAAAACCTTCTTTTAACCCTGCTTACAGGTTTTTCAAGCTTCTTTGAAACAAAGAGAGCAATCCATTAGAGTCCTCTGGAATGGATTGGGACTCACAGCAATCAATCTGCATGGTTTCTGGCACTACGGCTGGCTTATCTCTGGACTCAACGGCTTCTTCAAACTTTCTGTCTTGTAGGAATTCATAAAACTCATTCCATAACTTCTGTTTCTGGTCATGAACATTTACATTCGAGGAGTGAGCTTTCCCTCCTTCTAATGCTTGCTTTAAAGTCTCTACTGTGTCCACATTTACTGCCCTGCTTGTGGCTGGGTTATGGGTCTTTCCCCAAAGGAACGTATCCACCCACCTTCTAGCAGTTGGACCTTTTAGCATAGGGTCCTAGATAATGGAAGAGGTACCTGTTCCAGCTGGTTTGTAGCCTTTCCAACTAACCGTCTGCTGGCTTTGGGTCTGGGAGTTTTTCTCAGATATGGAGTGCTTCCTTCTCTGCTTTCAGCCTTCAGCAACTGGAAGTCAACCTCCTCGTGGCTCTCAGCTCTCCTAACTCTCTGAGCTCCTTCCTCCTGGGAACTTTCTTCCCCCTGGGAACTTTCTTCCTCCTGGGAACTCCTTCGTGCACGCTGAGAACTCCTCTGTGAACTCTGAAATGCCCGTGTGCTCTTTCTCCTCTTCTCCCTTCTGCTCTGTTTGGAGACGGGTTTAAAAACCTGTTTCTTTCCTGCCACACCTTTCTCTTTGCACGTGTGCTCGTAATCAGTAAGCAAGCCTGCCTCCTTGTCAGAGCTAGGGCATGGCTTGGCTTGACTTTTTTTCGAAGTAGTTTTTCTCCCTCTGTGCAAAGCTTGGCTGTCAGCAGTTTTAAAGGCACAAGTATGATTTTCTTCTATTTCCATTCTTTCCTGGTCACTCTCATCACCACACTACCATCACTTCATACATTAGAGATTCGTTCCACTTTTTATCAATTTTACAACAACATCATATTGATATGTCCAAGTGTTTTTTTGTGACCATGGATGTGCAGTCACTGTACACCAACATTAATGAGGATGCGGTCCTACAGATGGCGGCGTTAGTACCTTTAGTTTTGCCTGAGCATTTACCTAAACGGTTCGTCTTAGAGCTGTTGTCCCTGGTTCTAAAAAAAAAAAAAATTTAAATTCAGTGACACTTATTACCATCAGATTCATGGGATAGCGATAGGAGCCACAGTAGCCCCATTAATTGCTACATTCTACATGCCTCAGTTTAAGGTTCAATATATATATTCGTCAGAATGGTTCTCAGATATTCACATGTGGACATGATATCTGGATGACATTTTCTTTTTTTGGACCGATACGGAATTGCGGCTAAAACATTTTTTGATTGGAGTAATTCGTTGTCCGAAGATTTAAAATGTACTCCAAAATACAATTATGAGTCTATTGAATTTTTGGACTTATATTTGTTTAAAGATCATACTAGTGTAAAATCCACCCTATATCGAAAGTCAGTACAACATAATACTTTGTTAAACTTTCAAAGCTACCATCCGAGGTCTTTGAGACAGGGACTACCAGTGGGACAATTCATTAGATTACGCCATTTATGCTCTAACATAGAAGAATATTGCAAACAAGCATCTAGATTGAAGCTTCGACTTAGAGAAAGAGGTTATACGTATTCTATCATTGATAGAGCATATTGTAGAGCCTGTTATAATCACTCTGATTGGTGGCAGAGGAATAATGATAACCGAGAGAACGGTTCCGAAGATCTTCACCCTTTTGTGGGGGTGTTGCCTTTTATGCCTCAATCTATGGAAGTTATATCCATCCTTAAAAAAACATTTGGCAATTTTATCTTTACACTCATGTTTTGATAAACCACTGATGATGGCCTTTAAAAGGGGTCGGAATATTGCCGATTGGGTGGTTCATACTACAGAGGAGGTTTCTTTGCCACAAGGGTCATTTTTAGTGCCAGCAATGTGATTTTTGTGCCTCTACATTAGAGGGTTTGACTTGGGAACATCCTGAGAATCATAATACTTTTCATAGCAATTTTCATACTACCTGCTTGAACACTTATATGGTTTATGTATTAATTTGCCCATGTAATAAATTCTATATTGGAAAAACCACAAGAAGCATGAAAAAGCGATTGAAAGAACATCGGTCTCGAATTACTACAAATGTGCTGTCTGCCTCCGTGGTTCAACATTGTCATGATTTTCAACATTCCTTTCAGGATTTACGCTGGTGAATTTTAGACCATATCCCAGAAAAGATAAGAGGAGGAGATCGGGGGGGCCATCTGTTGTATCGGGAACAATTTTGGATTTATCAACTAAATTTGTTGATTCTTGAGGGTTTAAACTCATCCGTAGATTGGTGGAGCATTGTATGACTATCAAAAAATAGGGGTTGAACTTTGGGTAATGGGACATGTTCTTATTGGTCATCAATTAGTTACGTCATTGAATTCGAGGCACATAAGAGGGGTAAGGTGCCTTTTGTTAGTTTACATCTGCAACGGAGTTTTGAAGAAGGACTGAGAGCATCGGGAGCCCAAAACACAACGTTGGGTCAACATTATGTAAATTTGCAAATTGAAGGAGGCATTATGTGATTTGGTCTCAAGCCGACCATGGATGGACTGCTGCTTTATTTTTCTCTCCCCCTTAGTGTTGTTCTTTCAGCGGTATCGCGAAGAATTGATAATATAGTATTGGGACATCAAGTGGGGAGACTGTTGGAAAGTTAAGTACACTTCCATTGTTGAATAAGCAGCAGATATAATGACTGTCGAACGATGGCTGAGATTTGAATAAGATCACCTTTACACGCCTAAGCGCCTAATAATTTTGTTGGATTTATTTCCTATACCAGCTTGCCTATTACTCTGGCGGGATTTATTTCCTACACTAAATCAAGGATACCCTAGGATTTGGATATCTTATGGGTATGATTTGTAGGGGTTGTGTCCCCATTTTATGATAATCATGTCCTGGCAATATCCCAGTTTTTATACTATTTTATTTTTTAATTGGTCTTGCTTTATTTGATTCTTTTATGTGTCAAATATGTGTGCATATATAGTCCAAAGCCATTTCACTGGCTAGTCTTTTTTAGGAGATATTGGACATTAAGGGATTGAACTGCAAGTGTGCCAATAATGTTAACCCCAATTGTATTTTATGATTAAAGAATCCCAGTTGTCTGTGCTTGGAGGGCACACAAAAATGTTCTCCTTGTTAGCTGATGAGCGGCTCAGTGGAATAGCTTGTAGGTCCTGATAGAGATCTTTTAATTTTGCTGGCAAATATGTGGAAAAATCATTACTGGTAATTTGTGACAAGGAAAGCTGGTTCTCTTGTGGGGATTGCAGTAGACCATTTACTGTTTTGAATGTCTTGCTTGCTTGAAGTCCATAACACGTGGTGGTATATTGGAAAGGATACTTTTATTGAATAAATCAAAAACCTGAGAGCCCGACACAGGCCGTGTTTCGTTTTCCACTTCCTCAGGGGAATCAGGTATACTGCAAATGACAATCATAAATAACTTAAAACATAAAACATATCTCATATAAATAGGGTCATATATGATATGTATAAAAAGTATAAAAACAATAACAAACAATAAAACCAATAAAAATTAAAAACTATTAAAAACATGTAAGAACCAATAAGAATCTGACTTTAAAAATAAAAGCATGAAAAATTATATAAATAAATAATGTAAGAACATTTAGAATTTACAAAAATCTGCAGGGTCTATAATTAATCATCATAACTGCAATGTATTGAAAGGGTGTGGAAGACACATCTCACTAGTACGATAGGCTATGTGTAACTAATAGGAGAACCAGGAGTGAGTAAGCTGAACGAAGAACCTTGTATATAAAAAAAGAAGACCATAAATACTTAAAAACATAAATAATTAAAACTAATGCTTAAACCTAAATACTAAAAATTTGCTGATGTCATATAATATTCGTCATTATAACAATTGATGAATACATAAAAACGGAAGTAGTGTGTGAATAACTATCAAACCGAAGTCTACTATCTCAACTATATACATTCAAATCATGAGTTCAAAAATTTTTTTATATATATTTTACTGCAATAATGAAGAATAAATAAGTAAAAGCGCCATACCCTTTGGAACTTTCGATTTGCACTGTAGTAAAAGTGATTCTTTATGAGAGCCAACTGAACGCCTATTCTGTATGAAAGATGTAAAAATCGACCGTCTTGATTATTTCAGCACATCATCGTACATTACTGTATTGAACAGTATAATAACTGTATAATCAAGGTGCAGTATATTCATCTCTCGCTACTGTTGTTTAAAATAGGCCGCTCGTTTTTGGGTTATATTATCTAACCTCCCTTGTTATAAAAATACATGTGAACGAAACTACAGCTTTGCGGACACTTGCTTTTGTAAACATTGCTGACTATCTTTAATGAAACACTACTTTTTTGTCCCATGGGTGAAACTTCGTATCAATCTCAAAGACATCTCTACTTCTGCACCTGTATATTTCTGTTCGCACTGGAATTGCACTAGGGCGATAATCAAAATTTATGCAGATCTCACCATATCCCCACTTCTATCTCTATTCACCCTGTGTATATCTCAGTCACTCTAGACTCGCGCCAAAATGATTATCATTATAAATTGTATAACCCTCGCTTTATCCTTCTTTATATTTAAAAGATTCTATACATACATGTTTTCTTAAACCCCCTTTGTACGGGATTGTAAAAACTTTCATGTATTGAATTTCATCGTATCAATCCAAAAAACCTTATGGCTTGACCAATGCACATCATCGGGGTCTCAACCATTCTGCACTCAAAAGAATCCAAGATGCACTCACCAACACACTTTCTTAGTGATCTCCGATCGAAAAATATTGTCAGCTGTTGCCAGCAAAGCATCTGCATTAAAAACGCCAGCACTTGCGCCTTACTTGAACGCGGGAAAAATGACGTAACCTCCTACAACAATTATTGTCAGACGGCTGCCTAGGGTGAGAACTTACACAGTCTTGACAATGCATATATTCATATGATTCTTGCAAGGTATTGTGGGTAATGTAGTTCTTTCACTCCAAACACAGCTGAAGACAATAATTGAGTTGTGTAACCAGTGGTAAAGCCAATAAAATACTTTTTATTGATGGGGTTTAATTCACCCAGCACAAGTATGCTTGGTAGCAATATAAATGAGGATACTTGCTTGCAGTGTTTAAATGGATAACATAAAGTCACAAAGCAAATCAGAAAACAACCTTCAGCTTGTCAGGCAATTAGCTAATGTTTTCTTAGCAAATAATTACCAAATAAAAAGGCACAAAGAAATGAATAAACTTTGCTTGTTAGGTTAACTTCTGCTTATTTTCCACTCAGATCCTGCAGTGATTCTCTCTTGCTCACACACACAATCAGGTGCAGCTTTAATTACTATCAATTGTCCAGCTGAAACCCTTTAGCTGGCTGGCTGCTACTGTGTGAACCCAAATCCTGCTTTAAGAGCTGTTTGCAGTGGAAATAAAGAACAAAGTTTGGTTTCTTTGTGATGGCTGATGTGTTTGCTCACAGAAAGCTAGCAATAGCACTTGGATAAAGAACAGTCCATGTAATTAATAGTTTCATCTGCTATATCTCCCCCTTCATCAATCAGCATAGGGTCACTATCATACATTGGCACAGACGAGTCTTTCATTAAGGCACTATCATGAGAATGCTTATTCCCTTGCTGCCATTCACTATTATAGATAGGGTCTGGATCCGTGTTCATACCTGAGCCTCTCCTGCTATCATAATTCCTCTCTGTATAGCCTGGCCAGTATGTAATCCAGTTCTGATGTCCAGCCTTCCAATCTTGATCCCTGGACACTGGATCTCCTCTCACATACCTTCTGGCCTTGGTCTGAAAGTCCCTTCCACGTGCAGTCTTCTCTCTCCTAGGTAGCCACTGGTGATTCCTATCTCTGCCATTCCATTCCTCTGGCTGACTCCAGTCCAATGGACTCTGCTGGCATTTGGAATACCTCCCAGTATAGGTACTGCCTTGGAATCTCCCAGACCTTCCAATGGCCTTTCTTCTCTTCCTTCCAGAGAGTTTCCTTCTCTCTCTATCCGCTTGGCTTGGCTTCTGCTTCTCGAGATGATGTTGGTGCTTGAGCTTGAAGCTGTTGCTGTATCTGTCTCCGTAGCTGTTATCTGTAGAATAAGCTCTATTCTTATTCTGTTCTAATGTGTGCTCCTCCCTAACACAGCGCAGCTGTGTTGAATCAGGCCCTGCCCTTTGAGATGAGTGCTTAGGGATTACCTCATAGCTCTCTTGATTGCACACACGTTTTCTCACTTCAGCCCCTCTCATGGCTGCTGGAAACCTGGTGCATTCTGGGACTGGTAGTCTTTTATGTGAAAATTCTGTTTTCTTGCTTCTACCAGAACTGACAGGTTGCTTGTTCAGAGTCACATCATCTTTTCTATAGCTCCTACCTGAGCTATGATAAGCTTCCTTATCACATACCCCCCTGCTTAAGTTATTACGGACTGGTTTTACTGGTGAAACTTCTTCTCTACAGTCCGTAATACGGGAAAGTGCATCCGCATTCTTGTGTAACTTCCCGGCACGATGTTCAACCTGAAAATCAAACGCCTGTAAGGCCATGTACCAGCGTGTCAACCTGGCATTGTGGTTCTTCATTTGCTGCAACCACTTAAGTGGGGCATGGTCCGTGACCAACTGGAACTTTCTCCCTGTAAGGTAAAACCTTAACGCCTCCACTGACCACTTGATAGCCAAACACTCTTTTTCTATCGTGGAATACTTTTGTTCAGCCGGTGACAACTTCCTGCTCAGGTACATCACAGGATGCTTCTCCCCATCATGGCACTGGGATAGGATCGCTCCTAGCCCTACATCCGATGCATCGGTTTGAACCAGAAAGGGTTTCTTGAAGTCTACTCCTTTCAGTACCGGTCCTGTACACAATTTTTCTTTTAATACTGAAAACGCTTTTTCAGCTTCTGGTGTCCACTTTATCTGGTTTGGACAATTCTTTCGCAGCATATCCGTGAAAATAGCACTTTTCTCTGCGAATTGCGGTATAAACCGGCGGTAGTATCCAATAAGTCCTAAGAAACTTCTTAGTTGTTTCTTTGTTGTTGGAGGAGGAAAATTCCTGATGCTATCTATTTTGCTTAATAGAGGTTTAATTTTTCCTCTTCCCACTAGGTGGCCTAGGTATTTTACCTCCCTATTTGCAAAGGCACACTTCTTCGGGTTTAAAGTGATTCCCGCTTGCTTCATAGAGCACAAGACTGCCCTGATCCTCTTCAAATGCTCCGCCCAGGTGTTACTATGGATTATGACATCATCCATGTATGCAAAAGCATAACTTTGGTGGGGTCGAAGTACCTGATCCACTAACCTTTGGCAGGTAGCCGCTGCTCCATGCAGTCCGAAAGGCATCCTCTTGAACTGGAAAAGGCCAACGGGGGTGCTGAACGCAGTCTTCGGCTTCGACTCCCTGGTGAGAGGGATTTGCCAATATCCTTTTGTCATATCAAGGGTGGTTAAGTATTGAGCCTGTCCCAGCTGGTCTAACAGCTCCTCAATTCTTGGCATTGGATATGCATCAAAAACTGATATGGCGTTTACCTGCCGGAAGTCAATACAAAATCTTAAGCATCCATCAGGCTTCGGCACCAGGACTATGGGGCTATTCCAGGGACTCTTTGACTCCTCTATTACCCCCATGTCCAACATCTCCTGGACTTGTGCCACTACCTCCTGTCTTTTGGCTTCAGGCAAGCGGTATGGCCTTTGACGAACCAATTTCCCAGGTGGAGTTATTATTTCATGGGCCACCAAATGGTTCTCTCCCCAGGTATGGGTGTCAACACATCTGGGAATTCCTTAAGCAACTTCCTAATTTCTTCCTGTTGTACCATTGTCAGGTCCTCACCTATTTGGGGCTCTGATTTTTCTTTACAATCAGATATCTGGGGTCCCAAATCTTCCTCTTCACTCACCTCCCTCTCTCGGGCACAGGTGGCAGCTAAGCTTTTAACCCCTTTGACATCAGTAGAACCAAAGCCTTTGGCTCCACGTTCAGAATTCTCTAGGGATGTGACCTCCTCCACAGGTGGAAAACCCAGCCTCTCACAAATCAATTGGGCAATTTTGTCTCCTGTCTTCACGTGATACTCATTCTGTCCAAAGTTAAACAACAGAACTTTAATATTGCCCCTGTAATCGGGATCAATTACTCCCGCACCCACATCGATGAAATATTTAAGGGCTAATCCGGACCTTGGGGCTATTCTCCCATAACATCCAATAGGTATTTCCACTTGGAGACCGGTGTCAACCAAGGCTCTCCCTTGGCTAGGTACAGTCACATTTTCTATGCTGCACAGGTCAAACCCAGCAGATTGAGGGGTTGCCCGCTTAGGAGCTTGGGCCTTCTCGGAGACCTTATGGTACTTTAGGACAAATATCTGCTTTGGGGTAGCTTGGTCTTCTGGACGCTTAACCATCTTTTTAGCTGGGGTCTGAGGACTTCCAAATAAAGGCCCGGGAGCTACTACCATTAAACCTTCTCCCTCCTTCTTTCCTAGTCCTTCCACTAGACCCTGCTTAAATCTTGGCCATTCTCTTCCTAGAACCAAATCAAAGGGTAGCCTAGGCACCACTGCTAACAGGACTTCCTCTTGTTTCCCTAGGCACTTAACCTTTAGCCTATAGGTGGGATACGATGATGCAGCACCATGAACGCATCTGATGTGAACTTGGCTTTCAGGGGTTCTAGGCACAAATCTTTCTTGGGCCTCTATCCTCTTCCAAAGTCTTTTTGACATCATACTCTGGTCTGCCCCAGAGTCTAATAAAGCATTTATGGTAATTCCCTGCACATCAACCATCAAAAGAAATCCTTCCTTGGGCTGTTTTAAATCCAGACCCATTAAACTAGTGTGTGTCTGGCATCTCTTCTTTAAATGTCCCAATTTTCCACACTTGAAACATTTCTTTCTATTCCACTGTGTCATCTGGTTTGATACAGTACATTCATTATCAGAAACATTCTTAATTATTCCCTTTTCTGATACAGCACATCTAGCCTCAGCATCCATCTTTAGAGGGCCACCCATTCTATGACAAGCCTGCGTGGCTTCCAAGAATCTCTCTGCTAGCATGGTTGCCTCTCCAAGATTTTGGCAATTTTGCTGTATAAGAAAAACATTCAAATCTTTAGGTACCCCAAGCATAAATTGTTCCAGCATTATAATATCTAATAACATTTCTACTGTCTTTTGCTCAGGCTCCAACCATTTTACAGCTAAACCTCTGATTCTCTGACTCAGAGCCCTGGGTGTCTCACCCACTTTCAATGTAACAGCTCTAAACATTCGCCTATACTCTGAAATAGACAACCCTAGGCGATCTCTAATAGCTGCCTTTACATCCTTATAATGCAAAGCCTGGGCTGCCGGCATTGCTCTGTAGGCTGCAAGTGCCTCTCCAGTTAATGAGGCTGCCAGCCTTACTGCCCACTGGGTCTCTGGCCATGCTAAAGCCTGTGCCACTCTTTCAAAAGACTCTAGAAAATCATCAACATTATCATCTGGAGTTAATTTCCCAAAATTAAATGCCCCAATCCCTTGATTGAGTCCCACACTGTCCACATGTGGTGTACCAGTACTAACTTCTGGTCTTGCATCTGTTCCACTTTGGCTCTGCAGCTGAACTAGAGCTTGCACCAGATCAAGCACTGGCTTCTGCTGTTCAATTAAGGCCTTCATAGCAGTGTCCTGGGCCTGCTGTGATAGCTCCTGCTGCTTGCTAAATTGGGCTGCCATCCACTGAGCCATCTCCTTCGGATCCATCTTGATCCCTGCAAGAAATAAAGAGGAAAAAAAAAAACCCAAAGTGCAGCACCTTCCAACCAGGTGTGTTTTTTTCCAACTTTTTTTTTTTTTTCAATTACCCCCTGTGCTTACACACATCCACCACTAGACATGCCCAGGTACATATTACCTTGTCTCAGTGATGAATCCAGCTTTGCACAGGGTCTTTTCATCTGGGACAGCTTCCTGGAACAACCACTTCTCCTCCAAAGGGCAGATGAGGGAAAAAATCTTCTTTCAGCTTTAAAGTTGAATTTTATTTGTAATCCACAGCAAATAAATCCTCTTGGTGCAAAAGCAATCCGAAAAACTACGCCATTTGTCAGACGGCTGCCTAGGGTGAGAACTTACACAATCTTGACAATGCATATATTCATATGATTCTTGCAAGGTATTGTGGGTAATGTAGTTCTTTCACTCCAAACACAGCTGAAGACAATAATTGAGTTGTGTAACCAGTGGTAAAGCCAATAAAATACTTTTTATTGATGGGGTTTAATTCACCCAGCACAAGTATGATTGGTAGCAATATAAATGAGGATACTTGCTTGCAGTGTTTAAATGGATAACATAAAGTCACAAAGCAAATCAGAAAACAACCTTCAGCTTGTCAGGCAATTAGCTAATGTTTTCTTAGCAAATAATTACCAAATAAAAAGGCACAAAGAAATGAATAAACTTTGCTTGTTAGGTTAACTTCTGCTTATTTTCCACTCAGATCCTGCAGTGATTCTCTCTTGCTCACACACACACAATCAGGTGCAGCTTTAATTACTATCAATTGTCCAGCTGAAAC
This sequence comes from Ichthyophis bannanicus, assembly GCA_033557465.1. Classification (NCBI taxonomy): domain Eukaryota; kingdom Metazoa; phylum Chordata; class Amphibia; order Gymnophiona; family Ichthyophiidae; genus Ichthyophis; species Ichthyophis bannanicus. The sequence goes on from CM066033.1 coordinate 620,182,716, forward strand.
CCTTTAGCTGGCTGGCTGCTACTGTGTGAACCCAAATCCTGCTTTAAGAGCTGTTTGCAGTGGAAATAAAGAACAAAGTTTGGTTTCTTTGTGATGGCTGATGTGTTTGCTCACAGAAAGCTAGCAATAGCACTTGGATAAAGAACAGTCCATGTAATTAATAGTTTCATCTGCTGTATCTCCCCCTTCATCAATCAGCATAGGGTCACTATCATACATTGGCACAGACGAGTCTTTCATTAAGGCACTATCATGAGAATGCTTATTCCCTTGCTGCCATTCACTATTATAGATAGGGTCTGGATCAGTGTTCATACCTGAGCCTCTCCTGCTATCATAATTCCTCTCTGTATAGCCTGGCCAGTATGTAATCCAGTTCTGATGTCCAGCCTTCCAATCTTGATCCCTGGACACTGGATCTCCTCTCACATACCTTCTGGCCTTGGTCTGAAAGTCCCTTCCACGTGCAGTCTTCTCTCTCCTAGGTAGCCACTGGTGATTCCTATCTCTGCCATTCCATTCCTCTGGCTGACTCCAGTCCAATGGACTCTGCTGGCATTTGGAATACCTCCCAGTATAGGTACTGCCTTGGAATCTCCCAGACCTTCCAATGGCCTTTCTTCTCTTCCTTCCAGAGAGTTTCCTTCTCTCTCTATCTGCTTGGCTTGGCTTCTGCTTCTCGAGATGATGTTGGTGCTTGAGCTTGAAGCTGTTGCTGTATCTGTCTCCGTAGCTGTTATCTGTAGAATAAGCTCTATTCTTATTCTGTTCTAATGTGTGCTCCTCCCTAACACAGCGCAGCTGTGTTGAATCAGGCCCTGCCCTTTGAGATGAGTGCTTAGGGATTACCTCATAGCTCTCTTGATTGCACACACGTTTTCTCACTTCAGCCCCTCTCATGGCTGCTGGAAACCTGGTGCATTCTGGGACTGGTAGTCTTTTATGTGAAAACTCTGTTTTCTTGCTTCTACCAGAACTGACAGGTTGCTTGTTCAGAGTCACATCATCTTTTCTATAGCTCCTACCTGAGCTATGATAAGCTTCCTTATCACATTATACGCGTCATCAGTTGCTAGGCAAACCGCCATCTACAAGCAAACCTATACACCCGGTTCATATATTAGAATATTTATATATTTTAAAATCATAAATTTTTCAACTTCTTAAGCGGAAACTAAATTCATACATGGACTGTATGTGCCCTATCACTACTTGTATCCATAAACAGCCACCTATTGATGGTTGCAACCATCTTCTAGTATTTTTATATCCTCTTTAATTGAGGGGTTATTAAATTATATCATACTTTATAAAAATATAAACCCTACTTCACCTACACTGCTAAGGAATGATAACACAGAGCTATCGTTTAAATATTTGACTATCACTATATCTAATGGAAAAGAGTCAAACTTAAATTACAAGAATACGGACAAATCTCTTTCCATATTTAAACCCTGTGGTGCCAGGGTACCTAACTGGAAGATGTACCGCTGTTCCAGTCTCTGTATCATCTTGTCGGCATCTCCCCCTCTCCAATTAAGTTTGGCCTTTATAACGAAAAATTTCAAATCACTAATCCGATGTTTCATCTCTTGCCAGTGTGTCACAAGTGTTTTTTCTATAGCTCCCCTCTTAATACAACTCTTGTGCTCTATTATTCGCACCCGCACACTCCTAATCGTCTTTCCCACATATAATTTGTTGCAGGGGCACTGTATGACATACACTACATGTGTAGACTCACAATTAGAGAAATCATCTATCTTAAATATTTGCTGCGTGATGGGATGTATAAACCTATCTCTAATTGGCATCGCATGAGTACAGATGGAACACCGTCTACACTGATATTGACCTTTATACTTAGATAGAAATTTTCGTTCAGTTAATGCTGATGGCATTAACATGTTTTTCAAATTGATGTTACGTTTGTGCGCTACTGTAATTTTTATATCTTGAAATCCTGGTATTGTTTGAATCAAGTACCATTCTCTTTTCAGGATTTTCGTAACTTGTTTAGAATAGACTGAGTATAAAAGGGGGCATACTAACCCTACATCCTTTTTCTCCTTACCTTGCTGGAGCAGCTTATCACGAGGCATATCTCGCGCTCTGTGATACGCTTGATCAATACATTGTACAGGATACTTTCTTGCTTCAAACCTATCCCTCATTATCTCAGCGTGAGTTTCAAAATCTTGCATTGTGGTGCATGTTCTCCTAGCTCTGAAGAATTGTCCTACTGGCAAATATTTCTTGAGAGAGGGGTTATGAAAACTGTCAAAATGCAACAAATGGTTGCGATCAGTCGGTTTTCTATACATTGTTGTGGTAAATTATTTTTCTTCCTTCCTGATAACTAAATCTAAATACGGTATTTGTTGTGAATCGTAGGTGATCTGAAATCTTAGGTTTGCATCTAAATTATTTATCCATACATTAAACTCTGTAAGCCTATCTGTGATACCTTCCCAAATGATCAAGATGTCATCGATATAGCGAATCCATAATTTGATGTTATCTTTTTACATATTTTCCTTCATAAATTTTTCTTAGAATTGGAACATGTACAGGTTAGCGACATCCGGCGCCATTCATGACCCCATGGCTACACCTTTTATTTGTTTGAAAAAGATTTCCCTAAAACAGAAATAATTTTTGCACAATGCAAATTTTGCTATAGCCATGAGGAAAGCAGTGGGAATACGCCTAGGGCCGGTCCTTTTCAACAGGTACTCTTCTATAATTTCTAAACTTTCTACCTGCGGGATATTGGTGTACAATGACTCCACGTCTAAGGTGACTAATATTGTATCAACATTGATATCTCGGAATTTAGACAATATTTCAATGACGTGAGTGGAGTCTCTAACAAAGGACCACATCTGAACTACAAACGGCCGCAATATCACATCTAAAAATTGCGATATAGGTTCCATGAGAGAACCAATTGCTGACACGATAGGCTGGCCAGGGGGATTGGTCATCGATTTATGAATCTTCGGATTCACATATATAGTAGGAATAATAGGTACTGGTACAATCAAAAAGTATTTTTCTTTTCTGGTGATGTAACCAATTTCAAATGCCGTGAGTATCAAACTGTCAATACTCTTTTTTTAGTTCCTTAGTAGGGTCAACATCCAGCCGAACGTAGAAGGACCGATCGTTTAACTGTCTATTTATTTCTGCAATATACATAGCCTTATCCAGTACTACGATTGCCCCTCCTTTGTCTGCCGGCTTGATGATTATCTTATCATTTTTCTGTAATGTCTTAATCGCTTTATTTTCACCTTTCGTGAGATTAAAATATTTATGTCGTGACTGACTATATACTTTTCTCACCTCTCTTAAAACTACTCTTTCAAATGTCTCAATACTAGAATCTGTTTGGGGAGGAGGAACCCAAGATGACTTCTTACTAATAATAGACCCATCTGTATGACTTGCCTGCTGTGCCATGAAAAACTGTTTTATACGTATTTTCCGAAAGAATTTATACAAATCGATCTCAAGTTCAAATGGATCTGGTTTTCGAATAGGCACAAAGGATAATCCCTTATTTAATACTGAAAGTTCATCTGGTCAAGTCATACTTGGATATATTTACAACATTATTATACATGTCATCACTTAATACCATCGTTCTCGAGACCTGTCTGTCATCTGTCTCCCCCGGCCTCTCCCCCTCCCCCGCATGGGATACTGATTGTATTGATTGTGTTTCTTTTCTCGTGGGTAATCGTATTGTTTGTCCTGTTCCATCAATGGAGGCCTTGTCCGTGACCCGTCCCGACCTCCCTCTTTCCACAGTGCGTCCATGTTGAAAAAATTCTTCGACTTATTACCCTGCTCTTTATTTCTCTGTGGCTTGGGCCTCTCTTGAGAGGAAAAGAGAGAGGCCGAGGCATCTATCTGTTCTACCGACTCACTCCTGCTCCTTTTTTTCTTTTGCTCTCGTACATGTTCTGTACCATCATCGTCTACTACATCTTCTTTTTGATCAAATATTGATGGTTTCTTCTTAATCCAAATCTTTTCATTCTCAACTTTCTTGCACCAATGATACACATAGCCTATTCTGTAATCATCTTCATCTCGTCTAAATTTATCCACTTTAATTGCTTTCATTTCTTTCTTAAAAAGCTGAATTTTCTTCTCATATTCAACATTTGTTTTTCCAAAATTGTTATCACACCCTTTCAATACCTTCAACTTATCATCAATTTCTACCTTCAATAATTCAGATTTCTTATTGGCTGTTGTAATCAATAAAATCATTAAATCCAGGGAGCACTTATTTAAAATGGCATTCCAGCATCGTACAAAACCTTCTTCATTACGATAAAGTCTTGGAGCCTTGTTCATTCTAAGCCCCCTTGGAATTATCTTTGCCTTGCAGCATTCCAGGAGATAAGCTGCATGTATGTCTTCTTTCACCATCTTTTGTGTAAGTAGGACTGTATTCTCCCATTGTAACCATATGTCATCAATCGATCCTTCGGATGAGTCTATCAATGATTCTTTTGGTAATAACTTCTCTAGTGCTTCATCTCCAAAAATAAGAGTATCATTCCACGGAGAGAACATGCTTGCGGATCAGGTCCACCAAGAAGAGCACAACACCACGTTGCGCAAGAGACACCCAGTCTATAACACGTGGTGGTATATTGGAAAGGATACTTTTATTGAATAAATCAAAAACCTGAGAGCCCGACACAGGCCGTGTTTCATTTTCCACTTCCTCAGGGGAATCAGGTATACTGCAAATGACAATCATAAATAACTTAAAACATAAAACATATCTCATATAAATAGGGTCATATATGATATGTATAATAAGTATAAAAACAATAACAAACAATAAAACCATTAAAAATTAAAAACTATTAAAAACATGCAAGAACCAATAAGAATCAGACTTTAAAAATAAAAGCATGAAAAATAACCCCTCAATTAAAGAGGATATAAAAATACTAGAAGATGGTTGCAACCATCAATAGGTGGCTGTTTGTGGATAGAAGTAGTGATAGGGCACATACAGTTCATGTATGAATTTAGTTTCCGCTTAAGAAGTTGAAAAATGTATGATTTTAAAATATATAAATATTCTAATATATGAACCGGGTGTATACGTTTGCTTGTAGATGGCGGTTTGCCTAGCAACTGATGACGCGTATAATTATTGTAGGAGGTTACGTCATTTTTCCCGCGTTCAAGTAAGGCGCAAGTGCGGGCGTTTTTAATGCAGATGCTTTGCTGACAATACTTTTCGATCGGAGATCACTAAGAAAGTGTGTTGGTGAGTGCATCTTGGATTCTTTTGAGTGCAGAATGGTTGAGACCCCGATGATGTGCATTGGTCAAGCCATAAGGTTTTTGGATTGATACGATGAGATTCAATACATGAACGTTTTTACAATCCCGTACAAACAAAGGGGGTTTAAGAAAACATGTATGTATAGAATCTTTTAAATATAAAGAAGGATAAAGCGAGAGTTATACAATTTATAATGATGATCATTTTGGCGCGAGTCTAGAGTGACAGGGTGAATAGAGATAGAAGTGGGGATATGGTGAGATCTGCATAAATTTTGATTATCGCCCTAGCGCGATTCCAGTGCGAACAGAAATATACAGGTGCAGAAGTAGAAATGTCTGTGAGATTGATACGAAGTTTCACCCATGGGACAAAAAAGTAGTGTTTCATTAAAGATAGTCAGCAATGTTTACAAAAGCAAGTGTCCGCGAAGCTGTAGTTTCGTTCACATGTATTTTTATAACAAGGGAGGTTAGATAATATAACCCAAAAACGAGCGGCCTATTTTAAACAACAGTAGTGAAAGATGAATATACTGCACCTTGATTATACAGTTATTATACTGTTCAATACAGTAATGTATGATGATGTGCTGAAATAATCAAGATGGTCGATTTTTACATCTTTCATACAGAATAGGCATTCAGTTGGCTCTCATAAAGAATCACTTTTACTACAGTGCAAATCGAAAGTTCCAAAGGGTATGGCGCTTTTACTTATTTATTCTTCATTATTGCAGTAAAATATATATAAAAAATTTTTGGAACTCATGATTTGAATGTATATAGTTGAGATAGTAGACTTCGGTTTGATAGTTATTCACACACTACTTCCGTTTTTATGTATTCATCAATTGTTATAATGACGAATATTATATGACATCAGCAAATTTTTAGTATTTAGGTTTAAGCATTAGTTTTAATTATTTATGTTTTTAAGTATTTATGATCTTCTTTTTTTATATATAAGGTTCTTCGTTTAGCTTACTCACTCCTGGTTCTCCTATTAGTTACACATAGCCTATCGTACTAGTGAGATGTGTCTTCCACACCCTGCAGTTATGATGATTAATTATAGACCCTGCAGATTTTTGTAAATTCTAAATGTTCTTACATTATTTATTTATATAATTTTTCATGCTTTTATTTTTAAAGTCAGATTCTTATTGGTTCTTGCATGTTTTTAATAGTTTTTAATTTTTATTGGTTTTATTGTTTGTTATTGTTTTTATACTTTTTATACATATCATATATGACCCTATTTATATGAGATATGTTTTATGTTTTAAGTTATTTATGATTGTCATTTGCAGTATACCTGATTCCCCTGAGGAAGTGGAAAACGAAACACGGCCTGTGTCGGGCTCTCAGGTTTTTGATTTATTCAATAAAAGTATCCTTTCCAATATACCACCACGTGTTATAGACTGGGTGTCTCTTGCGCAACGTGGTGTTGTGCTCTTCTTGGTGGACCTTGCTTGCTTGAAGTTGCAGCCTGTTCAGTGCATTCAGAAACATGTTGTTTTTGGCTGCTTCTAGGGTTTGGAGGTACATTGCATTGTGTTATCTACAGTTGAACCTATCCCCATCTAGGTGAGATTTATGCCATTTCTTTTCCATTTTATAGTTACATACATAGTAACATAGTAAATTATGGCAGATAAAGACCATGGTTCATCTAGTCTTCCCAGCACAATGGCTAGAGTAGGTATACCTACTGCTTCATTCAGGTCACCCCCTCTATGCCTTTGTTCAGGGTTATACCCACTGCTCCATGCAGGTCACCTTTCTCTATTTATTGACATATAAATAAATAGTTAAATTTATTTTGATTTTATCCTCTTCCTATTAAGGGATCCATTGTGTCTGTCCCATGCCATTTTGAATTCTATCACTGTATTTTCCCCCACTACCTCCTTCGGGATGGAATTCCAAGCATCTACCACCCTTTCAGTGAAAAAAGAATTTCCTGACATTGCTTTTAAGTTTTCCTCCTTGCAACTTCATTTTATGCCCTCTAGTTTTACAGCTTCCCCTTCTTTGAAAAAGGTTTGTTGGTTCATTAATACTTTTTAAACATCTGTATCGTATCTGCCCTGTCCCTCCTCTCCTGTCAGGTATACATATTTAGGTCTTTAAGTCTCTTCTCGTACATCTTCTGGTGCAGTATCTAAATCATTTTGGTCATCTTCCTTTGAACCATTTTAAGTATTTTTATATCCTTTGTGAGATATGGTCTCCAAAATGGAACACAATACTCCAAGTGAGACCTCATCGACAACTTGTACAGGAACATTAATAACGCCTCTTTTCTGCTGGTTATTCCTCTCTGTACGCAGCACAGCATCCTTCTGGTTGGTCACCGCCTTGCCAATTTTGTTTCGCCACCTTAAGATCACTAGAAACAATCACTCTGAGATTCTTCTGGTCTGTGCACACTGACCTCTCACCCCCTATCGCATACACTTCCTTTGGATTTTTGAATCCCAAATGCATGACTGCTGCCCTTTGCATGAAATCTTAACTGTCCAGCATTAGACCATTCTTCCAGCTTTTGTTGATCTTTCCTCATGTTGTCCACTCCTTCAGAGTGGGCACGCTCATCCACTCTTTTGCAGTTTTCTCATCTGCAAAAAGGCAGAGTTTTCCCTTCAGTCCTTCAGCAATATCACTCACACATTGAATGATACTGGTTCCAGGACCGATCTCTAGGGCACACCATTACTCACCTTCCTTTCTTCCAAGTGAGTTCCATTTACCATTGCCTTCTGTCTGTAAGTCAACGAATTTCTGACCCAGTTCACCACCTTAGAACCCATCGCCAGGCTGCTCAGTTTATTGATAAGCATCCTATGAGGAACAGTATCAAAGGCTTTGCTGAAATCTAGTTATATCACATCCATCACATGGCCTTGATCTAGTTCTCTGGTCACCCAGTCAAAGAACCTCGAATCATGCAACTTGTTGGTTTCTTGAAAGTCCACTATTCTCTCTTTCAGGAGCACCTCCATTACTTTTCCCACCACTGAGGTAAGGCTTACCGACCTTTAGTTTGTCACCTCTTCCCTATTAGCACTTTTATGGAGAGGTACCACATCAACCCTTCTCCAGTCCTGTGGAACCTCTCCTGTCTCCAAGGATCTATTAAAAACATCCTTTAAAGGCTTTGCCAGAACCTCTTTGAGCTCTTTTAGTATCCTGGGATGTATCTCATCTGGTTCCATGGCCTTGTTCGCTTTTAGTTTTTCCAGCTGTTCAAAAACATCATCTTCTGTGAATGGTGTGGTATCTACTCCATTCCCATTTGTATATTTGTCAATCATACATGGTCCTTCTCCAGGATTTTCTTTAATGAATACAGAAGTATTTGTTTAGCATTTTAGCTTTTTCAATGTCACATTCCATGAATCCGTCCTTGGCACTTTTGAGTCTTGCATTTCCACCACTGATCTTCCTCTTCTCCTGAATATACCTGAAAAATGTTTTGTCTCCATGCTTCACATCTTTAGCCATCATTTCTTCTGCCTTTCCTTTTTCAATCCATATTTCTCTCTTTGTCTCTTTTAGCTTTATCCTGTATTTCTTTCTGTGTTCCTTTGTTTGCCATCTGAATTTTGTGAACATTTTTTTTTTGCCTTTATTTGTGCAGCTACTTCTTTGGAAAAACATATAGGTTTCCTTTTCCTCTTGTTTTTACTTACTTGTTTTAGTTTAGCCCACTGCAATTCCACTTCCCTTATCGTCACCCACCCTTCTCCTTCAGGCACTTTACCATGTTACTGAAGTCAGTATTTTTGAAATGTAGGACTTTGAGTTTGCTGTGATTGGACTCTGCCTTGGCTTTTACCTCAAAACACACCATGTGATGATTGCTGATACTCACATGTGCACCCACCCAGACACTCAACATGCTATCTCTTTTGGTGAGTACTAAATCCAATGTCGCTCTTTCTCTGGTTGGTTCCATCACCATTTGTCTGAGCAATGCTTCTTGGAAGGCATCCATAATCTGGGGAGAACTAAGGAGAACATTTGTACATAAGGCATAGAGTGTTCTTTTGTGGGGCCATTTTTGTCTAAGGTCATCATTAAGTATGCTCTGACATGGCAGTAATATTTTCATCCACAGGATCCCTAGGAAACTCTTAGCAGTCAGATTTCTTATGTCTTTAATTTTCTTCCAAACTCTGGTAGAACTCTTCTGTTTTAGGTTGTTCTTTATAAGAAATAATCTGTCCATGATAGGATAGTTATCTCATTGCCATGAGCCTTGTGCTAAAGGATGTTGCCCTCTTTGCAGAATACCAAGCTTAGCAGGTGTCCCTTTTTATAGATTGGAGATTCGATCACATAGGTAGATCCTAGCAGGGCCGGCCCGTCCATTGAGCAAGAATGTTTTTTGCACAGGGCCCCGCGTTTCAGGGGGCCCCGCGCAAAGAACATTCTGCTTTTTTTTTTTTTAAATTACATTTAAAAAAAAAACCTGTCTCTGGCTGCTGCCGCTGCCGCGTCCGTCGCAGCAGCGGCAGAATGGAGTGTCCCGCGGGGCCCCTTCTCCTCGTAGAGCCCTCTGCAAGGGCTTTCAGATTCGCGAAGGGAGAGTGCTCCCTCGCGTCTCTGTAAAGCCCGCAGGGGCTAATGGGAAATTTCCCATCAGCCCCTCGCGTCTAAAGGGGCAGATGGGAAATTTCCCATTAGCCCCTGCGGGCTTTACAGAGACGCGAGGGAGCACTCTCCCTTCGCGAATCTGAAAGCCCTTGCAGAGGGCTCAACGAGGAGAGGGGGCCCCGCGGGACACTCCATTCTGCCGCTGCTGCGACGGACGCGGCAGCGGCAGCAGCTAGAGCCAGGTTTTTTTTTTTTTTTAATTTGCCAGAAGGGAAGGGAAGGGAGGGGGGGTTTAAGACTGGTAATGGGCTGGGGGGCTGATGGAGGCTGTCTGGAAATGGGGTGATGGGGGGTTAGGACTGGAAATGTGCTGGGGGGGGTTAGGACTGGAAATGTGCTGGGGGGGTTAGGACTGGAAATGGGCTGGGGGGGGTTAGGACTGCTAATGGGCTGGGGCTGTTGGAGGCTGACTGGAAATGGGGGGGGGGGGGGGTTAGGACAGGAAATGGGCTGGGGGGGTTAAAACTGCTAAGGGGCTGGGGCTGATGGAGGCTGACTGGAAATGGGTGGGGGGGTTAGGACTGGAAATGGGCTAGGGGGGGTTAAGACTGGTAATGGGCTGGGGGTTGATGGAGGCTGACTGGAAATGGGGTGATGGGGGGTTAGGACTGGAAATGGGCTGGGGGGGGTGGTTAAGACTGGTAATGGGCTGTGGGCTGATGGGGGCTGTCTGGAAATAGGGTGATGGGGGGTTAGGATTGCTAATGGGCTATGGGGGGGTTAGGACTGCTAATGGGCTATGGGGCGCTAGGACAGGAAATGGGCTGATGGGGAGGGGTTAGGACTTGAGGTGGGCTGATGTGGTTAGGACTGGTAATGGGCTGTGGGCTGATGGGGGGGTTAGGACTGGCAATGGGCTATGGGGGGCTGACTGGAAATGGGCTGATGGGGTTAAGACTGGAAGTGGGCTGATGGGGGGGTTAGGACTGGTAATGGGTTATAGGGGGGGCTTAAACTGAAAATGGGTTGATGGGGGGCTAGGACTGGTAATGGGTTGGGGGATTGCTATGACTGGAAATGGACTGAGTGGACGGGGAGGCTTGAACTGCAAATAGCTGATGGGGAGGGAGCTTGGAATGGAAATGGGCTGTGAGGGAAGGGAGCTAGGACTGAAAATGGGCTGATGGAGCAGCTAGGATAGGACTGGAAATGGGCTGTTGGGGGGGAGCTAAGATTGGAAATGGGCTGTGGTGGGGGCTTGAATTGAAATGGACTCATGGAGGGGCTAGAACTGGAAGTAGGCTCATGGGGGGGCTTGGACTGGAATTGGGCTGAGTGGAGGGGAGCTAGGATTTGACATGGGCTGATGGTGGGGCTAGGAAATGACTAGAAATGGGCTGATGGGGGGCTAGGATTGGAAATGAGCTGATGAAGGCACTCAGACTGAAAATGGATGGGGGAGCTAGGACTGGAAATGGGTTGATGGGGGGCTAGGCCTGGAAATGGGCTGATGCAGGGACTAGAAGGGAATGGATGCTGGGTGAGACTGGAACTAGAAGGGAGCTGATGTTGGGGGAGGATTAGAATGGGATGGGGCTGGGAGAGTAAAATGGAGAGGGGAAAAATATTTTGTGTGGGAGGGATGAAAAATCTACAATTGGCCGGGTATTGGGAGAGTAAGTGGGGATTGAGGATGGAGGGGTAAAATTTGTGTGGATGAAATAAGAATGAGGAAAGAGCAAAAGGAGAAAGATTAGTATGTTAAAGCAGATGTAGAGAGAGAGGATGGAAAGAAAACTAGAAGAGAGAAGAAAGGACAAATGGACAGCAGACGATGGAGAGTTAGCAGAAAACATGAAGAAACCAGAAGAAAGTGGCTGGAGCAATTGCAACTGAAAAAAAATGCACCAAAGGTAGAAAGATATCTCTTTATTTTGAATTTATTAACTGGAATATGAAAGCTCTGGGAAATGTGCATCATTAACGTCTGCGCTTTGTTTGGTACAAGAGGAAATTGATTTATAGTTTTATTTCTACAGTGTTGTTGTACATTCCAAGTTTGGCTTTTGGGGTTCCCAGTTTAATTATTGCCTTCCTGTTTCTAAATTGCGATTCCTTGTTTGGTGATGGTCTATGTTCTGCATGTGTAACTGAGCTGAGGTATTCTGTTTATGTAATTCCTATTTGACATTGCCACTTGTTCTCTTTCCCCAGTATTCTCTGAAATGTACTGGTTTAATATTTGCAGTGTTTCCTTTTGATAGGTAGGGTCTGGTGCTTTGTGAGTCCTGGTAATGCTATCAGGATACAGCAGGTTTGCTATGGGTTCTAAATGGGCAGCGTTTGTAGTAGTTCCTAATGTGCCTGGCGGTTGGCACTGGATTATAGTAATGTAGAAATCTTTTAGTCTTTCTTTATCCATACACTCATTAAGAGACATGTTTACTAAAAGTTAGTGAATGGTAACATTATGCAAATATTTATGCAAATAAGACCACTTATGCAAATGAGGCCCCGCACCGAGTCTCCGCACATGGCCCCGCACCCCCCTTGGGCCGCCCCTGGATCCTAGTGCTGCCACTCTGTCAAGGAAAACTGTGGAGGTGGTGTCTGTGGTTTCATTATACTTAGAGAAACTCAGGGTTACCTTTGCAGCCCAGACGGTCTTGCACAGATAATGTGGTGTTTTGAGGTGCTCTGTAAATCATGAGCAGTCAAATTGGCTCCTTATCTAGCAGCTTGACACTCCTATATGTAGTGCAAGCAGACTACAGCTAGGGGTCAGAGATGCCATTTTGTACCTGGGTGCTGATGGGGCAGGAGCATTCAAGGATTATTCCTGTCCCCCACTTTGTTGTTGTTAAGTGCCGTTGAGTCGGTGTCGACTCATTGCGACCCTCTGGATACTTGTCCTAAATTGTGTTTGGTCTTCAGTCAGGTGGCTCATTGTTGACAGGCTGGTACCCATAGCTGCTGTTATTGTATCGATCCATCTCATTGCTGGCCTTCCTCTTTTGCGTTGACCTCCACTAGCTACTAATAAATACCTGGTAAAAGGTGGGGAGAGCTGTTAGGGGGTGGAGGGACTTTATTGAAGATGTTGGAGGGATTGTAAGTGCTAGAGGTCTTTATGGAAGAAGTTAGGGGGTTTGTGGGGGTGAGATGTTTGCCTTCAGACCATCAGGGATGGGAGGTCTTTGAAGCTGCAGGGGCTACAGTAGGCACATTGCTGATAGCATGGTAAAAATATATACTGTGCAGTATGGGCAGATGCTGGCCACTTCCCTGAATGTTACTCTTCAGGTTTTGCAATTACCATGCATTCATTTTTTGGAGCTAACATATGGTAAATGCGAAAAATTGCTGCACTTTAGTAAACAGGCTCTTTGTTTTTTTAAGTAATACTGACGATCTAAGTCTTTTTAAATATCAGGTCCACTATTTTTATCTATGCTTTAAATCTTCAAACTTCATTGCATTCAATGGGAATATTACACAGTAATGACTGATATATAGACAAACCTTTTATAGGCAAAATGGATAAGCATTGCTTTCATCTGCTAAATGCATTAGGGAGTCATCCTACATACAGTCATCATTCTAATGAAATTGCTAATGATAGGATTATTATTTACCTTCAGATATATAGCTTTCGTTTTTGAAAAGAGATGCTGCTTTGAATAATTTAAAGCAGTAATATTAGAAAAAATGTGATAATTCAGTTGACGTTTGTAAATACATCTGTGGAGTCTTTTATATAGGTCAGGTAGGAAGATGTGTGTACTTTAAAAAAAAAAAGTGGGGGAACCTAAATGTGTGTCTGTATTTTATAAATTGTGTAAAAGGGATCACACAGTTTGTAAGAGATATATAGTACACCTTCTAAAGTACATGTGTGCTCTAATGTAGAGACACAGGAACACTGGTAAAATGATTTCTAGAGCTTGAAAGGAAAATTTGAGCCAGAAGACACCCCACTGCTAGCCCAGCTGATGGTGAGCCAACAGGAGAAGTCATTTCTCAAGGCCTGGGCAGTGGAAGGACCAGTAGGCAATGAGCTGGCCCGGGCCTGGCTCCAGAAGTGATAGAACAGACAGGCATCCTTCATAAGAGAGGTAAGGACCAATCAGGAGTTGTACCTAAGTGCCACTTCATTGGGTTAGAGCTGTGGGTGAAGTAATGAAGGATTATTGGATAGAAAAACTGTGTAATAGATTCTAAGAGACAGATCTGGTAAGGGCACAACCAAAACCTATGCCCTGTTTTGATGTGCGGCTAGCTAGTGGGCACACTCTACCCTTGATACCTTGCTGGTGCCTTGTCCTTGGCCAGCAAAAGATCACAGCAGCCTGAAAAAGCTATAGGGGAGATGTCAGCCCTCTGAATGTATGTGAGGACTTTACTAAATATAAGGTTCCTCTTGCTTGGTGACATGATCAACCGACTCACTGAAAGTATGGCCAGGGTACACAAAAGTTACACATGTGAGTGCATAAAGCCTTGCCACACACTCTCAGGGGTCTAGGAGTGCATGCAAGATGCCTGAAGGATTTTGTTTGACACAAAGCAGTCTCCCTCTCTGTAGACATTAGATGTGAAGAAGATGGTCCTTTACCCAGGGCTAAGGCAAAGATATGAGGTGCCCTAGGTGAACCTCATCCTTTGTGCCTCTCTGCTTCTGCTCCCACCCCCTCCCTGGCCCCCATTGCTACTGCTGCCACCCCTCTCCAGGACCTGCAGCAACGAAAATGAGTTCAAACAGCCTCATAGTGCTTACCTAAACCTACGGTGCTGTGAGGCTGTATAGGCTTCTGCCCCTTCCAATGTCCGATGCTGACTTTTTGCAGGGGGGCAGAAGTGGCTGATTAGCTGCTTCCTCCTCCTGTAGAGGAAGGCAACATTGGACACTGTAGGGGTGGAATTGCAAACAGCCCTGCAGCACTGGAGGTTTAGGGAGACACTGCAGGGCTGTTTGAATCCATTGCAGGTCTCAGAGAGGAGTGGCAGCAGTGGCAATGGGCCGCCCTTTATTAATTGGGGCTCTAGGCAGCTGCCTAGTTCTCCTGATGGCCACGCCATGCCTTTACCTGTGGCTGCGTTGACAAGCCTGACTGCAGAAAGTACAGGAAGACATTGAGCAAGAGAGAAGTGAGCACATTACAACATCTCACCGACATGCATTACTCAAGCTGAATATTTATTGACATATCGAGGAATATCCATCTCATACCTAGAGCTCTTCCATTTAGACCTTGTTTTATGTCTGTTTTTAAGTATAACCAGTATAGAAAAAAATTCAAGATGTAAAGTAAATTATAAAACTTACATTGGGGGTCATTAGTTCCCTAATGCTGAGAGGGCTAAGGCTATGACAGACATAGCTGCTGCTCTGAACAGTAGCAGAGGCAATAAAAACAGCTGTGAGGACCACGCTTTGCAATACTGATGGGCTGTGAGTCTGCGCTGCATTTGCGGCAGGGGTGTGCATGTCCAAAACAAAATTCAGTTTATGCTCATTTTGAGCAAAGGTTTCATGGATTTTTTCATGTTTGTGTCACATATTTGTTCTTTAGGTGTGCTTTGTATGCGCGCTAGAATTTCTTTGTGTGTGTTACTTTGTAGCTATATGGGCATACAAGTGATTTGCATGCACTTTCCAGGCACTCAGATACATTGCACTCATGAATGCACTTCTAATTAGTGGCATGTGGAGTGCCTAGGACAGGTACTGAGTGCTGGTAGAAGAGACAAGACAAAGGGCAGTGAAGTAACAAAGACATATGTTTAAATGAGTCTTGGAAAATGCTTCAGAGTGCAATGGCTGTACATTTAAAAACACACTGCCATTTTAAGCACCTTGAGGGGCTGGTGGAGCATAAGCAGCGATCAGCATCATATACCTGCCAGCCACAGAGGCAGAAAGCCGGTTTGGAGCATGAAAGGCAGTACAGCAGGGAATGTATGCTGAGGTGTGAAAGGTCTGGCCTGAGGTTGCTAAGCAACATTAGCATGTATGAGGAAAAGGGATGGTTGCTGGTCTCTGGTAGGTGGTTTGTTTTTTAAAGGGCTTATTTACTAAAGTTCTGTAAGTAGCATAGGATCAATGTGTGATTAGCGTGCTTTTCTATCATAACAGGGGAAAAGTGGGCATGTTCCGGGGGGTACAGCTGCATTAGGGAGGTATTGACGTACTAGAAGACACAGGTGCACAGTAGTAGCAACCGAGCATCAGGTACACATGCAGGCTGATCCCCCCTCCCCCCGACAGGTGTATGTTGCTGGGACCACATCACTCTGCTGTGTGGAGGGTTGGCAGCATCTGGCAGATGCTTGCAGGATGAGAGAGGACACATCCAGGTAGCTGCCACATGCTATGGAACCTGAGGGTCCTGACAGCAAATATCGAAGAGTGGAGGACATTGCGACATTGGTGCCCAGGGAACTGAAACATTAAAGGAGAGAGATGTGAGATTTAAATTTACATTGTACACAAAAATAAATTGAAATGTTTACCTGCAGATAAAAGTCATTGATATGAAAACAATTTCACTTTTAATTTTCTCAGGTTTCTGAAGGAGAATAACAATATTAAAAAATAAAAAATACTGAGAAAGGAATCATTTTGAATATCAATAACAAGGAGTTCTAAATGTTAATTTAGTTAAACTTTTTATCCGATGTTTATCCAATGCTGATATGATGCCAAACATGTTTGTTTTTCAACTTTCTATGACAAGCCCTGGAAAAGGCTTAGGAATACTTGAAATGTGAATAAACTACTAATTATTTAGGTGCTTTGAATAATAAAAGGAAAAGTGTTTATTTGCAATTCAACAGGTTGATGTTCTGAGTCTGATGTCAGTACCGGGAAAAATGGTGGAAACCTGCATAAAGAACAAAATTACTGAACATGTAGATAGTCGTGGCTTAATGGGAGACAGCCAGCATGGTTTTAGCCAAGGAAGGCCTTGTCTTACTAATCTGTTATGTTTTTTTGAAGGTGTGAATAAACAGGTAGACAAAGACGAGTCGGTTGATATAGTGTATCTGGACTTTCAGAAAGCCTTTGACAAGGTCCCTCATGAGACTTTTGGCAAAATTAAAAAGTCATGGGATAGGAGGCAGTGTACTATTGTGGATCAGGAACTAGTTAAACATCTGGACAGTGCTTGCAATGGAAGAGCTCCCCACATGTATTGCTGAGTTGTGTGGGGATCTCTATTCATAGTCGGGAGGGGCGGGCTGTGGGAGGAGTGAGGGCGGGCGATTGGCAGGAATGCGACCCTGGACATAAAAAGCCAATTCTTGAGTCGGCCATGTAAGTCCGGGATAGATGGGGGACTTATTCCACTCAAGAGATAGAATATGTCCCCCTGGATATCGGGGGACCGTGGAACCTGGCGACCTCAAAGAGGTGAGAGGGTACAGGGGGGAGTCCCGCAGCCTGACCCTGGCCATGGGAGGCCAGTTTGGGCTGCAGGGAAAGAGCCTTTTATTTGGAGACTGAGGATCGCAGCTCCTGAATGGAGCCGCAGTGGCATGGCACTGTGGCTCCATTCAGGAGCCTGGTTGAGGTAGCTGGGGATCTGCTGGGCATGTAGCCGATCAGAATTGGGCCACGGTCTGCACATCTAGGCCGGTAGACCCAATTCTGATCCTGCGAGCATGTCTAGCTCCCATGGGATTAGAATCGGGTGCTACCGCTGTGCACCCAAATTCTGATCAGCTGTTACAGGGGCTGGATGGCCAGGATAGAATTGTCCTCTATATAAAGTGCTACAAATAGCAGCCATTGTACATGCAGGTAATCTTGAAGGACTACCAAAAGTGACTACTATAGCTGGGAAAAGATCTGCACTTGTAAGTAATGATCTTCTGGGAAATACTCTAAATCTTGGGTAAAAGGGAATTCTTTGGGTTAAAGCTGTGTATTTTAGAATGCAGTGTGTTTTTGATGACTCATCGGGTCATCAAAATCACCCTGTTGAATTGCAAATAAACACTTTCCACCCTACACACATACACGCATTCACTGGTTATCACTGCATGCACATACAAAAAGTCAGTATTCTTTGATTGTTTGTTGTGTAGACCGCCTTGATTACAGGAGAAGGCGGTATAGAAATCCTTTTAAATAAATAAATAAACAAAATAAATAGTACCAACAGAGAGCTTTTTATTTAAATCAAATAAGAGTATAGCATAGCACAGAAAGTAAAAGTGAGCAAATAGTCTGAGTAGAAATAAATAAATTTGTTTCTAGACCCCTTTACAAAGAGGCCTTTCAGTTAGGAGGCAAAAAATCTGTGGTTGTCTTAAATAGATGTTCAAGCCAAGTGACAGATCAAAGGGGCAATTTGAAAGGCCCCCTCTGTCAAAACGAGGGCTGTGTGAATCACCTAGAAAATTGTCAAGACACAGGTCAGGCCACTGTGTAGCAAGCCAATTTTTATTTAGTCGTCTTTCCCTCTCACCCACCCAGACTCCCACCTACCCCAGGCATAATATTAGCTTATAGACTCTTTAAACCTATTAAAGGGAAGGAGATGGCTAAATTCACTTTATGTTCAGCTGGTTATCCTCATAAGGGCTAGATTAATTAAGGGCCTGAAATTAATCTTGAGGTGAATAAGATCCATTAAACATATTAGTTATAGTTGTAGTAGTACAAGTATTCCCAGCAAACATAAGTAAGTAAACAAATAGCTAAACAAAACCTTAAAACTAAGACGCAGATAGCAGTGCAGCAGTGAGAGGCGGGCTATGTAGTCTTTTGTATTGAATGTCACGTGTATGATTTTCTCTCATTTGGTAAGGAGTCTTATGTGTGCATTAGGTGCAAGGAGTTATTGGCTTTCAGGGAACGAATCTGATCTCTGGAGGCTAGAGTAGCAGACTTGGAGGACATAAGGAAGACAGAAAGGTATATGGACGAGACCTACAGGGGTGTAGTACTGAAGTCCCACCTCCAATCTGGAAGCCTCCCTGTTGCCATGGAAGAGAGGGTTCATGTGACAGGAGAGCATTACCCTGGAATGGAAAGAAGTGATCCTGTAGCTAGGACTTTTCTTTCAGGTGATGTAATACTCTCTAACACCAAGGAGGCTTCTCCAGAACCATATGCCCATCAGGGAAGGATTAGGAGAGCCTTTATAGTTGGTGATTCAATCATTAGATATGTAGATAGTTAGGTGGCTGGTGGACATAAAGTTTGCCTGGTAACATGCCTGCCTGGTGCAAAGGTAGCAGACCTCATGCGGCATCTAGACAA
Source organism: Ichthyophis bannanicus (assembly GCA_033557465.1). NCBI lineage: Eukaryota > Metazoa > Chordata > Amphibia > Gymnophiona > Ichthyophiidae > Ichthyophis > Ichthyophis bannanicus. The sequence continues at coordinate 620,201,920 of CM066033.1, forward strand.
GGTTATAGGAGGAGTCTTGGTACAAATTGATACCAATGACATAGAAAAGTCTGGGAGGGAGATTCTGAAGATGAAATTTAGGCTTTTAGGTAGGAAGTTGAAATCAAGACCTTTCGGAGTAACATTCTCTGAAATGTTTCCCGTTGCATGTGCAGGGCCCAAAAGGCAGGCAGAATTCTGGAGTCTCAGTGAGTGGATGAGCTGATGGTGCAAGGAAGAGGGTTTTGGACTTGTTAAGAACTGTACAACACTCTGGGGAAATGAGGGGCTTTTCCAAAGGGATGGGCTCCACCTTAACTGGGATGGGGACCCAGCTGCTGGTATTAAACTTTAAAAAGGAGATAGTGCCGCTTTTAAACTAGATAATAGGGGAAAGCCAACAGTCACTCAAGAGCAAGTGGTTCAAAAGGATGTATCCTTGAAGGATACCAGCAAAAAAGGGAAGTTACTGCATCCCAACAGAGAGGTTCCAATAATGATAAAAGTAAACCAGATGCCCTTACATACAGAGCAAACAGAGCTAAAAGATTCAAAATTAACCCTGTCTACTGATAACCAGATTAATATGAATAAAATACAACTTCTAGCATTTGCATTCAGGTATTTTAGAAGTCTAAAAATAAGATGAGAGAGTTAGAATATATAGCACTCAATGAAAGGTTAGGTATTGGTATCTCAGAGATCTGGTAGAAGGAGGACAACCAATAGGACACTATAATACCAGGGTAAAATCTGTATCACAATGATAGAGTAGATCAAATTGGTGGAGAGGTTGCGCTCTGTTAGAGAGGGCATTGAGTCACACAGGATTAAAATTTTGCAGGAAACAAAATACACTGTAGAATCTCTATGGATAGAAATTCCATGTCAAAAGGTGAAGGCGATGGCAGTAGGAGTGTACTACTGACTGCCTGGCCAGAATGAACAAATAGATGATGAAATGCTAAAAGAAATCAGAGAAGCTAACAAAAGTTACAACACAGTAATAATAATGGGTGATTTCAGTTACCACGGTATCAACTGGGTCATTGTCATGGCAGGACATGCTAGGGAGATGAAGCTTCTAGATGAAATAAATGACTGCTTCTTGGAGCAGCTGGATCATGAACCGAACAAGAGGGGAAGCTATTTTGGACTTAGCCCTTAGTAGAACACAGGTTCTGGTGCATGAGGTAAGGATGTTGGAACCACTTGGTAATGGTGATCATAGCATGATTGCATTTGATTTAATAAATGGAGGAAGAATAGCAAGGAAATCTAGAAACATGACGACAGAAAAAGCCCACATGGCCTATCTAGTCTGTCCTTCCATATCGACAACTACAACAGTCCCCTTTTTTCCTTTAGAGATCCTCTGTGTTTGTCCCATGCTTTTTTGAATTCAGTTACTGTCCTCATCTCTACCACCTCCACTGGGAGACTATTCCATGGATCCACCACTCTTTCCATAAAGAAATATTTCCACATATCACTCCTGAATCTATCCCCCCTTCACCCTCATCCCATGTCCGCTCGTAGCAGAACTTGCTTTAAATTGAAAGAGGCTGTCCCCCTGAACATTTATGCCATGGAGGTATTTAAACATCTCAATCATATCACCTCTATCCCACCTTTTCTCTAAGGTGTACATATTAAGATCCTTAAGTCTGTCCTCATATGCTTTATAATGAAGACCACTAACCATTTTAGTAGCCACCCTCTGCACCGACTCCATCCTATTCACATCCTTTTGAAGCTGTGGTCTCCAGAATTGCACACTATACTCCAAATGAGGTCACACCAAAGACTTATACAGAGGCACAATCACCTCCTTTTTTCTGCTAGCCATTCCTCTCCGTATGCACCCAAGCATCCTTCTAGCTTTTGCCGTCGCCTTTTCTACCTGTTTAGCTACTTTAAGATCATCAGACACAACCATGCCCAGGTCCCGCTCTTCTTTAGTGAACAAAAGTACATTGCTCCCTTAGATTACTGCAGCCAAATGCATGACCTTACATTTTTTAACATTAAATCCCAGCTGCCAGATTCTAGACCATTCTTAAAGCTTAGCTATATCCCTCCTCATGTTATCTACACCTTCCTGGGTATCTACTCTATTGCAGATTTTGGTATCATCCACAAAAAGGCAAACCTTACCCAACAGCCCTTCCGCTATATCACTAACAAAGATGTTAAAAAGAATCGGACCAAGGACAGATGCCTGGGGCACACCACTGGTAACATCCTTCTCCTCAGAGTAAGCCCCATTTACCTGTACTCTTTGTCGCCTCCCACCCAACTAATTTCTAACCCAAGCAGTAACTTTAGGGTCCATCCCTAGGGTGCTCAGTTTGTTTATAAGTCTTCTGTGAGGAACAGTGTCAAAGGCTTTACTGAAATCTAAATACAACACATCTAGGGTTCTCCCTTGGTCCAACTCCCTCGTCACCCAGTCAAAGAAATTAATCAGATTTGTCTGACAAGACCTGCCTCTGGTGAATCCATGCTGCCTTGGATCCTGTAATCCGCTGGACTCCAGAAACCTCACTATTTTCTCTTTCAGCAGCGTTTCAAATAATTTACTCAACACCAAAGTTAGACTAACCAGCCTGTAGTTTTCAACCACATCCTTACTTCCACTTTTGTGTAAAGGCACCACATGAGGCTCTTTCCAGTCCTTTGGCACCACTCCCTACTCCAACGAGGCATTGAAAAGGTCAGTCAGTGGAGCTGCTAGAAAGTCCCCAAGTTCCCTCAGTATTCTAGGGTATATCCCATCCGATCCCATCGCTTTGTCTACTTTAAGTTGAGCTAGTTTCTCAAGAACACAGTCTTCTGAAAATTGTTCAAGATGTCCCTCGCTTCTGTTCCTGTTTGTGGGTGTTTTCTGAGGTCCTGCTCCTGGTTCTTCATCTGTGAATACAGAACAGAAATATTTGTTAAGCAATTCCGCTTTATCCTCATCAGCTTCTACATATTCCTCCCCTGTATCCTTGAGTCTGACAATACCACTTTTGCCCTTCCCCTTCTCAATAACATATCTGAAAAAGTCTTATTCCCCCATTTTATTACATTGGTTATTTCCTTCTGTTTTTGAATCTTTCCTTTCCTGACTACTTTGCTAGCTTCTCTAAGTTTTTCCAAATATAGATGCCTGTCTTCCTCTCTCTGTGGTCTCTTGTATTTCATGAAGGCCTCCCTCTTTTTCTTCACTTTTTCAGCTACCTCTTTCGAAAGCCATAGCGGTCTCCATTTCCTTTTACCTTTATTTACAATTTTAACAAAAAGGTTGGTTGCCCTTAAAATATCTCCTTTCAGTTTTGCCCACTGTTTTTCTACATCCCCCAGCTGTTCCCATCCTGCTAACGACTCCCTGAGGTATTGGCCCATCTTGGCAAAGTTAGTCTTCCTAAAGTCTAAGACCCTCACCTTTGCATGGATTCTAACAGCCCTAGTCCTAATACTGAACCACACCATCTGGTGATCACTGGATGCATAATAATCTCCTACTATAACATCAAAAACATTTTCACCATTGGTAAGCACCAAGTCCAGTATGGCCCCTTCACGTGTGGGATCTGTTACCAATTGCTTGAATAGTTCTCCCTGTAGAGAATCCAGGGTCTCTTTACTTCTAGATGATACCGCAGCAGGAATGTGCCAATCAACATCTGGCATATTGAAATCCCCTATCAGTAGCACTTCCCCTTTCCTAGCAATGCTGCGTATGTCTTCAATTAACTCTCTGTCCACCTCTTCCTCTTGTGAGGGAGGTCTGTATATCACGCCAATGCAAATAGATTTCTCTTTCCCTCTTTCTAGTTTAACCAACAATACCTCCTCTCTCCCTTTTATGCTCTGTAATTCCAAAGCTTTAATAGTATTTTTTACATATAGTGCCACTCCTCCTCCCCTTCTTCCTACCCTGTCCTTTCTGAATAAAGTATAGCCAGTTATAGTTGCATCCCAGTCATGGTTTTCTGTGCACCATGTTTCTGTAACTGCCACTAAATCCAAGTCGGACACTCCCACCAAAGCTTCAACATCAGGGATCTTATTCCCCATGCTACGGGCATTTATACACACTGCTTTCCATATGTTACCCCTGTTACCCATTTCCATAAAGGTATTTAATGCATCACTTACCTGGGGGTTTCACTTACCTGGGGGCTTTTTTCACCCATCCCCAATGAATCTAGTTTAAAGCCCTCTTCAGTAGATTAGCCAGTCTACTATTGAAGACACGTTGACCTTTCTTGGACAGATGGATGCCATCTCTGCTCTGCAACCCTTGGAACAGCATCCCATGGTCTAGGAAACCAAAACACTCTCGATGACACAATCCACGCAGCCATGCATTCATCTCCAGGATGCGAGCCTCTCTGCCTTAGCCTTTACCCTCAATAGGGAGGATTGAAGAGAACACCACCTGTGCACCTAACTGCTTCACCCTCTGTCCCAGAGCCATGAAGTCACTTTTAATATGCTCAAAGGGATACCTGGCAGTATCATTTGTTCCGACATGGATTAGCAATATTGGGTAATAGTCAGTGGGCTTGATGAGTCTCGGCAAACTCTCTGTAACATCTTGGATATTGGCACCAGGCATACAGCATATCTCTCTGGACATCAAGTCTGGGCGGCAGATGGATGCCTCAGTACCCCTCAGAAGAGAGTCACCAACCACCACTACCCTTCGCTTCCTTGTGGTCACTGATTCTGCAAATTTGGGGTACTTGAGCTCTGGTTCTTCCCTTTCTAGGGATACTTTCACATCCTCCACTTCCAGGGCTGCATAATGGTTCTCCAATTCAAGGGCTGGAGAAGTTGGATGGGTGATTCTGCAGGCCCTGGTGACTTGTGTCCAACCTTCGTCATTCTGTTGGCACCCATCTTCTCCTCTGCTAGAGAGCTTGGATGTTTCAAGAACCATCTCATCAATGTACTTCTCACTGTTTTGAATGATCCTCAGCCTCGCCACCTCCTCTCTGAGTTCCTCCACTTGTTTCCTCAGAGCTTCAGGATGCAGGCATCCTGCACATGGAACCGGTCCTTCAACTGGCATTGGGACCTCTGGACAGAGGCAGAAGCTGTAACGGGGTCAACAGGTTTAGCGATATGATTTTTCTCAGCCATTGTTCTGTTCATGGAGCTTAGGTATCTGTTAAAGCAAAAGAGAGAGATCTACCAAAGTACCAGCTGATTTCCCAGCTGTCCTTTCAGAGAAAAAGCAGTTTAATCACTTTAATTATATTCAAAATGTGCTGTTCCAAGTCCCTGTGCTTTGTTAAATGGGGAGGTGCCCTATAAAACAAGACTACTCACTAGGGGTGGGTGGGAGTTGGGGTGGGTAGGGAGGAAACTAACACCTGATTAGGTGTCAGCAGTTCCCAAAAGCTGAGAAGGTTACTAGAGTTTAAAACCTATTCTGCTAAAGAAAATATTGCCACTAAACCACCAAAAAGAATGTAACTTTGCTTTAAAAATATACCAGAACCCTTTTAAGAGCTCCCAGTCAGAGAGCTAGCAATTTAATAAAAATAAACCCTTAAATCCTTACCGTTGTTTGACCTGTAGAGCCCCTGTTTGGAATGCCTCTTTACAGAGTACTACCTTTTAACTTTCAAAGGGGAGACAATGATAAAATGAGGAAAACAGTTAGGAAGAAACTAAAAAGATCAGCTGCAAAGGTTAAAGATTTACATCAAGAATGAGCATTGTTTAAAAATACTGTCTTGGAAGCTTTAAGAAAAGTAGATGGAAGGCCAAAAAACTGTCAGCATGGTTTAATGGTGAGGTCAGAGAGGCTGTTGCCAAAAAAAGCATCTTTCTGGAAATGGAAAAAGGAGCCAAATGATGTAAACTAGAAATAACAAGAAATGAGCCGCCGGTCTGAACACAGTTTAGGTCAGCTATCCAGAGGTTCGCCATGAGTCGATACCGACTCAATAGCACGTAACAACAACAGAAACAACATAAGCACAAGCAAGTTAGATGCAAGGCAGGCAAAGAGAGACTTTCAAAAAAAGCTTGCAAAAATGCATACTAAAAGCTTTTTCAAGTACTTTTGTAGCAAAAAACCTGAGAGAGTGTCAGTTGGACCATTGGATTATAGAGGTGTAAAAGGGGCACTAAGAGGGGAGAAGGCCATAGCGGAGAGACTGAATGAATTATTTGCTTCTGCCTTTAGTGAGGAAGATGTATGGAAGTTGCCCATGCCTGAAATGGTATTAAAGGTGATGCATTGGAAGAATCGAAAGAACTGTTGATAAACCGGGAAGATATATTACAGCTATTTGATGTACTGAAGAGTTCAGCAAATCATCTGGATTGAATGGCATACATCTGAGGGTTTTGAAAGAACTGAAATATGAAATTACAGACCTACTATTAGTAATCTGTAAACTATCATTAAAATCATCTATAGTACCAGAAGATTGGCGAATGGCCAATGTAATGCCAATTTTTAAAAAGGGTTCAAAGGGTGATCTGGGAAACTACAGACCGTGAGCCTGACATCAGTACTGGGCACAATGGTAGAAACCATTACAAAGAATAAAATTATTGAACATGTAGATAGCCATGGTTTAATGGGAGAAAGCCTACATTGATTTAGCCAAGAAAGGTCTTGTCTTACTAATCTGTTATATTTGTTTTAAGCTGTGAATAAACAAGTAGACAAAGGTGAGCTGGTTGATATAGTACATCTGGATTTTCAGAAAACCTTTGACAAGGTCCCTCATGAGAAACTCTTAGCGAAATTAAAATGTCATGAGATAGGAGGCAGTGTACTATGGTGGATCAGGAACTAGTTAAGATAGAAAGCAGAGGGTAAGGCTAAATGGCCAATTTTCCGAATGGAGAAAGGTGAATAGTGGAGTATCCCTTGGATCTGTGCTGTGTCCACTGCTTTTAAACATATTCATAAGTGACCTAGAAATAGGAATAATGAGTGAGGTGATCAAGTTTGCAGATGACACAAAATTACTTAAAAGTTGTTAAAACCCGCAAGGATTGTGAAAAATTGCAAGAGAACTTTGATAAACTGGAAGACTGGACATTCAACTGGCAGATCAATTTTAATGTGGACAAGTGCAAAGTTATGCACCTAGGAAAAAATAACCCAAACTATGGTTACACGATGCAAGGTTCCACATTAGGAACCATCATGCAGGAAAAAGATTTAGGTGTCATCATGGATAACACATTGAAACCTCTGCCCAGTGTGCAGCGCCCAAGAAAGCAAATAGAATGCTAGGTATGATAAGGAAAGGCATGGAAAATAAAACTAAGGATGTTATAATGCCTCTGTATCATTCCATGGTGTGACCGCACCTTGAATATTGTGTGCAATTCTGGTCACCGTATCTTAAAAAGGATAATGCAGAATTAGAAAAGGTACAGAGAAGAACCACTAAAATGGTAAAGGGGATGGAAGGATATCCCTATGAGGAAAGGCTTAAAAGGTTAGGGCTCTTCAACTTGGAAGAGAGACAGCTGAGGGGAGATATGACAGAGGCCTATAAATTAATGAATGGCGTGGAAATGGTAAATGTAGATCATTTGTTTACACCATCAAAAAGTAGAAAGACTAGAGGACACACAATAAAGCTACAATGTAACCCATTTAAGACTAACAAGAGAGATTATTTTTTCACTCTGCATGTAATCAAACTCTGGAATTCATTACCAGAGGATGTAGTAAAAACTATTAGTGTAACTTGTTTCAAAAAATGTTTGGACAAGTTCCTGGAGAAAAAAAGTCAATAAACCATTATTAAGGAGAATCTGGGAAATCCACTGCTTGCCTCCAGACAAGCATTGTGGAACCTGTGTATCTTTTAGGGAACATGCTAGGTACTTATGAACTGGATTTGCCACTATTGGAAAACGGATACTAGGCTTGATGGACCTTGGTCTGACTCAGTATGTCATATCTTATGTTATGTTCAGGGGGCATCACCTTGTCAGGGAAGTAATACTTTACTGGTTATATCAATTACACGGTAGTAGCAACCATGTGCCAAGTGCACATGTGTGTTGATAAGGCGCGTGCTATGTGCACCCTGCACTTGCACGTCAACACCATTTTGACATCCCCCCTCCTTAACAAGTGTATGGTCTAAATGATGAGAAAAAGCAATGTTATGGGTAGCAGTGGGCTACTTCATCCCTGCAGAGGGATCAGACAGCAGCACATGGCCCCCAATCCCACTAACAGGACACAGAGTAAGTTGCCAGTAAACGACAGAGAAGGCTGACCTGGCAATATGCTGTGCAGCTCAGAGCTATAGGTCAAAGTACAAGAAAGTGGAACATGCAATTCAGGGAGGCAAATACATGCATAGAGATGGTGCTGTAGTTGTTTCTGTTCTGAATCCCTCTCACCCTGAGTCTCCCAGGGCGCCTGACAACCTAGACTGTAGTAGTCATCTCCAACGTTGGCTATGTGACTAGTTCTGACATTCACTGGCACAGCACTAACTCTCAGCTCCTTCCTAGCTCATCACATCAGCAGCCTTCCTGCAACCATCCAAATACTTTGTATGTATATTTGTGCCCACTCTCCCAGCAGGTACACTCATGTACAGATTGCCAGGCACAAAAATGGCTATTCAGCTGTCCTAACTTTAGCCAGTTAGGATGACTGGGCAGCGACTTAATATTGCCACTGCCCAGTTAACCTACCGTGATGCCCCCAGAACAATTGAATGCTAGACGATTATCATCAGAGCGCGCAGTGGCGGCACCCAGGGATATTTGTTCCATTAATTATCCCAGTGACTGTGATTAACATGGTTGGCAGGCCTGCTAATCACATTGATTATGTTGAATATCCCCCCTAAGACTCTGGCAGAATGTTGAAAGCCCAAAGATTAAGCTAGACCATGCTTTCTACATCCTGGAGTTTCTGAGAGAAGGGCAAAAAGACCCAAGACCCATTTTGGTTAACCCTGGGAGTACCGATGGGCTCAAAAGTGACCCCATTGCAAGTTTCACAACGTGTATCTTGGAAACTAGCTGTTCAAGAATGCAATCTTTTTATGACTTTTCACATGTCAATATTGTCTTTATATTGCACCATGAGAGGAATAATTTTCATCCGCTAGGTGACACTAGTGATGAATTGCAGCACAGAGTACCAGTGGGGTCATTTTTGATCCCAGTTGCTTATATCCGGTTTGGATTGTGATACAATTTGCAGTTTTATGAATTTTTTGATCTGACAAAGGTATTTATCATTATGTATCATTTATTTTTTTGTACTCTTATTTTATGAAAATTACACATTTTCTGTAATTGATATCATACGTTCTTTATTTCCGATGAAATCTAAAGGCTTTCAGCTCGTTCATCACGATTATTGTACACCTATAGTAAAACTGCTTTGCGTTTTATTCAACTTTATCTTTGTTTATTTATTTTAGGTTATTGTTTATGATGTCAAAACGAAAGTATTCAGCTGCCCAAGTAAGAGAAATATTGCAACGAGATGCTGACAGTGATGGCTCTGAGTCGTCTGATGATGCAGCATATTCAGCAAGCAAAGAAGCATTTCAGCCAAGTTCGGGCGATAAATCTGATGATGACAGTCATGATTCAGATGGCGACAGCAGTTGGTCACCAAATGAATGTGAGACTGATGTTGAGCCTGTAACATCGCCTGCAGCAAAGAGTCAAGCTACAGGTCGAGGCAAAGGTCGAGTCTGTGCTGGATGGGGAAGAAGGCAGGAGTCCTCGGTGTCAGTATCATCTGTGAGGAATCTTAGTTGTAGTCGTAGAGGAGCTAAGAGGTCATCAACTATAAGCACAAATGTTGGCATTGAAGCCTATGTATCTAAGGATTCCACATCATGGAACAGGAAACCTATAAAGCAAGCTGCTGGGAGATATGTCAGAGCTAATGTCATGCCTGTACAACAAGATCCTACAAGATATGCTGTACGAAATGTTGATGGCCCTCTCGCAGCATTCCACTTGTTCATGAGGAAGAACCTATTGAATGAAATCATGATGTGGACAAGCAAACAAGGAAGACACATTTATGATGACACCTGCAAAGATTTGACAGAAGGAGAATTTCAACGTTTTCTTGGACTTCTGATCCTCTCAGGCGTGTACAAGTCATGAAATGAATCCATAGTTCAGTTGTGGAACCTTGAAGATGGTCATTCTGTTTTTGGCAAAAATATGGCCCATAACCGTTTTCAGCAAATTTCTTGTGCTCTCAGATTTGATGATGCAACCAAATGACGTGAACAATGAGGCGTGGATAAGCTTGCTCCAATCAGACATGTTTTTATACCTGGGAAGCAACTCTAAGTGACGCCTTTGTTCCTGGTGAAAATGTTACCGTGGATGAGCAACTGCTTACATTTCGTGGCCGTGTTCCATTCAGACAATATATTCCCAGAAAACCTGGGAAATATGGCATAAAGCTATGGATGTTGTGTGACAGTGCAACGTCATATGTTCTAATATACAGGAAGGGAAATCAGACAAAACAGGGAACAGAACCAGGGTGAAAGGGTTGTACTGCAACTCACTGAAGGATTGACGCGATCTGGCAGAAATGTTACTGTTGACAATTTCTTCTGCAGTTTATCCCTGTCACAGAAATTGCTAGAAAAACTAATGACACTTTTGGGGACAATTCGAAAGAACAGAAAAGAATTACCTCCAGAATTTGTAACAGCAAAGGGCCGAGAGGTATTCACTTCACTGTTTGCCTTTCGCAATGACGTCACTCTGGTTTCCTATTGCCCGAAGAAAGGAAAAGTGGTTGTTGTTCTGAGCAGTTTGCATGATCAAGAAGAAGTAGATAACACATGTCCAGACAAAAAACCACGCATGATCTTGGACTATAATTCTAGTAAAGGTGGAGTAGATACAGCAGATCAAATGTTGTGTACGTATACCACAAAACGAATGACAAGACGCTGGCCAGTGACAATCTTCTACAACAAGTTGGACATCAGTGCTTTGAATGCCTTCATTGTTTGGATGTCACTAAATCCAGAATGGCAGTCCAAGTCAAAGCACAGACGTTGTCTATTCCTCTTGGAATTAGAAAAGCAGCTGCTTCAGAGAAATTGAAGAAGCCACTGATGCTGTTTGCAATGTCGGGATCCCAAAGAAAAGGGCAAGGTGTCACTGCTGTTCCAGAGAAAAAGACAAGAAAAGCAACATAGTTTGCACCTCCTGCAAGCGCAGTGTTTGCAAAGAACATTCAGAAATTGTCTGTGCCTCATGCAAATGACTGTAGTACTTTACTGTGTTCATCAAGTGCATGCAAAAACTGCTTTCATGGCAACTCTTCTTCATGTAATTTTATGATAAAGCATTAAATTTCAAAACATTTAACCTTCATATAATAAATAATTAATTCGGAATAATATTTTGTCTGTTTAGTTTAAAATTTTCATGGTTAACAATTAGTTAACGGTATTCAGTGTGTGCAAAAAATCTAGGTAATTCCAGGGTTAACGTACACAGCTATTCTACAAAGGAATAGATCCTAGGCAGGACCAAAGCACAAAGTCGGCTGAGTTGGGAAAAACAGGCAGTGGCAATATTTCTAGACTACAGCATGGATATGCAGCAAAAATGAGCTGCGTATGGTGTGGCAAAGTGCATAATGTTCCCAGCAAAACTGTATGTTAATGCGATTGGTAGGTGGATGGAGTTTTCAGTTTGAGTGCCACAGCTTTTTTTTGCATTACCTTGCAAGGACTACTACTACTATTACTACTACTGAGCATTTGTATAGCGTGACAAGATGTATGCAGCACTGCACAGACATGTAAGAACAGTCCCTGCTCATCAGAGCTTACAATCTAGTCGAGACAGACAACCCAAGGGAAACGCCAGGAGATCAGGTGAATCAAGATCTGAAAGCAGCAGCGAAAAGGTGAGTTTTCAGCCTGGATTTGAAAAGGGCCAGAGAATTTACCTGACGTACAGACTCAGGTAGATTGTTCAGGCGTAAGATGCAGCAGGGTGAAAGGAGCAAAGTCTGGAGTTAGCAGTAGAAGAGAAGGGTACAGATAGAAGCGATTTGCCAGAAGAGCAGAGTTCCCGAGGTGTTGGGGGGGGGGGGTGTAGGGAGAGATAAGACAGGAAAGATAGTGAGGAGCTGCAGAGTGAATGCACTTATAGATCAGCAGAAGAAGTTTGAACTGGATGCAGAAATGGATAGGGAGCCAATGAAGTGACTTCAGAAAAGGGGTAATATGAGCATGATGAGGCTGGCGGAAGATTAGCTGCGCAGCAGAGTGTTGAACAGATTGAAGGGGAGAGAGATGATTCAGAGGGAGACCAGTAAGGAGTAGGTTACAGTAGTCAAGATGGGAGGTAATTAAGGAGTAGATAAGTGTCTTAGTAGTGTGTTCAGAAAGGAATGGGCAGATTTTGTTGGTTATAGAGAAAGAAATGGCAGGTCTTAGCTATTAGATGGATGTGTGTAGAGAAGGAAAGTGAGGAGTCAAAGATGACCCTAAGGTTGCAAGCCGAGGAAACAGGGAGGAGTAGAGAGTCATCCACAGAGACTGAAAAAGGAGGAAGAGGAGACGACCTGGAACAATAGGATCAATGGATGTGTGGGGCAGGAGAATACGAGAAGACTCCGTGGAAGGTGGAGGAAAAGCTCTGTTAGACACCTTCTGAAATGGTGGTGGACATCCTGAATGATCAGAGAGCTGGGTACTGAGGATTTCACGAACTGGAGGTTCCAATTTTGTGCAGTCGTTGGGAGGATAGAGCCCGATTCTGAAAGGGGCACATCCAGGCTGTCCGGACAGCCTCAAGCAGGATGGGCCCATTAGGACTCGATTCCGTATCACAGGAGCAAAACATTCCTGCGGCATAGAGGATTGGACCCAAGGATGGCCCAGCATGCCTGCATGGATGTCCTCCCCACAGGCTCCCATGGCTCCCGTGGCACTGACCCCCTCTTCCCCATCACCCGACCCATGACTGGCTGGCCAGCCAGGGCCTGGATTGGGTGGTGGCGACCTCCCTGCACTCTGCCCCGGCTCTGGCCCTGGGGAGGATGTCCAGCCCTGATCGCCTGGTTCATGCTGATTATTCCATCTTTGAGGTGAAATATTCAGCATGTTCTCCCTAACCCTGCAGGACGTACAGGGCCATGACCTGAATTGGCCTGAACGTCCTGCCCCCTTGTCCCGCTCCTGCTCTGCCCCAATCCTTGGCTCTTTCCAGACCCTGCCCCCCACTGGCTCTCTCTGTCCTGCTGTTCTAGTTGTGTGGGGAGAGTTGGAGGAAGAATAGAGGCAATTTGGCTTTCGGGGCCCATAGTTCTTATCAGAACTTTTGCTATGGTAACATGACCACCTGATTTACTGAACTCATAACTTACCCATCTGGGCAATAGCAGTGTTGTGTGGGGGCTGGAATGGAGGTGCGTGTATTGTTTAGAGGTATGAGTGTAGTTACGTTGGAGTGTGTGTGCATATGCATGTGGCCCCTCTATTGTATTTGACTGAGGATGAAGCAGTTGAGGGGGAATAGATTTGTGTGTGAGCATGGTTAATGGATTAGGCAGAGGAAGGGGTTGGGGGTAGAAGACTCATTACCTATTACATGGGGGAAATTGGGGGGATTGTTGGGGAAGAAAGGGAAGTGGGTGCAAAGGACAGTGGGCTGGCAGCACTTGGCTTATGTGAGAACTGGATGGTAAAATGGGGGTACAGATATGAGATGAGTGAAGGGGGGGGAGATATTTGGAGTTGGGAGATTGGGTAGGAATGGGGAGAACAGGAGGGAGGCTGTATCCTTGGTGTCCCAGAATGTGAAAGGGGTTAACAACCTCATGAAACTTCACAAAGTATTGAAAACTCAGGGGCTGAGGGCAGAAGCTATTTTTCTTCAAGAAAGACAGGTGTGTGTGGAGGAGTATTATAGTGCATATCACAAGTTGGGAAGAAAAAAAGGGGTAGAGATTTTGATCAGTAAAGCCGCAGTTTGTCAATATAACAAAGATTGTGTTGATCCACATGGGAGATACATATTGGTTTGAGGGAAAATTAAAAAAGAAACGTGATAGCAGAAAAAGACCATGTGGCCTATCTAGTCTTCCCTTCCATATCAAATACTAAAGTTTCCTTTAGAGATCTTCTATGTTTGCCCCATGCTTTTTTGAATTCAGATACTGTCAGACTGCCATTGTATGCAGATCTATCTCAGGCATATTCATTGTGAATACCCTGAAAACTTGACTGGCCTGGGGGTACTCGAGGACTGGGTTGGAAAGTACTGTTCTAACATATATATATATTAAGATATTTAAGTCTGTCCTCGTATGCTTTATAATGGAGACCACTAACTATTTTAGTAGCCACCCTCTGTACGACATCATTCTATTTATGTCCTTTTGAAGGTTTGGTCTCCAGAACTGCACACAGTACTCCAAATGAGGTCACACCAGAGACTTAGACAGAGGCATTATCACCTTCTTTTTTCTGCTGGCCATTCCTCTCCCTATGCACCCAAGCATCCTTCTGACTTTTGCTGTTGCCTTTTCTACCTCTCTAGCCACTTTAAGATCATCAGAAGCAACTATGCCCAGGTCCTGCTCTTCTTTTGTGGACAGAAGAACTTTGCCCCCTACACTGTACCACTCCCTTGGATTTTTGCAGTCCAAATGCATGACCCTGCATTTTTTTTGCATTAAATCTCAGTTGCCAAATTCTTGACTATTCTTCAAGCTTAGCTAGATCCCGGCTCATGTTATCTGCTCCTTCCTTGGTATCTGTTCTATTGCAGATTTTGATATCATCCGCAAAGAGACAAACAGCCCTTCCGCAATATCAGTAACAAAGATATTAAAAAGAATTGTACCAAGGATAAATCCCTGCGGCAGTCCACTGGTAATCTCCTTCTCAGAGTGAGCTCCTTTTACCTGTACCCTTTGGCACCTCCACTCAACCATTTTCTAACCCAGTCAGTCACTTTAGGGATGCTCAGTTTGTTTATAAGTTGCTTGTGCAGAATGGTGTCAAAGGATTTACTGAAATCTAAGTACACCACATCTAGGGCTTTTCCTCAGTCCAACTCCCTGGTCACCCAGTCAAAGAAATCATTCATATTTGTCTGACAAGACCTGTCTCAGGTAAACCCATGCTGCGTCAATCCCGCAATCCTTTGGACTCCATAAAGCTCATTATCCTTCCTTTTAGCAGCATTTCCAATAATTTACTTACCACAGTGATGAGATTAATCGGCCGGTAGTTTTCAACCTCATCCTTACTTCCGCTTTTTTGTACGTTTCTAGAAGGATTTGAAGACAATGTTGAACTTGTATGGTGATAATCAGCAAGGAAGTCTTTTTTTGGAGGGAGGTTTTAGAGGTTTTAGCACAGAAAGGGAAGGGGATGTTATTAATAATGGGAAGATTTTAATTTCATTATGGACCATCATTATGATCGGAAGGGGAAGGCTCCACATCTGAGCGAGAAAGGCCTATTAAAGTTGTGCAATATGAAAGAGCTTGGGTTATATGATGTTTGGTGAAACAAGCGCCCTTTAGATAGAGACTTCTTTTTTTTTTCCATACCACACCAATCTTATCCGAGAATTTATATGTGGAGGACAAGTGGAGAGTGCTTGGATGTAATACTGGAGTGATGATTTTGTTATATTATGCCCCGGTGTTCTTGAAACTTGGGTGGGGATTGGCCAAGGAGGGGAAGGGTCCTGGAAACTTAATGAACATTTGTATGCTATCACACCTTCCTTCCCCTGATGTTCCTCCTGTTTTGCTCGTTCTGTCATTTTGTCTCCGCAACTAAAGATTAAAAGGTATTGTAAACCGCTATGATGATCTAACGATTCCTTATCGTCCCTCTAGTCTAGTCCCGGACATCTGGGTTTAAGCACCTCCTCCTGCAGCCTTGGAGACTGAGCACATCACCCTCTTTTTGGTGAGACCAGCATAAATAGATGAGGAACCGCCTCATTGATCCAGTTAGCTCAGTCTCCAAGGCAGCTGAAGGAGGTGTGAGCCTCAGAGGTGGGAGGCTTACTGGAGGAATGATTGAGGAGTTTTGGTAGTGTTAGCCTATTTAAAAAAAACAAAAAAACAGATTTGAATATTAATTAAGGTTATAAATTTTAATGCTATGCTGCCGCTTTATTTTTTTTTTGAAACTTTTATTTTCATTTTGCAACAAACAAAGAAACAACACACCAAAAGAGACAAAACAAGTATACAATAAGGAAAAGTAAACCCATTACCCCCCACCCCGGTGCTTCTTCTCTACCCGTTTGTATCAGCATGTGAGCGCTTCCAGTTAACAGTGATTATACATCAAACAATCAAAAAATATCCACAATACAGCATGATCATGAGACAGAGATATATACAAAGTTAGACAGTCAGATGAGAGCATTTAGCAAAATGTACATATTCATTGAACATCTTCCATTAAGACCAATAAGAAGGAGTCTGAACGGAGGAAGCACACAGACGAGGTATTTGTTCATATTTACTGTAGAGACAGGCATGAGTCCACCATTCATTGAGGCTCAGATGGGAACTAATTTCCCAGTATTACTCAATGAGGGAAACAGCAATGCCAAGCATAAAGTTCAAAAGGAGATAAGCCATTTCTTGGGAGAGAGGGGATCCCCGCAACTGGGCGAAGTCCCACTATCCTCCGAGAAAGGGACTCCTGAGAGTGCAATATAGACTAAATACGACCCCAGACCCGACGCCAGTTATACTGTAGTGCGGGATATTTATGCATAACATGAAATGAAGTAATAAACCAATGGCCACAGGACGTGTCCAGCAACCATTACCCTGAGTAGTGTTCCATATGTCTAAACTGTGAGGAGTGTAAAAACACCGGTGGGCTAGAAAGAAGAGGGTCTGAGTGAGTGAGGCGGGTCGGAAACCCGTGTCCCTCTGCTCCAGGTAAGGCTCCATTGCTCCGAGGTTAAAGTCACATGCAATTCTCTCTCTCCCCTACTCTCTGCGCTATAGAGGTATCTCTAGTGATAGCATTACATAAGGTTTAGTAAAATTGGATGCTACACCCGGTAAACTACCGAGAGATCGGAAGTTTCCAATCAACCTTATGCAGAGAGTGCCGATGGCGGGAGTACTCTAGTGCTCCGAATGCAATGCTGAAGTTACACTGACCAGAGTCGGGAGTCGAAAGGTTGCATAGGAATATTAAAGGCACCTAAAGTGTCGAAAAAACATTGGTGGATAGTGGGAGTCTAATGGGAGAGTCATACCAGGGAGTAAGGTAAGAGGAATCGGTGAGCAAAGGCCCGCTACTATATCTAGCCACACAGGTCTGCTCGGTACTGGAGCTTCCAACCAACAAGCACCTTGTTTGAGAAGAAAAGATTGAGGGAGCACTTGAATAAAATCGCCACCAAGTATTAATGGAGCATTAGCGGAGGCCGAGGCCAACTGCGCAAAACTTGCATAGTGAGCAGGGTTGTCCACATTCGGGACATAGTGCAAATACACGTGAATTCACTATCTCCAACCTCAAGGTGTACACGGGCCCATCTACCCTCCATGTCAGCGCTAATATCAGGTACAGTAGCGTGCAAAAACTTCTTGACCAGAATGACTATCCCGTACCATTTGGAAACGGTGGGAGAGTAGGCAGCTACCATGTGAGGCCTAGCATTGAGTTTCAGTGTTTCAGCAGAGTGTAATGCGTTTCCTGAAGAAACACCTAATCAACGTGCTCGTGGCTAAGATAGCTAAGGATTTTCTTTCTGCTGAGTGGACCAGCAATGCCTTGTACGATGAATAATAAGATTTTACATGAGGCCATTCAGAAAAGTTAAAATTCTGAGCATGATAGCACACATAATTTCACTGTGTCCCTCAAACTGACTGTATCTGGCTGTACACATGACATAGGAAAATAAGCTAATATAATACAATGAAGCGCCCCACATTAACAAAGATAACCGCAGTACGGTAGAGGAGAAGCAAAACCCCAAAATTACTGGCGACCATGTGTCTGCGGGGAGAAACCCCAGAGAAGGCCGAAATTGAAAAAACATATAACCTGTAGGACTGTGCGTGCTCCGAATCCGACCGAGGCACACATCATGAAGGGATAGGAGACCAAAGACAAAAGTCATACAGAGAAAGAAAGAAAGTCCAGGCTATTTCTGTGCTGGGTTATGACCGCCGCATCGGGCCCTTCAAAATGGCGGACAGAGCCGGCAGATAAGAGTCCAAAATTTGGGATTAGCGCATCTGTTCTGCTTCTTTGGAGTCCAAAAATGTTGATAATAGATCAGGATCCTCGAACGTCCTGGTCTGGTTATGGAGAGTCACTCGGAGCTTCGCTGGATACAACAGGCCAAAGCGAGCCTGTAGCTGTTGAAGTCGAGGGCGAAGAGCAAGGAGTTTCTTCCGACGGTCAACGGTAGGCTTTGCCAAATCAGGAAAGAAGGAGACCTTACGACCTTCATATTCCAAATGATGATTCGCTCGGGCAGCATGTAAAATTTGTTCCACTTGTTGATATCGTAGCAAGCTAAAGATAATAGGCCGGGGGGTCGTGCGGTTGAGCGCCATGCGGGCAGGAACACGGTGTGCTCGATCGATTTCCAGTTCTCTGTGAAAAGTAATCTTCAGCAAGGAGGGAAGAGTTTTGAGCAAGAATTCTCTTATATCTCCTGCTTCCACTCCCTCCGGCATTCCAAGGAGCCTCACATTGTTGCGACGGGCGCGATTATTGCTATCTTCCAACTCCTTTTGAAGATTCTGTATCTGGCGCTCAGCCTCGTCCAGTTTGCCCAAGCGCACCTCGTGCGAGTCGAGGACCCCCGCCATATTGTCCTGCCGTAATGAAAGACCTTCAAGTCGGTCTTGGAGCACTCCAAAGTCTTCTCGCATGGCTCGAAGCGCTTCTCCATTAGACTGCACCAATTCCTTCACGCCGCGTATTTCCTCCAAAATCTCCAGGTGCATTGCGGGGTTTTCACGAAATGGAACCATCTTCTGCGGGGAGGATACCTCCGTTTTGGAGCGTTTTCCGTGAGAAGAAGAAGGAGACCCGAAGTCCAAGCGCGCTGGTTTGTGGGCCGCCATCCCCCCCGAGGTGCCCCGGTCAGCTCGGAGCAAAATAGTAAATTTATATAGGTATTAAGTCAGGATTCTGAGTAGGCCTCTCGGGAGCTTCAACGCAAAGCGTCCTACCCGCTGGACATCAGGCTCCGCCCCCCCTATGCTGCCGCTTTAAATCTGACGGCTAGATTTCTTTGCCAGCTTCGGCAAGAGCAAAGCTGCGCTTCCCCCTTCTCCCCCCTACCTGGAGGTTCTGTGTTGCCAAGGTAGAGTGCGGGAGCTGTGACTGGGGCCTCCGTCTCCCGAACCCGCGAATCGGGTGAGGAGACGTGGAGGGAAGGACGACTAAGTCAGCAGAGCCGCGGGGTTTTCTCAGCTGTGGCGGTGGGCTCAACGGCCGGCGAGAGGCAGCAGGCACTCCACTCTTCAGAAGGAGGTGAGAGGCGCATAGCGCCGGAGTTGGAGTCTGTAAAGAAATTCAGAGCAGGCAGAGGGAGCGGGTTTAGGCCACGCGGCTGCTCTGTGTGAAAAGTGCGGCAAAGTGAAATGGTCGTGGCTGTGAGGGTTGCGAGTGAGCAGGCCTTGACCATGTGGTGTTCCTGCGGGAGGCCTTGTGGGGACTATAGGCATTTCAATTATAGTTAGGTGCAAGGCTTCGAGACCGAGGGGCTCTTGTTGGGGGAGCATCTTGGGGTAAGGGACTTCAGAGTCTCAGTTTAAAAAAAAAAAAAAGATAATAAAGAACAAAGAGAGATAAGCAGAGGAAGGATTTGTTTGGTGCAGGAGTTTTTGGGCAAACCAAAGGACAAGAGAAGGAGGTCTTCCGCAAATGGTTCAGTAAAGAGTAGCGGAGGACAAAGACCATGGCCAAACACAAGGAGAATTCAAAATACTTTATTGTAGACCCATACAATAAAGTATTTTGAATTCTCCTTGTGTTTGGCCGAGGTCTTTGTCCTCCACTACTCTTTACTACTGCAGGAGTTTTTGGGGCCTCCCCAATATGCCCTCAAGGCCTCAATGTGTTATGTGTGGGGCCAGGAAGGGGTCAGTGTCAGAGGTGGATGGCTGGAAAGGCTGCGCGAAGGAAGCTGCAGCTAGCGAGATGCTTACAGAGGGGGAAACACAGGGGGAGGAAGCGTCGGGCTCTCCAGAACCCATCTCTCCAGCTCTACCACCTCTGGTGCCAGTGCCAGTGCCAGTGCCAGGTCCGTCCTCGGCTCCGGAACCCTCCACATCCCAATCAGTATTGCAGGGGGGCCTAGCAGCAATCTTCTCCCAAGATTTCGTAGCTCTGCTCCAGCAGGCCCTGGGAGGGAAGCAGGGAGCTGCAGGGACGGACGAAGATCTGAGTCGGAAGCGGGCTGGGGCTTTTCTTGCGGGGGAGGCGGCGGGCGCCCCTTGTAAAAAGCCCAGGTTAGGAAAGGAAAAGGTAGAAGCGGTTGTTTCAGAAATTATCTCAGAAGAGGAGGACTCAGACGTGGATCTACATCTTGAGGGAGGCGAGATCATGGAGCAGGAGGAGCACGCAAGAGTGGTCAGAGTCTTCAGGCGAGATGAGTTGGCAGCCCTTATTTCAGAGACACTGAAAGTGCTTAACATGCCGGCGGCGGAACAAGAGGCAGATTCTTCTCTGGAGGATCCTTTGATGCAGGCGATTTGATGGTCCCAGAGAGCTTTCCCAATGCATAGAGTCTTCAGGGAACTGATCCAGGAAGAATGGGACATGACGGAGGCTGGGATGAGAGGTTCCAGGGTAATGGCATGCCTATACCCATTGCAAGAGCAGGACAAGGAGCTTTTCAAGTCTCCTAAAGTAGATGCCGCGGTATCTGTGGTCACCAAGAAGACGACAATTCCGGTAGAGGGAAGTGCTTCCCTTAAGGATGCGCAAGATAGGAGGTTAGATAGTCTGCTAAAGCAAGTTTTTGATATCAATGCTTTTTCTATGCAGGCTTCTATCTGTGGGGCATGGGTAGCAAGAGGTTGCCTACGTTGGGCCCAAAGGGTGAAGCTGAATCGTGAAGATGAGGCAGAAGAAGAAGTGACCCGCATGGAGTTGGGAGCAGCTTATTTGGCAGATGTGCAATATGATCTCATTTGGGGTCTGGCAAAAAGCATAGCGTCGGTTGTAGCGGTGCGCAGGTATCTCTAGCTTCGTAATTGGGCGGCAGACGGAGCCTCTAAGGCAAGGCTAGGAAAGCTCCCCTTTAGGGGTAAGCTCCTTTTTGGAGAAGATTTGGACAAGTTGGTAAAAGACCTCGGGGAGTCTAAAGGAGGGAGACTGCCAAAGGATAAGCAAAAAACAAATCATCCTCTGGCGCCCTCCAGAAGCCAGCAAAGGGAGTTTCGGAGGTTTCATACACCCAGGTTTGGTCAGTTTCAGAGAGGCCTTTTCAGTATAGATCACAGGGATTTTGAGGGTTTAGGGGAGTGGGGAGAGGTTTCGGAGCCTCCTCTTCCTCAACACTCAAAAAGTCGCAATGAAGCGAGGGGGACCCAGACAGGATTGGTACCCGTAGGGGGTTGGCTAAGGGAGTTTTTTCCTGCCTCGGTCCAAATTACGTCGGATCGTTGTGTGCTGGAGGTCATTCAACACAGGTATGCTCTGGAGTTCCAGCAGCCAGTTTCAGATGCCTTCGTCCAATCTCCCTGCAGAGCAAAGTCAAAGCGTCAGGCGGTGCTAGAGACTTTGCAGAGGTTGCTAGACCTCAAAGCGGTGGTACCGGTTCCAGCAGACCAGTGCGGATGCGGTCGATACTCAATATATTTTGTGGTACCCAAGAAGGCGGGGTCTTGGCGACTCATCCTGGACCTCAAAGGGGTAAACAGGTGTCTCAGAGTGTCTCACTTCTTCATGGAAACTCTGAGGTCCGTCATAGTGGCGGTACGACAAGGAGAGTACCTCACGTCGTTAGATCTCTGTGAAGCGTACCTGCACATTCCCATCAGGTTGGAGCATCAACAGTATCTTCGCTTTGCAGTTCCGATGGGACATTTTCAGTTCCAGGCATTATTGTTTGGATTGGCAACAGCGCCACGGGTCTTTACCAAGGTGATGGTGGTAGTGGCAGCGGCCTTACGCAAGGAAGGGGTGTTGGTACTTCCGTACCTGGATGACTGGTTGATTCGAGCGAAGTCAAGAAGAGAAAGCGAGGAAGCTACTCGCCAGGTGGTACAGTTCTTGCAAACCTTAGGATGGGTAGTAAACACTGCAAAGAGCAGGTTGGAGCCGTCTCAGGAATTGGAGTACCTGGGAGCCCGCTTCAACACAGAGAGAGGCAGAGTGTTCCTGCGTGCATCAGGGCCCAGGGGCTAAGGCGGCTCGTTCAGGAGTTCTTGGCGAAATGTGCTCCCTCAGCGTGGCATTATCTGCAGCTGTTGGGTACGATGGCAGCCACGCTCGAGGTAGTGCAGTGGGCCAGGGCTCACATGAGACCATTGCAGAGGGCTCTGCTCAGGAGGTGGCCTCATCAGTCAGATCAGTTGTCCAAAAAGTTGATCTGTCCGATGCAGATAAGGCAGTCGCTGCAGTGGTGGCTGGATCCCAGGAATCTAGAGCGGGGCATGCCGCTGGAATCGCCGCAGTGGAAACCTTTGACGACAGATGCCAGTCTGTTCGGCTGGGGAGCACACTTCGAGAGTCAATTTGCCCAGGGACAGTGGACAGAACAGGAAAGGCAGTGGGCAATCAACCGGTTAGAGCTCAGAGCAGTCACGCTGGCACTAAGGGCTTTCCAGCAGCACTTGCAAGGGAACGTGATTTGGGTGCTGTTGGACAACGCCACTGCGGTAGC
Organism: Ichthyophis bannanicus; assembly: GCA_033557465.1. Lineage (NCBI taxonomy): Eukaryota > Metazoa > Chordata > Amphibia > Gymnophiona > Ichthyophiidae > Ichthyophis > Ichthyophis bannanicus. The sequence continues at coordinate 620,224,765 of CM066033.1, forward strand.
CTACATCAATCGGAAAGGAGGCACCAGCAGTGTAGCTCTGGAGGCAGAGATGGAAGACCTTCTAGCTTGGGCCAAGTTGCATCTAGTAGCCCTATCGGCAGGGCATGTGGCAGGAGTGGAAAATGTGACCACTAATTTTTTTGAGTCGAGTCTTGATGGATCCAGGCGAGTGGGTTCTCCATCCAGAGGTATTCGAGATGCTAGTGGATCGCTGGGGAATTCCGGTGATGGATCTCATGGCGACATTCGCATCAGCAAAGGTAGAAAGGTTTTACAGCAGAAGGAGAGAAAGAATGTCCAAAGGTTTGGACGCCCTGATGCAGAGATGGCCAGATGACGAGCTTCTGTACGTGTTTCCACCCTGGGTCTTAATAGGTCAGGTACTGCAAAGGATAGAGAGACACAGGGGCCAAGTGATTCTGGTGGTGCCGGATTGGCCGAGAAGGCCATGGTATGCCGACCTGGTACGGCTTCTAGTAGAGCCGCCGTGGAAACTGCCAGTCAGGGAAGATCTGCTGGTGCAAGGACCCTTGAAGATGCCTCACGTGGATCGGTTTTCGCTTATGGCCTGGCTATTGAAAGGGCAAGGTTGATGTCTAGGGGGTATTCGTCAGCGGTAATCTCCACTTTATTGAAGTCCAGGCGTAGATCTACTTCGGTGGCGTATATCCGGGTGTGGCAAATTTTTGAGGCTCGGTGTGAAGATAGGGGGATGGTGGCGCTGAGAGCCTCCATTCCACAGGTTTTGGCTTTTTTGCAGGATGGTTTTGATAAGGGGCTTGCGGCAGCTTCTTTGTGGGTCCAGTTGGTGGCACTGTCTTGTTATCGAGGGAAGGTGCAAGGGATAGGACTTGCGTCTCACCCAGATGTTCGGCGGTTTTTAAGAGCGACGTCTCTGTTGAGGTCGCCATGCCGGAAACCGGTACCGACATGGGACCTCAACTTGGTGCTGGAGGCGTTGATAGGTAAACCGTTCGAGCCGCTGGCTAAGGCAACTTTGAAGGATCTGACACTGAAGGTAGTATTTTTAGTAGTGATTTCTTCGACAAGGAGGATTTTGGAGTTGCAGACTTTGTCGTGTAGGAAGCCGTTTCTGTCCTTCTATGACAAGAAGGTTGTCTTGAGAACCGTGCCGTCATTCTTGTCAAAAGTGGTTTCGGTGTTTCATTTGAATCAGGCAGTTTCTTTACCGGTTTTTCAGAAGGGTAGCAACGAGACGTCCAAGAGTCGGTTGCATCGGTTGGATGTGGGTCGAGTATTAAGGACCTATTTGCAAAGGACGGCTGCCTTTCGTGAGATGGATAGGTTATTTGTCTTGTTTGGGGGGCCAAAGCAAGGGGAACCGACATCAAAGTCTTCCATTGCAAGGTGGCTTAAGGAGGCTATTTCCTCGGCTTATATATTGAAAGGAAAGATGGTGCCAAATGGTTTGAGGGCTCATTCAACCAGAGCACAAGCGGATTCCTGGGCAGAGTTCAGTTTGGTGCCGGCAGCAGAGATATGCAGGGCGGCGACATGGTCGTCATTACATTCATTTGTCAAGCATTATCAGATTGATCTGCAAGCGGAAGGGGATGCTAGGTTTGGATCAGCGATTCTTCAGGCTGGTCTAGCGGGTCCCTCCCTTTAAAGTCTTTACTGCTCTGTTACATTCCCAGAGGTCCGGGACTAGACTAGAGGGATGATAAGGAAGGTGAAATTAGACTTACCTGCTAATTGTTGTTCCTTTAGGAACTCTAGTCTAGTCCCATATCCCCCCCTGTTATGGTGTTTTGGGCCATAGCCTGAAGAGAGGTATACAGTCCTTAGGCAGGTGACTGGATGGGGTATGGTCCTTATGGGGGAGGAAACAGTAAGACATCTACAAGGCAGGCTTGTCAGTTCCTTCTGAGAGGTCCTGGGGAGAGGGCGGAGCAGGCCTGTGCAGAAGCGTACATAAGCCTTTCCTGGTAAGTGGCCAGGTATTATTATTGTTAGGCAAATTTATACAGTTTTTATAGTTCAATAGTTATAAAACGTTTAAAGTGATTTTGCTTACTTATTGCTCTGGTGAGTCTGCTTTGTCAGTAGGCTACTGGATCAAGGAGGCGGTTCCTCATCTATTTATGCTGATGTCACCAAAAAGAGGGTGACGTGCTCAGTCTCCAAGGCTGTGGGATGAGGTGCTTAAACCCAGAGGTCCGGGACTAGACTAGAGTTCCTAAAGGAACAACAATTAGCAGGTAAGTCTAATTTCACCTTAGCGGTATATCAAATTCTTGCAAATAAATAAATAATATGTTTGTTGAAGGCCCAAGGGTGGCAGAATTATTGAGGAATAGGTGGAAGGAATGTTTACTTTTTAGTGATACTGTAAAGGTCACAGTGGGTACCTTTATAGGATGCTAGAAAGACTGTACAAAGGCGGTACTTAATAGGGATTACGGCATATAAGAAGGAGGACAGATAGGCCAGTTGGCAGATTTGGTGGTGGCAATTTGAGGCTAAGAAAATGAGCATAAAAAAAGAGGGGAGGATGGATATTTAGAAAGAGTTATGTCAACTAAGATGGTGTTATGGGGCAGTGATACAGGCTAAGATTGATTTTGCTATGAAAAAAACTAGATGGGAATAGTTTGAGAAAGGGGATAAACCTGAGGGAGCATTAGCAAGGCAAATTAGAGGGACTAGGATTAAATGGAGGGTTAAGGTGATAGAGAGCAGGGGAAGGTGGTTGAGGCCCTGGATGCCATCACAAAACCTAGAGCACCAATTTCACCCCTCTCCAGGATCTGCAGCTGTGGCAATAGTTCTAACAGCTCCTTAGCACTTATCAGAAGCTATGGCACTGCAAGGCTGTTTGTGCTTCCGCCCCCTCTGATGCGTGATGCTGACTTCTGTCCCCATGGAACAGGACATCTGCATCAGAAGGGCCAGAAGCCCAAACAACCTCACAGTGCCCAAGGTTTAGGCAAATGCTTCCGGGCTGTTTGAAGCCATTGGGGTAGACTCTGATCAGCGTTTAGCGGGGATGAATGTCCGGTTTGGATGTCCATCCCTGCTAAATGCTAGGGTGCTGATTCCGCAAACAGAGCACCCCACACATACAGACAAAATAAGATGTGTGGGGAGTTCTTTTCCTGGGCAGGACAGCGTGGGCCATAGGAGGAGCGAGGGCGGGGACTGGGCCAGGAATATGACCCCAGACATACAGGGATGATTCTGGTGTTGGCCCTATATGACGGGGGCAGGCAGTTTAGATGGGGGACTTATTCCACCATAGAGATGAAATAAGTCCCCCTAGATGGTGGCAAACGATGGATCCGGGTCTGGACAAGGAGGTGAGGGGTGCAGGGTTTCCCCTCGGCCCAACTCTGGCCATGGCAGGCCTGATCGGGGGTTGGCAGCGGGGAAAGTGACTTAGATGTGACTGCCTGGGTTCATGGCTCCTGCATGTTGCTGTGGTGCCATGGCAATGGAGCATCGCAGCTCCATGCAGGAGCCTGGCTGGGCTAGCCAGGGAAGTGCTTGGATGTCCAGGGTGTCTGAACCGGGGCATGTCCTGGATGTCCAGGCCCTATGCCATGATTCTGCTCCTGTGGAGCTGTCTAGCCCCCGCAGGAGCAGAATCGGGTGCATCTCTGGGCCGTTCAGATTTCTGGACATCCAGATTTCTGGACATCCAGATGCCCCGGACGTGCACCTACAGAATCGGCCTCATTGTCACTGCTGTAGGTCCCAGCAGCAGTGGGGGTGGGGATGCAAGGAATGAGGTTCACCTAGAGCACCTCATATCCTTGCACTGGATTGTGGCTAATTTTAGCTTAAAGCAGGCAAGCAGTGGCTGGAAGTGTGTTTTGTAAGGGAAATGGAATCTGTAAAGATAAAGGGCATAAGTAATAAAATGTATGGATGCCAGTGTTAAAAGCTTCCAAAAATGTATCATGTAGAAAGCTATTTTGCTTTCCGTTTGGTGTTTCCTGCTTTCTGATTTCTCCATTGATCATTACTGTTATGCCTTATGTGAGGGGTGCCGTTAAGGTGAGTGGGGAGTTTTCTTTCATAGATCTTCAACAGGGTGTGATTGGTGTGAGGATGAGATGGGAGGGAGGGGATGTTTTTCTTTTGGATGGAGGAAAGGGGTGAAATATCTGACATTGTGGATGGTGATATTTAATGTATTTACTGCCTGGATGATTAAACCTTATTTGAGAAGCTAATAAAAATTAAGTTACAAATAATTGACCTAGGCGCCCCTTCTGAAATTACTCTCTGAACGTCAGGATATTTTCAAAATGGTCAGTCTAGCTGCCTGACTTTTTTCATTGCCTGCTATTTATTTAACAGTTTTTATAGACCACTTTTCCTATGATCAAAGTGGTTTACGTTGAATTTTAAACGTTACATAGTGGAAAAATTGACCCATGGTTGTCATGTATTAATGAAAGAGCCTGCATATGAGTACCAGCACCTTTTTTTCTAGGAAAAATGGACTGCCCAGCACTGTCTGAGAGATATAGAACCATCATACCTCAAACTTCAGCAATGCTTCTCTGATGTCTCTCAATGGCTAGCCGAAAACCACCTATCCATTAACCTGAAAAAGACGGAAGTCCTACTCATTACCAGGAACACCTCCTCCCCCCACCCCCACCCTCACCCTGACTCCATCACTCTCAACAATACTGAAATTCAAGGCAAACCTGAAGTTAAGTATCTGGGGATCACTCTTGACAGCTACCTCACGTTGAAATCACAAATAGCGAACACAGCGAGAGCAATTTCTCACAAAACCTGCACACTACAACATCTCCGCCCCTTTTTTTCCCCTTCCGATTTCCACTCGGCCCTACAAGCCTTCACAACACCCCGTGCTGAAAACTGCAACTCAATATACCACAGACTCCCCAAATCAACGCTCCAGTCTCTTCAAATGGTGCTCCACACAGCTGCAAGGACCATTACACACACATTTAAATACCAATACATCACCCCCATTCTCAAACACCTCTACTGGCTCCCACTGCAAAGTAGAATCCTCTACAAGATCCTGCTAATTACCTCAAAAGTCCTATTTCATCAGGCATCCACCCACCTCAGCACCCTCATCATCCCACAACAATCAAACAGATCCCAGAGAATCTCCATCATGAATACACTAACCCCCCCCAATCCATAACAAAGAATACCCAACAAGACCGTGCCAGAGCTTTCGAATTCCACACCCCAACTAAATGGAACTCCCTCCTGGCCAACATAAGAAACACCACGGATCTCCTAACCTTCCGAAAACTCCTCAAGACTCACCTCTTCACTCTACACTTCTCTTTCTCCCCATAACAGTCCAACAACCAAACACTTCCTAATCTGCACCTAAAACCCAATACCACACCAATATGCAGACAGTCCACAACACACTCGTAGTTAACATATCAAACACCACAAAAACATACAGACAGTTCATCATCATCTTGTACATAGTTAACGCTGTATATAGTTAAGTGGAGTGGAGGAGTGGCCTAGTGGTTGGGGCAAGGTACTTCAGGCCAGAAGGTTGGGGGTTCAAATCCCACTAGAGGACAGCAACCTTGGGCTGGAAGGACTGGGGTTTCTAGTCCCACAGGTGCTCCTTGTGGTCTTGGGCAAGCCACTTAACCCTCCATAGCCCATGTTCCCTGTAAAATAGTTATCTCCAAGTTATAATGCCCTGTTCAATGTAATTTCAGTTCAATGTAAACCACACTGATGCAGAATAGTGTGGTATATAAGAGAATGTAAATAAATAAATAAAATAAAATAAATATCCCTATCACACTACCCCCTTGTTCATTGTACAGTTATCTGTTCTATTGTAAACATTCCTTGTATTTCATCCAGTTCTCTGTAAACCACTTTGACCACTGTAAAACTTGGTATATAAACCTAACTAACTAAATAAACAAACAGAAATAGATATAGTTGTTAGGGTTACATTATATTTCTTAATAATGTTTAAAATTGTTTATCTGGAAGGATGATTGCAACTGTTAATGCAAATCATGTTGCACAGTTTTGCTTACAATGTAAGAAAAATGCCCATTCTATAAAAGCCAGTTCTAGAAGAAGAACAGGCACCAACATTACCTTTGTTTATGCGTGTATTCTAAGGCTTAATGTTCTTTTTCATTGTAGTGATCAGACACTGGAAGTTGGAATACTGGACAATACTGGCTTTGAGGAATTCCAGAAGAATGCATTTGAGCAGGTGGATATTTGACTACATGGAGATCAGCTGTTCATGTATTGAGCTTTTGCTTTTTATCTGACGTAGGTATTCGGAAATAGGCAGTCCAATTTGCAGCAGTGACGGTGGACATATGTTTAAATGCCAGCCATGATGTTTAAAAAACAGAGATATTCAGCAAAGCTATACATTTCCTTGAAATAATTTCTCAGCGCAATTTCAGGCGACAATAAATGAGCAATTGGGGAAATTAAAAAAATGCAAATTTGTATTCCTATGAAAGCTTTCTAACATTTTGAACTTCAGTTCTGAGGATCCAGTAGCTTGAAGGGAGAGCAGCTGAGGTTCCATCTTAGCCGTCTGCCTTCCAACTCCAGACAACTAGTCCTCTAAATCTTCAAATTTTGTAACTGTCACTTTAAGAATGCACTCCATTCTTGAAAAAACTTTCCAAATATCAGCTAAAGAAATCCCCTGAGGCACTGTATCAGTACCCTGTACTAATGTAACATCCACAGCATATTACACAATTCAAGGCAAATTCATTCTCACAGCCTGTTGTACAGCAAACAACACTATACAGATAGGCAGAGAAGCTGAATATATGTATTTATATTCTCTTATACACCATGCTATTCTGCATCAGTGCAGTTTACATTGAACAAACTGAAATTACATTGATCAGGGCATTATAACTTGGAGATAACTAATTTACAGGGAACATGGGCTATGGAGGGTTAAGTGGCTTCCCAAGACCACAAGGAGCATCTGTGGGACTAGAAACCCCAGTCCTTCCGGCCCAAGGTTGCTGTCCTCTAGTGGGATTTGAACCCCTGACCTTCCAGCCTGAAGTACCTTGCCCCAATCACTAGGCCACTCCTCCACTCCTATATATGGGGCCGTTTTACTAAGAAGTGCTAGGGTTTGGCACCTAACAGGCATTTAACGCTAAAAATAACACATGCTAGTTGCAATCACTGTATGCTAATGGGCAGGGGGCATGCCTGGCATGGTCCTAGAAGTTACCACACAGAACGGTAGCCTAAGGTGCCCATTGAAGTGGCATTTCATGCACCTGCACTAATTGCATGAGTGCTGGGCTCACCACACCCACTGTCCGCACCTAACCCGTTTCTTCACCGCTCCAGCATATGATGCGCCGATAATACAGAAATCTGCATATATTTGCTGTCCTGACCCCACATTGTCAGTCACAGTGGGCCAAAACCCATACTGACTGGACAATTCACTTTAATACAATGGCCCTGCTGATGCTGTACACTAGTGGCAATATTCAGCCACTCTCAGTATAGTCAAGCAGTTTAATTCAGAGCTGCTTTTTTGCTATTTGGAGATTGGCTAAATTTTGCTACTATTTGTAGCTACTCATTTATGTAAATGACGTACCCTAATGTTAAATGTAACCCCCAATTGTGATGTGATGTGACCACCTTGATTGAAGGATAAGGTGGTATACAAATCTGTCTAAATAAATAAATACATACGTAAATTAGCTTTCTTGTGGAAACTCATTCCTCACAAAAAAATGGATAAACCCATAAACAATAATCATGAGGAAAAGACTTCAATTATTTTAATTTCAATTCATCCTTCATTCAATTTTCTTTTTCTGTGGCATCATACTGTACTTAAATCTCTCTGCACGCAGTGGGGTACAAAATAAACAAAACAGCTCAAATGTCTTCATGTTGCAGAACTGCAACTGTTGCCAAATTCAAAATCACCATAGCCCCCGTAAGAGAATTTTTATCAATTTTTTAAGAGAAAAAAATATAGCTATGTATCCTTACTCACAAAAGATCTGTGCATATATAATTTTGCAGTGCTTAAGATAAAATTATCTATATACACAAAGATTTTTTGGGAGTTGAAATACATGTGTGTGTGTGTGTATATATATATATATATATATATATATATATTTGTGTGCATATATTTGATACAAATTTCAATTATGAGGCTATGATGAGTTTGAAGTCTGCAGCAGAGACAGTTTTGGGCCGTGAAGGAATTTGAGTCCTTTCATGTGGGTTTTTACCCCCACTGTGGACACAGAGATCTGAGAAATACTTTGTGATGGATGCAGTATGATAGTTTTGATGCCACATGAAAAGATAAAATCAGCCCCATATGTCTTCAGCAGCTGCATTAATACCGTCAAACAAGTTTTGCAGAAATAAGCACTGTTTAAAAGCAAATTGATTTTAAGCAGTCCAGACTCCCCTCTCTCATGTCCTCTTGTTAACATGGTGGGGTTGGGGGTTGTTTATACTAGCATTATTTTTGTATTTTTATACTCCTGTAAACTGCCTTGAGAGCTGGTGCATAGGGTGGGCTAAAAATGTAATAAATAAATATCTGCCTATTTTTGTTTCTTTTTCTGATGTAGATTTGTCTTTATCATCAGTTTTGTAAACTGCTGTGATATAAAAATCAATCAGACGTATATTAGATTTTGATAAATTAAATTAAATTAAATTAATGAACAAATAAAGCAAATGTTCTTAAATCCAGATACTGTCTTTTTCCCCATCACCTTCACTGGCAGGCTATTCCGTGCATCCACTAAGACTAGCCTTTCAAATAAAGAAATATTTCCTTTGATTACTCCTCACTCTATTCCTATAATCCACTGGATTCCAAAAACTGCATTATCCTCTGTTTTTAGCACCTATTCCATTAATTTACTCATCAGAGATGTCAGACTAACCTACCTCTAGTTTCCAGCTCCTCCTCGCTTTCATTTGTGTAAAGGGAACCACCTTTGGTCATCTCTAGTCCTCCAGAATCACTCCTGACTTGAAAAAAAAAGCACCGAAAGGTTGAATTTATTCAAGCCAATTCTAATTCAGCTGTTTTCAAAGACGTTGAATTTGGGAGACAGAAGATCCCCTGGAAGAATATCCTTGGAGTTGTATGGTTGGGATTAGTGATTTAGCACAGTGGAAGAGAACAGCAGATGAAAAATAGCAGCCCTGACAGAGGTGTACTGTAATAACCTACTAAAAAACAAATCCTTCCTAAAGGAGGATGAAAATTTTGATGATTCCTTAGGCCTTGTGCTTTGGAGAGTCCCACACTGGCAGGACCTCCATCCACAGCATATTATTCCCCCCCCCCCCCCTCAAGTTTATCTACAGGCAAAAAGTACAGTATAAAATCTTCAGTGGATCAATGACTACTAATAGAACTGATCAATGACTAGTGGTTCTGATGGGTTGGATTTTTTTTTTCAAACCAAAGTTGCTTGGAAAGAGGAAAGAGGGCAGATCAGAGCCACCACAACTCATGATAAATTTATGTTTTGTTTTGTTTTCCATTGACAGAGAAGGGTTTAAACACTTTTTAAAAACTGGCAATAACCATAACAACTTTGGATATGTGTTATAATATGATTACTCTTTGTAGGCCAATTGGGGGTTGCCAACTTGCTCCATTTTCTTCAGGGCAGGTTGATCCAATCTGGGCTTTACTTGTTGCATGAATGAACTTATAGGTCTATGTTTCTCTAAGAGAAACATGATTAACTGTTATTTATGATGTGGAGTAAAAGTAGGACTGAATCTGCTTGTCTTGAAGAAATTGAGCTAATTGGTAATCCTCAGATCAATACCCAGTGATGTTTTTTGTTAGATGCATTGCAAGTTCTCTTCGATTGTATTTATATAAATATATCTGAAATGATTTTCTTTTATGATAGCTATCCATCAACATGATCAATGAAAAGTTACATCAGTATATCAATGAAGTGCTTTTTCTGCAAGAACAAGAAGAATGTATACAGGAAGGAATTACCATGGAAACCATATACTCTCCAAGTAACCAGACTACTGTCCTGGAGTTTTTCTTTCAGGTACATTTTCACACTTATGTTATTTAACTAAAGAAATCAGTAAATATGCAGGTTGTTGGCAAAGTTCTATTGATTTTTAGCTCTTCTTCTGATTAGCCATCTCTTTTATTATTGAAGATGTGAGGGATCCAAAAAGAAGCAGTTGCTAAGGTCAAAGCCTTGTTGGTGTGGTGAATTTTGTCAATAAGGGAACCCATAAAAGGAAAGCAGAGTGAGGTCCATAGACAAAACTGTCTACTGGATGGAACAACTTTGGACTCAGGATAGTAGGCATGGTCTCCTGCCTATAGTGATTATATTTGCTTTGGGTTAAGCACTCTGGTGCTGGCAGCTACCAGACTTTTGATGTATAACTCTGGGGTACACTGACACACACTAAGAAGTGCTGGCACAGATGTAGGGCTGGTATGCAGCTAAGGAGAAGATTCTGGAAAAAGAAGGACTTCATAATGAAGAATCTAAAACTGGATTGAGAAAAAGTCATGCAAGGAATCAGATGCCAGGAAATGCTATGCTGGCAATAACCATGCTCCGGCAAGGAATCCAAACAATGACTGGTATTATATATGTACTTAAACAGGAATGAGATGGAATTTGAGTCAGCAGTGACCAGCTAGCTCTGTGGGGCAAACTGACATACTGACATCCGCTGATAGGGGGTTACTGTTTCACCATAGCAAAGTTCCCATAGGGACTGAGCCACCTTCAAGCTAACAACAGAACCTCACATTATCTCCTCCCCAGTGGCAGCTTCTGAGTGAGCCTCCAGATGATTGGCTAATATTTTTTTAGCAGGGCAGGTGCATGAAAGTTTGCCAGATCAACACAAAACCTTTCCTCCAAAGCAAAGTCCTTCAATTGCACTAAGTATTGCATCTTCTGATGGAATATCCTAGAATCCAAAATATCCTCCACCTCAAATTTGGGTTGTCCAAAGGGATCAGGCATGATAATCTTTGCTATGATTGCATAAAGTCCAATAAATCTGGGGCCACATTTAGAACATGAAAACTTCAGATAGATATTCATTATGGACAGACTCCATCGCCCACATTGAACTGAGGTCCTGACTTGCAGTACTTGTCCGCAGATGTCTTTTGTTGTTCCATGGCCTTCTCCAAGCTGAAAATCACCTGCTTCCAGATTTCCTGGAGATGCCAAACTGAGTCATTAGCTGTAGGAGCTTCTGTAACTAGTAAAATAGAGAAAACCAACACGATATAACTATATATGGCAAAGAATGGAGAACTGCTCGTGGACTCGTTCACATGGTTGTTGTGGGCAATCTTGACCCAGGGAACTAGATTTACCCCATTGTCTTGGTGGGTTGACACAGAGCATCAAAGAAATTAGTCCAGGTCTTGATCTGATTTTTTTTCTGTCAGACTGCTGGTGTGTGGATGGTATCCAGAGATACTGGGGTTTCTAGTCCTAAAGGCACTCCTTGTGGCCTTGGGCAAGCCACTTAACTCTCCATTGCCCACCGCTTTGACTGAAGGATAAGACAGTATAGAAAACTGGATAAATAAATAAATGAAATAAATATGAGAGAGTGACACCCAAATTCTTACAGAAGGCCCTCTAGAATCTGGAAATAAATTGTAAGCCAAAGTCAGATACAAAAGAGGCTAGAGTCTCATTTAGACACACAATCTCTTTATTGTATAGTACTTGTTGCCTGGAAGTATTCAAATGGGAACATGATTTCAAGTTGTCCAGTGGTTAGGAAAACTATTAAACTAAATCTCCAGAGCCTTCTAGTGGCCCTCTATGTACCAAGACTGTATATCTGGTTGCCTTGTGTGTGCTAAGACCAAGAGCTCTCATTTTAGACTTCCAATTGGGGAATAGATGGCAACTTAGTGACAGAAGTGAAATGCTTCATGCAGGAAACTGGTCAATAACTTCTAGAATCACTATGCAGGTGTTTAAAGATGGAAGGACAGAACTAAGTTGAAACTGGCACAGGAGGCCACAGTGACAACAATGAGAGCTCTTGGTCTTAGCACACACAAGGCAACCAGGTATACAGTCTTGGTACATAGAGGGCCACTAGAAGGCTCTGGAGATTTAGTTTAATAGTTTTCCTAACCACTGGACAACTTGAAATCATGTTCCCATTTGAATACTTCTAGGCAACAAGTACTAAGAGCAAAAGTACAACTGGCAGGAACAAGACCTGGGAATTCAACACCATGGAATTCTTGGGAAATCTGCTACAAAAGTTCTGAACTTACTATATTTATGGCCATCTTAGAAGCAGGTCTGATGGAGTTTTTGCTGACTGAATCTGGAGTACCCTCAGATGAATTGTTGAGTAAGCACATCAGCCTTGATGTTCTTCAAGCCTGGGTGATAGGAGAAGATAAATTGGAACTACGCAAAGAATATAGCCCACTGGGCCTGCTAAGAACTCAGATACCTGGCAGCATCAGTGCACAGCAGATTCTTGTGATTCATCATAATTGTAACTGTAATAAATGCCCCATTATTCCAGGGACCACATAAGGACAAGATGTTCTAAATTCCTTATCTGTAGTTGCACTCAGTAATTGCAGGGGAAGTGATCACATGGGTGGATCTGAGCTTCAATAAGGCTGCCCCAGCTCTAACTTACAGTACATCCAGCTCCAGAGTAAATTGCTTGAGTCTTGATGGCTTAGCACATATGCAGTGGCATAAGTGTTTCAATATTTTTAAAGGCCTCCAAAACATTGGAAATCTTCAAAGCCTTAAAAATGAATGGAGGGATCTAGCTAAGCTTGAAGAATGGTCTTGAATTTGGCAGCTGGGATTTAATGTTAAAAATTTTAAGGTCATGCATTTGGGCTGCAGCAATCCAAGGGAGCAATATAGTATAGGGGGTGAAGTACTTTTGTCCACTAAAGAAGAGCGGGACCTAAGCGTGGTTGTGTCTGATGATCTTAAAGTAGCTGAACAGGTAGAAAAGGTGACGGCAAAAGCTAAAAGGATGCTTGGGTGCATACGGAGAGGAATGGCTAGCAGAAAAAAGGAGGTGATAGTGCCTCTGGAGAAGTCTTTGGTGTGACCTCATTTGGAGTATAGTGTGCAATTCTGGAGACCACACCTTCAAAAGGATATAAACAGGATGGAGTCAGTACAGAGGGTGGCTACTAAAATGGTTAGTGGTCTTCATTATAAAACATATGAGGACAGACTTAAGAATCTTAATATGTACACCTTAGAGGAAAGGCGGGATAGAGGTGATAAGATTGAGATGTTTAAATACCTCCGTGGCATAAATGTACAGGGGTACAGCCTCTTTCAATTGAAAGCAAGGTCTGCTATGAGGGGACATTGGATGAGGGTGAAGGGGGATAGATTCAGGAGTGATATGCGGAAATATTTCTTTACGGAAAGAGTGGTGGATCCATGGAATAGTCTCCCAATGGAGATGGTAGAGATAAGGACAGTATCTGAATTCAGAAAAGCATGGGACAAACACAGAAGTTCTCTAAAGGAAAAAAGGGGACTGTTGTAGTTGTTGATATAGAAGGACAGACTAGATAGGCTATGTGGTCTTTTTCTGTCGTCATATTTCTATGTTTCTATGTTTCTCACTGACTTTGATTCATGCCTTTCCTTCTTTCTGGATTCATCTTCCGCCTCCCTTATTCACTGAAATTTTAACATTCATGTTGATAACCCTTCTGACTCTTATGCTTTAAGGCTCCTTCCGCTTACTTCCTCATTCAAACTCCAGTTTTGTTCTACTGCCCCTGCTTACCAGCACGGCTTCTGCCTTGACTTGTTTTCTTCTCTAATTGCTTACTCTCAAACCTTTGTACTTCAGTTCTTCCCTTATCTGATCATCATCTGTTAAGTTTCACTCTTCATTACTCCCCACCTTAGTCTCACTCAGTCTCCTCCAACCTCCTTAGAACTTTTAATGCTATCGACCCATTGGCTCTCTCCACTGCTGTCTTATCACCTCTTTCCTCCACTATGTCATCTGGTTGCTGATGAAGCAGTAGCTTCCTTTAGCACTGCACTATCCTCTGCTCTGGATGCTCTTGCTCCTCTCATGCCGCATCCTGTGAGTCGTATTGTACCTCAGTCCTGGCTGTCTCCAACTACTCGCTACCTATGTACCTGTACCTGCTCAACTGAGCACATTTGACTCAAATCGTGCACCCTTGCAGACTTTCTACACTTCAAATTCATGCTGACCTCTTTCCAGTTAGCCATAGAACTCGCCAATCAAGACTATTATGTCCACATGACTAACTATCTTGCCTCTGACCCTCGCTGTCTCTTTACAACTCTCAACTTTCTCCTCAAGGTGCCTTCGCCTCCGACCCCTCCTTCCATTTCTGCCCAAATTTTGGCTGACTATTTCCATGACAACGTCCACAAAATTAAACTTGAACTCCCCATGAGGTCAATTCCATCCTTCCTGCTCCTCACTCCCAACCTTTCCCTTCAACCACTGCCACCCTGTCTTACTTTTCTAAGATCTCTGAGGAGGAAACCACACATTTTCTTTCCTCCTCCAAACTCCCTACCCGCTTCTCTGATCCTATTCCAACCAGTCTCCTAAGCTCCATGTCCTCCATTGTTGTCCCTTCCATCTGTCATATTCTTAACCTATCACTTTCCGCTGCAACTGTTCCTGCAGCCTTCAATCATGCTGTAGTTACACCTCTCCGCAAGAAACCCTCACTAAACCCTACCTGTCCTAATTATTGACCCAACTCCCTCGTTCCCTTCATTCTAAACTACTTGAATGTGCAGTTCACTGCCATTGCCTAGACTTTCTCTCCTCTCAAGCCCTTCTGGATCCATTGCAATCTCGCTTTTGTCCTTTACATTCTACTGAAACAACTGTTGCCACAGTCTCCTGTAACCTGTTCCTGGCAAAATCCAAGGACCTTTACTCTATCCTCATCCTTCTTGACCTTTCTGCTGCTTTTGACACTGTTGACCACTACCTTCTCCTCAATACCTTGTCCTTGCTTGGTTTTAAGGACTCTGTGCTATCCTGGTTCTCTTCTTATCTCTCCTACCACACTTTCAGTGTTTGTTCTGGTGGATCCTCCTCTACTGCTATCTCACTCTCATTTAGTGTACACCAAGGGTCTGTCTTGGGTCCACTCCTTTTCTCTCTATATTCCCAGTCCCTTGGTGAACTCATCTCCCCCCATGGTTTTCAGTACCATCTTTATATTGATGGCTCTCAGATCTACCTCTCTACACCTGAAATCTTTCTGGCAAACCAGGCCCAGATCTCTGCCTGTCTATCTGATATTGCTGCCTGGATGTCACTCCGCCATTTGAAATTTAACATGGCCAAAACTGAGCTTCTTATCTTTCCCCCTAAATCCACCTCCCCCTTCCTCCTTTATCAGACTCTATGGATAACGCTCTATTCCTCCCTGTTTCCCTGACTTGCAACCTTGGAGTTGTCTTTGACTCCTCCCTCTCCTTCTCCACACACATCCAACTGCAAGCTAAAAACTGTAATTTCTTTCTCTATAACATCAGCAAAATTTGCCTCTTCCTTTCTGAATACTAAGACACTTATCAATTCTTTAGTCACCTCCCGTTTAGACTATTGCAACCTCCTCCTTGCTGGTCTCCCTCTGAATCACTCTCTCCCATTCAATCTGTTCAAAACTCAACACCTCTTCGAAGTCGCTTTTGGATCCTGATCTACTTAGTATCCTATGTGTTTTCTTACCATTCCCCTGGACATATTCTTGTGTTCAGCTGTTGTGTTGTCTGTCTTGATTAGATTGTAAGCTCTGATGAGCAGGACTGTCTTTTATGTGGGTCTGTACAGTGCTGCGTACACCTTGAATATAATGATCAGTTGTTGTTGTTGTTAAGTGCCGTTGAGTCGGAGTTGACTCATGGCGACCCTCTAGATAGCTATCCTAAATTGTGTTCGGTCTTCAGTCAGGCGGCTCATTGTTGACAGACTGGTACCCGTAGCTGCTGTTATTGTATCAATCCATCTCATTGCTGGCCTTCCTCTTTTGCGTTGACCTTCTATCTTGCCAAGCATGATGTCTTTCTCTAATGATCTCTTTCTTCGCATGATGTGTCCAAAGTATGAAAGTCGAAGTCTTGTCATCTGAGCTTCTAAAGAAAGCTTAGGTTTGATCTCGTCTAGTACCGACTGGTTTGTTCTTCGGGCAGTCCATGGTATACACAGTATTTGCCGCCAGCACCATAATTCAAAGGCATCAATTTTCTTCCTGTCTGTCTTTTTCACTGTCCAGCTTTCACTTCCGTATGATGTTATTGAAAATACCATGGCTTGAACAAGTCGAACCTTTGTATGGAGAGAGACATCTCTGCTCTTGAGAATCTTATCTAGGTCTTTCATAGCCATTCTGCCAAGAGCAATGCGTTGTTTGATTCATAGCCAGTCTGCCAAGAGCAATGCGTTGTTTGATTTCTTGACTGCTTGTTGCTTCTTTATTGATAGTTGATCCAAGTAGGTTAAAGTTGTTCACAATTTCAATTTCTTCTCCTTCAACAATGAACCTGTTGATTATGCCAGTTGTCATGATCTTTGTCGTCTTTACATTAAGGTGCAGGCCCATTTTGAGACTATGTTCTTTGATTGTGAGAAGCAAATGTTTCAGATCATCTTCACTTTCAGCCAGTAATGTAGTATCATCAGCATAGCGAAGGTTGTTGATGAGTCTTCCACCAGTCTTCACACCTCTGTTGTCTTCTTACAATCCTGCTTCTCTGATGATTTGTTCTGCATATAAATTAAACAGGTAGGGGGAAAGTATGCAGCCTTGTCTTACACCTTTGCTTATTTTAAACCATTCTGTTTCTCCTTGTTCCGTTCGAACTGTTGCTTCTTGATCAATGTACAGATTGCGCAAGAGAACGAACAGGTGTTCTGGTATACCCATGCTTCTTAATGTGGCCCAGAGTTTCTCATGGTTTACACAGTCAAAAGCCTTGCAATAGTCAATAAAGCACAAATAGATATCCTTTTGGTATTCTTTATTCTTTTCAAGGATCCATCTCACATCCGCAATGATGTCTCTCGTTCCTCGCCCTTTCCTGAACCCTGCTTGCACTTCAGGTAGTTCTTGTTCCAGGTATGGTTGTAGTCTCTTTTGAATAATCTTCAGTAGAATCTTGCTGGCATGTGGGATCAGAGCGATTGTTCGATAATTTCCACAGTCAGTTGGATCACCTTTCTTTAGTATTGGTATAAACACAGATCTTTTCCAGTCAGTTGGCCATGATGTTGTCTTCCATATTTCTTGGCAGAGCCTTGTAAGTATGGTAACAGCTGCATCAGATTGCTGCAATACTTCTATAGGAATGCCATCAATGCCCGGTGCTTTGTTCTTTGATAAGGCTTTCAATGCTGCTTCAACTTCTTCTTTCATCACCAATGGTTCCCGATCATAAGGTACAGGTTGAAACGGCTGTTGGTCCACTTGATCTTTATCATATAAAAACTCTGTATATTCCTTCCACCTTTTCTTGATCTTCTCAGCATCATTCAACATAGAACCTTGAGCATCTTGTAACATTCCAATTCGACAAATCGTAGTAATTAGTCACTTTTCAGAGCTTAGTTTACTATGTAAGAATTCAAAACCTATTCAGCTCCACTTCTTCACCTTCAAGATGATAGTTTAACTATACCTCTCCAACCTAGAACATAAACGCTCTGCCCAACTGATGAGATATATATATGTCCTTTAGCAACAAGGTCTCAGACTGGTATAAAGCAACCGTCTAGATTTACAGTGTGTCTAGGCTCCGAGCTTCAATTCGCATCAATGACCTCAAATGTTGCTTATTCGGCAGGTATATTAAATCCTTAACTTACTTAACTAAATATTGAACAACGATGCTTATCTTCTATGGAAATGCTTATCTTTTATCTTCTGTAGTTCCTCTTTCAGTCATCTCTGATAATCCCAACGCAAACCCAGCACTGTAGCGTTTCACAAGTTATGCGTTTCATCAGGGGATCTCTAATGTAGTAATGCGGGCGAAACCTGTAGAAAATAATGCAACTAAGGCATTCCAGAACTATCAAATTTCATTTTTTTATATAGCATTATTTCTTTATGCTGACCATTTTCTTAATTATTAAGGCACGGGGGATCTCACTCACCGTACTCGATGGCTCCCAGCTCAACTAACACCCTACCACCACACATCAGAGCAATCCCCAACCTGAGCCAGTTCAGGAAGGCCCTGAAACATTTCCTCTTTATCAAATATCTCACTGACAGCTCTGAACCCCAGTCACACTCGAATAGTGCGTCCCCAAAAATGTAAAACACCAAACAGTATCCTTTCCCATTCAACTTCTTATGTATATAGTTTACCTTGTTCTCCAAGTTCCATTTCCTGTTCAATGTAATGACCAGACATATGTATAGTGTCGGATGTTGTTGTTCTATGTAAACCGCGCTGATTGCAAATAGTGCGGTATATAAGAAATGTTAATAAATAAATAAATAAATTTTGGTTACAAAAACACCGCGCATGCGTATCTTCCAATCAGCTGGATTTAAAGGTCTGGATATCATCTGACTGGTCTCCAACCTATTGTATCTTTCTAGTGTATAGTAGAGCGATTACCAAAGTATGTAGATTAGATACACCCCCCCCCCCCCCCCAGTCAATCTGTGCATTCAATCCTGTCGGGATGGTTGATTGTAAATTGAAAATCCAGCGTTGTTCCCGCAACAGTAATGTCTGGTCTTTAGATTTACCTCCCGTACCTTTTAAAATTTTATCTATACAAAAGCATTTAAGGTCAGTAAAACTATGTTTGAATTGTAAACAATGATTTACAATGGGAGCTTCCAATCTTTGACATTTAAGTCTGCTATGATGTTCTCTTATGCGAACATGAAAAGGACGGTTCGTCTTACCCACGTATATCAATCGACAGGGGCATGAAATGCAATAAACTACATAGGTAGATGTACATGACGTTCTGTGTTTAAGAACATAAGTTTTATTATGATAATTAAATGTGGTTATTTCCAAGGTTATTTCACATATGGGACATTGTCTACATTTATAGTGGCCATTATTCGAAGGAATCACTGATGATGAAATAGGCTTCAACACTGCTGGACTTAACATTTCTTTAAGATTTCTATGTCTTCTCCAAACACAGCAAATCGACTTGTCTTCCAGTCCCAAGGTGCTTTTAAGCACGTTGCTATGTTTTCTTAATATACGTTGAATTTGGTTGCTGAAAGGTGAATATTTCGTCACCAAATTTATCTGACTATCAGCTGTGTGGTACCGCTGTGTTGGATGTAACAACAAATCGCGGTTATTAAATAATGCCCATTTATAATCGATGTTAATAATTTGTGGAGGGTAACCCCTCGCTTGAAACGTCTTCTTCAGTTGAATAGCTTGTGTTTTAAACTCCGATGTTTGAGTACAATTTCTACGATATCTAAGAAATTGAGAGAACGGTAATCCATCTTTTAATCGTCTGGGGTGAGCACTATTATAATGCAGGAGAGTATTCTTGTCCGTAGGTTTAGTATGTACAAACGTGATCCACGTTTCATCCATTTTTCTAATATGGACATCCAAATATGTCAGACTATCTATGCTACTAGTGTATGTAAACTTGATATTATTGTCTCTATCATTTAACCAGTTGACAAAATTAGCCAAATCATTTTCACTACCATTCCATAACATAAAAACATCATCGATGTAACGGCACCATAATTTTGTGTGTTCATTATGGGGAGCAGACGGTAACCAGGTGTGTTCATAAGTCTCCATATATAAATTTGCCACTGAAGGGGCACAAGTAGCGCCCATTGCGACACCTGATATTTGTTGATAAATAGTGTCTTCAAAAACAAAATAATTACAAAACAGAACAAGATGGACTAATTCCATCATAAACATCAAATGAAGATCTGAAAGATCATCTCGTTTCTTTAAAGTCTCCATCACTATGTCTTGTGCTGCTTGTTGCGGTATGCTGGTGTATAAAGATGTCACGTCTAACGTGACCAAAAGGACACTGGTCTTCGCCCAACAAGATTGTTGCTCTAAAATTTGTAAAAAATGGGTAGTGTCTCTGACATAAGATGGAATATTGGACACTAAAGGTCTCAAATAGGAATCAAGATACATCGATAGTGGTTCTAATACGGAGCCCTTCGTAGACACTATAGGTCTTCCAGGGGGTTGGATCAAACTTTTATGAATTTTTGGCACCAAGTAAAATTTGGCAATCGTAGGACTTTGCTCATTTAAAAACGTCCATTCTTTTTTAGAGATCAACTTATTTTTTAATGCTTGTGATGTAATCGATTTTATATTCTGTTGTAATGAAGCTGTAGGATCTTCCTCCAGGATCATATATATAGCGTTATTTGACAACTGACGATGTGCTTCCTGTAAATATTGAGATCTATTCAGAACAACAACTCCTCCTCCTTTGTCTGCTCGTTTAATTACTAATTGAGGATTCGTTTGCAAATCTTTCAATAGTATCCTCTCTTTATAAGAAAGAGCATGCATCGTCCGTCATTTCTTAGTTTTCAACAGCAAAGAGACATCCTGTATGACCAGGTCTCTAAACACTGCTATAGATGGAGGCAATGGGCCTGGAGGCATCCAAGACGATGTAAAAGGCAATTGTATACGATTAGACTGTTGATGTATCATATGAACTGTCTGCGTAGCAAAAAAGACCTTTAAATGTAGCTTTCTTTTTTCCTTGGTTATTTTTCGTATTGTTCCTTTTTTCTCTGCAATTGCATGATTTCATTACAAGTGTGTTGCTTGTTAATTTTTGTAAAATGATAAATATAAAATTTAAAAAAAAAATGTAGCTTTCTAATCAATTGTTCAAAGTCAACTCGGAACTGAAATATATCAAACGAAACTTCAGGTACATACGATAAACCTTTATTAAGAATATGAATCTGATCCGGGGATAAATCATAGCCCGAGAGGTTAACTACTGAAGTGGTAAGATCTTGTATATCATACATCAACTATACCAGTCTGAGACCTTGTTGCTAAAGGACATATATATATCTCATCAGTTGGGCAGAGCATTTATGTTCTATGTTGGAGAGGTATAGTTAAACTATCATCTTGAAGGTGAAGAAGTGGAGCTGAATAAGCTTTGAATTCTTACATTCCAATTCGAGGCTGGAACTTTTTCTTTAACTCTCGTAGCTTTAGGAAAGCCGATCTTTTTCTTCCTCTAATAGTTTCTGTTTCTATTTCCTTGCAAGTGTCATTGTAGTACTTTTCCTTGTCCTGTCTTGCTGCACGTTGGAAATCTCTGTTGAGTTCTGCAATTGTCTTTCTTTCTCCTCTGGCTTTAGCTTCTCTGCGTTTCTGGGCAATTTTCAGAGTTTCTTCCGTCATCCATTTTGGCCGCTTTTGCTTTTTCACCTTTTGTAGAGACTTCTCACTTTCTTCCAACACAACCTTCTTGATGTCATTCCATAACTCTTCCGGAGCTCTGTCATTTGTATCTAAAGCAGCAAATCGATTTTGCAGGCAGTCTTTAAATTCCAGTGGTATATTCTCAAGGTCATATTTTGCTGCATTCATGAGTGGTTTGCTCTTTTTCAACTTTAGCTTGAGTTTGCATACTAGTAGTTGATGATCTGTACCACAGTCAGCTCCAGGTTTTGTCTTTGTTGATGTTATAGAACCTTTCCATCGTTGACTTCCACAGATGTAGTCAATTTGATTTTTATACACTCCATTGGGTGAAGACCATGTGTACAGTCGCCACTTGTGTTGCTGGAAGGAGGTGTTTGAGATGAATAGATCATTGGTCTTGCAGAATTCTATCAGTCTTTCTCCAACTTCATTTCTGTTGCCAAGTCCATATTTTCCAACTACTTTGCCTTCTTCTTTGTTGCCAACCTTTGTGTTCCAGTCACCCATGACTATCAGGATATCCTGTTTGCATGTTCTGTCAATTTCAGCTTGTACTTGTTCATAGAACTCTTCAATTTCATTCTCTTCTGCAGCTGTTGTTGGGGCATATACTTGAATTATAGTTGTGTTGATAGGGAATCCTCATAGACGAACAGAGATTAAGCGTTCGCTGACTGCATTGTATGTCATTACAGTTCTTGCAAGTTTCTTCTTTATTATAAATGCAACACCATTTCTTCTTTGTCTTTCTTTTCCAGCATAGTAGACCATGTGATCATCTGATGCAAAGTGCCCGATGCCAGTCCATTTCAGTTCGCTGACACCCAACAGATCAAGTTGTACACGTTCCATTTCATTCTTGACCACCTCCAACTTCCCTTGGTTCATGCTTCGTACGTTCCATATTCCAATGCGTAAGACATCTTTACAGCTTCTGACTCTCATTTCATGCGCAGCTACATCAGCAGTCAGACTTCCCGAGGGCTTTGATCCAACCACATCATAAATGCTGGTTTTACTCTGAAAAGTCTTCAGCTCTTCCCCAGTAGCTAGTTGAGTGCCTTCTGACCTGGGGGTCTCATCTTCCAGCACCATAGCACAATTTGTTTTGTTGTAACAATTTATTGGGTTTTCTTGGCAAGATACAGAAGTAGATTGCCGGGCTTTTTTTCCGCCCAGTTTATGTTTGGTGTTGTTGCCGTTGTCACAAAAATGTGATCTTCCGCCGTCAACACTATCCCATTCTGCTGCTGGGTATAGAGAGAGAAAAAGAGTGGACCCAAGACAGATCCTTGGGGTACACCAACTGAGAGTGGAATAGCAGTAAAGGAGGATCGAACAAACCAAACACTGAAAGAGTATTAGGAGAGGTAAGAAGAGAACCAGTATAGTATTCTGCTGCTGCTCAGATGGGTGGTTTGTCTTGGTCTGGCACCTCAGCTGAGACCTGTCCATCTTGGGAGACCCTGCCAGTTGTTAAACTATGGATAGTTTAGCTCTCAGCATCACTGATGCACACAAGCCCTCACAGCACGACAAGCTGCAAACCAAGTGAGCGATAATGATCAGTAGTAGTATACAAATGATCAGTAGTAGTAGTAGACAAGAATTCCCAGCCTAAGGGGATAGATAGAAGGGCTAGGTGGGAGTCTATTCAGCTGTTCTAATGGGGGCTATACTTTATATTGAAAGTCCCTTTGAATACTGTGTGTAAAAGTATGTATGCTTTTACCTGCATGAAAAGGGATAATGTTAGGTCAAGATTTCATTTTCATATCTCTATGTGTACTGCAAAGAAATATTTCTACAATTCTAAATGCATCTGCATCCCTCTGAATTATCATGAGTTTATAGCATACGATCATCCTTCTTTGGTATAAAGCTTTGGCATGTGTGTGAAACCAATAAGCTCTTACAGCAGATATGAGACCAGGTGTGTGATATTCAACTCTGCTACAGCAATGAAACATGTAAAATAAATGTGTTTTATCTTGTTTTGTCTTAATTTTATCAGAATAGATCATTATCTGTTCAAGTATGATGGCCACTTGATGATATCCTCCAGAAATATGTAGAGTCAATGAGGCTGATCAACAACCCACAGGATGCCATAGAACACCAAAGACTACTTGCACATTTGAAGAGCTAACACTGTATAATGCTGTATAATACATTTTGTGATGAGAGGATAAATCTATCCTTGAATCACAAATACTGAGAGGCAGGGTGTTTTTATTCCTGAACTACACCGATACTGATTAATCATTATTAATATTGTTAATACTAGGTGATTCTATTCAGAGGCATAACTTGGGAACTTGGATCAAGGGTATTCAATTGCTTTACAAGATCCTCAGCCATTAAGAATGTGAACCAGATTGTTAGTGAAGTCACAGAGAAAAGGAAGGGTTCTAAAACTGACTGTCATCCATCTGCAAACAAATGATCTGGCTAGAAACAGTATCTCTGCAGTGCAAAAATACTTCCAAATTTTGGGAGCGAGGCTTAAACCCTTTGGGCCCGATATTGAGATAGCCTGCTCGCCAACCCCCTTAACCCAGATTTTCAGTTGCCTTTCAGTTTACCCCCTTGCAGCTTCATGTTATGCCCTCTAGTTTTATAGCTTTCCCATCTTTGGAAAATGTTTGTTTGTTCATTAATATTCTTTAAGCATTTGAAGGTATTAATCATATCTCCCCTGTCCCTCTTCTCCTCCAGAGTGTGCATATTTAGGTCTTCAAGTCTCTTCTCATATGTCTTCTGATGCAGGCTCCAAGCCATTTTGGTCGCCTTCCTCTGAACCATTTCCAGTCTTTTTATATACTTTGCGAGATATGGTTTCCAAAACTGAACACAATATTCCAAGTGAGGCCTCACCAGCAACTTGTACAGTGGAATTAGTACCTCTTCCTTTCTGCTGGTAATTCCTTACTGTATGCAACCCAGAATCCTTCTGGCTTTTTCCACCACCTTGTCACACTGATTTGCCACCTTGAGATCCTCAGAAACAATTACTCTAAGGTCCTCCTCCTGGTCCGTACACACTAACCTCTTGCCCCCTATCACATAGAATTCCCTTGGATTTCTGCTTCCTAAGTGCATGACCCCGCACTTCTTCATATTAAATCTTATCTGCCAAGCATTAGACCATTCTTCAGCTTTTTTAGATCTCTCCTAATGTTATCCACTCCCTCAGGGGAGTTCACTTTTTTTGCAAATTTTCGTGTCATCTGCAAAAAAGAAAGACTTTTCCATTCAATCCTTCAACAATATCACTCACAAATACATATTCATTAGGCGGATACATCACTTTACAGTACATCATTAAATTACCTTTACCAGTTTACTGTCCGTCAAAGTCCTTCTTTTTTTCCCACTATTGATATCCTATCTCACCCCTCTCAACACTTTTCATCACTTGCATCATTCCACCAAATTACATACCTAGATCCCTTTTTACCATACTAACGTATACTTATTTGGTAAGGCTGCTAAATACAATTGTTCAAACTTAGTGTCGTTTTTAAACAAATTGTAGGTAAAAAATATATATTTAGATTCTTAACAATAATTATAACACAATGTGAGTAAACTATGCCCCTTTCTCACTAGGCATAACTGGTCTGGTAATAAGTAGACATGTGCTCATTCTACATAGCAACTATCTAAACAATATAGGCAAAGTCCTTATAATATAAAGACTTTTTTTTATTGTAAAAACTGAATTCTCTTTATTCTGAATACATTAATTTGAAAGAACACAAAGCAGGTTGGCCCTTGCAGAAGAGGCAGACATGTTCCGACCCATGATAATGAAGCGGTGTCCTAAAAGTACAACCTTACTAACATCAAGCTACACTGGCTGTGGGCACTGCTGGCACAATTTATCAATCAGTGTTGCGGGGGAACAGTTACTGCATGGAAGCTATACAGGGCTTTATCCCAATAGAAAGAAGTATGGCTTTTAACAGGATGGTCACATTTCTCCCAGGTGTGACTAGAGTCTACATACACTGTCCCTAAAGAGAGTGCTGTAGGAAACTCAAAACATTTGGAGACTGATCTTGTGAATGCAGTGTCTACAAGGATTTGTGTAAGGTACCCATTAATTGTAGTGTTAAAAAATAATTTTGGGGTGAGAGGTCTAAGAGGGCACAAGGCATTTGTGAGTGGGCCTGGTGGCGATACTTCCTCATGTTCTTCTTGGCCAACACTCCCCCAGCCTATTCATGTCACTTCAGAGACATAAATATACAAGGTTCATGTACTTCAGGCCTTGGGGTCCTTGAGGAAGCTTAGGGCTGTCAGAATTCCAGTGGCCCAGCTCACCACACTAGAAGCATCATGTTCGTTGCCCTTTCCTAGACTGTGGCCTTGCCTCTGCCTCTCTCTCTCTGTTTCCCAGACCTCTCTTGGCTCATTGCTGATGAGCAAGATTTTGTTTTGTCCAATCAACTAAAGTTAGTGGTTTTGTTTTACTTTTCAAATACTTATGGGTAATCTTTGGTTGAAAGACTTTTGTGATGTTGGGTGAATAACATTATGAAAGTATATAAATAAACTAGAAAAAGAAGAGATTCTCATATTTTTCTGGGAACTCAGTTCAATCTTTCTGCTAAATGTAGTCTTTATACTTGAAAAATAAAGTAATTTCAAATCAGTCTCTTTCCAAATTCCAAGAAATTTAACGGCAATGCAAGTGTAAAAGAAACAGTAATATTTACTTGTCCCGTGATTGCTGTCTGTATACTGGATCTCTGCATAATATAGTACTATAAAGATCACATGTACGTGCATGTATATAAACTAAATAAAACCAGCATCTCATAGTGCCAAAACATATATGTGCTTTTCTGAGTTGTTCCTCCAAAACTGAGATCAGGAATGTTTTTCAAAACAAAGTGCATTTTTTCCTGAAAACCAAAACATATAATTCACACACAGAAAAGTGGTGAAATTATGTTAAAACCCAATAATGAAAACCCCCAAACAGGACAAATCATATGGTGTTGCTGTTCTGTTGATCAGTCACAAAATGATAGTATCCACGGTCATAAAAGAAAGCAGAATGCAAATACCCTTTCTTTTTCATAGTGTTGAGCTTAACAATGCAAAATAATTAAATAAAGCCTTGCAGTTCAAAGACTATGGGGGTCATTCCAAGTCATGAATAACAGAGATATACCTCCTGCCTGGATGTACATCCCCGCTATTCATTCCCCTGCACAAAGGCTCCCTGTATGAACAGCAGAATTGGACAAGGAGCCTTGGATGGGGGTGGGAGGGGGTGGGCAGAAGGTGGAGCGAGGGCGGGCATGGATGGGTCATCACCCCCTGGACATACAGGACCGATTCTGAGGTTGGCCCTATATTTCCAGGGTAGGCTGGTTAGACAGGAGACTTATTCCACCTCAGAGATGGGGTAAGTCCCCCTAGATGTGGGGTAGTGCGGCGGCCGGCGGGAACAAAACTGGGAGGCATGGAGAAGGTTCCCTGCAGCTGGACCCTGACCATGGGAGGCCAGATCAGGGGTCTGGCTGCAAGGAAAGGAAATTCTTGGCAGCGGCTGGCATTCATGGCTTCTGGATGGAGCCACAGTGCTATGGCTACAGGATGCCATGGCTCTGCGACTCCATTCAAGAACTTGAATGAGATAGCCAGGGATCTGTAGGGCATGCAGCCCTTCAGAATCAGGGCCAGGCCTGTACATACAGGCTGGTAGACCCAATTCTGATCCCGTGGAGTTATCTCAGAATCAGGTCTACTGATGTACGCATTGATTCTGAGAGGCCATTCAGGGGCTGGATGTCCAGTAGGGAATAGGCCTCCATATGCATACACTTTACAGAAACCAAATCTTTTTCAGAGAGGACATGCAATACCAGAGGACACTTCCTTTTTTTTTTAACCAAACTTAACAGTAGTTTGTTAAATTTAAATTAAAACTTTCTTCCCTAGTTCCAGCCACACTTCGAATGTTATCTTTTACAATGGGAGAATGTTATCTCATTAAGGAAAGCAAACAGATCTCTCTCTTTTGTCCAAAATCCTTCAAACAACTATATAAATTGGCATGTAAAAAAACCTTACTTTTAAAAGTTGCCACCATTAAATAAACCTACCTTCACAATTTTTTTAATACATCTAAACAATATTTATGCTTTCTATGAATGGCCTGCCACAATGTTTAAAATGTATTTCTTTCAACTTCGTTGGACCCTAAAGTTACTGCTTGGGTTAGAAATTGGTTGGGTGGGAGGCGACAAAGAGTGCAGGTAAATGGAGCTCACTCTGAGGAGAAGGATGTTACCAGTGGTGTGCCCCAGGGATCTGTCCTTGGTGCGATTCTTTTTAACATCTTTGTTAGTGATATAGCAGAAGGGCTGTCGGGTAAGGTTTGCCTCTTTTTTGATGATACCAAAATCTGCAATAGAGTAGACTCCCAGGAAGGTATAGATAGCATGAGGAGGGATCTAGCTAAGCTTGAAGAATGGTCTAGAATTTGGCAGCTGGTATTTAATGTTAAAAAATGTCAGGTCATGCATTTGGGCTGCAGTAATCCAAGGGAGCATTATAGTTTGGGGGTGAAGTACCTTTGTCCACTAAAGAAGAGCGGGACCTAGGCGTGGTTGTGTCTGATGATCTTAAAGTAGCTAAACAGGTAGAAAATGTGACGACAAAAGCTAGAAGGATGCTTGGGTGCATATGGAGAGGAATGGCTAGCAGAAAAAAGGAGGTGATAATGCCTCTGTATAAATCTTTGGTGCGACCTCATTTGGAGTATAGTGTGCAATTCTGGAGACCTTAGAGGAAAGGCGGGATAGAGGTGATATGATTGAGAAGTTTAAATACCTCCGTGGCATAAATGTTCAGGGAGAGAGCCTCTTTCAATTGAAAGCAAGTTCTGCTACGAGTAGACATGGGATGAGGGTGAAGAGAGATAGATTCAGGAGTGATATGCGGAAATATTTCTTTACGTAAAGAGTAGTGGATCCTTGGAATAGTCTCCCAGTGGAGGTGGTAGAGATGAGGACAGTATCTGAATTCAAAAAAGCATGAGACAAACACAGAGGATCTCTAACGGTAAAAAGGGAACTGTTGTAGTTGTTGATATGGAAGGACAGACTAGATAGGCCATGTGGTCTTTTTCTGTCATCATATTGAACTGAAATATGAGATTGCAGTCCTGCTGTTAGTAATCTGTGAACTTTCATTAAAATCATCTGTAATACCTGAAGATTGGAGGATCGCCAATGTAACGCCACTTTTTAAAAAGGGTTCCAGGGGTGATCCGGGAAATTAGAGACCGGTGAGCCTGATGTCAGTACCGGGGAAAATGGTAGAAACCATCATAAAGAACAGAATTACACAGCATATAGATAGTCATGGCCTAATGGGAGACAGCCAACATGGCTTTAGACAAGGAAGATCTTGTCTTACTAATCTGATATGTTTTTTTGAAGGTGTGAATAAACAGGTAGACAAAGGTGAGTCGGTTGATATAGTATATCTGGACTTTCAGAAAGCCTTTGACAAGGTCCCTCATCAGAGACTTTTGGCAAAACTAAAAAGTCATGGGATAGGAGGCAGTGTACTATTGTGGATCAGGAACTGGTTAAAAGATAGAAAGCAGAGGGTTGGGCTAAATGGCCAATTTTCCCAATGGAAAAAGGTGAATAGTGGAGTACCCCAGGGATCTGTACTGCGTCCGCTACTTTTTGACATATTCATAAATGATCTGGAAAAGGGAATAACTAGTGAGGATGTCAGATTTGCAGACGACACAAAACTGTTTAAAGTTGTTTAAACCCAAGAGGACTGTGGAAAACTGCAGGAGGATCTGGATAAATTGGAAGACTGGGCATTCAAATGGCAGATGAAATTTAATGTGGACAAGTGCAAAGTTATGCACCTAGGAAAGAACAACCCACACTATGCTTACACAATGCAAGGTTCCACATTGGGAACCACCACCCAGGGAAAAGATTTAGGAGTCATCGTGGATAACATGTTAAAACCCTCCGCCCAGTGTGCAGCGGCGGCCAAGAAAGCAAATAGAATGCTAGGTATCATAAGGAAAGGAATGGAAAATAAAACACCTTGAATATTGTGTGCAATTCTGGTTGCTGTATCTTCAAAAGGATATAGCATTATTAGAAAAGGTACAGAGAAGAGCCACCAAAATGGTAAAGGGGATTGAAGGCTACTCCTATGAAGAGAGGCTACAAAGGTTAGGGCTCTTCAACCTGGAAAAGAGACGGCTGAGGGGAGATATGATAGAGGTCTATAAATTAATGAATGGAGTGGAATGGGTAAACGTAGATCAATTGTTTATGCTATCAGAATATAGAAAGACTAGGGGACATGTAATGAAGCTACAGGGTAAACTATTTAAGTCAAATAAGAGAAAATATTTTTTCACTCAACATGTAATCAAACTCTGGAATTTGTTACCGGAGGATGTAGTAAGAGCTGTTAGTGTAGCTGGGTTTAAAAACATTTTGGACAAGTTCCTGGAGGAAAGGTCCATAAACCATTATTAAAAAGGGACCCAGGATATCAATGCTTGACCCAATACAAGCATTGTGGAACCTGTGTCTTTTGGGGATACTGCTAGGTACGTATGACCTAGATTGGCAACTGTTGAAAACAGGATACTGGGCTTGATGGACCTTGGTCTGACCCAGCATGGTATATCTTATGTTCTTATTTCTATGTTTATATGCTATATATTGTTTTTCAAATTATCATAATGGTTTACAGGGGACATTAAAGTCTGACAAGATACACAACAGTTAGTTTTAATAAAGTCAAAGATGAATACAGTAAACATATGTTAAAAAATAAGATTCAAACAGGATTACTTTTTACTTCTTATTTACCCAGTAATTTTCCCATCTATGCCAAAATTGTGGGTACTATGGAAATGCCTGCTCAAGCATTTTATTTTTTGTTTGTTTTCATTGTTGACAATGAGAGAAAAACAGACAGTGAATGCTTCCTCTAAGAGAAAAGTTAATCTGGGGCTCTGTGATGTCATGGAATGCCATTGTCCCATGAACCACAAAGCTCAAGTACACATTTTTCTCTAAATTTCATTAGCCGGATATCCCCTTTGGGAATCCACTAATCATTCAGCACTTCCCTGCCAACCATTTAAGTTGTAATAATCTTTGTCCTGTTTTTTACCACTTATATTACCCATTTCAACAGTGCACACAAATTTTCTAACTCAAGGTACCACACAGTTACTTATGAGTGCACAAAAACCATACAGAATGTAATATCCACACAGGATTTGACAATGCCACACAGGTGTTCATAATATTCACACAGGATCTAACAATGCCACATAGGTAGTTATGATATCCATACAGGATCTAACAATGCCACATAGGCAATTATTCAGTGACACATAGGAGATTATTATACTCATGCATCTGCCAACGATTCATTCTGTCCACCATCCGAGTCACGGCACAACTCTGTAGACCCTAGAACTTACAGGGTAACTTCAAACTTCCAGACCTCCTTGTAAATCCTTCGTATGGCTGGACAGAAGGAATGGCTGTAAAGCATAACAGAAAGCACAGATGCTTGAAATTGTATAAAATCTTAGGCAGAAGAGGAGGCAACCAGGGAGACTACTAAGTACGCAGCTTCTCCTTGACTGCTTCAGCTTGTTACTCCTTCAGTTGGCCCTTTTATTGAAATATTTGCATAAATCAGCACAAACAGAAATCTATGAAGAGAAACAGGTCCTGGTAAGAAATTATAGCATCTCTTGTCCTGTATCAGTCTTGATCTGTTCTCAGGCTAGTAATTCATCTGAACATAAGAAATGCCATACTGGATCAGACCAAAGTCCATCAAGTCCAGTATCTGTTTCCAACAGTGGACGATCCAGGTCACAAGTACCTGTCAGGTACCCAAAAAGACACACAGGTTCCATAATGCTTGTATTGTGGCAAGCAGTGGATTACCTGGTCCTCTTTAATAATGGTTTAATGACCTTTCGTTCAGGAACTTTCCAAACCTTTTTTAAACCCAGCTACACTAACAGCTTTTACTACATTCTCCAGTAACGAATTCCAGAGTTTGATTATGTGTTGAGTGAAAAAATATTTACTCTTATTAGTCTTAAACGGGTTACACTGTAGCTTCATTTCATGTCCCCTGGTCTTTCTACTTTTTGATGCCATAAAAAATCCTCTTTTCCAGGTTGAAAAGTCCTAATCTTTTAAGCCTCTCCTCATAGGGATATCCATCCATTCCCTTTACCATTTTAGTAGCTCTTCTCTGTATCTTTTCTAATTCAGCTATATCCTTTTTAAGATATGGCGACCAGAATTGCACATAATATTCAAGATGTGATCACACCATGGAACAATATAGAGGCATTATAATATCCTATGTTTTATTCTCCATTCCCTTCTTTCTGATTCCTAGCATTTTATTTACCTTGTTGGCCACCTCTGCACACTGGGCGAAGGATTTCATCATGTTATCCACAATGATGCCTAAATCTTTTTCATGGGTGATAGTTCCTAATGTGGATTCTTGCATCATGTAACCATAGTTTGGGTTTTTCCGGCCTAGATGCATAACTTTGCACTTGTCCTCATTAAATTTCATCTGACATTTGAATGTCCAGTCTTCCAATTTAGCAAGGTCCTCTTGCAATTTTTCACAATCCTCTTGGGATTAAACAACTTTGAATAATTTTATGTCATCTGCAAATTTGACTGCCTTACTTGTAAATAAGCAGCAGACCCAGCACAGATCCCTGGGGTACTCCACTATTCACCTTTCTCCATTGGGAAAATTGGCTATTCAACCCTACCCTCTGCTTTCTATCCTTTAACCGGTTCCTGATCCACAATAGTACACTGCCTCCTATCCCATGACTTTTTTTTATCTTCACCAAGAGTATCTCATGAGGACCTAATCAAAGGCATGCTGAAAATCCAGATACATTATATCAACTGGCTCACTTTTGTCTACCTGTTTATTCACACCTTCAAAATAATATAACAGATTACTAAGAGAAGACTTTCCTTTACTAAAGCCATGTTGGCATTCTCCCATTAAACCATGACTATCTACATGTTCAGAAATTGTGTTCTTTATAATGGGGTCTACCATTTTTCCCAGTACTGATGTCAGGCTCACTGGCCTGTAGTTTCCCGCATCACCACTGGAACCCTTTTTAAAAATTGGCTTTACATTGGCCATTCGCCAATCATTGGATACTACAGATGATTTTCATGATAGTTCACAGATTACTAATAGTAGGTCTACAATCTCATATTTCAGTTCTTATAACACCCTCGGATGTATACCATCTGGTCCAGGTGATTTGCTACTGTTTAGTCTGCATATTGACAACTAGCCAGACTCTCTGGCACCCATTCAGAGCAAATGAACACCACATTCCTGGTTAAGGTAACCTACTTCCTCCCTAAAGGTGGCATTTGCTATTCACAGGCTACACACAGCTGTGAGCATAATACATAATATTATTGATACAAACTTATACTATGCATAACTACAGAAGGAATTCATAATATTCTAGTAAACTACCAAGAAGGGGGGAGGGGGGTCCATGCTTTTGTCTCTTCAGAAGTGTACTGGGAGAATCATCAACATTTGTACAGGAGGTCCTACAGTATTTTCATCAGTTTTATCCAAGAAGAAAATACCAATCCTATTTGAGATCTCCAGGACAACGTCCAGTGTTATACTCAGTGTCAACAACCGTGAGATTGTAAGCAACAGTCAGCTACTTCATCTTCTTCCCAGAAGTCAAATCCTAATTTTTAACTACCCTCAAATGAGAGACAGACATGGAGAAGCATCACCACAGACCGGTGGGTTCTGACAGTAGTCAGTCAGGGCTACTGAATAAACTTCAATGTTCTTCCTATAGTAAGAGGACCATCCAGTCATACATTACCTCAAAAGAACTTCTGACAATGTTGGTGGAAGAAATGGCTCATTTCTATGCAACATCAGCAATTGATGTTCCACTGTCCCAGAGAGGTCAAGGCTTTTATTCCAGATTCTTCCTTATCCCCCAAAATCAGGGGGTCTCAGACCAATTCTGGACCTCCATGACCTCAACTCATTCATTAACAAGAAGTTTAGTTATGCATCATAAAATGGAATTATATGAGAATATGTTTTGTGTTAAAAATATTCATTTTCTCAATTTCCCTTTGTGTCATTTCCTGTCGCCAGAGATTTTGCTACAAAAGTATTTTAGGGAGGTTTTGGTTTTGGCTTTGGCTTCTGCTGATTCCATTTCCATCTCTAAATTGTATTATATATCTGGGCGGAAAGTTACCGGTGGCTCCCCCAGTGAGTTTGATTCACTTCAGGGTCGTTCTGACCTTGATCTGACCAGCTTGTTGAAAAATTAAAAAGCAGAAAATTCTCAATGGTTAGTGACAGTAGAGCTATTCTTATGACATAAGTCCTTTTTATAGATGAAGACTACAAACTGTGTGAAGAAATGTTGTTCCAATAGTCTTTGGAAACAGATACAACTAGATCATCCATTTTTGAGGGTTTGAGATCTTGGTTTGATGAAAAACAAGTACCTTTTGAAAACTTTGTATCCTGCACAACTGATGGTGCTCCATCCATGGTGGGAAAACATAAGGGATTTATTGCCCACTTAAAAAATATATGTCCTTCGATTCTTACAATTCATTGTGTCATACGCCGCCATCATTTAGTTGCCAAAAGTATTAGTCCAGTTCTTCATGAATCATTGCCAATAATTATTTAAAAAGTTAATAAAATTAAATCTCACACCAAATATGACAGACTTTATGACATTTTGCAGTGATAACAAAGAGCAGCACATTAGACTTATTTTGCACATGGAAGTTTGATGGCTTTCAAAAAGAAATTGCCTAGCAAGATTTGTAAGCCTATTTGATACAATAGTTTCTTGGAAAGTGAACATAAGAACATAAGATATGCCATACTGGGTCAGAACAAGGTCCATCAAGCCCAGTATCCTGTTTCCAACAGTGGCCAATCTAGGTCAGGGAAAGGGTGGTAGTTTTGGCAGAGAAAATAAAGAACCACAAATGTGGTTTGCCTTGGATTTTTCGAAAGCTCAATGAAATTTCACTTCAGCTTTAAGACAAATTAAATATGTTGCTAGACTGTAAACATGTTCTAAAAGCTTTTACTGAAAAAGTAGGTATTTTTCAAACCAGTTTACAGAACAATCATTTCAACAGCATGCCCGAGTTAACAGACATTATTGAACATCTCAGATCAAGCTTTTAAAAATTACAGAATATTTGTCATTGAAAGAAGAACTGAATAGCCGATTTTCAGATTTATTTTCTTTTGAAGTCAAACCATGGATTCTGGATACTTTTGACTGTCATATATAGAATCTTGCACAATCTGTACATTGATCAAGAAGCAACAGTTTGAATGGAACAAGGAGAAACAGAATGGTTTAAAATAAGCAAAGTTGTAAGACAAGGCTGCATACTTTCCCCCTACCTGTTTAATTTATATGCAGAACAAATCATCAGAGAAGCAGGATTGTATGAAGACAACAGAGGTGTGAAGATTGGTGGAAGACTCATCAACAACCTTCGTTATGCTGATGATACCACATTACTGGCTGAAAGTGAAGATGATCTGAAACATTTGCTTCTCACAATCAAAGAACATAGTCTCAAAATGGGCCTCCCACACCCGGGAGAAAGGAGATCAGCAGCAACCATGAGAGAAGCTGATTCTGTGCCCCTCCTCGCCACCGGAGATAGCCAATCAGCTGTGAAAGAACTGCCTCTAACTGCCAGCACAGGAGCGGGCCCTTAGGCATAGGACCATGTGGGACTAAGGACGCGGCTGTTCCATGGATGTGTTTTGTTTGCCGGTTTGCCTATTAAATGTAATGTATTGTATGTACCGTATTTCCCTGTGTTTGTTTTCCCATTTGTCACTGTTTTGATGTAATGATAAAGTAGTGTATGTTTTCCTTGCCTTTGTAACCTCATAATGTATTGTAACCACTTTGATTGAAGGAAAAGGCGGGATATACAACTAGTTAAATAAATAAATAAAATAAATATGCATGCGAGTAGACATAAGACTAAAACTCACAAATATCAAGCCAAACATTGAGAATATAGCAACAAAGCATCAAGCACAAGGGTCACATTGAATAAACAATGTAAGTAAAATGTCATTTTAGTTTCATTAAGAAATCTTTTTGGGGGAGAAGGGGGGAGCGGCATGCAGCAATTGCTTTAAAAAAATAACCAAAAGTGAGCAATAGGGAAAAAAGGTTCAGAAACCCTCGTGTAAACCATGAGAAACTCTGGGCTACATTAAGAAGCATGGGTATACTAGAACACCTGATAGTTCTCTTGCACAACTTTTACATTGATCAAGAAGCAACAGTTCAAACGGAACAAGGAGAAACAGAATGGTTTGAAATCAACAAAGCTATATGACAAGGCTGCATACTCTCCCCCTACTTTTTTAATTTATATGCACTACAAATCATCAGAGAAGCAGGACCGTATGAAGACAGCTGAGGTGTGAAGATTGGTGGAAGACTCATCAACAACCTTTGCTATGCTGTTGATACCACATTACTGGCTGAATGTGAAGGTGATCTGAAAAATTTGCTTCTCAAGATCAAGGAACATACTTTTAAAATGGGCCTGCACCTTAATGTAAAGAAGACAAAGATCCTGACAATTGGTAAAATCCATAATTTCATCATTGATGGAGAATAAATCAAAATGGTTGCCAAGTTTAACCTCCTTAGATAACTATAAAGAAATGACAAGCAGTCAAGAAATCGATGACGCATTGCTCTTGGCAGAATGGCTATGAAGGACCTGGACAAGAGTAGAGATGTCTCTCTCCATACAAAGATTTGACTTGTTCAAGGCATGATATTTTTAATAACATCATATGGATGCAAAAGTTGGACAGTGAAAAAGATTGACAGGAAGAAAATCATTGCCTTTGAATTATGGTGCTGGCGATGAATACTGTGTATACCATGAACTGCCCAAAGAACAAACCAGTCAGTACTAGAGGAGATCAAACTTAAGCTTTCTTTAGAATCTGAGATGACAAGACTTCTACTTTCATAATTTAGACACATCATGTGAAGAGAGAGGTTGCTAGAGAAAGACATCATGCTTGGCAAGGTAGTAGAAGGTCAACTCCTTTCATACTTCCAATAGTCAACCAATCCTTTAATACAAGGATACATGACCATAACACTAAAACAGGCAATCATCAATCCAATATTAAAATCAAAATCTACTGACAAGGATCACCCTAACTCGTACAGCCAATATCTAGCGTACCATTCAAGGCCAAGATTATTGAGAAAGTCGTACAGATTCAACTCCAGGACTTCATAGATATAAACACCCCCCCTAAATGAACAACAGCATGGATTCAGAACTTTCCATAGTGTAGAGACACTTTTATTAACCTTCATAGACAAAGTCAATCTCCAGGAACAAGCAGGAATGAGTCTTCACATATGGGTACGTCGGTACCGACGGAGTCTGCGCGGGAACGCTTCCCAGCATCCAATCAGAACGCTTTTGGAAGCATCCCAACATGCCTGCGTGCTGCCTTCCCGCCTTTCCCAACTGCCTCTCCTCAGTTTTCTTTTTCCGTGGAGCCGGCAGGATGTTCTCCTGTCACCGCAGAAAATTCTTCTTTTATTTTTTGTTTTCTTGTGGTCGCGTCTGCCTTCCCCGACGCCACCGGTACCGCCGGTGTTTCTTTTCTTTTTTCTTGTAATTTTTCCTTTTTAAGGAATAATTTTTTCCTTGTTAGTGCCTGACGGTTTTTTCGGCCTGCTAGGCCTACTCACTTTCCTTCATGGAAGCGCCAGCCACTATCCCTAAGAAATGTTCAAACTGTGGCGGTACAAAATTGATTTTAGACACTCATAATTGGTGTCTACCCTGCTTGGGTCCTGACCACTATCCGCTGGAGTGTCCCTCCTGCAACAGTATAGTCGGAAGAAGTCTTCAGCATCGAGTTGACCTCGATACGCGGTCCCCATTCAACTTCAGGGCACCGACCACCCTTTCTTCTTCGCAGGATCAGGTAACCCAAAAACAGTCTGTTAAGACTAGCCAGTCCTCGAGTGGTAGATCTCATGCACAGCATAGAGATGCCTCTGGCCTTGCCCTCGAGGACACATTGGCTTTAAAACCCCGGTGGGAGTCTTCGGCCTCCAAATCCTTAATGGGGTTTCAGGTTGTTCCTGAGGTTCACCCCTCTCCGAACGTACCTGAGCCATGCTCTATGGTGGCATCCGCTTCGAGCGGTGCCGATACGCTGGCATCGGCAATGGTGTTGGATGAATCATTCCTCACCAAAGATCGCAGTCTGGCACCCTCGGTTCCTTCAGGCCCGTTAGAGACGCTGCAGACTGATCTTCCAGTATCGGTTTCGATTCCGGTACCGGTACTGGTACCGACGTCGGTACCCTCCAGATGTGCATCGATAGACTCGCTTCTTTCGATGCCGAGTCTGGAGTCGATCTCCAGTCTGGATGAATGGGTACCGACTCGCCTTGGTACCGACACTGGATGGTACCGAAGGCACGGTTCCGATGATCCATGTCGGGCACTCTCGGTTTCTTCGGTACCGTTAGAGCTGTCACCGACTGGTCTTCATGTATCGGTATCGGATACGGTACCGGAGTCGGTACCGGTATCGACATTGGCATCGCTGTCGGTACCTTCCATGCTTATTTCAACAGGCTCGCTTCCTTCGGTACCGGGTTTGGAATCGATCCCTAGCATGGTCGATGCGCTACCGACTGCTTGTGGTCCCGACCTCCTCCGGTACCGGCGACCATCCTGTAAGGACAGTCTGATGCTCCACCCCTTA
This sequence comes from Ichthyophis bannanicus, assembly GCA_033557465.1. Taxonomy (NCBI): domain Eukaryota; kingdom Metazoa; phylum Chordata; class Amphibia; order Gymnophiona; family Ichthyophiidae; genus Ichthyophis; species Ichthyophis bannanicus. The sequence goes on from CM066033.1 coordinate 620,263,170, forward strand.
GGGTCTTCTATTCCAATGAATTTGGATAGATCCCTGGGTGTCAATGCTAGTTCTTCAACAGATCTAGCCTGTACTCCTCTTTGTAGAGGACTTCCCTCTGGGGATTTTTCTTTTCAAGCATTCCTGATATGGCAAAGTCACTTGCCATTTCTATACCTGGTCAAGTCTCTGCACCAGGGGATCCACAAACTATACAGATCCCCTGCAATCCAAAGGAGGTCATTATGTTTCCTTTGCATCAGACCTTGCAGGATCTCCTATTTAGAATGTGGGAAACTCCTTTAATGGTATCCCCACCTTCTAGGGCAACTGATCTTCTATACAAGGTGCCCCCTTCTCCAGGTTTTCAAAAGCCTCAACTCCCTCATCATTCTCTGGTTGTAGAATCAGCAATGAGGCGTGTTAAGAGTACTAAGAAGCACTCTTCTTATCCGCCAGGTCGTGAGGCTAAGACTTTAGATGCCTTTGGACGTCAAACTTTCCAGGCATCCATGCTTTCAGCAAGAATCCTTTCATATATTTTCTATATGGGTTTATCTCTTGAGGAGGTCACAAAAGATTTATTACTTTTGACCCCTTTCCTCCAAGAGCCTAGAAGAGCAGATTTTTCTATGCTAGTCAATCATGTTCAAAATATTTCTAAGTTCCTGACTCGTGCTTCCCTAGACTCTTTCGAGTCTGTTAGCAGAACTTCTGCTATAGCCATAGGAGCACGACGTAGAGCCTGTCTCCAAGCTTCAGACTTGGACAAATCTGTACAAGATATACTGGGAAATGCTCCTTGCACTGGAGAAAATCTCTTTAATAAGGAGACTTTACTCCAAGCTGCTCAGTTTACCACTGACACTATTGCTCTCAGAGGCTTGTCTACGCCTTCCTCTATCCCAGTTTGTAGAAAGTCTACTACTAAGCTTTGTTCCCCTAATGGGAGAAGGTTTTATCTATCTTCTACCCATCATACAGATGTTTCTAGGCAGGGGAATCACCCAGCCAGGCTCAGGAAACCACAACCTCAACGGGTTCAGCAAACCCAGCAGCCTCAAGGTTGCTGATAAACTCTTCCCTGAATCCTTTTTTCCTCTTGAGATTTAGATCCTGTAGTTTGCTTCTTACCTCTACAAGTATCTACATCAGTTCCATCCTAAAATTTACATATGTCCCTCTCAAGGACACATCCTAACTATTAGCTCAATGAGCTTCTTGAGATGATTATGCTTTACAGGTACTACAGTTACTCCTCGTCCTCTGAACTACACAGAGGAGTAACAGCTGTCAATAAGGTCACCATCCCTTACCTTTGACTTTTCTCCTGTATCAGCATCTCTCTTACTACTTATTAAGGATTTCCTCCACAATAAGTCTTTTCAACTCTGCCACTCTTTCCAGGACATTTGGTCTGTAAGAGTGATACCACTTTACTGAGGGCTTTTCCCTAAGCCCCTAACAGTTTCTTTCAGAGTTGTCTCCCCCTTGCATTCTTATTTTTTCCTGGCAGCTTCTTAGACAGTAGCGGAGTCTTACTTCTCCTACTTCTGTCTGTATTTCTTTCCCAACCTTGGGACCTTCTGCTGCCCTATCAATAGTTAGAACTGCAGGGGCTCTTACTGCTTAGACCACTAACTTGCTGTCCAAGCAGCCAGGGCTTGTTCTCCAATTTCAATGATTTCTGGCCTTGCCACTAAGTCCCAGATGGTTTAAGAACTTTTTCTCTCCTTAGCCTCCCCAATTCTTGGGCTTGGCATAGTAGTTCATGCTGCCTACGGGCTCTTCAACATCACCTTTTCTTCTATTAACCTGCAACATGCTCTCTGCATCTCTACGGAGCAGCTCTACACTATGGGGCCTTGTTAGAGAGCACATAATGTCAGATGGTTAGGAAGGGTTTTACCTAGTCAGGCTTACTGGATTCTCCTTGCCCTTACCATTTCCATTAAAGGCTTCTTAAATAAAGGTCACAGGCCTTTAATTAAGAGAAGACCTAAAGAATTATCCAATTCCCTGGTTTGCTTCACATCTCCAGGGGACCCCTTCACCAGAGATGGTTTATTTCTTTCAGTATCGACCATCCCTGTCTGTTTTTTTTTTCCTTTCATCCTCAATTCTTCATGGCGTGATCCATGTTGAGCACAGGAATGCACCATACCCCTATTTACCCTCATTGAGGGTAAATATGGTATTTTTATGGCAACTTTTTCTCCAGCTACCTGCTGGAGTTTTGGAAGGATTCAGACTCACTGTCTGCAGATTAAAAACATCCTCTGCATTTTCCAGGTAGGTCTCCATTCCTGGTTTTTCAGGGGCAAGAGTTCTTAGAGGACTCTAGACTTCTCTTGCCAATGAGAGAACTCCCTGCGCTTCCTACCCTTAACCAGGAAGTAGGGATTCTCTCAGTATCTTCTCAAGCAGGTACCTCCCTTCTTGTTGTTAAATAAATCTTCTCCACATACCCTATGTGCGGACATGGGTATGTATACATATATATATATATATATATATATATAAAAATATATATATATATGTATATGTTACATGTATATGGACATCTGTACGTCTATGCCCATATCTATATCTATATACATATGTGATGTATATATCTGTATTTACCTATCTCTATAGATATGTATTACAATATATGATAGTGGGTAGGTATATGTCTATATACTCTTTCTGTCTGTCTGCCTAAATATATATATACTTATACATATATATATATTCCACCACGGACTGACAGATACTCTCTATCCCTTTCCATGCTGTCCCAGCATACTTAGAGTTCTCCATGATCAACCACTTTCTGTGGTAGTTCAGGAGTTTTTGTACCATAACCTTCAGTTTGGCTACACCTGAAGCCCTTCACATACTTTCCTTTTCCATTACGAGGGACTTTTTCTGAATCTTCAGAAAATGGGAGGCTACAATGCCTCCTAACTCCTATCCTTCTTGTTATTGGATATGGAGATCTTGGAAGCTCCCTCTCCTATAAGAACTAGGTCTCTTAAGATCAAAGGAGTTTTCCGTTTTATCCAATAGAGACTTACGCGTTTTCCGCTGAGTCCTACCTCATTGAACTACCCCAGTTCCACTGGGATTGTTTCTCTCTGAGGGTTCTACCTCAGCCTGTTTTTTGCACAGTTGTTTACCTCTTCTTACATTGAGGTACCCCCTGGGGATATTCTGTTGGTTCATATTCACAAATCCTCATGAACCTCCATATACCCCTCTACAATGCCACCAGGTGAGGTCCATATTGATTTATTGCTCTTCAATGTTACCACTAAATATCACCTGCACAGAGCCTATCTAGGCATCCTGTTTGGTCCAGCTGTTCCACAGCACATCTTTTTAGCTTAACTCCTACCCTCCATCCCTGGAATGCCTGGGGGTTCGGTAGATTGGCATGGCTCTAAAACTCGCAACATGCTCGGACTCCTCCAAGCTTCTTAGCTTGGGAGTCCCCGTATGTGAAGACTCATTCCTGCTTGTTCCTGGAGATAGCACAGTTACTTACCTGTAACAGGTGATCTCTGGGAACAGCAGGAATAAGTCTTCACAACCCACCCACCTCCCCTATGAGTTGCATTTTTCTCTATCTCTATCTTTCCCTTTTTTGCTCTCTCTCTCTCTTTGCCTCAGCTTTAAAACTTAACTGAGGAGAGGCAGTTGGGAAAGGCGGGAAGGCAGCACACAGGCGTGTTGGGATGCTTCCAAAAGCGTTCTGATTGGACGCTGGGGAGCGTTCCCGCGCAGACTCCGTTGGTACCGACGTACCCATATGTGAAGACTTATTCCTGCTGTTCCCAGAGATCACCTGTTACAGGTAAGTAACTGTGCTTTTGAGGCCTGAACAATAGCAGGCATAAATTTGTCCTGATATTCCTAGATATTGCTTCAGCCTTTGACAGTATCAGTCAGAAAATACTCATTACAAGACTTCAGCAGATTGGATTATAAAGCACAGTAATACAATGCTTTCAATCTTATTTGACTGACCATACACAACAAATTCAAACTGGACAAACAACCTAGTCAACATTCAAACAACAAGGCATACCTGAAGGTTCCGCCCTCTGTGCTTTACTTTTTAATCTTTACATTCAGCCGATCTGTAACATCTTTGAAAATCACAAAGTATATTATCATATCTATGCGGATGACATAATGATGTATATCCCCATAGATAGATATAATCAACTCTATATATCACCAAATAACATCCTGCTTAGATGAAGTCACAGAATGACTTAAACTACATAATATAAAAATAAACTTCAACAAAACCGAAGTGCTATATGTTACCTGAAACCAAAATTTTATCCCCCCCATCAAAATTCCACTTCCAAGGAGTCGAGTTGGATGTCAAACCAGAAGTAAAATACCTTGGGGTCATTCTAGATCAGTCACTAAACATGCTAACACATATAAAATCTGTCACTAAAGCCACCTTTTTCAAACTTTGTATGCTACAAGACCTCAGACCCATTCCAGAAAGCTATGACTTTCGAACCGTACTTCAGGCATTAATCATGCCACATCCTGCAAGGTCTCCTGAAGAAAACAATCCTTCAACTCCAGTTGGCTCAGAACCTTGCTGCACGTATAATATTTAAAGCACACCATTTTGACCATATCACCCCTCTACTTCATAAGCTCCATTGGTTGCCCATTGCAAGCAGAATAAAGTACAAATATATCATGATAGTCTTTAAATTCAGCAACAATATAGCCCCATCACATCTATCCTCCCTCCTTACTATACCCACCAATGCAAGAGCCAGAAGGAGCTGTTCTCAAACCACCATTGAAATACCCCATCATGTCTGCAACACCAATCACTCCACAAGTAATAGGGCATTCACCTACGTTGCCCCTATACTTTGGAATGCTCTCCCGGATAGACTAAGATCCATAAATGACCTACAACAGTTTTGCAAGGACTTCAAAACATTCCTGTTTATAGAACATTATGGTGACCGTCACAAACACAACCAAGTTAAATATTACCTTTCTCACAGGACTCTTCAACCAGTATCTATCTTCTATATTGTATATAAGTTAATTGTTAACAAGTTTTGAAGATGTTAACTACCATTTTTCTTAATGTTATAATGTAACATTATTGTGTTATGTTCAATGTAAACCGCCCCTGATCTCTGGAAGGGGTGGTATAGAAAATCTAATAAATAAATAAAAAGAGGAAGGCCAGCAATGAGATGGATCAATATAATAACAGCAGCTATGGCTGTCATTCTATCAACAATGAGCCACCTGACTGAAGACCAAACACAGTTTAGGACAACTATCCAGAGGGTTTTCATGAGTCAATACTGACACGACGGCACTTAACAACATAGTTGAGGATCATGGTGTAGTGCTATCCCATCAGTAACCCCATCCCTGACCACCTCCACTCAAAATATGCCTAAAGGCTGCCTCCTACGGCTTATCCCCTTACCCTAGATCCAAAAGTGTCAATAGTGATTCTATGTGCCCTTGTCCCTCCCTCCCAGTATATGATTAAGCATAATTAGGACCATGATTCAGCCCCACTCTTAGTTTGTATCCTATCCCTGACCTCCTCCATTCAAAGTACACCATTTTCCCCTTTGCCCTAGGTCTGAAGAGGGTAATAGCTATTCCAAGTTCCTGCTGCCTTACCGGTACCAAACTTAAAAGATGTTGACTGCTATTACCCTTTCCTTAGCTCTGCTGTTGTGTATAGGCAAAATAAGGTTTGCAGAAGAAAGTGAGGGAAAACTCTGCTCAAGTATGAGATTCTCTTCTCAGAGGTGCCAGGTAAGACTGCTATGGTATAACATGCAACCACTATCTTTGTGGTTAGAGCAGGGGCCTTTGACTAGAGATTGGAGTTTGAATCCCATTGGCACTCCTTGTGGCCTTGGGCAGTCGCTTAAGCCTCCATTGCCTCAGGTACAAACTTAAATTGTAGGCCGTCCAGAGACAGGAAAATGCTTACTGTACCTGACTGTAAGTCATCTTGAACAACTACTAGAAAGCCATGAGCTAAATAATAATAAATAACATAAACTGCTAAAAGTTGAATAACCACAATGAAAATAATTCAATTTCATTCACGTAATATTGCTGTCAATTTGAAAAGCTGAGAAGCAGAGTTTACCATTGTACTGTTTCATTCAAAAGTAGCTGTCTCTGAAGAAAACTGAAGACACTTTTGTCAAATAAAATTTATGATCGCATATGTGTTAAAACAAATGATTTAATCTGATGTTTAAAAATTGAAGGCAATAAAGTTATTCTGTTTTGCATTTCAGAAGCCATCAGGATTTTTATCCATATTAGATGAAGAGAGCCAGTCAATCCGCTCAAGGGAGCAAAACCTTTCTAAACACCTTCAGTCTGTTCTGGAAACCTCAAACACAAATGCTGTGTACTCCTCTACAAAAGATGGGAATGGCAATGTTACACCAAAGGATCTAGGGCCGGCCTTCACAATTCTGCATTATGCAGGCAGGGTAAGTTGGCAGAAATGAGTTGCATATGGTTCATGGACACAGATATTATGAATAAAAAGCTTCCTCACCATCCTTCTAATTGATAAAAATAATAATAACTGACATATTTTTACTACATCTCTGAGTCTGCAATATCTAGCTCTACAATAAAGCTTGACAGCTTTTCTGTGATCTCACTAACAAAAAAAAGTAAAACAACCTAAATAATATCTAATGATGTATTTCAACCATTAAAAACAACCTGGCACAACAGTCTGACTATTCAAATAAATATTTTAATTTATACCGCCTTTTCTCTTGACAAAACTCAAGTCATTCCATTGTATTAATATATTCTTCCATTCTTCTGATTAAAATTGTTATGTAGTAATGCTAATTCTCTTCTGAGTGAGTCTCAACAGGAGGTCAATCCCTAGTTTGCATCTAAAGCTATTTAAAGGGCTCATTTGATTGCTGTTCATTCTGATCCATGCACTTGATCAGCAAATAAAGTTTTCCCCATTTGACACCAAACTTGGGAGGGTTATATTCAGAAGATTTTATCCGGGTGACTCAGCAGCTACCTGAGTAAAACTGAGGGTTGAAAATGAATCACCCCTTCTGCACACATCATTTATGGTCCACACTTTTGCACTTGCTGCAAAATGGATGAGGCCAAGGAGTAAGAAAATATTCACATCACTACCAGCCCCTGAATTTTCAAAGGGAAATTATATTTCATTTCCTCAACATGACTCTTCTCCTTCCATGTCTTTGGTTGTCATGGTTATTGTGGAAAACATCATTGACTTATGAAACCCCCATCTTCCGCTTAGTGTAACACCAGTCTTTTGGCATGCTGGACTAAAAAGAGTCCTTTGATGCTTGGCCAACTCTCTCATCATAAGTGGAAGTCATGGGATAGGAGGCAATGTTATATTAAGGATAAGGACCTGGATAAAAGAGAGAGTAGGGTTAAATGGCTGATTTTCTCATTAGAGGATAGTAGAGTACCCCCGGGATATGTACTAGGACCAGTGTTTTTAAGTATTTATAAATGATCTGGAAATGGGAACAGTGAGCAAGGTCATTAGGTTTGCAGATGACACCAAATTATTCCTAGTTGATAAACTGCATGGAGATTGTGAGAAAACTTCAGGATGACCGTGTAAAACTGGGAAATGTATCAAAATGGCAGATGAAATTTAATGTGGACAATTGCAAAGTGATGCACATAGGAAACTGAAAACAAATTATAGCTCCACAATGCTAGATTCCACATTAGGAGACACCACTCAAGAAAAGGATCTAGGTGCCATTGTGGACAACATGTTGAAATCTTCTGTTAAGTGTGGGTGATGGTAGCCAAAAATGTAAGCAGAATATTAAGACTTATTAGGAAAGGAATAGAGATTAAAACAAAGAATATTGTAATGCCTCTGTATCTCTACATGGTGCAACTGCACTGTGACTTTTCCTTGAAATTCTGGTTACCACATCTCAAGCAAGATAGAGCAGCATTAGAAAAGGTGCAGAGAAGGGAAACCAAAATAATAAAGGGGATGGAATGACTCTCTTATGAGGAAAGGCTAAAGAGATTAGGGCTCTTCAGCTTGGAGAAGAAACGACCTAAGGGAGATATGATAGAGGTCAATAAAACATGAGTGGAGTGGAGCAGGTAAATACAAATAGTACAAAGACTAGGAGCACACCATGAAGTTATAAAATAGTACATTTAAACAAATAAGGGAAAATATTTTTTCTCTCAACAAATAGGTAAGTTTTGGAGCTAGTTGCCAGAAGATCTTGATCTTTATCTTTATTTTCACATTTAATTGACTGCCCAGTCCGAAACATCAGGGTGGTGTACAAAACAAATATTCACTACTAAAAAGAGAGAAAGAGCACCAAAACAAGATAGGACAGAGAAGAGGACAGGGCACCCAGGAAAGATAGAAGATAGGATGAGAGAAGGAATGGGCTATGCAATATGAACCTAGGTAGGAGGGAGGTCAGACATGGGACCTCATCCAAACCATAGCCCCTAACAGATCAAGAAGATCCACAGCAATAAATACGCTAACAATCCCGAGAGAATTAACAAGATGCACCGCGACAGCAACAAATAGGGCCTTCAGACTTTGTGCCCCAAGACTCTGGAACGCCTTACCATCAAACATCAGAGCAATCACTAACCTAACCCAGTTTAGAAAGGCCCTCAAACACTACCTTTTCCTCAAATACTTCCCAGAGAACACTGAATCACATCCCCACTCAAATATTAGTAGCTACACCAACACACCTAATCAGCCAGGAGAACACACTTAGCAAGGTGTCCTTGACCATTGAATCACATGTTACATTTATTCTGTGACTCTAGTGTGTAAATAGTTACCCTTGGTTATGCAAGTTTTGCTGTCCTGTTAATTGTAATCTTACCCTTGGTTACCCAAGTTTTGCTGTCCTGTTAATTGTAGACTCAGACATATGTATCCTATCTGATTTTTCTGTTCCATGTAAACCGCGCTGATGCTGAATAGTGCGGTATATAAGAAATTGTAAATAAATAAATAAATGGGAGGAAGGTCAAAGGCGATGCCGAAGAAGTGAGTCTTCAGCATCACCTTGAACCAGGGGAAGGATTGTTCTGCTCAGAGGGTAGGCGGTAGAGAATTCCAAAGTGCCGGACCGAGAAAGAAAAATGCAGAGTGGCATGTAAGTTCCAGATGTGCACGAGCCGGGGAGGGGAGAGACAGATGGTTATTGTGAAAGGAGTGGAGGGCATGGCAGGGGGATGTGCAGATGTAGTAGATCGGCCAGGTATTGTGGAATACCAGTATGTAATGCGCGATGGACGGTGATGAGAACCTTGTATTGAAATCGGTATTGGAGAGGGAGCCAGTACAGATTGAACAGAAGGGGGTCACCTCAGTACGAGAGGCATGAGTGAAGAACCAGGCAGTAGTATTCTGTAATAGCTGTAGATGGTGAAGCTGGCAATGGGGAAGTACAGCTAGAACAAAATTACAGTAATGAGTCTGGATAGAAGTAGGGTCACTGTGAGGGTAACCAGGGAAGATGCTTGGAGGACAGAACGCACTGCCCTCAGTTGACACAGTATGAAAAAGGTATGACGTATAACAGAGGTGACATGCTGGTGGAAAGAAAGGGAGGAGTCGAGAGTGACACCCAAATACTGAAGAGTCGAGGCCAGGGGGAATGGCAGTGCCAGAGAGAACGGGAGTCAGTGAGGGTGGAAGGGCACCGAAGATAAACTAGATGGCAGTGGACTTGGTGGGGTTCAGATGCAAGTAATTTGAATATAGCCAGGAGGAAATCTGGGTCAAACAGGTGTTCAGGGAGGCGAGGTCAGGCAAGAGAGAGCTGGTACAGAAAAGGAGGATGATGTCATCGGCATAGTAATATGCCAAAAGACTGGACTGCTGTACAAGTAAAGTCAGAGGTGCAAGGAACAGATTGAAAAGTAAGGGCGCTAGTACAGAGCCCTGAGGTACACCGCATGGGAGGGGTGTGGAAGGGGAAAAAGAAGAGCCAACATGTACCAAAAAAGAACGTGAGGACAGAAAATACTGAAACCACTGATGCACCGTACCGTGAATCCCATAGTCATAAAGACAAGATAGAAGAGTAGCGTGATCAACAAGATCGAATGCGGCTGAAAGATCAAGAGATACCGCTATAGAATAGTCACCCTGTTCATGTGCCACATGCAATTTGTTCAAAAAAGAAATAAGAATGGTTTCCATGCTGTGGCCAGCCCAAAAGCCAGATTGCTGGGGGTGAAGAGCTAGTGTAGAGTCAAGATGTGAGGATAGTTGCAAGAAAACTGCTTTTTCCAAGAGTTTAGATAGAAAGGGAAGGTTGAAAACAGGCCACCAATGTGCAGGGAGAGAGAGGGATCCAGGGAAGGCTTTTTCAGGAGGGGACAAACAATAGCATGCTTCCAGAAAGAAGGGAAAGAACCGGAGGAGAGACTGGAGTTGAGGATGGAGAGCAGGAATGGGAGCAGGGCCAGAGATGATTCCGACAGCCAGTGGAAAGGGATGGGATTGGAGGGGCAGGTGGTCTGATGCGATGAGCCAAGGAGCTTGGAAAGTTCAACCATAGTGATAGGATGAAACGAGTTCCAGGTGTGCATGTGGCTATTGCTGACAGGGGAAGGAGGGCTAGTGGTACCATGAGATGGTAGGAGGGGGGGGGGGGGTGGAGAAAGGGGGGCAGGACAGCCCAGGAAGGTCTGATGCAAGGACTGAACCTTATCAGAAAAATGGAAGTGAGAGTGGTAGGATCAGGGGAATTGGGAGGCAGGACGGTGGGCAGGTTGTTGGAACGTGGAGCCGAGAGAGAGCAGACGGTAGAATACAGCTGACGAGATGAGTTTAAAGCTGAGGAAATGCAGTTAGAGTAATAAGCAAGCTTGGCTGACCTAATCATGGTTCGATGGAGATGGAGTAAGGAACAAAATTGGGCAAAGAGGTTGGGGAGGGACGCTTTCTCCAGAGACACTCTGCACGGCAGACATAGGACCATTGCATGTGCAAACCATGGTTAAACCATAGGTGATGGGAAGAGGGACGGGGGCACCAAACAGAGACCTAAGGGGCCAGTCTATCCAAGGCTGCGGATAGCAGAGCATCCCATGTCTGAGCTTGTGAATCCGTAGAAAGAGCGGTGAAATCAGGGGGAAAAAGGGTGTCAGCGGGTGGAACATCCTGAAGTGTGGCGGGGGTAATCCGGCGAATCAGCTGGGCAGGGGGAAGCACAGGTTCCGAGGGGGGACTATGAGGTGCTGGTACAGACAGGGTGAAAAGAAGACAGTAATGGTCTGTCCAAGGAAGAACTAGAGTGGAGATGTCGGCGGGTGGACAAGGGAAACTAGCAAAAGAAAGGATGAGATCTAATGTACAGCCAGCGGAGTGGGTGGCACAGTGCACGTGCTGTCGAAGAGAGAGGTCATCAAAAAGTGTAAGGAGGGCATGGTCCTGAGGGCGAGATGGCAGAGTGCGGTGTGAGTTGAAGTCTCCCAAGACCAGTTGAGGAGGAAAGGAGAGAAAGGCTTCAGCCAGAGTCTGAAGAAAGGCATCCCAAAGTTCTGGGTGAAGGGATGGTAGGACATAGACCAGGAGAAAATGGAGCGTGGGGGAGGAAGTAAGACGATAAAGGGAACATTCCGGGTGGCACATAGGAAAAGACACAGCAGTATAATAGCAAGGGAGGAACGATAAAGAGTGGCTATGCCCCTCCCCCTCCGCTCAACCCGGGGGGTATGGAAAGCCGAAAAACCTGCAGGGAGACATTGTTGGAGGCCTCCTCATCATCCCTAAACCAGGTTTCAGTGAGAAATATGGCGTCCAGGGATTGCTGAACATAGTCGTCTTGCATGACGGAGGTTTTGGACCAGAGGGTCCAACAGTTTAGTAAAGCCAAACTGAGGAGCAAATGGGATGGGGCTGGCAAAGGCTGCGGAGGAGTGGACGTGTAATTGAACAATACACAAGATTGGTAGTAATCCAAGCCAAATGGGCAGGGGACAAACCTGAGGAAGGGGAGGGGCGCCAGCCCCAGTGCACAGGAATGAGAGGCATGGCTGAGAGCAGCAACAGTAGAACCAGATAGAACCAGAGACAGGGCCACAGCAGCGGGTGTGAAGAAGAGGGCTTACCTCTGAAAATTGGAAGCTCGCCCAAGGAGCAGGACCTGCTCCTTCGGCGCACGCCCATGGTGTGGAACGCCACAATGCCCTTCAATTTATAGGAGAGAGTGACCATAAACGCGTTAGCAGTTAGTGAAGATGCATTTAAAAAAGGTTTGGACAAATTCTTGGAGGAAAGGTCCATAAACCATTATTGAGATAGAGGTGGCTTATCCCCAGAGATAATTAGCTTGGAATCTGGCTACCTTTGGGATAACGCAAACCAACACACCCACACAAATCTACAAGTCTACACATCAAAAAATACCTTAGTCTCATAAAGAAACAAATGTTCTATTCACCATCAAATTCTACATTATTTACTCTGGGTGAAACCTCACTGTTATCAAAAAACTGTTTAATATCTCATGGAGGCTGATTGGCAATCCTCAGACAAGCTAACAATTTAAACATTTATAAAGGAAGAAAAAGGCCTTGGTGACTCCAGTAATCTCCCTCTATACTGCAATTACTTGCCAGAAGGGGAACGAATGATATACCTCACCATCAGCGGCCAAAAAACACTCTCATCAAATCCAAATTAGCTAAATAGCCAAATGTCAATGCTTAATGTCAATGTGTAGTTGATTTGGAGACAGCTAAAAATAGAAACTTAAAAAAATAAATTAAATAAATGTATAAAAAAATAGCAATTTGGCTGATTATCTAATTGCGATTTGAGGAGGGAGTTTTTTGGCAGGTAATGGTGAGGTATAACATTTGTTCCCCTTCTGGCGAGTAATTGCAGTATAGATGGAGATTGGTGACATCACTGAGGGCTTTTTCTCCCTTTATATATGTCTAAATTGTTTTATAGCTTGTCTGAGGATTGCTGATCTCCATTAGATATTAAACAGTTTTTTGATAACAGTGAGGTTTCACCCAGAGTAAATAATTTAGAATTTGATGGTAAATAGAACATTAGCTTCCTTCTGTGTCTAGGGTTTTTTTTATGTGTATCTTTGGGATAAACCAGGTACTTATGGCCTGGACTGCGCACTGTTGAAAACAGGATTCTGCACTTGATGAACCTTTTGGTCTGACTAAGTAAATAAATAAATACATTTCCAGCCGGCATGGTCATCAGAACCATGCCGGCTGGAAATGTATTTATTTATTTACTTTGATATATCACGCTCTTTGGAATCAGTGCAGTTTACATATAACGAGAAAAAAATAACAGTTTACAGAGAACAGTTTCCATAGAACAGTTTACATTGAACATAACTTAAACAATAAACAGTTTATATAAAACAGAACAGTTTACATTGAACTGAAACAATGGAATGGTTAATGTTGGGGTAGTAATGACATAGGCCTTGTTTATGGTGGCTGGTTGTAAGCTTGTTGGAACAAGTATGTCTTTAATGCCTTCCTAAAGGATATCAGATCAGGGATGGCTCGGATTGTTGGGGGTAGAGCGTTCCAGCAGGTTGGTGCGTATAAGGAGAAGGCACGATCCTTGGTAGATTGGGTACATGTTCTTATTGCTGAAGGGATGACGAGCAAGTTCACCATGCATGACCTCCTCGTTCTGGTCTCAGGGGTACATTGTATGAGTTCTGTGAGGGAGATTGCTACATGCCTTGAAGAGCCTTGAAGGTGAGTAGGAGGGCCTTGTATATCAGGCGGGTTGTTACAGGGAGCCAGTGAAGCTGAATCAAAAGGGGTGTGATGTGTTCGTATCTGGATGCAGACAGGAGTGTTCGGACGGCTGTGTTCATGGCCAGTTGTAATGGAAATCTAGCCCACAGCAATTATATAAAAATGTGCATTAACCGTCTATATTTATGTGTATCTCTGTGTATGGATGGGGTTGTTGTCTATTACATCAAGCGGTAGATGTACAAGAATGCAGCAGCAATATATTACACAATGAAAATTAACAAGACTTTTGCTTACCTACTTACTGTACCTTTCACAAAGCAGAAGGAAAAGGGTATTTGTGACAAGACACAGGAATGAGCTACAGAATAAGATATTTCATAACAATAACCATTTCCACATTGATGGTTTTACATAAGGGTAAAATATAGCCAAGTGTACATAATAAAGCTGTAAATTTTTCTGAGGGCCTCTGGTAACAGTATGAACCAGAAGAGTGAGGCCCAAGTGGTTTATAAATGTCACCAGAACACAGAGAGAGAATTTACAGCCTAATTTTAGGTGCATTTTGTGAACACATTTCTATTTATGCACATTAAGAAGTCATGCTCTGGCTCTTCGTATCATAAATGATCATTTACTCTGCTCTTATGAAAGTGTTCCTTTTTTAATGACACATCTTGTTATTACTCAACACTAATGTCAGTGATTAATAGCAAGCATGGTTTCATACGGTAAGTGCCATAACCTGCAAACCAGAAAATAAAAATCTCTGTTCTTAGCTTTTGATGTCTTCAGTATATTTTATACTTTTTGAATGTTTTGTTTGATAAAAAATAAAAATGTAATGCAAAATAAATGATAGGATGGTGGCTATCTCATTTTCCAGTAGTCATGACCTCCTAGAATGTATTACAGATGAAATGTCACACCTAATAATGTTGTAGGAGGCATGCAAAAATATCAGGCACAAGGAAAGACAGCACTGGAACCATTAGAGGTCTGATTCACTTAAACTTTTATCTCATTCTGTGTCTATGAAAATAGTTGATATTATAAGAATCATTTATTTTAGCCACAACCCCTGATTTCCTGTAGCAGATTTTTCAAGATTTTGTGGCAAGTCAGTGGCATATTTTCATACATTTGCATTATTGAGGGATAGATTTACTAAAAGGTAATATCTTGTTACCGCGTACTAAAACTTATTGCGTGTTACTAATTGCAGCTCTCATTTTATGCAATGCGATCCTTGCAATGCAGTAACACTTAAGTGCATAACGGGGATTTTAGAAGAGATGTCTAAGCCAGAATGTGTGGAAAAAATGAAGGCATGTTGAGGTGCAGACGTGATTTCACAAATGTGGACATGCTTGAGATGCATGTCTGCAGGGGGTGTCTACATAGACATTCCCAGAACTGTATTTCAGAACTTGGACCTGTAGAATAGCCTTAATGGTTAGAGTAGTGGGTTAGAAGCAGGGTTCAATCCCACTTTTGAGTACTGAGAATGACAAAGCGATTTCTTCTCTGTACCCTCTGGATGTTTTTCAGCTAAAACATACACTTTTCAGATACTTGTTCATGCCTAGAATAGGTCTAACGTTAGACATGATGCCGGACCTCCATGACATTTCTGAGATCAGGCAGGGATCAATGCCCCAGCCATGCCATCAGGTTCTGGGAACACCCTGACCATGCCTTCTCCATGCCTCCTGTTTAGACTTGGACATCCTCACTCTGGGAACATCCCCACAGCTGGCATCTAAAATGGCTCTGGAAACATCTCTGTGCTTTGGCCATTTCTAAGCTCATTTTCAGATGTCCAAAGCACAAACAGGACTTCTAAAATGACCCTCTATAGTTCAAAGTGGAGGAGTAGCCTAGTGATTAGAGCAACAGCCTAGCACCCAAGAGATCTTGGTTTGATTCCCACTAGTATTCCTTGTGACAATGGACAAGTTACTTTATCCTCCATTGCCTAGGAAGAAAAGGCCTGGAAATCTACTTCCGGTCATACCTTGCCAAGAAAACCCAGGGGCTGCTGGGTCATGAGAAGTCCGCATTAACTTGACTGCACAAAAAAAAAAAAAAATATATATATATATATATATATATATACAATATAGTTCTACATTATGTATTTTGTTTACACGTTTCTAAAAATGTCAAATTTTGGCTTATTTTATGTGATCAATTTATTTATTTGGCCTTTCTTTGGGGGATTAGTTCTGAGAAGGAAGGAGATGGATAGAGGAAAGAGAGAGAGAAGAAAAGGAGGGGAAGAGAGGGGAGAGGGAATATGAACGGCTGAGGATCCTAGATTGAGAAAGGAAGGAATGTTCCCTTCATGCTCCACAACTCCTATGCTCTCAAACCCAACAGCCCTTCTGATCCCTTCAATCTCTCTCTGCCTGTCACTTCCAATACTCACTCATATCTAGGGATGTGCATTTATTTCACTTTAAAATGAAAGGAAAATCAATGAAATTTTGTCACTTTCCTTCTGTTCCAACTAGTGTGCACTACTGAGAAATAGTGAACGCTATTGCTCGATATTATGCGTATTTGGTGAATAGTGTGCCCTACTGAGCAACAGTGCGCACAATTGCGCAATAGTGTATGCATATGTGAATTCACACACAGTTGCTTGATAGTGCATACTTTTGGGAGACAGCACTACTCACCAGTAGTGTGCACTAATCAACAATAGAGCAGGCTCTTAACATTTCCCTGAAAATAAAAGAAAAGAAAAATCCCACATAAGACACAGGAAACTAAACAAAAACAAAAGTTTGACCTCTATACCTCTACTAATTTTCACAATAGCTGTGATCCCCACTCACATCCCACCGCACCAGCTCTGATGCCCTTTCTTCACGATCCCCACCACAGATTCTCCTAATCGCTCTGCCTCATCCTCCTAATGCATGCAAATTTATCTCATGCATATTCATTATGGATATATTGAAAACCAGACTGATAAGTAGGGGTGCACAATCATTTAACATGCATTTGGTTCATTCAGATGTCAATTAATTTCTGTGCACACAAATCGCTTGTGTGCATGTATAGCTATGAATTAACATGCATACATTTGATTTGAATGCTTATCAAAGTTTTAGCATGCATGCAATTTCAGGCTTTAACAGAAATATGTGAAAAAAATCATGAAAATTCAGAAAAGAACCACTTTTTTTTTTTGGACATGCACATCCCCCTTCAAGGCAGCATTGGGAAACACTGATCTGGAAAAAGGAATGATCAAGGTGGTGGTCAAATCTGAGAAGTATTTTGGGGGATGAGGAGCCCTGGGCATCTAAATGGTAGATGAAATTTAGGAGGTCATTTTTAACATCATTAACATTCATATGTGGCAGTTTATATGCATTAATGACACCGTATAAAATACCAACTGGCATAAAAGTACTCACTTCAACATGAAGACACAGACTTTTCTGGTAGACATAGGCGGTGTTAGCAAGTATACACTTTGATTTTAAAATAATTTCATTTACTTTCATACTTGTGAGCTTTGCACATTTTGATTTATAGAGCAGGTATTAATGTCCATGCCTTAACTGAAGGCGTAATTTATGTCAGTTATGCAAATATTTTTGAAACACAAGTAGGCTTAAAATAGGAGTGTTTTGATTTGTTTTAATCTAGGCACCCAGCAATAAAATGATCCTCTTATAGGATAATTTTATAAGGAGGCGCATTGTTTTAGTTCAATAGCAAGTGCAAATGCTGGTACTTTAGTCATTTAGACACACAACTGGCCTCATATATGCAGCAATGCCTCTTATTAAGTACTGACCAAAGGGAAATTAAGCATTGTGTTATAAGGAATGTTATAAACAATGTGCTTACTTACCCACACCACTCACATTCTGCCCATACTCCACCCCTGTTCATGTCCACAGTGAAAGTACATGTGATGCAAACAAGGCATGTACTTCCATGCTAGTCAGTGTTTTATAGGAGATTATTTACTTACATAAGTCTCCACATATGCCAGTAAATGACTCAAATACCACCATTTATACGTATGAAGGTACTTTTTATAAAGGTCATCTAGGTTCAAGTTGGGAAGTCTAGGCCAAAATATCCCAAATACCGTAAGCATAGCAGCAGTGAAAGCGGACATATGTAAATGCCTTTTAAATTCATTCTGTCTCTGCCCCAAAGATAGATGTCTCTGCAACCATTTAAAATGGTGGGTCCATGCATATACAAGATGTGACAAAAAAGAAACGAGACTGTCCCATAAATGTTTTATTACAAGAGAAATTATGCATTGTTCCCTTCAAAGCAGGGGAAGCCCAAGGGGGGTGCGGGGCCATGTGCGGAGACTCGGTGAGGGGGCCTCATTTCCATAAGGGGCCTCATTTGCATAAATATTTGCATAATGTTACCATACACTAACTTTTAGTAAACATGCCTCTTAATGAGTCTATGGATAAAGAAAGACTAAAAGATTTCTACATTACTATAATCCAGTGCCAACCGCCAGGCACATTAGGAACTACTACAAACACTGCCCATTTAGAACCCATTACTATAAAATTACACCCATGGAAATCAACCCCATTAATCCTAAATATATTCTTGACTTCCCACACCAATCTCTCTATAGGAACTGACCAAATACCCTAAACATACCCCTAAGGGGATCGAAATTCCGTAAGTTAATATTTTTTGTTGGATCGCTCACCATGAGAAGAAACAATTCCTCTCTCGAGGAAAAATTACTTAGCTGGACCAGTGCCAAAGAGGAGTTCCAATCCCACGTTACCAGAGTGACTGTCCTCATGCCTTAGACACACTCAATCACTCGAGAGTAGCTCTTCAGCCCAGTCCGCTTCACTTCATTAGTCCAAACGAGATCGATAACCCCTCTTTAGCCAGTAACCACGAGGCATTGGTCCAGCTAAGTAATTTTTCTCTGTATATTTATTTATCACAAGGAATTGAAGTTTAGGTACTTAGATTGGACAATGGTATGGACAGCAACATGTGTTGTGTTGTCCGGTTGAAGGCCGGTTCACGGTCAATTTAAAATTGAGAAAAACGGAGGGCTCACCTCGAGAGAGGAATTGTTTCTTCTCATGGTGAGCGATCCAACAAAAAATATTAACTTACGGAATTTCGATCCCCTTAGGGGTATGTTTAGGGTATTTGGTCAGTTCCTATAGAGAGATTGGTGTGGGAAGTCAAGAGTATATTTAGCATTTAGAACCCATAGCAAACCCACCGTATCGTAACAGCACTACCAGGACTCACAAAGCACCAGACCCTACCTATCAAAAGTCAACACTGCAAATATTAAACCAATACATTTCAGAGAATAACAATACATGACCTATTGGGGAAAGAGAACAAGGGCAATGTCAAATAGCAATTACATAAACAGAATACCTCAGCTCAGTTACACATGCAGAAGATAGACCATTACCAAACAAGGAATCACAATTTAGAAACAGGAAGACAATAATTAAACTGGGAACCCCAAAAGCCAAACTTGGAATGTACAACAACACTGTAGAAATAAAACTATAAATTAATTTCCTCTTCTACTAAACAAAGCACAGACGTTAATGATGCACATTTTCCAGAGCTGACATATTCCAGCTAATAAATTCAAAATAAAGAGATATCTTTCTACCTTTTGTGCATTTTTTTCAGTTGCAATTGCTCCAGACACTTTCTTCTGGTTTCTTTGTGTCTTCTGCTAACTCTCCATCATCTGCTGTCCATTTGTCCTTTCTTCTCTCTTCTAGTTTTTTTTTCCATTCTCTCTCTACATCTGCTTTAACATACTAATCTTTCTCCTTTTGCTCTTTCCTCATTCCTATTTCATCCACTGAAATTTTACCCCTCCATCCTCAATCCCCACATACTCTTCCAATACCCGGCCAACTGTAGATTTTTCTTCCCTCCCACACAAAATATTTTTCCCCTCTCCATTTCACTCTCCCAGCCCCATCCCATTCTAATCCTCCTCCAAAATCAGCTTCCTTCTAGTTCCAGCCCCATCAAGCATCCGCTCCCTTCTAGTCCCCGCATCAGCCCATTTCCAGTCCTAGCTCCCCTGTCCATTTCCAGTCCTATCCGAGTCCCTCCATCAGCTCATTTCCAATCCCAACCCCCCCATCAGCCCATTTCTAGTCCTTTTCTAACCCCATCATCAGCCCATGTGAAATCCTAGCTCCCCTCCACTCAGCCCATTTCAATCCAAGTCCCCTATGAGCCTACATCCAATTCTAGCCCCTCCATGAGTCCATTTCAATCCAAGCCCCCATCACAGCCCATTTCCAATCTTAGCTCCCCCCAATAGCCCATTTTCAGTCCTATCCTAGCCCCTCTATCAGCCCATTTCCTGTCCTAGCCCCCCCATAGCCCATTACCAGTCCAACCCCCCCATCAGCCCACAGCACATTACCAGTCCTAACCCCCCAACATCAGCCAACAGCACATTACCAGACCTAACCCCATAAGCCCACCTCAAGTCCTAAACCCCCCTCCAGCCCATTACCAGTCCTAACTCCCCTCCCTCCCATCAGCCCAGGGAAAATTAAAACTTAAAAAAAAAAAGCTGGCTGCTGCTGCCGCCTTGGCCGCAGCAGAATTGAGTGTCCCACAGGGCCCCCTCTGCCCGGCAGAGCACTCCCTCCCTCCCTGCCTGCTTGCTTGCTTGCCTCAGTCCCTCTCTGCTTCGGCTTAGAGCCGCGAAGGGAGAGCTTCTCCCTCATGGCTCTGTTAAGCCCCCTGGGGTTATGGGAAATTTCCCATCTGCCCCGGTGGGCTTAACAGAGTCACGAGGGAGAAGCTCTCCCTTCGCGGCTCTGAAAGCCAAAGCGGAGAGGGACTGAGGCAAGTAAGTAGGCAGGCAGGGAGGGAGGGAGTGCTCTGCCGGGCAGGGGGGACTCCGCGGGACACTCGATTCTGCTGCTGCCAACGCGGCGGCAGCAGCCAGTTTTTTTTTTGTTTATTTACTTTTAAAGTGGAATGTTCTTTGCGCGGGGCCCCCTGAAACGCGGGGCCCTGTGCAAAAAACATTCTCACTCAATGGACAGGCCGGCCCTGCTTCAAAGTAATCCCCCCCAGAGTTAAGGCACTTCTGCATTCGCTTCTGCCACTTACGGAAGCACTCGGTAAAGTCCTCCACTTTGAGAACCCTCAGCTCCCTCGTCACAGTGGCCTTGATCTCTTCTACAGAGGCGAAATGAGTTCCTTTGAGCACAGTCTTCAGCCTGGGGAAGAGCCAGAAGTCGTACAGTGCGAGATCTTGGGAATAAGGAGGTTGGTCGAGAGCTGTGATCTGTTTGTTGGCCAAGAACTGCCTCACACTGAGCACGGTATGTGTGGGCGTGTTCTCATGGTGGAGCAGCCACGACTTGTCTCTCCACAGAGCCTGCTTGCTATATTGAACCCAGTCATGGAGGCGATTGAGGACCTGCTGGTAGACGTGCTGGTTGACTGTCTGACCCTCAGGCACAAACCCATGATGGACCACTCCCTTCTGGTCAAAGAGTGCGATCTGCATGACCTTGATCCTTGGTTTGGACATGCATGCCTTCTTGGGTCTGGGTGACAGTCGAGTCTTCCACTGCAGGCTCTGTCTCTTGCTTTCAGGGTCATTCTGGAAGACCCAAGTCTCGTTTCCTGTGATGACTTGGCCAACGAACTCTGGATTTTCTCCGATCTTCTTTAGCAAGTCACGTCAAACATTGACCCGGTGCTCCTTCTGGTCATCCGATAAAAGTTTGGGCACCATCTTGGAGCACACCTTCCGCATCCCCACCTCCTGCACCAAGATGGTCTGCACTGACTCCCTGTTCAGGCTGAGCTCCTCGGGTATCATCCGCACTGTCAATCTGCAATCACTCTGCACCAGCTGGTTCGCTGTCAGTGTTCTCAGCCGTCTTTGTCGTGGAAGGCCGTCCTGACTTGGGGTCATCCTCCACCTCCTCGCGGCCAGTCTTGAAGTGTTTGCGCCACTTGAAGACTCGCGGCCTTGACATTGCATCTTCTCCATAAGCCTTTTGGAGAAGTTGGAAATGCTCAGTTGGGCCCTTCTCCAACTTAACCAGAAATTTTAAGTTGATTCTTTGCTCCATATTTCTGCCACCTCCAGTTGCGTGACAAAGCGATGGAGCAGTGAGCTACAAAAAAAACCTGAAAACGAAAAACAGAGTGAGAGAGATGAAAAATATTATAGCAGAATAGTGGTGAGATGTTGCACAACACAGTGACATAAGCGGTTAGCCAATTGGCATTGAGTCATGGGCGTGGCTGCCACAGTCTTGTTTCTTTTTTGTCGTATATCGGCTAAGCACATGTTTCCAGCTGATTTTAGAAACTTGCATATGCTTAAAATGCACGGTGGCAGATATGGGTGCATCAGATGGGGGCATCTATCCAATGCTATGTACATTTCATGGCCTGCCATCTTAGACGTGCAGATGTGCAGCAGAAAGTTGGCAAAATTAAAGATGTGTTTATTTACATGGATGTTCCTTTGATCTGGTAAAAATTGGTGGGGAAATGAGAGCACTTTTATTTGTTTTTCATATAATTGTTCATGAAACAAGCACTTTTCTGGTGCCTATTCATGCCCGGGAGCCAGGGCTGGCCTGTCCACCAAGTGAGCTAGGCAACCGCCAAGGGCAGCTGGCCTGGGTGGGCTGTGGCAGCGGCATGGATAGAAGGTGGCTGCTGTGAGGCGGTCAGTGGCAGTATTTCCAAAAGTGGCATCAAACGTCCGCTGCTTTTGGAAATGCTGTTGATGCCTGTCTCCCCCTCCCAAGATGGAATCGGAGGCAGCTGGGGGTGGGGGGGGGGGAACGCGGCAGATGGAAGGGAGGTGTGCTGTCAGTTGTGGGGTGGCATCAGCGGGGGAGGAGAGGGGAAGCGGCAAGGCTGAGATTTCTGCCTAGAGTGGCAGAAACCTTTGGGCTGGCCCTGACTGGAGCAGATATATACATGGATGTGTCAGCAGCCGGGTCCAGACATGTGTGAGCCTTTCTGAAATTGCACAGACATGTGCATCTTCTTAAGATGGCCTAGGCCACACTTCCACCTCATTCTGTATTCAATATAAAAGTCTCACCTATCCATAAAAGCAATATTAAAGCTGCTGAAATGCAGGGACATGGGGAAAAGAAGAAGCGTTATGGATTGTGTTGGAAAGAGGAGATGGCACAGTCATCCATACTGGTGTGGTCTACAGGCCTCCAACTCAAACTGAAGAAATGAATAATGAATTGATTGTTGATATTGCAAAGGTAGCCATGAAGGGGGAAGTGATCATATTGGGTGACTTTAATCTACACAATGTGGATTGGAGTGTTCCTTCTGCAAATCTGCAAAGAAGTAAAAAAAACTTTGTGGATACCTTCCTAGATGCATTACTTAAACAAATGGTGATGGAACTGACCAGGGAGAGCTCAGTGCTGGATTTAGTGCTCACCAATGGAGATAGCATGTCGAATATTCAGGTGGGTGCCCATGTGAGCAGCAGCGATCATCACACGGTGTGGTTTGAGATAAAAGCCAAGGTGGAATCCAGTCACAGCAAGCTCAAAGTCCTAGGCTTCAAAATCACTGACTTCAGTAAAATGGCCAAGAACCTGAAAGAGGAGTTGGCAGGGTGGGAGGGGATAAGGGAAGTGGAATTGCAATGGGCTAAACTAAAGGAGGCAATAAAAGGTGAACAGATACATATGTAAGGAAAGTAAATAAAAACAAGAGGAAAAGGAAACCTATTTGGTTCTCCAAGGAAATGGCTGTACAAATAAAGGCAAAAAACACAGCTTTCACGAAATTCAGAAGCTCACAAACAGAAGAACGCAGAAAAGAATACAAGATCAAACTAAAAGAGATGAAAAGAGAAATAAGTTTAGCAAAATCAAAGGCAGAAGAAAAGATGGCTAAAGATGTGAAGTGTGGAGACAAATCTTTTTTCAGGTATATTCAGGAGAGGAGGAAAATCAGAGATAGAATTGCAGGACTCAGAAGTGCTGGGAACGGATTCATGGAAAGTGACATTGAAAAAGCAAAAAAGCTAAACCAATACTTCTGCTCTGTTTTTACTAGAGAAAATCCTGGAGAAGGGCCATCTGAGATTGACAAACATACAAATGTGAATGGAGTAGATACCATACCATTCACAGGTGATGATGTGTTAGAACAGCCTGCAAAACTGAAAGTGGACAAGGCTGTGGGACCAGATGGGATACATCCCAGGATATTGAAAGAGTTCAGTGAGATTCTTACAGGGTCATTAAAGGATACATTTAATAGATCTTTGAAGACAGGAAAAGTTCCAAAGGATTGGAGAAGGGCTGATGTGGTACCTCTTCACAAAAGTGGCAGTTGGGAAGAAGTGACAAACTACAGGCCAGTAAGCCTTACCTCGGTGGTGGGAAAAGTAATGGAGGTGCTCCTGAAAGAGCGAATAGTGGACATCCTTGAAAACAAAAAGTTGATTTTACCAAAGGATGATCTTGCCAAAAAATCTGATTGAGTTTTGTGATTGGGTAACCAGAAAACTAGATCAAGGGCTTGCGATGGATGTGATCTACCTAGATTTCAGCAAAGCCTTTGATACTGTTCCTCATTGGAGGCTTATCAATAAACTCAACAGCTTGTGGATGGGTCCCAAGGTGGTAAACTGGATCAGAAATTGGTTGACTGACAGATAACAGAAGATGATGGTAAACAGAACTCATTTGGATGAAAGGAAGGCAATTAGATTAGCGGTGCACTCCAAGGGTTCAGTCCTGGGACCGGTACTATTCAATATATTTGTGAGTGATATTGCTGAAGGACTGAATGGAAAAGTCTGTCTTTTTGCAGATGACATGAAAATTTGCAACAGAGTGGACTCACCTGAGGGAGTGGCTAACATGAGGAAAGATCTACAAAAGCAGGAAGAATGGCGAAATGCTTGGCAGTTAAGATTTAATGTGAAGAAGTGCAGTGTCATGCAATTGGAAAGCAGAAATCCAAGGGAATTGTATGCGATAGGGGGTGAGAGGTTGGTGTGCACGGACCAGGAGAAGGACCTCGGAGTGAATGTTTCTGAGGATCTCAAGGTGGCGAAACAGTGTGACAAGGCGGTGCAAAAGCCAGGAGGATGCTGGGTTGCATACAGAGAGGAATTACCAGCAGAAAGGAAGAAGTACTAATGCCACTGTACAAGTTGCTGGTGAGGCCTCACTTGGCATATTGTGTTCAGTACTGGAGACCATATCTCACAAAAGATATAAAAAAGCTGGAAGCAGTTCAGAGGAAGGTACCCAAAATGATTTGGAGCCTGTGCCAGAAGACTTATGAGAAAAGACTTGACCTAAATATGTACACTTTGGAAGAGAGGAGGGACAAGGGAGATATAATTCGGATCTTTAAATACTTAGAGTATTAATAAACAAACAAACCTCTTCCAAAGACAGGGAAGCTGTAAAACTAGAGGGTATAATATGAAGCTGCAAGGGGGAAATTGAAAGGCAATGTCAGGAAATACTTTTTCACTGAAAGGGTGGTGGATGCTTGGAATGCCCTCTTGATGGAAGTGGTGGGGAAAATACAGTGACAGAATTCAAAGTGGCATGGGACAGACACAATGGATCCATTTATAGCAACAGGATAAAATCAAAATAAACATAACTATCTCTTACATCTGAACAAATAGGGGTGACCTACATGGAGCAGTGGGTACACCCCTAAACAAAGGCCTGTGGGAGGAGTGACTTGCACGGAGCGGCAGGTATACCTACTTTTGCCACTTTGCTGGGAAGACTAGATGGACCATACTGGTCTTTTTTTTGCAGTCATATACTATGTTACTATGATGCAAAGCCTTGTAAATCAAGGCAACAGATAGCTCCCAACTATTTATCTTCGTTAATCATTCCATATTGGCCAACTTGCTCTCTGCAGTCATTACATGGCATCAGACTGTGTCTACCCTCTCCAGATCATGCCCAATATGAATTTATGTCATTCTGCCTTTTTTTTCCTCGCCCCTTTTATGGAATGGGCTCCCCTTGGAACTTTCCCTTAATCATCATTCAAATGTTTTAAGGCAATAGTAAAAACATATTTATTTAAACAAATGTTTGAACTTTTTGACTAAATCTACTTAGCATACAAGGAGATATAGCTGTAATGTCCCAGCCTGGAAAATTTTACCTGTATGATTATTTCTACTAAGGGTTTGCTTGACCCGCCAGAACTGTGTGTTTCTTTGCTTGTATGATTGCACTTCTGCCTTTTTCCTCTGTCCTGTCTATTGATTGGAGTTGTTTTCCCTTTTCTTTTTTATTGAAATTTGTAAACTGGTTTGTATACCCTGAAAAGGTAGTATAGTATATTGAATAAACCATAAAACAGCTCTTGGGGCATCTTTGCGATTGGCTCATCTGAATATACACATCACAAATATAGCTTTTAAGTTGCCCCCATAGTTTGCAGGTAAATCTAGACAGCTCCTTATAAAATTAACCCAATGATGTACAATTCTCTTAAATCAACATAGGCACAGGAGAGGAGTAGCTCTGTTAGCATTTCAGAGCCCTTACCCCTGTCCATTGGCAAGCCATGAAGCTATGTTGGGTAGTGTACCCAGATAAGAAAGCTGCAAGTCTTTTCATTGGATTCATGGATTGATTGATTGATTGATTGATTTAAAGGTTTTTCTATATAGCTTTATCCTACGGTCAAAGCGATTTACATTGTAACAGGACATTATACATTGAACAGGGAGATTAACTTGGAAGTAACATCAACTTAATTTTGTAGGTCTTGGTTATCATTTATGACTGGAGTTGGTCGAGGGGGGGAGTAGGCGTGGGGAGGGGAGGGTATTGGTTTTACATCTCATATAATTGCCTTTGAACACTTCCTGCACCTCCAAACTCTCACTCGGCGACATGTCTAGCGAGGATCATTTAGGATAAATTACATAAAGAGCTTCAGGTGGGTAAGATGTTGGGCCTATATATGTAGAGATCTTTTCACAAAATGATCATTCCCTCACTTGCGGTAATCCCTAAAAAGGAACAGGCTGACCCACAGTCGTTCATACTCAGAGAGATAATCAGTTAATGACTATAGGCCTGATTCTGTCCCAAACATACAAGCCCTTTATAAGAAGTTCAATGACAGTACAGTACTACATTATTGCAATCAGACTCAAACGTCTGCAAGAATGTATATACAAACTCTTAATTCAGGAGGAACATCTGATAACTATTCTTCCCACCATAGAAAAATGAGGGAGCCAAACAAGTTTAACAAAATGAAACCTCTCTGATCTCTATTCAAAAAGAATCCCCAGAGGACCCCCCCTCCTCCCACACACACCTTATACAGAGCTAATTTGTCTAGTCTTAAGCAGATAAAATCATCTCTGCTTATTGTAGGTTGCATCTTGTGTTTCTCATGAACCACTTCATGCTCTTTTGTTAACAGCACTGAACCACCGGGTCTTGGGCAGTAGGGGGTGATTAATGGGACCTATACCTGAATGCATGGTGGTGGATTACCTCATGGATGCAAAAAGACAGAGAGTATCCCTGGGTTATGCCCACACCCACTTGGTCGGGCTGTCCTTCATGCTGGCTTACTGGTCACCTGACCTGGCATTAGGTTTTGTAGCCAAGCGGGTACTGGTGGGTTGTGTTCGTGAAGCCACTATGATGGTGGATACATGAAGGCCTATAATGCATCAGTTAGCCACCTTGTAGCAGATACTTTCTAGGATGGCATCCTATGAGTTTGACATAATGCTCTTTAGGGTCACCTCCTCAATCACCTTCTTTGCTGCCTTTGGAGTAGGTGAACCAGCAACCTCAAGAACACCAGAGAAATAAAACATACACATTTCCTCCTGTACTGAATACAATAGAAAGAAATCTGCAATCCACATTTCCTAAAGCAAACATATTCCTTAAATTCAAAATAAAATATGTTGGGGTTTTTTTTACCTTTGCTTGGGCATTTTATTTTTCCAGTCATGTTGGCCCGGGTCTCTCTTTTTTGTTTTACTGTATCTCCTGGTCTCTTTCCAGTGTATGCTGTCCTTTTTTCATTTCTCCTCTCACCTCCTCTGTTTCCATTCCCTCCCTACATCTCTCTCTGACATATTGGTCTTTCCCTTTTAGCCCTTTCCACTTTCTTTATCCTCTGCTTCTTTCATCACTCAAACTTCATGCTTTTTCTCACCCTCTAGTTCTCACTCTCCTTTTTAGGCATGTTTTGTATGAGGCAAAATAGTCTTTTGTTGAGGGTCAATACATCTATCTGTCTGCCCATACATATAGCTTTGTTTGCACATTTACAATGTCTAGAAAAATAGAAAGTAGCAGGGCCACACAGACATACACATACCACCCCTGCACCACACCTGTACCATACACACACAGACATCACCCCCGTGCCATACATACACACACTCGGACACCCCACACCTGAACCATACGCACACCCAAACATGCCAATACTGCACCACACCCCAGACACCCCACTTTTACTCACAACACATACCTAGCCACCTCAGCTTGCACTTAAACATATATGCATACACACATACTGTATATGCAACTGCTTCACCACTGCATCACAGAAACATACACCCAGACACCCTATTGCTGTATCGCACACATACAGCCCCAGACACCCCAGACTTGCACCATACACACACACATATACTCTCGGACACTCATCCCTGCACCACACCAGCCCACACACAGAGACACTCCAACCCCACACCACCTACACCCACACACTATCTCAAAATACATACAAATATATAGACGACACTAGTCCTAAATATGCCCCTACTATCCTAGGAAGACACAGTTTATCATCTCTCATCACTCCCCCCTCCCTCTCCCCTCACATTATGAACATGGAAAAACATAAAATGCACTGTTTTGTCGTCATATAAATTCATCAATCCTCTTGTAAGTCTTATGTGCTCCATCTACTCACTTACATATGGCAACCATGTACTCCATAGTCAAAATTCCTTTTGGCAGTGCTTACCGCATGCACTTTTCAACTTGTTAATTTTCACCTTTCTCTCGCCTTTCCATCATTTTCTCTCATCCTGCCCAGTCCATCTCCCCTAGCTCTGTATTTCCCATTTTACTCCATCCCCAGTCTCTTATTCTCTTTGGAATCAATATTCATAGCCAGCCAACAGCAAGCCGACTAGCTAAAGTTGCTGACTGTGATATTGAGCAGTACTATTCAGATAGTGTCGCTGAATATCCCCACAGATTGGCCTGGCGCTATACAGTTACTGCCATGGCAAAGCATTGACGGTGTTGGTGCTAACCAGATGTGCCTACATCTATCCGGTTAACAGATTTTCAATTGGCTCCTATCTGGCCAGCTTAGGCCACATGAAAAACTGGCCTAAGTTGCAATCCAGAAAAGTTATGGGTGAAAATTGCCTAACTGGAGAAATGTCATACCCGATATTCAGCGGCAGCTCCTATATGGATACGATATTTAAACACCATGGCTGGCTACCATGGTGTTTGAATATTGGCTGTTTGGAAAATCAGCCCCTTCTATCTTTCACCCAATCCTCTTTACCACATTTCTACCCTCTGTATACACTATCTTCTTCTCCCTCATCTCTTTGAAAAAAAACAAAACACCACAAGACTTCTACCACCTGCTTATACTAAACCCAGCATATCCTCTCTCTCCTCCCCTCAGCCTTGTAGGTCAGCATCTCTACCCTCTCTCCCTTCCCCACCCCTTGTAGGCCAGTATCTACCCTCTCTCCCTCCAATCCTTGTAAGCTAGCATTTGTCTTATCTCGCCCCCTCCACTCTTGTAGGCCAATGTCTCCCCTCTCTCTTCCCCACTTTTGTAGGCTAGCATCTCCCCCCTCTATCTTCCCCATATAATTTAGCCCAACATCTCCAACTCCTCTCTCACTTCCCCTTCCAACTCTGCAATCCAGCATCTCCCCTCTTTTTCCCCTCTTAGTCTAGCATTCCCATCCCTTCCACCTGTTCAGCAGCTCATCTCCTCTCTCTTACCCTACCCTCTAAAAATGAATCATCTCCCCTCTCCTTATCCTGTCAATACTATAGCCTTTCCCATCTCCCCTGCCCCCAACAGTATACATCCTTCCTCTCCCCTACTCCTGAAACACTTAATTATCTCCCTTTTCTCAATCCCATCCCAACAGTGCATCTTCCCTCTCCCCTACTTCCAAGATTTCAGTATCTCCCATATCCCCTAACTCCCCCCATTAGTAAAGAATCTCCCCTCTCCCTTTTTTCCCCTACTCCTCCATCCAAACAGTGCATCTTAACCCCCCCCTCCCCACTCCATCAGGGCAGGATTTGTCCCCTCTCCCTCCACCCCAATGGGGCAGCTTCTCCTCACTCCCCTTTCCCATCTCAACAGGGCAGCATTGCTCCTCTTTCATCCATCTCGATAGTGCTTTATCACTCCTCTCCCCTTCCCCCATTCCAACAGTGCAGCATCACTCGTCTTCACTTCTCTCCAACAGTGCGGCATTGCTCCTCTCCCTTTTACCACCCCAATAGTAGGGAATCTTTCATCTCATATGTGTTACAGGAGATGCAGTCATGCAAGCCATGCCATTCTTCTTAAATTTGTTCTAAGCTGTACTCCTTTCTTGGTTGGCAGCAGCATAGGGTACTTATTATGATTTTCAGTTCCTGCATGCTTCATATACCAGAAACAAAATCATTAAGTGTCGCTTGCTTCTCTGACCCATGGAAGGAGCACAGCTTAGAATAAATTAAGGAAGAAAGCTACAGCTTGTGTGGTTGCATCTCCTGTCACATAGCTTTATTGCAACACTTTGCTTTCTGTCACTACTCTTTGTATTAGCCCGGCAACACATCTCCTGGGGCCTCATAACATCCCTATCTAAAGCCACTGCATTAGGTTAACTCGTGTCCCTTTTGTAGAAATAGTTAGACAGTGCTGCTTACTTGGAAATCCTTCTCATACTTTGTCAATACTGTTCATGTGTCTTGCCAGCAAATTGTAACAGATATGAGAAGCAGTTTGACAATACTATTGCCCTGGCTTCCGAGCATGTGCTTTTGTTGGTTGGAGATAATTCCCTATTTCAAGTGCTCTCACCTGAAGATATGGAAGAAAGTTTTATTATTTTTTTCATTTTTTTAATTATACATCCAAACATCAAGATGACTAGAGAAAAACAATGGCATTAAGTAAACTTAATAGGAAAAATAGTAAAAGAAATACATACAGCCATAATGCTAGTCCACAATAAAGGAAATTGAAGGGGGTTACCCAGAAATTTTAACAACACTGTCTGGAAACCAGACAAGGCAGGTAGAGACTTAAGTGTCAGCCATATGGGAAGAAACAACATCCTGAACTAGCAAATCTTCTCTAGCATTTAAGAACTCAACGAGTTGCCTAGGCTCAAAAAACAAATACACTTCATCTTTATAGGAAACATAGCATTTAACAGGAAATTTTAACTGGAAGATAGCCCCAATGGCCAAAACCCTGGCCCGAAGGCCCAGGAATTCCCTCCTCAACTGAGACCCTCGAGAAATCGGGAAACTTCTTAACACAAGAACCTAAGAAAGATACGTTAAAATTCTTAAAGTATAAGTGGAAAATTAACGCTTTATCTGACTCCAAAGCCAGGGTAACAAGGAGGGTAGACCTGTCTGTTATTACTTCCAAAGAGCTTTCCAAAACCCCGTCAGATCTCCACCCCCTAAGGAAAGTGAAGCCGGGCTGGCACCCCGGTCTCCAGCCCCAGCAGGCAAGTACTGTATCCGATTCACAGGAGAAAAGTGCTCCATTGGCAATTTGAGCACTTCTCCAAAGAACTTTCTCAACATCTCAACTGGTGACAAAACTGGAGATCGAGGAAAGTTCAACAATCTAACATTATTCCGACGAACTTGATTTTCCAAATATTCAGCCTTCCTGGTGAAGCAGACTTGTCCTTAACCTGAGCCATGACCAAATCCTGGAGTTGACTCGGTTCCTGTTCCAATAGGAGGATTTTCCCTTCTTGCTGCTCCTGAGTATTGGAGATGCTAAAGAAATTAGTCTTAACCTCAGCCAATTCAGTAGTTATAGGACCCACTAGACAAATTAAAGAAGAATTCACCTGTGCTATAGCTTCCCACAGTGCATCCATGGTAATAACCTTAGGCTTTATCAAACCATGAACTCAGGAAGGTGTAGTGGCTTGCCAGACTGCCCTGCTGGAAAAATGGCAGATGAAGGGGATGACTCAACTGCCCCATCACGTTGAAATTCAACCTCCAGAGAACCCACTTCTACCATAGGAGCGCCTCTTCACCCCCTCTCATCGGCGTGCTCATTGGCAAGCCAGCGAGGGGTACAGCTTCAATCAGCCAATCACTTCCGGGTCTTGGCGGTGGAGTTCGCAGCTCCAGCAAAAGCTTCACTTCTGTAGCACACAGAGACAACAGATCACTCACCGGCTCTGTCGAAGATGCTGCTCCAGCACTGGATGAAAAGCCGCAGAAATCGAGTGTTCGCGGCCCAGAAGAAGATGCCAAAGCAGGACCCGAGGGTAGGTTCATTTGTTTGTGGTGGCCCATGATCGAATCTCCAGCAAACCTATGGGCAGTCACTCAGAATCAAAAAGCAGCTGATCAGCAGGGCACAGCCTACTGCCATCTTACTTCCCCGAGAGTTTTAAAGATGAATGGACAGACCTTCTTATGAGGGCTTCATATATTGTCAAGCCCCAGCCCTCCGCCTAGGGCTCAGAGGGTTGGGGTTGCCATTATATACTCCTTGCAGAAGCTGAGATAAAACCTTTTGCTCCCTCTATGCCTGCTGGGAGTGGTAGTTCTTTTGCCCTCTGATTAGGAAATAGTTGTGAGACCAGTGGTAAGGCAAAATGACAAGAATTTATACCCCAACAAAAAGATTCAGTGCAGATTAAATCAGGATACTCTTCAGGTGTTTGCTCGAGGATATTTACAGAACTTAAACTGATTGAGCTTCACACTCTTTGCTCACAAAACGTGCAATGCATATCATATGTAACAGATAGAAAACATAACAGCTTCTTCTCACAAAGAAAAATATCTTCTTTCCCTTTGTTCATACTCAGCTCTCTCATACAACTTTAGCAAAGGGAATCTATATCATCTGCCAAACACAGTGTACAGTCCATAGGCACTTCTGCTGAGTCACTCTCATTAAAGTCCTGTTGCATCTCTTCAAACTCTGGAACTATGGAGTTTGGCTTTAAGCTGTTATTATACGGCTTAGGATAATTTCCCCCTATGACCTCTGGTGCTTCCTTTGGGCACAGTTCTATATGGTAAGGATTGGAAATACCTGAGGTTGTGGAGATTCCTCCCTGGCTTTGTTCAGCTATCTTTTTCCAGCTGTAGGGAAACACTCTCTGATTCCCTGTTTGGAGTTCTTGTCTGAAGCACTGCTCTGATTCCCAGTCCCAAACTGAGCTTTGCAAACTCCTGGGTTTAGTGCTAAATTCCCACCTGTGAGCTCCTTGAAGCTTTTTATCTGGCAATGAGGTCTGAAGGTCTCTCTGCTCTCTCCCTCTAGGCAGGTTTCTGACAGCAGTCTGTCCCTTCTCTCCTTCTGCTCTGTCTGCTTCAATTCCAGAACTGCAGCTGGGTTTCCTCAAAGGTCTCCTCCCAGCTCTTCTCCAACCATCTCTCCAACCACCTCTCCAGTCAATACTCTCATCAACACTCTTACTGGCTCTCTCAGCGAGACTCCAATCACCAACTCGTCCTCCCTTGCTTTCTCCTAGCCCGGGTTTATATTCCTGTTCCCTGAGCCTTGGGTCTGCCTTCCTGAACGGGTGTGTGTAATTAGGTTCCAGGCTTGCAGTTACGTCAGAGCTTGGGTGTGTCAGCCTAGCTCCTGTTTCCCTATCCTTGCCTCTCTCTTGCAAACGCTGAAACGTGTATGCAGTCTGACTGTCAGTTTGTTTAAAGGTAAAATCATCCTTTTCTTCTACTTCCATATGTTCAGTATGGGCTTCTTCATCACATATCCCCCCTTAAGATATTACGGGCTGGCGGCCCATCACCCGCACAGCTCGTAATCTGCGATAGTGCATCGGCATTCTGGTGCAACCTTCCTGCTCTGTGTTCTACCTTAAAGTTGAAGGCTTGTAATGCCAAATGCCAAGCGGGTCAGACGGGCATTATGGTTTCTCATCTGATTTAACCATTTTAGGGGTGCATGGTCTGTGATCAATAAAAGCCTCCACCCAGTGAGATAAAACCTAAGGGCCTCCACTGCCCATTTGATGGCCAAACATTCTCTCTCTATCGTTGAGTAATTTTGTTCGGTCTTGGACAGCTTTCTGCTGAGATACATGGTGGGATGCTCTGTTCCGTCATGCATCTGCAATAGGACCGCTCCTAAGCTGGTTTCCAATGCGTCCGTTTGAAGAATAAATGGCTGCCCAAAATCCACGCTGCGTAGCACCGGCGCTTTACACAGCTTCCCTTTCAACCGCATGAAAACATTCTCAGCCTCCGGGGTCCATTTTAGGTTATTCGGCCCATTTTTTTTCAGCATATCTGTAAATAAGGCACTCTCTTCAGCGAACTGAGGAATGAAGCGTCGGTAATAACCGATTAATCCCAGGAAACTCCTCAACTGTTTTTTGTTTGCTGGTCTTGGGCAATTTTTCACACTATCTATTTTACTCATCAATGGTCTGACCATACTTCGCCCTACCATGTGTCTGAGGTATTTCACCTCTTCACCTGCAAACGGGCATTTTCCCGGATTCAGGGTTAGACCCGCCCGTCTCATAGCCCCTAGAACTGCTTCTATTCTGGGCAAATGTTGGGCCTAACTGGTACTATGTATTATGATATCGTCCATATAAGCCACCGCGTACTCTTGGTGTGGACGTAAAACGTGGTCTATTAACCTCTGGCAGGTTGCTGCTGCCCCATGTAGACCGAAGGGCATCCTACGAAACTGGAACAGTCCTATCGGCATACTGAAAGCAGTCTTCGGTCTTGACTCACGGGTTAGCAGGATTTGCCAGTAGCCTTTGGTCATATCCAGTATATTTAGATATTGTGCTCGTCCCAGCCGATCTAACAACTCCTCAATGCGGGGCATGGGGTATGCATCGAACAGTGAAATGGCGTTCACTTGTCTGAAGTCGATACAGAATCTCAGGGTGCCATCTGGTTTTGGAACCAGCACAATGGGGCTACACCAGGGACTCTTGGATTCCTCGATAATCCCCATGTCGAGCATTTCCCGTACCTGGGCCACCACCTCTTGTTTCCTGGCCTCAGGTAGCCGATAAGGCCGCTGCCTAATCACCTTCCCAGGGGGAGTTATAATTTCGTGAGCTACCAAATTGGTCTCTCTGGGTATCGGTGTCCGGACGTCTGTAAACTTTGCCAGCAACCTGGCCAACTCTTGCCTCTGCTGCAGGGACAGTTCCTCGCCTAGTCTAGGCTCCGGGTTCGCTTTGCACTCTGCTAGTTGTGGACCTAAATCCTCCTCCACTTTTTCTTCAGAAGTGGCAATCAGGCCTTTTACCTCAGTCCGCCCAGTGGACCCGAACCCTCCGGTTCCCCGACTCGTAGGGGATATCAGGGGTACCTCTTCTAAGGAGGGAAACCCCACTCTCTCACAAATGAGTTGGGCGATCCTATGACCCACCTTTACTTTGAAGTCCTTGTCCCCAAAGTTGAAAAGTAGTACTTTTATTACCCCCCTATAGTCTGGGTCTATAACGCCAGCGCCCACATCTATAAAATACTTTGAGGTTAAACCTGAGCGTGGTACAATTCGGCCATAACACCCGATGGGCATTTCCATTTGCAGGCCTGTGTCCACCAAGGCCTTCCCCCATTTAGGAATTACTTCCTCTACAGCACTATATAAATCATAACCTGCTGCAGCCGGTGAGGCTCTCTAGGGGCTCTGCGCCTTCGCAGATACCTTGCAAAATTTTAATATGAATTTTTGTTTAACTGGTGGATCAATTTTCATACGCTCCTTTGAACTCAGACCTGTCTTCCTGGGCTTCCTGAACAGGGGACCGGGAACCACTGTTACCATGGCTTCCATTCTCTGATCGTACTCCTGTTCTAACCCTTTTTTGATCTTATCAGAAGGGGCAGTTATGAGGTCGTCGTGTGCGGGTAGTTCCCCTAGTGACTCCTCTGGGTGTTCATCCTTCTCCTCTGGGGTTACTGACTGGGATCGAGTGGAGACCAGCCCTGCCTTTGCATGCAGGCCCTTCTCCATCCCTCTTCTGAACTTGGGCCATCCCTACCCAGCACTAGGTCATGGGGCAACTTAGGGACTATGGCTACTAGAACTTCTTTCTGAATACCTAACCCCTTTATTAAGAGCTTGTACAGAGGGTAGAAGGAAGATGCTCCGTGAATACATCGGATTTTAACCCTTCCTTCTGGTCGGCTCGGGACTGACCCACTCCGGGCTTCTATGGCCTGCCAGAGTGTCTTGGAAACCATACTCTGGTCAGCACCTGAGTCGAGTAATGCACTAGTTGACACACCATGAACCTCCACATTCAAAAGGAAACCTTCTCGTATCTGTTTTACATTAGCAGTTAACAATGCGGTACGTGCTATACATTCCTTTTCTATATGACCCATTTTCCCATATTGGAAACATTTCCTATTTGCCCATCTGCTTTCTTGCTTTGGCAAATAGCTGTTCATACATTTCAGCTCTGGCCTCGGTCCCTTTTCTGATTTTCCAAAACATGCCTCCGCTGACACTCTCAGGTCGCCCCTTTTGGCTGACCAGCCACCTCGGCTTCCAAATACCGTTCAGTCAGCAAGGCTGCCTCTGCAGGGTTCTGAATTTCCTTGGGGACTGCCTCCATGAACTGTTCTAACACAATCATGTCTATTACGGACTCCATGGTTTTTCCCTGTGGAGCTAGCCACTTCACAGTTAAGCTTCGGACCCTGTGGAACAAAGCCTTAGGTGTCTCATTAGGTCTTAACTTTGTAGCTCTCAGCTTTCTACGGTAAACGATTGGCGTTAGACCCAATCGGTCCCTGATAGCCTTATTAAGCTCATCATAGTCCGTAGCCAGTGTGGCTGGCATGGCTTTGTAGGCTGCTAAGGCCTCTCCCGTAAGGGATGTAGCAAGCCTTACTGCCCATTGCTCTAATGGCCACCCCAACTCTCCCAAATGCTTCCATGAAATCATCAACATCATCATTTGCTGCGAGTTGTCCAAAAGCAAAAGCCCCACCAGTCTGTGGTCCTACCACCTCTGTGTGCATTGTCGCCTCTCGAGTTGATGGTATTGCTCCCTCTGTCACCTTCTGGCTGGCAAGCAATGCCTCCATCAAGTCCACTATTGGTTTCTGTTGGGCTTGCATGGCTGCAGCAGCCTGTTCCTGCGCACGCTGAGCCATCTCCCGTTGCTTCTCAAATTGAGATGCCATCCAACATAGAATCTCTTTTGGATCCATCTCCATGGCTTTCTCTGCAGGAAAACAAAAGAGAAACACAAGCCCACCAAGTGCGGCACTACAAAACCTTTTCTTTTCTCTTTTTTTTTTTTCTTTTCCTAGCCGTTCAGTCTAACGTGACTGCCTAGCCACGGCTATCCTTTTCACTTGAATCCTTAGACACCCACGCCCAAATACTCTTTACCTGAGCATGGTGTTGATTCATGCATTGAAAAGGAGTCCTTCACTGGTCCTCAGTCGCTCTGGCTGACCCTTGCCAGCGATTTTCCACTCTGCAATCCACCAACAGCTCAGCAGTTTTGGATCTTGGAAAAAAAAATCTCTGGCGTATACCCTGGAGTTTTCTTCTGTAAATCCTGATGTTCCGCAAAAATAATCCTGCCAACTGCACCACTTGTCAAGCCCCAGCCCTCCGCCTAGGGCTCAGAGGGTTGGGGTTGCCATTATATATTATTGCAGAAGGTGAGATAAAATCTTTTGCTCCCGCTATGCCTGCTAGGAGTGGTAATTCTTTTGCCCTCTGATTAGGAAATAGTTGTGAGACCAGTGGTAAGGCAAAATGACAAGAATTTATTCCCCAACAAAAAGATTCAGTGCAGATTAAATCAGGATACTCTTCAGGTGTTTGCTCGAGGATATTTACAGAACTTAAACTGATTGAGCTTCACACTCTTTGCTCACAAAACATGCAATGCATATCACATGTAACAGATAGAAAACATAATAGCTTCTTCTCACAAAGAAAAATATCTTCTTTCCCTTTGTTCACACTCAGCTCTCTCATACACCTTTAGCAAAGGGATTCTATATCATCTGCCAAACACAGTGTACAGTCCATAGGCACTTCTGCTGAGTCACTCTCATTAAAGTCCTATTGCATCTCTTCAAACTCTGGAACTATGGAGTTTGGTTTTAAGCTGTTATTATACGGCTTAGGATAATTTCCTCCTAAGACCTCTGGTGCTTCCTTTGGGCACAGTTCTATATGGTAAGGATTGGAAATACCTGAGGTTGTGGAGATTCCTCTCTGGCTTTGTTCAGCTATCTTTTTCCAGCTGTAGGGAAACACTCTCTGATTCCCTGTTTGGAGTTCTTGTCTGGAGCACTGCTCTGGTTCCCAGTCCCAAACTGAGCTTTGCAAACTCCTGGGTTTAGTGCTAGGTTCCCACCTGTGAGCTCCTTGAAGCTTTTTATCTGACAGTGAGGTCTGAAGGTCTCTCTGCTCTCTCCCTCTAGGCAGGTTTCTGACAGCAGTCTGTCCCTTCTCTCCTTCTGCTCTGTCTGCTTCAATTCCAGAACTGGAGCTGGGTTTCCTCAAAGGTCTCCTCCGAGCTCTTCTCCAACCATCTCTCCAACCACCTCTTCAGTCAATACTCTCATCAACACTCACTGGCTCTTTCAGCGAGACTCCAATCACCAACTACTCCTCCCTTGCTTTCTCCTAGCCCGGGTTTATATTCCTGTTCCCTGAGCCTGCCTTCCTGAACAGGTGTGTGTAATTAGGTTCCAGGCTTGCAGTTACATCAGAGCTTGGGTGTGTCAGCCTAGCTCCTGTTTCCCTATGCTTGCCTCTCTCTTGCAAATGCTGAAACGTGTGTGCAGCCTGACTGTCAGTTTGTTTTAAGGTAAAATCATGCTTTTCTTCTACTTCCATATGTTCAGTATGGGCTTCTTCATCACAATATGCATTAGTGGACAGTGATTTTTCAGATTTGTTTACTGGGAATGGTGTTCATTTGTCAACTACATGGATGAAAATATTGAATAAAACCTCATGGAAATTTTAACCAGTATATAATGATGGGTGTACAAAACTAGCCACAGTTTTGGTTTCCCTTGCCCCAAGAGAGCAAATAGAATGCTAGGTATGATAAGGAAAGGAATGGAAAATAAAATAAAGGATATTATAATGCCTCTATATCGTTCCATGGTGAGACCACACCTTGAATATTGTGTGCAATTCTGGTCGCCGTATCTTAAAAAGGATATAGAGTTATTAGAAAAGGTTCAGAGAAGAGCCACCAAAATGGTAAAGGGGATGGAAGGATACTCCTATGAAGAAAGGCTAAAAAGGTTAGGGCTCTTTAACCTGGAAAAGAGACGGCTGAGGGGAGATATGATAGAAGTCTATAAATTAATGAGCGGAGTGGAACGGGTAAACGTAGATCGATTGTTTACCTTATCAGAATATAGAAAGACTAGGGGACATGCAATGAAGCTACAGGGTAAACTATTTAAGACTAATAAAAGAAAATATTTTTTCACTCAACGTGTAATCAAACTCTGGAATTTGTTACCGGAGGATGTAGTAAAGGCTGTTAGTGTAGCTGGGTTTAAAAAAAGTTTGGACAAGTTCCTGGAGGAAAGGTCCATAAGCCATTATTAAGAAGGGACCCAGGATATCAATGCTTGAACCAATACAAGCATTGTGGAACCTGTGTCCCTTAGGGAAACTGCTAGGTACATATGACCTAGATTGGCCACTGTTGGAAACAGAATACTGGGCTTGATGGACCTTGGTCTGACCCAGTATGGCATATCTTATGTTCTTATGTTCTTATATAGGTATCAGAGAGGAAAAGAACCCAACACTACGGTGGGTATTTGAGTTTCTGAGAAAAAAAGAAAGGGCTACATAGAGCTAGCATGGAGCTTGCCGTTGCGTTTATGGTGGCATGTAGTAAGGAGCCCATCAAGGCCTTGAAATTCAATGTCTGACCTTGAGGTGATGCCTCAGCTGGAGGTAGGACCTTGAGACAGAGGCAGGCCCACAAGGCTGGACAAGCATTTTGTACCAAGGAAGGGGGATGTGGTTACAGACATAACCTTTCTGGTAACTGCTTGACAAACAGCTTTCTTGGCTTTCCAAATGCTTCTACCTCCCAGATGGAAGAGGATTAGATAGGGTAAAGACAGAATAGTGAGACATGAGCACCTGTGATTTGTTTACTTTGTAAGTCAACTAATAAAGTTACAAGCATTATATGCAATATGATCAGTGTGGCTTTGATTTATTTCCTAATGGAAAGCTTGTGCCCGATATTTAAAGGGATTAACGTGGTTAGCAGACATGCTAACTGTGCTAATTGCCTTAATAGGAATATTCAGCGGCACTGAATATCTGCAGGTGCCAATGCTGTATACCACGATACTAGTCGGCTAGCATCAGGGCATTCGGGGGGAGGTGGGGGGCGGAGCAGGGATAGCACCTAGCAATAACTAGGCAGTGGCAATATTGAACTGCTGCCCAGTTATCGCAATGAGGCGAGAGTTATTTGGTGAAAAAAAGAAAATGTCTCTGTTATACGTATTGTTGGAAAACTGACCTAAATGAGCAGTTTACCAAGTCCTCTTTGTGCCAAGGAGCAGTATAGATATGAATGTGTCTGCCCGTGGTTTTAAATGTGCAGTGCTGTTCTGAAATTGGATATGCACGTGGATATCTTTATTGCCACTCTGGGCATGCCTTTGTCATACCCCCGCGTAACACAGACATTATTGCACTAGACATGTATATTTGTTGCTTTATAAAATGTTTTTTGGTGCATGGATGTAATTGGCATGTCTGAATGGGCATTTTCAAACATGCTAATTACAGAGTTTCTAAAATGACCCCTTTAGTGCTTTGTAATATAAAGCCCATACAAATAAACATCTAAGGGTCCAGACACATGCAGAGATGTGGCTGATTTTAGAAACGTGGACATGCATATGTCTCTGGGAAAAGCAACATAGACGTGTTCACAATCCCCAAACTATATGAGAGTGCAGGAATTTCCAGCTGATTAATGGTTTTTAGCTTATTCTGTGATTTTAAAGCACTTTTCAGTAACAAATTTAATATCGTGTAAAATTCTTTGCTGATCTTTTCTCTTAGTAATTTTTGCTTGATTATTGCTCTTTCTCTATTCCGAGGTGTTTATGTATGCCTTCCTGTTCAAGTTCCTGTGTTGCACAAGTAGAGCTGGTTCTTTGACGGCCACTCATCTTTGGGTTGATTGTATTACTGCCCCTTTAGGATTGGGTTATGTGTTTGCTGGCTGTGGTGCTGGAACAGTTATTCAACCTGAGCTAGATATCTGTTTTCCCCAGAGGACTCCATGCCTCCATTACCTCCTGTTTGAGTATCACCAGTTGTGGAACAGCCTCTCTTTGTGATGCAATGGCTTGACTTGCAGGGAGGAACTTGGGAGGGTATTCTTGCAATTAGCCTTGGGAGAGACAGGGTCTTAGGAAAATTCAGCTGGCAGTGAGGTGTTGGAGAATGGAGGATTGGAGGCTGCCACTGTGGGGTACAGTGTTTGAAGCTTTGGCATCTGCTATGATTGTATGATAAGGCGGTATAAAAATCCAATTAAATAAATAAATAAATGATAAGAGTCATGCATCTCTGGATGCAATGCCTGTGGAATTCTATGGCTTCATTAGAAAGGCCGGCTTCCTCAGTTGCTACTTTGACAATGGACATACATTTGCAGGTTCAGTCTCAGGACTCTGTTGTTAATCAGGGCTGATATAGGATAAATAAGTAATATATTGGCTATATAATACTGAGTACTACTTAAAATTATTTTATTTCAGAGTTCTAAACTTTCTTAAGCCTGCTTTACCATGGATCTCTATCATGGATATATGAGAAAGGTCCTGGGATTTTAAAGGAAACTTTTCCTCGTTAGTAGGATTTTTAATCTCCCTTCTGACCCTAGAATGTAAAGCAGAAAATCTGTGGAGAGACTAGAAGCTAGAGCTGATAGAGGGGGACTGTTCTACAGTTTGGCTACCTCTGTTTTTTAGGAATCTTCAAGAAAGGAAGTAGTTAACTGAGCTGCTCTTCTGGTCACCTTTGTATTCCCTCAAGACACAGATTCCATCTGGAGAGTGTATTTTTGAAAGTGACAGACTATATTTTTAAGCTCAAGGGTACAGATTTTCCCTGATCTGTGTCATGAGATTCAGAGCAGGAGGAAGAAGTTGCTTGAACTGCATCTTAAGGATCTTTCCTTGAGGGGGGGGCACATTTTTTTTAAATTTTATATTTATTAAATTATAAAGAAAATTACACGTTAACACACTTGTACGGGAAACATAAATATGGAATAATTAAACAAAAAGGCAATATATATTATCCAGATAAAACTACAAACACAGTAATACATTATTCCATATCTCCTTTAGAGCCTTAACTATCCTAAGGGGGGAGAAGAGAAAAAAATGGTGGAAAATATATGTAAAAGGAAACAAAAGCAGAAAAGGAAAAAAGACATTAGATACCAGTTGCTTCAAATTCTATCAATCATTCATGATCCATTTCTGTCAGGGATCCCACAGTAGAAGCCGAAACAGTTAGTTTCTTTAGGTTGAAGAAGGACCAGAGATGATCAGGTAGAAGAAAAACATGTCTAACATTGAGATATCTAACTATACGTTTACAGGGATAACGTAGTACAAAGGAGGATCCCAACTCCAAGGCCTCTCGCCTCATAGCTAAGAAAAATGTACAATGCTCCTGGGTGGAACACGCATCATCAGGGCCAAAATAAAGTTCCATATTCCTCTTAAAGTACAATCTTAAGATCATTGAAATATCTTGATTAAAGACAAAACTAGCC
Organism: Ichthyophis bannanicus; assembly: GCA_033557465.1. Lineage (NCBI taxonomy): Eukaryota > Metazoa > Chordata > Amphibia > Gymnophiona > Ichthyophiidae > Ichthyophis > Ichthyophis bannanicus. The sequence goes on from CM066033.1 coordinate 620,306,077, forward strand.
AATAATGTCCCTCTTTCTTGAACTTCCAAAGTAGAGGATTCCATTATTTCTGCAATGTTCAGTTTATCCTGAACAGAAGATTCTACTTTCTTCTTTGGTATTGGTAAGTAGAAAAACTTATTTAAAGGTGGAACCATATTATCTGGAATTTTAAGAACTTCAATAAAATATTTATTCAATAGGTCTAAGGGAGAGAAGACTCAAGAAACTAAGGAAAATTTAAGAAGCGAAGATTCAAATGCCTAGCATGATTTTCCATTTGCTACAGTTTGTGATGAAAAGTCAAATTATCCTTGACCAAAGCATCCACAATGTCTTTAAAACTCTTGACATCATTTTCCATCTTAAGAATCATATCAGAGTGCTCCTTGGTGACTCTTGCTCCCGGGTCAATCCTCCCACCAAAACAACCGAGGAGTTGATATCTAATGCATATTTAGCAATTGCATCTTTAAGCTTCACCAGAACATCCCAAATCAAGTAGAGTGATCTCCTACAAAGCTGAATCAACTGGACAATCTTCAGATGATATTCCCTCCAGATCCCCTAAACTCTCTAGGGTCTGGGTTCCATGGAAACTCTGTCTCCAAAGCTGTGGCTCAATTTCTTTTCAGCATTCCTGAGGCAGCTATGGCCAGCTCAAGTGGAAGTTTACCCACTGGCTGCTCAATGACACTTTTTGCACTGCTCAGGTCCATAATCCCCCCCCCCCCCCATACCTCCAACAGGGTTGAAGATAATTGCGGGCCTTTAGATAATTCCTCCCCAAGTAAAATTAGTGTTCTACTCACCAGAGTTAAAGCTGGGGTTGCCGACACCGAGGCAGGTTTCCCAGAAGCAGCAAGAAGATGCTGATCAAGTCACACCTATTGGGGTTCTGAAGTGGCAGCCTTGCTTGCCTTGGCCGCCGGCTTTAATTTCTTCTTCGGCAACATCAGGTAAACAATTCAAGGAAAAAGACCCACAGCTAAATACGTGGTACTGCCATTTTGACTCCTTCCCCCTGGTATGGGAGGGCTACATTTTTGACCCATTTTCCTTGTAAGTGTATTGTTCGATTGGATCGCATGAAGTATGTTTTCTTTGAGCGCTCTAATTATGTTTTTTCTTGGACAAGGGTACTTTCATTACAGGCTGCCTAGCTTAAGAAGGCAAGTAGGTAATAGGCACTATTTTATAAAGACACCTGGGATCTATTGTCTTTATAAATTGCTATGATAAAAAGCAGAGATTGTATCTTAAATGCAGATGCAAAATTTATACTGGCTGTATGGCAGATGTTAATGAATGCGTGTAGAATTCATAAGTACATGTGTAGTTCAAGGTATTTTATAATCTACTTCAATACTTATGAACCGTACATACGCTCTGTTCACCTGTGCTCCTGCAAAATATGCACCTTCATGCCATTGTGCATACTTTTACTCTGGTCAGCATGTGTATCTGTCCACATATGTGCGAAAATGATTTTAGAAAATTATTCCCTAGGAGTATACCTGGATAATATGGTTTGAGATGAACCAGGGCGAAGTCACTGTTAGTTTTCTGTGGTCTGCGTTTTTGTCTGGGACTATATCTTATGAATGTTGACTTTCTTTTCATTGTGTTTTTTGTTTGGCCATGTTTTAGGGATTTTTCTTAGGCCTCTCTTCACCTTTGGTGGACTTTAGAAGATAGCGCCTGTAAATGTTTTTCATTTTCTTTTCTATCGTGGATATTATTTCAGTTATTTCTGTAGATGTATTTTTTTCTGTTGAATGACTGCTTGATGTAAATTGGAAATGCAAATAAAATAAAGTAAAGGGGCTTGTTTACTAAGTAATGGTAGCGGCTTCTGATCAATATCGGAGCCACGGCCCCAATGAATTAAATGGAGCCACAGCTCCCGATATCGGTCGGAAGCCGGTACCACTGTTTAGTAAACAAGCCCCTAAGTTTGAGTGCCTACTTTAATGCATGTAATAGCAGCACAAATATGACAATGGGTCAATAGATATCACTGTATTTGAAGGCCTTACTGTTTATTTCCATAGTATGTTAAATATCACAGAAGCTATGACATATATACTATACTAAAGTCATTGCTTTATAACATATGGCATTATTTTAGCTAAAAATATAAATCAACACATCAACAAAGGGCCAGCTTATGTTCTGAAAAGTTGGGCATACCACATTGCTTTTTAAGTGCGGATCAGTTTATTTTCAATTTTCCAACTATGCATGTGTCCAAATTACCATTCCTCAATGATCAACTCACCTTCACCATTGGGAGTCTTATAGGAGACAGTTTAAAATCCAGGCAGACTGAAACTAAGCCTTTAGATCCAGAGACAAAAGCAGAGGATTAATCAATAAGAAAGCTTTCATTTTCTTTTTACTTCAAACTGAATCCCTAAACATAACAATCAAATCAATCTTGTATAAGGATAGAGCAGCCACAGGGGGTTATTTGACAAAGAAATTGTCTTTCCTGTCAAGAAGGCTTATCGGCTTTACATCCAACCACTTTGTGGAGGTTCATTTATGGATAGTAACTCCCCTCCCACCCCCCAAAAAAGAAAGAATAAACATGGCGTTACTAATTCTCTCTTTCGTTATTGTATCATTTCTAATGGAGCATTGGCATAATTCTTCAGAGAGTATGTGATGAATGTTCACTTAACGAGTTTCTTGTTCTAGAGAAGAAACTGAAAAGATGGATAGATCCAAGCTTTTTAAGTGATCTCATTGTTTCATCAAAGACTTAACGGCTTCTATGATCTCTACCTTTATGTCCTGGCAGTAGCATAATAAATAAAACACCACAGAAGACCTTAGTGTATCGATGCTCCTTCTAAAAGATGTGGTGTGTTTTTCTTACAAACTAGACAAAAAGATTTAGTTGCAATCGCACTGTGTTATTTAATTTAAAATGTTCTGCCCAATGGCAAACTGAGCAATCAGCATCTAGATTTTAGGCATTTGTCTACAAAATAAAGAAATAAGTCTCATGTAGCGATTGTGTATACCCATCTGTCTGTCTGTGGCCTAGAATAAATGCCCACATAGATCAGCCTGAAATTTCAGAGGTTAGACATAAGTATTTAGAAGACTTCAGTACTTACCAAAAGGTTTATCAGAAATGTTATTGACTTTCATTTTTTGAGATTTATTTTTTTTGTTCACATTCTGGTTGCAATATTGCACACCGACAGGTTTTTCCAAATAGGAGGCATGGTTTTATGCATGGGGAAAAGTGAATTGGTGTTCAGTCTTTACTTTAGGATAGCTATAAAAAAAGACTAGGTACACAAAGCAGAAATTTTCAGTTCACCTTCATTTTATTTGAGCTTTTTCCCTAATTGCTGGATTTTTTTTAATGAATTAGTTTTAATTAAAAACATGTAATATGCATTAGAAGTTTTTAATGCATGCCAATTGACCTACCATTAATTTATAGATTAATGTGTTAAATCAATTTAGGGGTTTATTTGCTATAGTACAGTAAGCTTTTGTACTTGCCGTGTGTGAAGAGCAAAAACTAATATACAGTAAATTAAAGACTGCATGCTAACTGGGGAGGGTGTGGTCACAAATGCTCTGCAGTTGAGCACAAGACACACCTACACTATTTGCCGATGCATTTAACATGAGCTACAGCATCAAGGGGGGAAAAAACCCCATTCCTGAAGACAATACCCAATCCCCTAAACAGTGGTCCCCAACCCAGTCCTATGGGGCCCACCGGCCAGTCAGGTTTTCGGGATATCCCTAATGACTATGCATGAGATATATATGCATTAGAGATATCCTGCCAACCTGACTGGTTTGTGGCCCTCCAGGGCTGGATTTGGAGACCCCTGCCTTACACCTCTGTCATTTAAGATTGTGAGTGGGCAAGGTACAGATGTCCTATACATCGAAAGGGTATATAGAATGTGTCACATTCCTCCTCGATTCTCACCACCACCAAAAAGTTGTCTAATAGACAATTTTTTGGTGGTGGTGAGAAGTGAGGAGGACTGTGACAAATTCTATCTAACCTTTTTGATGTCTTGGACATCTGCACCTTGCCTACTCACAATCTTAAATGACAGAGGTGTAAGGCAGGGGTCTCCAAATCCAGCCCTGGAGGGCCACAAACCAGTCAGGTTGGCAGGATATCTCTAATGCATATATATCTCATGCATAGTCATTAGGGATATCCCGAAAACCTGACTGGCCGGTGGGCCCCATAGGACTGGGTTGGGGACCACTGCCCTAAAAGACATACCCTAGCCACTCAAGGACATACCCAACCTCCCAAAAATATACAAACCTGACTGATGCTAAACTCCACCCCTCTGGAGTACATATCCCCATACACCACCACACCCTTCAAGATCATCACCTGACCATCCACCATCATCTGATCTATGGCACTTACTGGAGTATCCCTGGAGGTCTGGAGCAGTTGGGGGAGGGTGTCAGGAAGTAGGGGGGGCTTTGGAGATGCTCTTGGAGGGTGGGGTGGTAATTGGGAGGTTCTGAGAAGGGGTATGTATATGCAGAAGAATGTGATCAGGATAGAGTCTGGCTTGGAGGGTATTTGGTATGTGCTCATGGGTGGGTTGAGTATGTGTTTGAAGGGGTTGGATATATGCTCGGAGGGGTAAGAGGTGTCACTGGAGGGGATAGGCATCATGTTCACGATGATTGGGGTTCTTTCGTCTTTTGGGCAGTGGCCATGCTATGTGCCTACCAGTAGCAGAAGTGTTCTTAATGCTCCTGAAGTTGTGTTCAGTGCACTCATGCATTTAGCAGCTGTGACAGCATTCAGTAACATACCATGTATTTTCTGTGCTGTTCATGCCCATTCACCACCATAACCTATCCATTTCCCACCCCACAAGACCTTAAGCAGTGCATGATTTTTAATGCCCTGCTGATTTTAACCCATGATGGACATTAGCCCAGGCCCACACTAATTGTTACCATGCATTAAAAGGTGAAATTAGACTTACCTGCTAATTGTTGTTCCTGGAGTAAATCTAGTCTAGTCCCGGACCTCTGGGTTGTCTACCTTATTCAGCAGCTTGGAGACTGAGGAACCTCCTTCTTTTGTGATGTCACCGGTATATCCTCCCGGGAGCCGCCTCCATTTACCAGTTCCCTATTGACAAAGCAGACTCACCGGAGCAACAAGTAAGTATCAACTGTCATTACCTACAGTAATTATCAACTGTAAAACTTGCCGCTAACTTAACCAATTAACTTTAAAAAAGGAAAATTTTCCTTTTCCGCCAATGAACTTTAAACGTGCTGAGGCCGCTCCCTCACCTGATTGGAAGGATAATGCCCCAACTTATTTGCCGCCTCACAAAGAAAAAAACGAATTGAAATATCTTCTTACCTGTGCCAACTTCAGGACCTTCAGGCTTCTGTCCATAGGAACAAAATCCTGGGGAGGGACACGGGACTAGACTGGATTTACTCCAGGAACAACAATTAGAAGGTAAGTCTAATTTCACCTTCCTGATCATCTCTCCAGTGTAGTCCCGGACCTCTGGGTATGTACCAGAGCAGTAAATCAACAGGAGGGACCCGCTAACCAGCCTGAAGCACTGCCGATCCAAAACACGTGTCCTCTTCCATTTGAACATCTAGACGGTAATGTTTAACAAAAGAATTCAATGACGACCAAGTCGCCGCCTTACAAATTTCTACCGGCGGCACTAAACGAGATTCTGCCCAGGATGTCACTTGAGCTCTAGTGGAATGGGCCCGTAGCCCTTCAGGCATCGGCCTACCTTTCAACACATACGCTGATGCAATCACCTCCTTGATCCACCTTGCGATGCAGGCTTTCGACGCTGCTTCTCCCTTCCTTGGTCCTGTGAAGAGGACAAAGAGTCTCTCAGATCTACGAAAGCTCGCTGTCCGACACAGATACTTCTTTAACGCCCGTCAGACATCTAAGAGATTCAATTTCCTCGTGGCTGGACCGCCAGTGCTCCCACTGAACACCGGTAAGGAGATTTCCTGATTCAAGTGAAACGCCGACACCACCTTGGGCAAAAAAGCTGGGACTGGCCTCAAAACTACCTTTGACTCAAAGAACGAGAGATAAGGTTCCTTACAGGATAACGCTTGCAATTCCGAGGCTCTTCTTGCTGAACAGATTGCCACCAGAAACACCACCTTCAAGGTGAGATCCTTCACCGACACTCGGGTCAAGAGTTCAAATGGCTCCCGTTTCAACGCCTCTAGCACGAACAGTAGGTGCCATTTAGATACTATCTGCCTACCCGGTGGTCTTAACAGAGACACCGCTCGTAAGTCTCTTAATATCCAAATGCCCCCCCCCCCCGAGCGATTGACCACCTATCTTACCTCTGTAACACGATAACGCTGCCACCTGCACCCTCAGCAATGCGGCAGCTAAACCCTTGTTGAACCCATCCTGCAGGAACTCTAAGATCTGTGGCATGGTCGCTCTTAACACTTCGCAGGTCCTGTCGCCGCACCACGCTTCAAAAACTCTCCAGATTCGCACATATGCTAAGGATGTTGACCTTTTCCTGGCCTTCAACAACGTGGTAATTACCGCCGTGGAATAACCTCCTGCCTTCAACCGAGCCCTCTCAATAGCCAAGCCGTAAGCAAGAACCGATCCACATGAGGCATGAGCAGAGGCCCCTGCGATAACAGGTCCGCCCGAGATGGAAGATGCCACAGCCTTGCTACCAGGAGCCATATCAGGTCCGCGTACCAAGGACGGCGCGGCCAGTCTGGAGCTATCAGAATCACCTGGCCTCTGTGCCGCTCTAGACGCTGAACTACTCTGCCTATCAAGACCCACGGAGGAAAGACGCACAGAAGCTGTTCCTCTGGCCAGCTTTGAAAGAGAGCATCAAGCCCCTCTGACATCCTTTCTCTTCATCTGCTGTAGAAGCGACTGACCTTTGCCGAATGAAACGTTGCCATGAGATCCATGACCGGCGTGCCCCTCCGGTGCACTAGTATTTCGAACACTTACGGATGAAGGACCCACTCTCCTGGATCCACCTTCACCCGACATAGATAGTCGGCCTCCATATTGTCCACCCCTGCTACATGTGCTGCCGACAAAGCCAGGAGGTGCTCCTCGGCCCATCCGTATAGGACCTCGGCCTCTGTTTCCAGCGCCACACTGCTGGTCCCCCCTTGCCGATTGACATAAGCCACCGCGGTCGCGTTGTCGTAAAACACTCTAACAGCCATCCCTCTGAAATAAGCCTGAAAACTCTGTAAGGCCAGCGACACCGCCCACAACTCTAACCTGTTGATCGACCAATTCTTCTCATGCGCGTTCCATTGCCCCTGCATGAACCTTCCCTGGAAGTGCACTCCCCAGCCCAGGAGACTGCCGTCCGTCGTTAACGGCAACCAGTTGGGCGATTCCAATGGTTTCCTGCTCTCCAGCGATCCGGGAATCAACCACTAGCGAAGGGCCACACGCATCTCCGCCGGACAAGGGAGCCTCTGAGACAGCGGATCCTGCTGATGCGACCAGCATCTGAGTAAAGCCCTCTGTAACGGTCTCATTTGCGCTCTCGCCCAAGGCACCAGCTCTATCGTTGCCGCCATTGTATCCAACAGTTGGAGGTACTGCCATGCTGTGGGTGCCCTGCTGTGTAAGAACCTTCTGACAAGCTTCCACAGACCCTGCACCCTTTGTTGCGGTAGAAACACCTGTCCAACCTTCGTGTCGAACTGAGCCCCCAAGTATTCCAGGCTTTGCGAGGGGACCAACTGGCTCTTTGTCATATTGACCACCCAACCGAGACTTTCTAGGAAGGTCATTACCCTGGCCATAGCCCTCTCGCTCTCGTTCTTCAACTTTGCCCGGATCAACCAATCGTCTAGATAAGGGTGTACCAGCATCCCTTCCTTTCGCAAAGCAGCCGCGACCACTACCATGACCTTGGTGAATGTGTGCGGAGCCGTCGCTAGGCCAAAGGGCAACGCTTGGAACTGAAACTGCCCGAAAGGAACTGCAAAGCGGAGATATCTTTGATGATCCGGCCTTATGGGGATGTGAAGGTACGCTTCCGACAGGTCCAGGGACGTGAGGAATTCTCCTCTAACCGCTACTATTACGGATCACAGAGTCTCCATGCGAAAGTGAGACACCCGAAGACAACGATTCACTCCCTTGAGAGCCAAAATTGGACGAAACCCCCCATCCTTCTTTGGAACCACGAAGTAAATGGAGTATCGACCGCAGCCATATTGGTCTAGAGGCACCGGTACTATTACCCTGAGGCCTAGGAGCCTTTGTACTGTCCCCCTCACCGCCTCGCACTTGCTTGGCAACTTGCAGGGAGACCTTACAAAGGCGTTTTGCACTGGCCGCCGTAACTCCAATACATACCCCTCTCGGATAACCTCTAGCACCCACTGATCTGACGTGACTCAGACCCAGGCAGCATAGAACTCTTGCAATCGCCCCCCTACGGGAACTAGGGGCGCCTGTGTCCCCCTGACTTCATTGAGACTTCCGAAGGTTGGAGGAAGAGGAAGAGGAGGCTCCAAATCCTCTTCCTGCTCCTCGGAAACCTTGAAACCCCTGATTTATATTGGTGAATCAGCCTCTTTGACAGGAATTAAACCTTTGGAAATGGAACCGACGAAAATCCCGCTGCTGCCCCTTGCCCATGGGTGTCAGCCGCCCTTGCTTAGGCTTGTCCTCTGGTAATCTACCGCCCTTAGATTCACCGAGATCCTTGACCAATTTCTCCAACTCTTCTCCAAACAAGAGCCGCCCTTTAAAAGAAGCTTACGTAACCTCGCCTTAGATGAGTTATCCGCCGCACAATTACGGAGCCACAGATAACGCCTCGCTGCTACCGCCAATGCCATGCTCTTTGATAAAACTCGCATAAGATCATAATGAATATCCACAAGGTAGGCCGCTCCGGACTCCAGCCTGGATGCCTCAGCAGCTATCTCATTCTCCTGTCCACCCTGGACCCGCTGCGACCACCGTAGGCAGGCTCTGGCCACCCATGCTCCACAGATAGCCGCCTGGAGCGACAGGGCATTCACATCAAAAACCTGTTTTAGCAAAGCATCCAACTTTTTGTCCTGAGCATCCTTGAAGGCAGCACGGCCGTGTCCATTTTGGGAGCCTTAAATATCTCCTTATCCTGGTCCACCAAAGGGTAAAGATGGCTCATCACTCTGGAGCCCTTCAGAGGCGCCTCTGGTATATTCCACTCTTCCTGAATCATTTCCTGAAACACTCTGTGCACCGGAAACGCTCTTTGAGTCTTCCAAAAGACCTGCAACAATGGATCCTCCAGGGTCTCATCCTCTGCCGCCCCTGGAACCGGCATATTCAGCGCTTTTAGCGTCTCTAAAATGAGCGCCGGCAGTTCATCTCTGCGGAAGACCCGCACCACCCTAGCTTGATCTTCCTTATCAGCGAGCTCACCTTCCTCTAACTCATCTTCGAGATCCACACTCTGGCCTTCCTCATCTGACAGCTGTCCCTCTGAGGCTACAGACTGGTCTCTAGGCTCTTCATCTAGCCGCGTTCCTTTGGCCATGTCCTGAAACTCTTCCGTATTCAGAGAGGCCGCGAGTCTCTTTACTCCACGGCCGTCGGTGGACCATTTTTCTTGCCTCTGCGGGGTACCTACAACTGCTTGCTGCAGGAGATCCACAAACTCCTGTGAGAAAATGGATGCCAGACCCTTGGGCCAGGTTGCAGGTGAGGGGGGAATGTCCGGGGAGGAAGACAGCCCTGCCACTGGCTCCCCAAGAGGCGAGCCTGATGCCTGAGCGACCGAAAGACCTGCTTCGGCCCCCAGCCGCTCCTCCTTTTCCTCCTTGGCCTGCTCCATAGCAGAAGCTTCCTTTGTGCATCTCTTACATACCCCCAAGTCAGACACTGTTCCTCTTCTAGCCCCACAGACAAAACATTGGGGTCTAGAAGGCATCCCGGCCCTGAGAACAGCCTTAAGGCACCCTTACCTGACTCCTGCTGAACTCAGTACTTGAAGAAGCCAGGATGCGAAAAAAACATAACTCAAAAGGAAAACTTTTTTTTTTTTAATCAATAAAGCTCAACAGCTAGCTCCTCTGACGTACAATGCCACCCGTCAGAATGCTAAACGAGGCTCCCCTCCACAGACATCCGCTTTTTGCAATGCCCGACTCTGCCCCTGCGCTTCCCGCGCTGCCGCCGCGTGGCTGGGCCTGCTCCTCGTTTCGTGCTCAAATGCGCTGATGAGATAAGCTTCCGCCAATGGGCCTTCTTACCTTTGCCGGCTTCCCCCCCAAAGTAGCAGCGTTGTCTCGATCCTCTGTGCTGGACAGCATTCGTGGACCGGGGGGCCTTGAGAGCCGTGCACCGCGTGAATGCCCACCGCTGGACGTTCGCCGCAATCAGCCAAAGCGCACTGACAGGCAGATCTTCTGTGAAGCGCTGGCTGTGCTCTGCCCCGGTTCTCCACCCCCCTTGACGGCTTCTGAACCAGAGCGTCTCCTGTTTCCTCAGTGGTAACTGTCTAACTAACCCACAGGTAGCAGGGGAACCAAAAGGTTGAGGGAAAGCCTCCTGCAAATTTAAAGGTACAGGCCTTATAATGCTAAAGGACCATGACCCTTTTTTTTTTTTTTTTTTTTTTAAATCACAACTAAGTCCAAGAAGCTATCCTCAAAGCTATCCTCAATTGTTCCTCCAGAGAGCCCAGACCTCGAGGCTCACCATCCCTTCAGCTGCTTGGAGGTAACTGGTGAATGGAGGTGGCTCCCGGGAGGATATACTGGTGACATCACAAAAGAAGGAGGTTCCTCAGTCTCCAAGCTGCTGAATAAGATAGACAACCCAGAGGTCCGGGACTAGATTGGAGAGATGATCAGGAACATTTGTTTACCACTTAGTGCACCTTAGTAAACATTTCCCTTAGTATGCACTACATTTTTTAAGATGTGCTAATGACCTATGCGCAACAAATGCATATCCCTAAAAAAGACTAGTTATGCCATTCCCATGGGCATATTCTTCATGGGAGTATACTTTCTATACTTTCTAAATCCAATTTTCCTAGACATCTGTTTGGTGTTAATTAAGCTTTGAAAAGTACATGTAAGTTTCTTTATATATAATATTATGAAATAAGACCCAGTAAGAGGATAAAAGGGTGCCTATGTTAAGAGGGTAAGAAGGCGCCTATGTGTTTTTCTAAAAAATACTAGCACACATTCTGCAGCAATTGCATCTAGACTGAAAGCATGGACATTATGCCCACTCAAAAGTAGGTGTACATGACCATGCATTAAGCATGCATGCATGTACTAACCTCTTTTATGATCAATCCATGCATTGAACAATTCTGCCCATGCTCCGCGTATACTGCACCCCTGGCAATGCCTACAGTAAAAGTGCACCTGTACATGCCGTAGTGCATACTTTTACACCTGCTCCAGTTTTATGAGTCATTTTACACATGCACATTGCCATATACGTGCTATAATGACTTCATAAAAATACTAACACAGAAAAGATTTGCTTTTGTTAAATTAAAGGCTTGACTTTTAAGCTTTCTTCCCACTAGCACAGAATAAGAAATAACTCTTGGTAAATCATGTTCATAGTTTGCCGTCATTCCTGCTTAACTTTAAGTATGCTAAAAGAACATTAAAAAGAATAAAACTGTTATTACACTTTCATGACTTGAGTCTCAGTTTTGATTTAAGTAAAAGAACAAATTCTACAATAAAATAGAATCTTATGTTCAGGGCAATTTCTCCAAGTGGGTTTTGCATCATGCCCAAGAGAGCTTCCTTCTGGAATTCATAAGATGTAACATCTGTAAAGCAATTTGTCAAGGTGCAATTTGAAATTCCCCTTAATCAGGCCTGAGGCTCTCAATACAATGGGAAATATTTCTGTATCTTTCTGCCACATTTTCTTAGTCACTGATTTCTTGGTGTTTTAAGCTCTTCTCCCTTTCCACATGATTTACAGAATAATCACTGGAAAGAAATACCTCTATGCTCTTTACGACTATGTCAGGTTTCCTCCCATCCAGCTTTTTATCCATCAGAATGAGTATGTCCCAAGTGATCCTTCCATCTCTCATATTCTCAACCTATCGCTCTCCGCTGCAACTGTCCCTCTAGCCTTCAAGTAAGCTGTGGTCACATCTCTCCTGAAGAAACCCTCACTAGACCCTTCCTGTTGTTGTATCGACCCATCTCCATCCTCCCCTTCATTTTTAAACTACTTTAACATACAGTTCACTGCCATTGCTTCAACTTTCTTTCCTCTTAAGCCCCTAGATCCTCTACAATCTGGCTTTCGTCCTTTACATTCTACTGAAATGCCTCTCGCCAAAGTCTCCAGCAACCTGTTCCTGGCTAAATCCAAGGGCCTTTACTTGATCCTCATTCTTCTTGACCTTTCTGCTGCTTTTGACACTGTTGATCACAACCTTCTCCTCGATAGCTTGTTCTCGCTTGGTTTTAAGGTCTCTGTGCTATACTGGTTCTCTTTTTACCTCTCCCAATACTCTTTCAGTGTTTGTTTTGTTCAATCCTCCTTTACTGCTATTCCACTCTCAGTTGGTGTACCCCAAGGATCTGTCTTGGGTCCACTCTTTTTCTCTCTCTATACCCAGCAGCAGAATGGGATAGTGTTGATGGCGGAAGATCACATTTTTGTGACAATGGCTACAACATCAAACTTAAACTGGGCGGAAGAAAGGCCTGGCAATCTACTTCTGTATCTTGCCAAGAAAACCCAATGGATAGTTACAACAAAACAAATTGGACTATGGTGCTGGAAGATGAGACCTCCAGGTCGGAAGGCACTCAACTACCTACTGGGGAAGAGCTGAAGACTTTTCAGAGTGAAGCCAGCATTTATGATGTGGTTGGATCAAAGACCTCGGGAAGTCTGACTGCTGATGTAGCTGCGCATGAAATGAGAGTCAGAAGCTGTAAAGATGTCTCACACATTGGAACATGGAACGTACGAAGCATGAACCAAGGGAGGTTGGAGGTGGTCAAGAATGAAATGGAACGTGTACAACTTGATCTGTTGGGTGCCAGCGAACTGAAATGGACTGGTATCGGGCACTTTGCATCAGATGATCACATGGTCTACTATGCTGGAAATGAAAGACAAAGAAGAAATGGTGTTGCATTTATAATAAAGAAGAAACTTGCAAGAACTGTAATGAAATACAATGCAGTCAGCGAACGCTTAATCTCTATTCATCTACGAGGATTGCCTATCAACACAACTATAATTCAAGTATATGCCCCAACAACAGCTTCAGAAGAGAATGAAATTGAAGAGTTCTATGAACAAGTACAAGCTGGAATTGACAGAACATGCAAACAGGATATCCTGATAGTCATGGGTGACTGGAACGCAAACGTTGGCAACAAAGAAGAAGGCAAAGTAGTTGGAAAATATGGACTTGGCAACAGAAAAGAAGCTGGAGAAAGACTGATAGAATTCTGCAAGACCAATGATCTATTCATCTCAAACACCTTCTTCCAGCAACACAAGCGGCGACTGTACACATAGACTTCACCCAATGGATTGTATAAAAATCAAATTGAATACATCTGTGGAAGTCAACGATGAAAAAGTTCTATAACATCAACAAAGACAAAACCTGGAGCTGACTGTGGTACAGATCATCAACTACTAGTATGCAAACTCAAGCTAAAGTTGAAAAAGAGCAAACCACTCATGAATGCAGCAAAATATGAGCTTGAGAATATACCACTGGAATTTAAAGACTGCCTGCAAAATCGATTTGCTGCTTTAGATACAAATGACAGAGCTCCGGAAGAGTTATGGAATGACATCAAGAAGGTTGTGTTGGAAGAAAGCGAGAAATCTCTACAAAAGGTGAAAACACAAAAACGGCCAAAATGGATGACGGAAGAAACTCTGAAAATTGCCCAGAAATGCAGAGAAGCTAAAGCCAGAGGAGAAAGAAAGACAATCGCAGAACTAAACAGAGATTTCCAACGTGCAGCAAGACAGGACAAGGAATAGTACTACAAAGACACTTGCAAGGAAAATAGAAGCAGAAACTATTAGAGGAAAAACAAGATCAGCTTTCCTAAAGCTACGAGAGTTAAAGAAAAAGTTCCAGCCTCGAATTGGAATGTTACAAGATGCTCAAGGTTCTATGTTGGATGATGCTGAGAAGATCAAGAAAAGGTGGAAGGAATATACAGAGTTTTTATATGATAAAGATCAAGTGGTGGACCAACAGCCATTTCATCCTGTACCTCATGATCGGGAACCATTGGTGATGAAAGAAGAAGTTGAAGCAGCATTGAAAGCCTTATCAAAGAACAAAGCACCAGGCATTGATAGCATGCCTATAGAACTATTGCAGCAATCTGATGCAGCTGTTACCATACTTACAAGGCTCTGCCAAGAAATATGGAAGACAACATCATGGCCAACTGACTGGAAAAGATCTGTGTTTATACCAATACTAAAGAAAGGTGATCCAACTGACTGTGGAAATTATGTAACAATCGCTCTGATCCCACATGCCAGCAAGATTCTACTGAAGATTATTCAAAAGAGACTACAACCATACCTGGAACAAGAACTACCTGAAGTGCAAGCAGGGTTCAGGAAAGGACTAGGAATGAGAGACATCATTGCGGATGTGAGATGGATCCTTGAAAAGACTAAAGAATACCAAAAGGATATCTATTTGTGCTTTATCGACTATAGCAAGGCTTTTGACTGTGTAAACCATGAGAAACTCTGGGCCACATTAAGAAGCATGGGTATAACAGAACACCTGATCGTTCTCTTGCGCAATCTGTACATTGATCAAGAAGCAACAGTTCGAACAGAACAAGGAGAAACAGAATGGTTTAAAATAAGCAAAGTTGTAAGACAAGGCTGCATACTTTCCCCCTACCTGTTTAATTTATATGCAGAACAAATCATCAGAGAAGCAGGATTGTATGAAGACAACAGAGGTGTGAAGATTGATGGAAGACTCATCAACAACCTTCGCTATGCTGATGATACTACATTAGTGGCTGAAAGTGAAGATGATCTGAAACATTTGCTTCTCACAATCAAAGAACATAGTCTCAAAATGGGCCTGCACCTTAATGTAAAGAAGACAAAGATCATGACAAATGGCATAATCAACAGGTTCATCGTTGAAGGAGAAGAAATTGAAATTGTGAACAACTTTAACCTACTTGGATCAACTATCAATAAAGAAGCAACAAGCAGTTAAGAAATCAAACGACGTATTGCTCTTGGCAGAGTGGCTATGAAAGACCTAGATAAGATTCTCAAGAGCAGAGATGTCTCTCTTCATACAAAGATTCAACTTGTTCAAGCCATGGTATTTTCAATAACATCATATGGATGTGAAAGCTGGACAGTGAAAAAGATAGACAGGAAGAAAATTGATGCCTTTGAATTATGGTGCTGGCGGCGAATACTGTGTATACCATGGACTGCCCGAAGAACAAACCAGTCGGTACTAGAGGAGATCAAACCTAAGCTTTCTTTAGAAGCTCAGATGACAAGAATTTGACTTTCATACTTTGGACACATCGTGCGAAGAGAGAGATCACTAGAGAAAGACATCATGCTTGGCAAGATAGAAGGTCAACGCAGAAAAGGAAGGCCAGCAATGAGATGGATCGATACAATAACAGCAGCTACGGGTACCAGTCTGTCAACAATGAGCCGCCTGACTGAAGACTGAACACAATTTAGGATAGCTATCCAGAGGGTCTCCATGAGTCGACTCCGACTCAACGGCACTTAACAACAACAACGATACCCAGTCCTTTGGTGCACACATCTCTTCCCATGATTATCAGTAACATCTTTATGCTGATGACTCCCAGATCTACCTCTCTACACCTGAAATCTCTCCGGCAATCCAGGCCAGGATCTCTGCCTGCCTTTCTGACATTGCTTCTTGGCTATCTCACTGCTGCTTGAAATTGAACATGGCCAAACCTGAGCTTCTTGTGTTTCCTCCTAAACACTTCCTCCTTTCTCAGTCTCTGTGGATAACTCTCTAATCCTCCCTACCTCCTCTGCTTACAACCTTGGTATCATCTTTGACTTCTCTCTCTCCTTCTCCACACACATTCAACTGAAAGCTGTTTATTTCTCTATAACATCAACAAAATTTGCCCATTTCTTTCTGAACACACTAAGGCACTTATCCACTCCTTAGTCACCTCAGGCTGCATTCTGATCAGGGCATTCAGGTCCCTGTACACCCGATCAGAATCGCGACTAGGCCTCTACATGCAGGCCAGGACCCAATTCTGGTCAGCCTGCACGTACAGGCCTCAGCCTGGCTAACTTAGTCAAGGCTTCTGAATGGAGCCGCAGCACCATGGCATCCTATTCAGGAGACGCCAACCACTGCTTTCATTCCCCACAGCCCAACTCCGGATCTTGCCTCCCAAAGCTAGGGTCAGGCAACGGGGAATCATCCACACCCCCTCCTATCTTTTCAACCGCCTGGGCCTGCTGTCCCCCACTATCTAAGGGAACTTATTCCACCTCAGAGGTGAAATAAGTTCCCCGTTCAGTCTGCCACCCACTGCTTGCCCTTGCTCCACCTCTGCCCTGCCCCTTTCCTGCCCCAATCTAGCCTCCCCGTACAAATACCCTGTGCATATGGGGAAGTTAGTCGGGGTGGGCAGAGGGGGCCGAATAGCAGAGATGGACGTCCATCCCCACTATTCACGGGTCAGAATGACCCTGCTCCTGTCTAGACAATTGTAACCTACTCCTTGTTGCTCTCCCTCAGAATCATCTGTCTCCCTTTCAATCTGCTCAACACTCTGTTGCTCGGCTAATCTTCCAACAGCCTCGTCATGCTCATATTACCCCTCTTCTCAAGTCACTTCATTGGCTCCCTACCCATTTCCGAATCCAACTCAAACTTATCCTGCTGACCTATAAATGCATTCACCCTTCAGCTCCTCACCACATTTCCTCTCTTATCTCTCCCTATATTCCTCCTTGGGAACTCTACTGTTCTGGCAAATCACTTCTATCTGTGCCCTTCTCTTCTATTGCTAACCCCAGACTTCGGTCCTTTCATCTTGCTGCTCCTTATGCCTGGAACAAACTACCTGAGTCTGTTTGTTAGATGCCTTCTCTGACCCTTTTCAAATCCAGGCTGAAAACTTACCTCTTCGCTGCCAGATCTTGAAGCCTCTGATCTACTTTGTGTTTCCTTACCATTCTCCCTAGATGTATCCCATGTCTACAGCTACTGTGTTGTCTATCTTGACAAGATTGTCCCTGATGAGCAGGGACCGTCTTTTATATAAAGACAAAAGTAGCCCAAATGCCCTTGAGTACAGAGCAGACAGAGCTTGAAGATTACAAATTACCCCTGCCTACAGATAGCCAGATTATTATGAATAAAATATAGCCTCTAAAATGCTGCATTCTGATCAGGACATCCAGGCCCCTGTACACCTGATCAGAATCGCGACTAGGCCTCTACATGCAGGCCGGGACCCAATTCTGGTCAGCCTGCACATACAGGCCTCAGCCTGGCTAACTCAGTAAGGACTTCTGAATGGAGCCGCAGCACCATGGCGTCCTATTCAGGAGATGCCGACCACTGCTTTCATTCACTTGGTTTGCAGCTTGTCATGCTGTGAGGGCTTGTGTGCATCAGTGATGCTGAGAGCTAAACTATCGGTAGTTTAACCACTGGCAGGGTCTCCCAAGATGGACAGGTCTCAGCTGAGGTGCCAGACCAAGACAGACCACCCATCTGGGCAGCAGCAGAATGGGATAGTGTTGACGGCGGAGGATCACATTCCTGTGAAAACGGCAACAATACCAAACTTAAACTGCGCGGAAGAAAGACCCGGCAATCTACTTCTGTATCTTGCCATGAAAACCCAATGGATAGTTACAAGAAAACAAATTGTGCTATAGTGCTGGAAGATGAGACCCCCAGGTCAGAAGGCACTCAACTAGCTACTGGGGCAGAGATGAAGACTTTTCAGAGTAAAGCCAGCATTTATGATGTGGTTGGATCAAAGCCCTCGGGACGTCTCACTGCTGATGTAGCTGTGCATGAAATGAGAGTCAGAAGCTGTAAAGATGTCTTACACATTGGAACATGGAATGTACGAAGCATGAACCAAGGGAAGTTGGAGGTGGTCAAGAATGAAACGGAACGTGTACAACTTGATCTGTTGGGTGTCAGCGAACTAAAATGGACAGGCATCAGGCACTTTGCATCAGATGATCACATGGTCTACTATGCTGGGAAAGACAAAGAAGAAATGGTGTTGCATTTATAATAAGAATCTTGCAAGAACTGTAATGAAATACAATGCAGTCAGAGAACGCTTAATCTCTATTCGTCTACGAGGAATGCCTATCAGCACAGCTATAATTCAAGTATATGCCCCAACAACAGCTGCAGAAGAGAATGAAATTGAGTTCTATGAACAAGTACAAGCTGAAATTGACAGAACATGCAAACAGGATATCCTGATAGTCATGGGTGACTGGAACGCAAAGGTTGGCAGCAAAGAAGAAGACAAAGTAGTTGGAAAATATGGACTTGGTAACAGAAATGAAGCTGCAGAAAGACTGATAGAATTCTGCAAGACTTGCGATCTATTCATCTCAAACACCTTCTTCCAGCAACACAAGCGGTGACTGTACACATAGACTTCACCCAATGGATTGTATAAAAATCAAATTGACTACATCTGTGGAAGTCAATGATGGAAAAGCTCCATAACATCAACAAAGACAAAACCTGGAGCTGACTGTGGTACAGATCATCAACTACTAGTATGCAAACTCAAGCTAAAGTTGAAAAAGAGCAAACCACTCATGAATGCAGCAAAATATGACCTTGAGAATATACCACTGGAATTTAAAGACTGCCTGCAAAATTGATTTGCAGCTTTAGATACAAATGACAGAGCTCCAGAAGAGTTATGGAATGACATCAAGAAGGTTGTGTTGGAAGAAAGCGAGAAGTCTCTACAAAAGGTGAAAAAGAAAAAACGGCCAAAATGGATGACGGAAGAAACTCTGAAAATTGCCCAGAAATGCAGAGAAGCTAAAGCCAGAGGAGAAAGAAAGACAATCACAGAACTCAACAGAGATTTCCAACGTGCAGCAAGACAGGACAAGGAAAAGTACTACAATGACGCATGCAAGGAAATAGAAGCAGAAGCTATTAGAGGAAGAACAAGATCGGCTTTCCTAAAGCTACGAGAGTTAAAGAAAAAGTTCCAGCCTCGAAATGGAATGTTACAAGATGCTCAAGGTTCTATGTTGAATGATGCTGAGAAGATCAAGAAAAGGTGGAAGGAATATACAGAGATTTTATATGATAAAGATCAAGTGGACCAACAGCCGTTTTAACCTGTGCCTTATTATTGGGAAACATTGGTGATGAAAGAAGTTGAAGCAGCATTGAAAGCCTTATTGAAAGCATTGAAAGAACAAAGCACCATGCATTGATAGCATTCCCATAGAAGTATTACAGCAATCTGATGCAGCTGTTACCGTACTTACAAGATTCTGCCGAGAAATATGGAAGACAACATCATGGCCAACTGACTGGAAAAGATCTGTGTTTATACCAATAGTAAAGAAAGGTGATCCAACTGACTGTGGAAAGTATCGTACAATCACTCTGATCCCACATGCCAGAAAGATTCTACTGAAGATTATTCAAAAGAGACTACAACCATACCTGGAACAAAAACTACCTGAAGTGCAAGCAGGGTTCAGGAAAGTGCGAGGAACGAGAGACATCATTGTGGATGTGAGATGGATCCTTGAAAAGACTAAAGAATACCAAAAGAATATCAATTTGGGCTTTATCGACTATAGCAAAGCTTTTGATTGTGTAAAGCATAAGAAACTCTGGGCTACATTAAGAAGCATGGGTATACCAGAACACCTGATCATACTCTTTCACAATCTGTACTTTGATCAAGAAGCAACAGTTTGAACGGAACAAGGAGAAACAGAATGGTTTAAAATAAGCAAAGGTGTAAGACAAGGCTGCATACTTTCCCCCTACCTGTTTAATTTATATGCAGAACAAATCATCAGATAAGCAGGATTGTATGAAGACAACAGAGGTGTGAAGATTGGTGGAAGACTCATCAACAACCTTCGCTATGCTGATGATACCACATTACTGGCTGAAAGTGAAGATGATCTGAAACATTTGCTTCTCACAATCAAAGAACATAGTCTCAAAATGGGCCTGCACCTTAATGTAAAGAATAGAAAGATCGTGACAACTGGCATAATCAACAGGTTCATCGTTGAAGGAGAAGAAATTGAAATCGTGAACAACTTTAACCTACTTGGAGCAACTATCAATAAAGAAGCAACAAGCAGTCAAGAAATCAGACGACGCATTGCTCTTGGCAGAATGGCTATGAAAGACCTAGATAAGATTCTCAAGAGCGGAGATGTCTCTCTTCATACAAAGATTCGACTTGTTCAAGCCATGGTATTTTCAAAAACATCATATGGATGTGAAAGCTGGACAGTGAAAAAGATAGACAGGAAGAAAATTGATGCCTTTGAATTATGGTGCTGGCGGCGAATACTGTGTATACCATGGACTGCCCGAAGAACAAACCAGTCGGTACTAGAGGAGATCAAACCTAAGCTTTCTTTAGAAGCTCAGATGACAAGACTTCGACTTTCATACTTTGGACACATCATGCGAAGAGAGAGATCATTAGAGAAAGACATCATGCTTGGCAAGATAGAAGGTCAACGCAAAAGAGGAAGGCCAGCAATGAGATGGATTGATACAATAACAGCAGCTACGGGTACCAGTCTGTCAGCAATGAGTCACCTGACTCAAGACCAAACACAATTTAGGATAGCTATCCAGAGCGTCGCCATGAGTCGACTCCGACTCAACGGCACTTAGCAACAACAAAATGCTTGTATGAAAATGCTAGAAGTTTAAAAAATAAGATGGGAGAGTTAGAATATATAGCACTAAATGAGAGGCTAGATGTGATTAGTATCTCAAAGACATGGTAGAAGGAGGACAACCAGTGGGATATTGTAACTGGGTACAAACTATATTATAATGATAGAGCAGATCAAATTGGTGGAGGAGTTGCACTCTGTTAGAGAGGGCATTGAGTCACAAAGGATTAAAGTTTTGCAGGAAACACAATTCACTGTAGAATCTCTATAGATTGAAATTCCATATAAAAAGGGGAAGGCAATGGTAATGGGGGTGTACTATCGACCCCCTGGCCAGAATAAACAAATGGATGATGAACTGCTCAAAGAAATCAGGGAAGCTAACAAAAGTTACAGCACAGTAATAATAATGGGTGATTTAAATTACCCCAGTTTCGAAAGGGTGGTTATCACTGCAGGATATGCTAGAGAGATAAAATTTCTAGATGAAATAAATGACTGCTTCTTGGAGCAGCTGGTTCAAGAACCGACCAGAGGGTAAGCCATTTTGGACCTAGTCCTTAGTGGAACACAAGATCTGGTGATAAGGGTGTTGGGACCACTTGGCAATAGGTATCATAACATGATCGTGTTTGATTTAATAAATGGAGGAAGGGCGGTAAGGAAATCCCCAGTACTACCTTTTAACTTGTAGTAAGGGCTGTTAGTATAGCTGGGTTTAAAAAAGGTTTGGACAAGTTCCTGGAGGAAAGGTCCATAAACCACTATTAAAAAGGGACCCAGGATATCAATGCTTGACCCAGTACAAGTATTGTGGAACCTGTGTCTTTTGGGGATATTGCTAGGTACGTAGGACCTAGATTGGCCACTGTTGGAAACAGGATACTGGGCTTGATGGACCTCGGTCTGACCCAATATGGCATATCTTAACTTTCAAAAGGGAGACTATGATAAAATGAGGAAAATAGTTAAGAAAAAACTAAAAGGAGCAGTTGCAAAGGTTAAAGATTTACATCAAGCATGGGTGCTGTATTCCACGCTTTAAGAAAAGTAGAAGGAAGTCCAAAAATCTGGCAGCATGGTTTTAAGGTAAGGTCAGAGAGGCTGTTCTTGCCAAAAAAAATCATCTTTCAGGAAATGGAAAAAGGAACCAAATGATGAAAACTGGAAAAAACATAAGCCCTGGCAAGTTAGATACAAGGCATTGATAAGGTAGGCAAAGAGAGAATTTAAGAAGAAGCTTGCCGTGGAAGCAAAAATGCGTAATAAAGACTTTTTCAAGTAGATGCGTAGCAAATAACCCATGAGAGAGTCAGTTGGACCATTAGATGATAGAGGGATAAAAGGGGCAATAAGAGGGGAGAAGGCAATAGCGGAGACTGGATGAATTCTTTGCTTTGGTCTTTACTGAGGAAGATATAGGGATGTTACCCAAGACTGAAATGGTATTTAAAGGTGATGCCACAGAAGAATTGAAAGAAATATTGATACACCAGAAAGATGTATTACAACTATTTGATAAACTGAAGAGTAGCTAATTACCTGGACAAGATAGTATACATCCAAGGGTGTTGAAAGAACTGAAAGATGAAACTGCAAACCTACTATTAATAATGTGTGAACTATCATTAAAATCATCTGTAATACCTGAAGATTGGAGGATGGCCAATGTAATGCCAATTTTTAAAAAGGGTTCCAGGGCTGATCCGGGAAAGTACAGGCTTGTGAGCCTGACATCAGCACCGGGAAAAATGGTAAAAACCATTATAAAGATCAAAATTACTGAACATGTTAGCTAGTCATGGCTTAATGGGAGACAGCGAACATGGCTCTAGCCAAGGAAGGATTTGTCTTACTAATCTGTTATGTTTTTTTGAAGGTGTGAATAAACAGGTAGACAAAATTGAGACAGTTGATATAGTGTATCTGGATTTTCAGAAAGCCTTTGACAAGGTCCTTCATGAGATACTTTTGGCGAAATTAAAGTCATGGGATAGGAGACGATGTACTATAGTGGATTAGGAACTGGTTAAAAGATAGAAAGTAGAGGGTAGAGTTAAATGGGCAATTTTCCCAATGGTGAAAGGTGAATAGTGGAGTACCCCAGGGATCTGTGCTGGGTCCGTTTCTTTTTTAACATATTCTTAAATGACCTGGAAATGGGAACAAGTGAAGTAATCAAATTTGCAGCTGAGATAAAATTATTCAAAGTTATTAAGACCTATGAGGATTGTGAAAAATTGCAAGAGGATCTTGATAAATTGGAATACTGGGCATCCAAATGGCAGATGATATTTAATGTGATCGTGCAAGGTTATGCACCTAGGAAAGAACAACCCAAACTATGGTTACACGATGCAAGGTTCCACATTAGGAACCACCACCCAGGAAAAAGATTTAGGTGTCATTGTGGATAACATGTTAAAACCCTCCACCCAGTGTGCAGCGGCAGCCAAGAGAGCAAATAGAATGCTAGGTATCATAAGGAAGGGAATAGAGAATAAAACAAAGGATATTGTAATGCCTCTGTATCGTTCCATGGTGCGACTGCACCTTGAATATTGTGTGCAATTCTGGTCTCCGTATCTTAAAAAGGATACAGCGTTATTAGAAAAGGTACAGAGAAGAGCCACCAAAATAGTAAAGGGGATAGAAGGATACCCCTATGAAAAGAGGCTAAACAGGTTAGGGCTCTTCAACCTTGAAAAGAGAAACATGAGGGTAGATATGATAGAGCTCTATAAATTAATGAACGGAGTGGAACGGGTAAACGTAGATGGATTGTTTATGCCATCAAAATATAGAAAGATTAGGGGACATGCAATGAAGCTACAGGGTAACCTATTTAAGACTAATAAGAGAAAATATTTTTTCACTCAATGTGCAATCAAACTCTGGAATTTGTTACTGGAGGATGTAGTAAAACCTGTTAGTGCAGCCGGGTTTAAAAAAGGTTTGAACAAGTTCCTGGAGGAAAGGTCCATAAACCATTATTAAAGGGATCCCAAGATATCCACTGCTTGCCCCCAATACAAGCATTGTGGAACCTGTGTCTTTTGTGGAAACTGCTGGGTACTTGTGACCTAGATTGACCACTGTTGGAAACAGGATATTGGGCCTGATGGAACTTGGTCTGACCCAGCATGGAATATATTATGCTCTTAGATGTGTCTGCAGCGCTGTGCACATCTTGTAGTGTTATACAAATGTTCAGTAGTAGTAATAGTGGTAGTAATCATAGAATCTTACATGGAATAGTTCAAAGGATTGTGATTTCCAAGCAACATCAAAATCACACTCTGTGTTTTCTGGCAGAGGTAATAGCAACCATCCTAGGAATGGACAAGTTGTGTATGACAAAGTTTTGACTCTGTTTAGGGTCATTGCTCCGATTTTTGCTGATTTTTTTTCAAGTCATATCTGACCCTGCTTGAACTGAAATCTGGACTTGCTGAGCTGTACCTGGGTCATCTTAGTTCCTACACTTTGATCAAATTGTCTTATTTTCCATAAAAGCTGACTTATTTTACTTATTACCAAGCTTATCATGAAGATGGGTGGCCTCATTATTAGAAAATGTGATAGACTGAGACATACTACTAAAGTAATCTGGAACCTGCAAGTTGAGAGTTTTCACTGCTACTGTATATACAATATAAACAAACCCGGAAATGCTGAATTCTATCAAGTTATCTCTTCTACTTGGGACTTTCCTTCTCCAGGCAATGCAGTGCAATGTGTGCCTTCGAGTGATTCCTACACAAAGCTGTGTTTTATTTTTATCAATGTACTATAGATAAAATGTATTTAATTAATTCTCAATAGGTCATAAATAAAACACTGTTATGAATGTCTGCTTTTTACAGTATGCCGTGGTGCCACATTTTTAATGTTAGCACATATTTTGGAAGGTAAAATCTCATTTTGCTCTGCTGATCATCTGGTTTCATCCATATACATAGCTCCGTCTGTATTCTGCATGCCTAGCTTGGATAAACTCAGATTGACAGAAGCATAATTGAATTTGCATGTCAAGAATGAGAAACTCTAATCAAAATCTAAGTAATAGGCTCTTCTATTTTATTTAATTACAGGTGAATTATGAAATTGTTGGAGCAGTTGAAAAAAATAAAGACTGCCTTTCACAGAACCTCCTTTTTGTAATGAAAAGTAAGTTAACTATAGGAAAATAATGCTGAGCCTTGACTCCGTAAACTGGAACAGAATTCTAATGAATAAATTATAACTGTATGTTTACATTTAAAAAATATGTGGCCCAATAATAAATTGAAAAGGCAATGCGCTGCTATCACCACTGCACAGCCTCCGACATCGCAGAAGCTAACTGGGTAGCGGCAATATCGTACTGCTACCTGGTTAGCTCCCATGGGTAAAACTAGGCCAGCTTTTGTTGCACTTGATTTTACCCATAGATCACTAACCGGGTAGTGGTGCAATATCGCCGCCACTTGCTTAGCGATTGTCCCCACTCTCGACACGCTGCGATGCTAAGCGGTTAGCATGGGGCGTATAGCAGCGTTAGTTGGGAATATTCAGCAGCACTATGTTACTAACCGTGTTAGTGTTGTTGAATATCCCATTCAGTGATATTTACATGATTTATGGGTCAGTAAACCGTGTAAATGCCTTTAGAATATTGGGTCCATAGAGCCATGGAGGCCTATTCTCTACTGAACATCCAGCCTGTGTATGTCCTCTCAGAATCATGTCTATTGGCTTGTAAGTGCAGGCCAAGCCCCGATTCTGATGGGCCACATGTCCAGCCATATCTACATCTACCCCTGACAGGCTCCTGAATGGACCTGCGATGCCATGGCGTCCCGCCACTGAGACTATCCTTTCCCTGCAGCCAGACCCCCGATCTTGCCTCCCATGGCTTGAGTCTGGCTGTGAGGCTCCCCCTGCATGCCTCCATGTTTTGTACCCACTGGCTTCCATCGCTACCCTGTATCCAGGGGGATTTGTTCTACTTCTGAGGTGAAAAAAGTCCCCCGTCTAACCAGCCTACTCTGGGTGTACAGGGCTGATCTTAGAATTGGCCTTGTACGTCCGGGATGATGACCCGCCCACCCCCTCCCACCCGTGTCTAGAGTTCCCCATACAACTCCACTGTTTGTACGGGGAGCCTTGCATGGGGATGGGCAAGGGGGACATATAGCAGGGATGTACATCCAGGCAGGTCAGGAAACAAAACGAGGAGCACTGTTCTTGCAGCTGACCACAGGATACACAAAGAGCAAGAGTCGAAGACCGTCAGGATGAAATCAAAATTACTTTATTGAGACGTCCCCAACGCGTTTCGGCATGAAATGCCTTCCTCAGGGGGTAACAGCTAAAACATCAAACATAAAAACTTGTAACAATAATAAATACCGAACAAGATCAATAAGTAAAAACATCAATACACAAAAAAGAGGGAATTATTGCAACATATATAAATAAACTTTAAAATAAAGTTTGTAAAATCCAAACCAGCATATAAACACAAGACTCATCCTCTTCAGATAAAAAGACACAGACTTCCTTTGTAAATATATTAAATGACGAGGAAAGATATGTGTAAAAGGAACTTAGTGCGAAAAAGACAGACAACCATGGACATAGAATTACAGACAAATCATTATACTTGGGTGAATACTCACATTGAACCAATGATAAATTTCCTATTGTGTCATAGGAAATAGGAGATATCAACTATAAGATAAAACAGACAAACTTATACACTTAGTTGTATAAAAGAGAACTAAAAACATGACCTTGAAGGATCATATTATCAACATTGTTACATGTTTGATCAAAATTTATAAAATAACTCATAAGGTAATTCAGAAAGGATAATTATATCAATAAATGTGAAAATTGTCCCTGAACTTCATACTTACAAAAAAACAACAGTTGTGTAAACATTAAAAGGGGACATTGTGGAACACAGGGCAGACAAAATGTAGTCGTGCTGAAACTTCTAACAAAGATTAAATTATATAAGAAATCCATAAAAATGAAAGAAAGCTAACCTATTACAGCATAACTAATTTAACCTGTCTTAAACTACTCAATCTCAGAAGATAAAACATCATATTGTGGTAAAAAAGAAGGTTATATATGTTTTTGACCTAATTATACAAAGAAGAAGGCATAGTTAAGAACCCAAAGGACTGAATTATGTTAAACATTCCTGATTTTTGTGTAACCGGATAAGGCGCACAAGTCGCTCCAGCCCTGCTCTTCCCCCCCCCCCTCCCCTTTCCCTCTTCTTCCTTACAAGCTTTATACAATAACAACAACACACATGTTCTGGAATTAAAACTGGTCGCAGCTTTATTAGCCTTTTAAAATTAACTGAACAATATTTAAACACAACACTTTTAACCCCCCCTCCCCGTGGATCAGGCCCTCACCCGCCATATCAGTAGCAAGGTGACGCCGCCTCCGCTTCCGCCGGGCACAAGCCCCGGCTATTTTCTTATCCCTCCCTCTTCCGGCTTCGCCATATTATTAGCAAAAGCCCGAGGGATTGTCCAGGTCGGGGGTACCCCACCCCCGGCCTAAGGATTACCTCCGGCTCCGGACCCCGGAAACCTCCGGGATCCCGCCAACAGCTCAGGAGACCTCCACCTGAGCCGCCCCCCCCAGGCAAGGCTGCGACCAGCCCGCTTATCCCGTAGAATATCCTCCAAGGCCTCCTGCCAATCATTTAGGAGTAAATCCATCCCCAACGGGGATAGATGTACCCCATCCTGTCGGTACAAACCCGAACAGGCCACCTCCGCCCAGGTATGGAAAATCTGACAGCCCCCCCGCTCCCCCACCCATCGTCCAATCTGCCGATTGATTTTAGTTAACACCCTGGACCATCGCCGCTGACCCCAGGAAGCAGGCCTTGGAATGATATCTGACCATACAAGAACCACATCGGGAAACATAAGAAACAATTCTTGAAAATCGCGCTGAGCTGCGCGAATTAACTGACGACAAGTCCAAGCCCCCAAATCGTTGCCCCCCAGATGAATCAAGATGATATCGGGCGTCCCTCGCTGACGCTGGTGGTGCCGGAGCAAAGGCAAGAGCTGTATCCACCGTAGGCCTCGCTCGCCCAGCCATGAAATGGTCACCAAGGAAGTTGCCAAGCCGAGGTTCGCACCTACGGGTCGTGTTGCTGCTCGCCGACCGGCCCAGTAAACAAAAGAGTGGCCAATCACCCAACAGCTACAAGATCCCGAACCAAAATCTGCAAAACAAAAGGAACAGTTAGTCTCCCCCCCCCCTCAGGGCCGCACATAGCTGCGAAAAGCCTGGGACTTCCATCTGCCGATCCTCTGGATCTCGTGTTCCGGCAAGCCTACCCCAGCCGCCGTAGTCGCTGCCCCAATTCGAAACGAATGCGGCGCAAACTGACTCGGGTCCTCACCCAGCCGCCGCAGCGCTAACCGCAAAACAGCCGTAAACTGAAAACGAGTGAGCACCTGACCGTCGGCATGCAGAAAAAGATGTCCCTCTCCCCCAGGCCGCTGTTGCAAATACGTCCGCAAAGATGCAACCGGACACGAGGGTGCGCCGAGCATCTCCCTCAGAGACACCCAAGTCCCTTTTCCCATCGTATCCGTCTTGGAACGCGCTAACCAAATCCGAACCCCACCCCCGGTGAACCCCACATGTGAGAATAGCAATCCCCGACCCGACGACGAGCGACGCGACTCCGCTACTTGTTCGCCAATCCGAAACGCCCCGAAAAAGGCAACTGTGAAGACCGCCCGAAAAAGCGTGACTTCAAAAGAGGAGGTAACCACCTGAGGGAGGCAGCCGCAAAGCCGGACTAGCAAGTCATGAGTAATCGGGCGCCTGCCATCAACCGGTGAAGGAGATGACCGCTCCCAACCCTGTAAGAGCCGGCGTGTCAAAAATCCCCCCCAGCTGCCCCCCACCCCACTGCCTTCGAGAAAAAGGAAAACCCCGCCAAATGCATACGCACCGCGGTCCGCGAAAACCCTGCCGATTTAGCCGATATGACATACTGACTCATTAAGTGATCCGACACCGATCCCTGCTGCCATCCGCGGCTCACGAGGAAGGTCTCGATCCTGCTGCAGCCCCGTCGATACGCCGTCCAAGTTGAAGCTGAGACGGAGCTTTTCAGTAAGTGGATCATCTCTGCAGACCAATCCGCCATAAGTGCTCCGGTACCGATGCCCCGTCCTCGTCCGCCGCTGGGGCCAACATTCGAAACAGGTCCCACTTAAAATGGGAAAGAGCATCAGCAATCCTGTTACTAGCACCGGGTATGTGCCTAGCCCTTACCACCACATTGAGTCTTAAACAAGCTAACACCACCTGTCGCATCAGATCCGCCACTTGCACACAACGCGGGGCATAGTTATTAATCACACTAACTACAGCGGCATTATCGCACCACCATAACACTGTGCGATTACGAAGCCTGTCTGGCCATAGGGTCAGAACCACGATTAACGGGAACAATTCCAAAAAAGTGACATTACGAGTGAGACCCGCAAGGCGCCACTCTTCCGGCCATGGCTCTGCACACCACGAACCACTGAAATACACCCCCAGACCCAAACCACCTGCAGCATCGGTATATAACTGTAACGCCTCACTAGTCACTTCTGAGTCCCGAAAAACAGTACAACCATTAAAGTCTTGCAAAAATGTGTCCCACACGCTCAAATCAGCACGCATGCTCCGAGATACCCGAATACGGTGATGAGGTCTAGAAACTCCTGTCGTGGCACCCGTGAAGCGATGCAAAAATACCCTGCCCATCGGGATCACCCGACAAGCAAAGTTCAAAGAACCAATGAGCGATTGCATTTCTCTCAACGTCAGTTTACTAGAGGAGAGAGCATTTGCCACCAACACCCTTAACTTAACCACCTTCTCCAAAGGCAAACGCGTAACCATGTCGACAGTATCCAGTTCAACACCCAAAAAGGTAAGCCTCGTCACAGGGCCTGCTGTTTTATCGACAGCCAACGGAACTACCCATTCCTGCGCTAACAGCACAAAGCCATCAAGGAAAGCCTGACACCGTCCTGAACGTGCTTCGCCCACAAACAAAAAGTCGTCCAGGTAATGCACTACATTCGAACAACCAGTTTTCCTCGTAAAAACCCAGTGCATAAAAGTACTGAACAGTTCGAAATAGGCACAGGACACTGAACAACCCATGGGCATGCACTTGTCAAAATAGAAACGGTCCTCAAAGCGGAAACCTAATAAATGAAAAGCTGAAGGATGCACCGGCAACAAACGAAAAGCCGACTCAATATCCACCTTGGCCAAAAGGCTCTCCCTGCCACATCGCCGTACCAGCTCCACCGCCGAATCAAAAGAGGCGTAACGTACAGTACAACGCTCCTTCGGGATGTGGTCATTAACAGAAGAACCGAAAGGAAACGACAAATTATGAATCAGCCGGTATTTTCCGGGCTCCTTCTTGGGGATGATCCCCAAAGGCGACACAACGAAGTTGGAGAAGGGAGGCTCATCAAACGGACCAGCTACCCTACCCAACCGTAGCTCCACCTCCAGCTTATTCCTAACGAGATGAATAAATTGCCGAACTGAGGGCGCGTTCCGAACTTTACCCGAAACCACTATCCCTTCAACTGGAATAGAAAATCCCGTTTGAAACCCCTCTTCCAACACCCTACCCGCTATGCGCCTAGGATACTGTCGTAACCACGGATAGATAACCTCAAATCGAATAGGAATCGGGGCTAAATCCTCTCGGTCCCTACTACTTGTTAGACGGGACTGAAGGACCGACGGACACACATTTGACACACTTGAGTGCGGAATGCCCACCCGCGCAGATAGAACAGGCGTGCCAGAACTTACAGTCCGGAAAGGGACACGAAGACTTGTTAAATCGCCAGCACAAATCACCGGCCCCTCCCCCAGCCGCTCGCTGTCCCGACGGAAGCCCGCTAGTACGAAAGGACCGCCCTTGCCCTTCGCCAGTCCCAACCCCGCCTTTCCCACTAGTCCCAAACCCCACGCCCGGGCGAACCGCCATCTGGGTTAACCATAAATTAATATCTTGAGTCCCCCAAGTTAAGAGACGGTTCTCCTCCATTTTATCACGGAATTTCTCATCGTAGTTGAGCCAGGCCCAACCCTGATGCGACTGAGATGCCTCTAAAATGGAGTCCATATAAGCCAATAACATCCCATACTGGTCTGGATGCATACGCCCCCATACACTAGCCAGACGTAAGAAAGCCCTAGTCCAATTAACTACGTTCCTGGCTACTTTGCGTACCCTTCCGGCCTTTTCATCTTCTTTCCTCTTCTTCCGACTATCACCCGTCCTCTTCCTGCCCTCCATCAACCGAAAAATATCGATATAACGCCTTTTTTGTATTTTCTTCCGCAATTTCTTAGGCACCCCCTCCCATAACTCCGAGAAGGTCGCCAACGTCGGCTGCACCGAACCTTTGCTAAGATCACACTTCCCACTTTCACCTGAAGTAGAAGAAGTCGACGAAGATCGCACGGACGACGCAGAAGAAGAATCAGAGTTCCGACGCCGACGACAGGAATGCCTCCGCTTCCGTTTAGCTTTCTTTCCTGCCTCCCTTGATACAGCTAAAATCCCACCTTCATCCCCACCCCCCAAAGAGCCCAAAGACAACTCACCCGCTGCAGCACTCGGAAATCCTTCACATGAACTG
This sequence comes from Ichthyophis bannanicus, assembly GCA_033557465.1. Lineage (NCBI taxonomy): Eukaryota > Metazoa > Chordata > Amphibia > Gymnophiona > Ichthyophiidae > Ichthyophis > Ichthyophis bannanicus. The sequence continues at coordinate 620,337,739 of CM066033.1, forward strand.
CTCCCACGCTGCACAGCAGGAGGCGCCAGCCCTGCAGCGGCCTCCTCATCTAAACATCTCCCGTCGCCACTCGGTGCCCCCGCTCCGTGCTGATGGGCGCCACACGGATCTGCATCGCTCCTGAACTGCCAACCTGGAGGTACCTGAGGAGAGAAGACACCAAAAGGCGAAGCAACACCTGCCATAGCCCAGGGCGGCTGCCACATTCCCCCCCAGTCTGCCCTGGAAGAACCTTGCCCGCCCCCACTCCAATATTCAGCAAAACCCGGGTACCCCGACCCATCTCTCCCAGCCATCCAAGCTGCTGGATGTCCAGACCAAGATGACGCTGCAGGATGCCCGAACCAAGCGGGAATAGGACCAGCTCCTGAAGCTCCGGGGCCCGAGATCCCTTCCACCTCCTGCCCCTCGCCTTGCGCAACAGGTCCCCGTACACCATCTCCCCTCCCAACCTGGGGCATACTAGGACTAACCGGCCCCCCAGTAGTAAAGCCTTCGAGAGGCCTTACCTCTGTCCGCTCGCTAATAGCAGGGACAGAACCGGCCCGAACTAAGGTTCCCCCCCTTTCCTTCCTCAGCCTACTCCTCCCACGCTCACCCCTTCTCTGCCGGGCAGCCCCACGCCTCAAACCTCCCTGGACTTCCAACTCAAGCCCTGCCCGAGGTTCGTCCCCCCTTATACCACCCTCCAATCCCACCCCCCTGCGTGCACCCCTGCCAGGTGGCCCTCCCTTACCCCGTTTGTTATGAGGCCGCATAGTAAAGCCTCAGCAAATTCCCTTTTTATGTTATTTTATCTATATCTATATATATATATATATATTTTTTTTTTAATATGACCCTGGGAAACACACCAGAAAACCCACCAGAAAGGAAAACCCACCAAAAGAAAAGTAGCTAGGAGTAGCAAAATTTAACCCACCCCCAACAAATCCCCAAAACCACCCTTGCCTGAAGCTGGTTGCTCTGCTGCCGACCGCATGCACACCACACACACTGCAATGCTGCTGCCTCAAAACTCCAGCCACTGGGACCCGTTAATGACTCCGGTCAACGGACACTGCCCCGGACTTCGACTCCTGCCGCGGCCGACTCCTGCCGCGGCCGCTGACACGGGTCTCCCCTCTCCACCGCAGAGTGCCAGGCTCGGGCGCACGAAGCTCCGGTCCCCTTCCTGCCGCGGCTCCAATCCCCCGATGCTCCGGTCTCCGCGGCTCCAATCCCCCGACTCTCAGGTCTCCGGCTCGCTGACTCAGGCCACACACGCACGCAGTACCCAACACAGCAACCGCCGACTCTCGCCTCCAGGCCGCAAAGACGGCGGCGCTCCCAACCGCTCGCCCCCCTGCCGAAGAACCTCTTATATGATTGGCTCCCGCGTTGCCAAAACACCCGCGGGAGCCAATCATTTAAAATTGCACCTCTGCCGCGCCGCGACAGCCGCCCAGCCGGGCACGAGCGCCAGGCACCCCCCCCCCCCCGGTTAAGTGCGGCCGCGCGCACGGGGCTTACGGCCTTCCTGATATAGAGATAATATAGCCGCTATTTGTATATTGGGAGGAGTGTATTTTTTAAAAAATGAGCAATGGAAACTATGGGTTTGGGTATCATAAGTATACTACGTGGTATCGCATTGAGTCAAAGATGACCAGTAGACTGTTGTACTACACACTATAAAAACATTAGTATTATATGTGTAAAACTATTACAATAATGTTTAAAAGAATCAATGAACAATATTTAAGAGCCAATGTTAGAATATATATATATATATATGTGTGTATGTACAACCCTTTGGTGCTAAAGCTATCTGGTATAAAACGATAGTGAACCCAATAAATAGAGGCTATATCGGCGGTTTTGCAACCAGTCTTGTGTTACTTGTATGTGAATAAGTGCATATAAGAGAAAACGAGAGGCTGATGACTCTACTGCTACTGTTTATACATTAAGAATTGTGCATTTCTAAAAAGTAATGAGCGATGGAAACCACGGGTTTGAATATCGTGAATAGGCTTTGTATTGTGGCGTTAAGCCAGAGGAGACTAGTGAAAAGCTATACTCTGAACTCTAAAACCTGGCATGTTATGCCCAAAACTGTTGGAAGATTGTTGGGGCAACATGTAATATAAAAAACAATGTTAAAACATATAAACCATTTAGTAATATAGCTGTCCATTGTTAATAAATGTACAACCGTGAGTATGGTCAAAGGGAGGCTAGGACACACCGGGTTTACAACCAATGCTACGTTGTATGAATATTGAGTATGATGATGTTTATCCCCTTATATATAGATACATGTCATGTGCTGTGAACATCTAGATAGAGGTGTAACTAAAAGAAAGCAAATCATGAGGTGATAACTAATCACTGAATCACACTCCAAACTAAGTCCAGTAAAAATGACGAACTTATTATGTTGAATGATATCTATCATACAATATCTAAAATTGCTAAATTATATTTAAAATGATAGCATGATTTGGTTAAAACAGGAATGTATTATCGTAGTCCTATCGATGCGCTGCAATCTTCATCTATAAATAAGTATAAATAAAAACCAACAAGGGGATGATGACCGACGTTTTGCTAGACAGATATGATAACGTTCTTTACTTTTTTAAGTGCTATTATGAAAAACAATCTAGTGTGGCATTTATAGCTAAAACGACTTTAAGCAGACTGTAATTCCAAACTGTAGAAGTTTCAGTTACCTTTAAACTGCAGGAAACGCTGTCGCTTGTACTGTTCTCTGCAAAGTGAAACCCGACTCATTACGAGGCACAAATAAAAAACTTTGCTGTTCGCGCCAAAATGGGAGGAGCTAAAAGTGGGCGGAATTAGACCAGTGCTTGAAACCTTTGGTAAAAAAGATTGAACCAACTTAAAAGTGACATCGTGATCTACAAATGCATAGCCATTATTGTACAAACCAATGAGTTATATTCCAAGAGTTGTGTGATAGAGAAAGATTCAAATAGGCTGAAACAAATATGTATTGTGCAATAAGGGGGATGTTCAGAGGAAAACTGAGAGGTCAATTTCTTGATTTAAGCCATGAGGTTCTTTACTTTTAAATTCATAAATATACCTCTGTTCCAACTTTAACAAAGACTTATTAGTGTCACCACCTCTCCAATGTGGTCTTACCATTTTAATTACCAAATATTTTAGATCATTGATTTTGTGATTCGCGGAGATCCAGTGTGCCACCAGAGGTTTGTCAGGAATTTTGCGCTGAATACAGCTTCTATGTTCTATGATCCGCGTGCGGACTTCTCTTATGGTTTTGCCTATGTACACTAAATTACACGGGCACTGTATCAGATATATAGCATTTGATGTTCTACAGTTAGTGTAGTCATGAAGATAGACTTTGTGTCCTGATTTGGAATTAGTAAAACTGTTTTTAGCAATAATAGTGTGCAAACATACCGAACAGTTCCCACAACTGTAGTGTCCCTTGATTTTAGGGGGGACATGAAATTTTGTAAGGGCCGAAGGAACTAGTATATTTGCCAAGTTGGTATTTCTTTTATATGCAATCATGAGCTGTTTGGTATTGAAGGCGGGTATAGAGGAGAGGAGGTGCCATTCTTGTTTTAGAATGTTGACTATTGATTTGGAATGCTGGGAAAAAGTCAAAGCACAGACAACTTTGTCTGTGTGTTCAGGTTTATTTTTCCTTTGTAGTAAAGTAGACCGATCAGTGGTGCATGCTCTTAAATAAGCGTTTTTTATACATTCTTCTGGATAACCTCTTTTTTTGAATCTGCTATGCATATCAACTTCAAAATCTCTGTCTGTTGTGCATAGTCGCCTAATTCTTAAAAATTGGCTGATGGGTAGATTATTTTTAAAGGACTTATTATGGTAACTTTCGTAATTAAGTAAAGTGTTACGATCGGTAGGCTTCCTATAAAGGTCAGTTGTAAACCCATGATGGTCTTTTTTAATCATAATATCTAAATAGGAAACCTTATCGATACTGAAAGTGCCATCAAACTGTAAGTTGATATCCAGAGAATTGAGCCACAGAAAGAATTCTTGCAGCAGGGGTTCTGATCCATCCCATATTAACAATACATCGTCAATGTATCTTTTCCATAATAAAATGTTAGACTTATAGGGATGGGATGTCAAGTGTTGTAACTCGAAGTTAGCCACATACAGATTGGCAACATCTGGGGCCATGGAGGACCCCATGGCTACCCCTTTGATTTGTTTGTAATAGAGACCTCGAAAATTGAAGTAATTCTCTGTCATCGCTAACGTAGCTAACTGTATCAGGAAGGCAGTGGGTATACGTACAGGTCTAGGTCTTTGTATTAATGTGTTTGCCAAGACATCTAAAGCTGCTTGTTGAGGTATATTTGTATAGAGTGAATTGATATCTAAGGTGACTAATAGTAGATCTTTGTGATAACCTTCAAAGTTATTAAGTATATTAATTATATGTGTAGAATCGCGTACATAGGAAGGAACCTGAGAAACAAACGGTCTTAGAAAAATATCCAAGAACTTTGAAAGAGGTTCTAACACTGAGCCGATGGCTGATACTATTGGTCGACCTGGTGGATTTGGTAATGACTTATGAATCTTGGGTACTGTATAGATAGTGGGCACAATGGGATGAGACACTGTGAGATATGAAATTTCATTTATGGTGAGATACCCTGCTTCCTTACCTATATATAAAAGGGTATTGATTTTTTGCTGCAGATGTGATGTAGGGTCATCAAAAATCTTCTGATAGAAGTGTTGGTCATTTAGTTGTCGCATAATCTCTTTAATATAATCCTCTCTGTTTTGGACCACTATAGCCCCGCCCTTATCTGCAGGTTTTATAACTATGCTGTTATTAGATTGTAAATTCTTAAGGGCCAATTTCGGTGGACCTGAGAGGTTAAAATAACCTCGATCATTCTTCTGTTGATAGAAATTATCTACTTTTGAGAAGACTATATTTTCAAAGGCTGTGATCATGACATTTGTATTAGGTGGTATCCAGGTTGAGGAGTTCTTAACCACTGACGGATCAGATGTGTTTTTTTCTACTGTGCTAAAATGGTCTATTATCCTTAGTTTCCGAAAGAATTTATATAGCTCTACTTGGGTGATAAATTTGTCATGTTGTTTGGTAGGCACAAATGACAAACCCTTCTCTAAGACTTGGATTTCAACATCAGATAGTAAGTAATTAGACAGGTTAATGACCCCACTCAGAGGTCCCAATCTAATTGCCGCTTGGCTGTTGAGCTTTGCGTTCGTTTTTTGTCTGGGGCAGGGGGGTGAGATGAATCCTTGGTCCTGGCCCGCCTGTTGGTAGGAGACTTGGGTGATATGTCTCTTAGTTATCACCTCATGATTTGCTTTCTTTTAGTTACACCTCGATCTAGATGTTCACAGCACATGACATGTATCTATATATAAGCGGATAATCATCATCATACTCAATATTCATACAACGTAGCATTGGTTGTAAACCCGGTGTGTCCTAGCCTCCCTTTGACCATACTCACGGTTGTACATTTATTAACAATGGACAGCTATATTACTAAATGGTTTATATGTTTTAACATTGTTTTTTATATTACATGTTGCCCCAACAAGCTTCCAACAGTTTCGGGCATAACATGCCAGGTTTTAGAGTGCAGAGTATAGCTTTTCACTAGTCTCCTCTGGCTTAACGCCACAATACGAAGCCTATTCATGATATTCAAACCCATGGTTTCCATCGCTCATTACCTTTTAGAAATGCACAATTCTTAATGTATAAACAGTAGCAGTAGAGTCATCAGCCTCTCGTTTTCTCTTATATGCACTTATTCACATACAAGTAACACAAGACTGGTTGCAAAACCGCCGATATAGCCTCTATTTATTGGGTTCACTGTCGTTTTATACCAGATAGCCTTAGCACCAAAGGGTTGTACATACACACATATATATATATTCTAACATTGGCTCTTAAATATTGTTCATTGATTCTTTTAAACATTATTGTAATAGTTTTACACATATAATACTAATGTTTTTATAGTGTGTAGTACAACAGTCTACTGGTCATCTTTGACTCAATGCGATAACACGTAGTATACTTATGATACCCAAACCCATAGTTTCCATTGATCATTTTTTTAAAAATACACTCCTCCCAATATACAAATAGCGGCTATATTATCTCTATATCACAAAAATCAGGAATGTTTAACATAATTCAGTCCTTTGGGTTCTTAACTATGCCTTCTCCTTTGTATAATTAGGTCAAAAAACATATATAACCTTCTTTTTTACCACAATATGATGTTTTATCTTCTGAGATTGAGTAGTTTAAGACAGGTTAAATTAGTTATGCTGTAATAGGTTAGCTTTCTTTCATTTTTATGGATTTCTTATATAATTTAATCTTTGTTAGAAGTTTCAGCATGACTACATTTTGTCTGCCCTGTGTTCCACAATGTCCCCTTTTAATGTTTACACAACTGTTGTTTTTTTGTAAGTATGAAGTTCAGGGACAATTTTCACATTTATTGATATAATTATCCTTTCTGAATTACCTTATGAGTTATTTTATAAATTTTGATCAAACATGTAACAATGTTGATAATATGATCCTTCAAGGTCATGTTTTTAGTTCTCTTTTATACAACTAAGTGTATAAGTTTGTCTGTTCCTGTTCGGTAATCCAGTTTAGTCCTCCAACATCGGGTAGTGCCCCTCCTCCTGCAGCCTGGAGACTGGACCAATCAAGTCTTCTGTAGTATATATGCAGACGGAGCTCCCAGAAGCCCCCAGTGTGTCCAGTCTCCTTGCAGCTTGCAGACTTCTGTGCCCTTTCTGGGCACACTAAGTGACACTTGAAGGAGCAACACTAGTTAGTTAGTTCTTTTGGGGTTTTATTTTGGGTCCTTTATTTACCATTTCTTTGCTAGGTAGCTGTATCTTTAAAAAAAAAAAAATATATATATAAAGGAGCATTGCCACAGGAGACATCCTGGGGGAAGCCAGACCTGCATTGGGCTCCTGCCTTCCTGCCTGGGAATATTTGAAACCTGGGTTGAGCTCTCCCCAAGACTGTTCGGGGAAGAGCCATACCTGCTACAGCATTGCCTGTCACTTGAAGAAGTTGGCTGAGTTCCTTGCTGTTCCCTGAGCTGGTAGGAATTTTCCTTGCTTTATCTTTTCAGCTCTGTTGTTTTTTGCATTGTCAGAGGCTCTGTCGGCTCCCCTGGCTTCCGAATTGCACTTTTTCCTGATTTTTTTCGCTTGCCCTGTATTAGAGGGTCGTGTTCTTTCTTTTCCATATTATTTGGTTACCTTTGTATTTTCGCGCCTTTTTTATTGTGGGTGGAAAAGTGCGGCGGCCATTTTGGATTTCTAAAGTGTGCTTTTTAAGGGCACTTTTTAACACTTGTGCACGGGTTCCCCTGGCTTTTTTGGGGTTTCTTTTGCTGGCGATTTTGCTCAGGGCACCCCTAGGATTCTGGGGAGTATTTTTTTTTTTTTTTTTTTTTTACAGAAAACGTTTTAAATTTAAAGCTGTACTGATTTGAATACAGTTAGTCCCTTTGCTGTGGGCTTCCCTGTTCCTGTTTCCTTCTTTCCCCCTGGAAGCAGGTTGCCTTAGCATGGCTGCCAAACCTCAATGTGTGATTTGTGGGTCCCGCAGAGGTACAATGACTGACTCTGGCATCTGCAAGAGCTGTGCTGCAGTTTCTTCAGAACTAGAATGTCTTCTCCCACTGCTGTTTGCAGCTCTGTGGTAACTCGATTGATTTTTCTTGATTTTTCAGTGATTTTAGGCATTTCTCTCATGCCTGCAACCCTCCCACCTTCTTCTTTGACTTTTTAAGTTAATTCCTTAGCTTTTGGGGGTTTTAATTCACTCTTTTGGTGTTTTATTTTTGCTGGTGGCCATTTTGAATAGCTAATGAGCCTCGGTTTTTGGCGGAAAGCCAGATTACTTCTCTGCTGGCTTCTAAAAGCTATATTGTTGTTTCAGTTTTTTTCTTCTTTCCACAACACTTGCTAGATGTCAGTTGTGCAGAGGTTACTTTTTTCTCTGCCTATGTATGAACATAATGGATAAAAGGTACAGAAGGCATGGATAGAGAACAGTATGCAATTCAGAGCCACAGTACAATGCTGAGTCACTGATGAAGGGTGCAGGGCTCATGGCTTCTATTCCCCACTGTGCCCAACAAAGAAGGCTGGCTGAGGCATTACCTATTATGGGGAATATTGTTAAATGCCTGTTCCTGCGGGACGCAGTTATTTCTTTTTAGTTCTCCCTGTGCCTTATTCAGGTTTACGCTGCATAGGCTGTCAGACGAAACACAGGGACCTCAGGCATCAGCTCTGCTCTTCCCCCAGCATCTTGCTTCCCCTGAGGAACTTGGGAACTCCGGAGCTTGGCTTCGGGGGAGCTCTCCGTTGGCTTTACGCTGCACTGAGTCTTTACCACGAGAGTTTGGATACCTCCAGGAAGTTCAGGTATCATTTCTGTAAGAAAACTGTGAGTACTCTGTTTTTGTTTTTTCTTCCTTGCCTCAGCTGCTCTGGGATGCTTTCAGCTGTATCCGGACCGGCTGCCCCTGAGTTTGGAAGTGCCTACTTTGACTTTTAGTCCACAAACTGCAGCCGGGTTACTTTGTACGTCCTACTGATTATTGTACCTGTCTTATTCAATATACCATTTGGTTGAGGTTTTAAGTCAGTGTTTTGGATCCTGACTGTTTTGGGCTCGGCCTAATTAAGCATGCTCACTGTAATTTTCCTATGGCTGGGTTGAGCTTCTACATCCCTCCCCAGAAACACCTTTCAGCCCCTACCATGGAGGTCTGAAGGGCTGCGGAGGGATCCCACTCTAGTTTCCCTACTTTCGGTCACTGTAATTGCCTTACCCTGACCTTGAAAGTTTCTCTATGCCAGCACAGTGAATGACTGACAGTTCCCTTCTCAGTTCTGCGAATACCTGACAGTTTTTCGGTGCCAGCGGCTGTTTTGTTTTTTCTCTTCAGTGTTTCCTTTTAGAGGAAACAGCTCTAAACAGCAGTTTCCACACACTTAATCATGCTGTTGAGGCACGTGGAGTTTCAAAATCCTTTTCTTCAACAGTCTTGGGTTTCCCTGAGCCTTCCTTGCTTTTTGTTTTAAATGCAAAAAAAAAAAATAAAAAAAAAAATAAATAAATAAATAAATAAATGAAACCCCACACAAGCAGAGGAAAGGTGGTTTAGGTCTCTACAATGCTTTTTTCTCTGGCTGTATTATATGTGAAATGTAATCAGCCGAAGGGTACATTAATAGCTTGCTTGTGTTACACCTGCACGCTGCATCCCGGAGGCTTTCCCCATACCCACTGCGTTGCTAGCTGGGTCCCTCAGCACCTTATCTCCCCCCTCCTCAGAGCCCCTGCTCCAGGATCTTCCACAGCTGCTGCAGACCACATTACACTTTCCCATCCGGCCGTCTCATCAACGGTTCCTCCACTTCGCTCTTCCGTGGGGCCACTTCCAATTTCCGGCCATGCCGTTTGGCCCCCCGCACCTTCACAAACGTGATGGTAGTGGTCGCGGCGGCCTTGTGCAAAGAGGGCATCCTGGTCCATCCGTATCTCGACGACTGGTGGATTCGGGCAAAGTCCAGTCGGGAGTGTGTGCACGTCACGAGCAGGGTGGTGGCTCTGCTGCGGTCCCTCGGCTGGGTGGTGAAAGAATGCAGGAGTTGTCTGTGCCCGACTCAGGATCTCGAGTGTCTGGGAGTGAGCCTCGACACAGCACGGGGCTTGGTGTGCCTGCCGGAGTGCCGCATGCGGTCTCTTGTCCGACTCTTCAGGGGGATGCCCGCTCCGTCTGCATGGTGATAGCTACAGCTCCTCGGTACGATGGCAGCAACCTTGGAGGTGGTGCCCTGGGCGCGCTTCCACATGCGCACGCTGCAGAGTGCTCTGCTGCGCCGTTGGTCCAACCAATTCGACTCGTTGAACAGGAGATTGACTTGCCCAAGGGCGGTTCGCCGATCACTCCGGTGGTGGCTCTCCTCCGAGGACCTGGCGCGGGGGATTCCCTGGAGCCTCCACTTTGGGTTCCGTTCACAACGGATGCCAGCTTAACCGGCTGGGGGGCTCACTGCGAGACCCGCTTCGCTCAAGGGGAATGGTCTCCCCTGGAGACTTCTTGGTCGATCAACCGCCTCGAATTGCGGGCGGTGCGGCTAGCCCTCTTGGCCTCAAAGCCCTAGTTCTCAACCGGCCGGTGCGAGTCCTCTCGGACATTGCGACCACCGTAGCTTACATCAATCGCCAAGGGGGCACCGGCAGCATGGCCCTGGAATCAGAAGCGATGGCCTTGGTCAATTGGGTGCAGTCTCGTCTTCCGGCCATCTCGGCAGCGCCTATTGCAGGCGCAGACAATGTTCAGGCCGATTTTCTCTGCAGAGTGCGGGTGGACCCCGGAGAGTGGGAGCTAAACCCGCAAGTTTACGCGCAAATAGTTCATCGGGGGGGGGGCCGCCCTTCATGGATCTCATGGCGACATTTCAATCGGCCGAGACAGGACGCTTCTTCAGCAGGCAAAGGGAGCGCATGTCCGAGGGGCTCGACGCTCTCATTCAGCCGTGGCCAACGTCCGGCCTTCTTTATGTCTTTCCTCCGTGGGTTCTCATTGGCCGGGTCGTTCAGCGCATCGAGGGCCATCGGGGTCGAGTGTTACTGGTGGCCCCGGACTGGCCTGGGTGGCCCTGGTATGCCGATCTGGTCCGGCTGAGCGACGGCATTCCTTGGCTCCTATCCACGCGGCCGAATCTTCTTTTTCAGGGACCCTTGCGGATGCCCCAAGTGGGTCGATTCTCGCTTACGGTTTGGCCATGGAGAGGGCTCGGCTGAAAAAGAAGGGTTACTCCCCCCGTGGTGATTTCTACCCTACTGCGGGCGGGGAAAACGTCCACTTCTCTTACTTACGTTCGGATTTGGGGGATCTTTGAAGACTGGTGCTCCCGGCGTGGAGTCCGGGCGGCGACGGTTTCCGTTTCCATCATTTTAAGTTTCTTCAGGTTGCTTTTGATAAGGGCCTTGCGGCTAGTTCCCTGAAAGTCCGGTTGGCGGCTATCTCTGGTTATCGAGGCAAAGTTTTAGGCCGTCTCCACGGTTCTTATCCGGACGTACATCGTTTTCTTACGACTGTTTTTCATTTGCGGCCCTCCCGCAGGATTTTCGTTCCTCCGGGGGACTTGAATCTAGTGATGCGGGCCCTGGTTCGTGAACCTTTTGAACCCCTGAGTAGGGCGTTTCTGAAAGAATTTACGCTGAAGACGTTTTTTCTTGTAGCCATCTGTTCGGCACGGTGTATTTCAGATCTACATGCGTTGTCCTGCCGAGAACCTTTTTTGTCTTTTTTGTCTTTTTCCCCGGTCCCTTCCTTTTTGCCAAAGGTGGTTTCCCCTATTCATGTGAATCAGGCAGTGTTTCTTCCAGTTCTTTCTTCCCACTCTGTCGGGTCGGCGGACAAAAGTCTTCACCGTCTCGATGTGGGTTGTGCACTTCGTCGGTATTTGAAGGCTACAGAATCTTTTCGGAAGACTGACCGGTTATTCGTGCTCCTCGGTGGTGCACGTAAAGGGGAAGCGGCGGCTAAGGCCTCCGTTGCAAGATGGCTCAAGGAAGCGTTCGCGTCTGCGTATCTGTTGCAGCGGCGGTCTGTTCCGGAGGGGCTACTGGATCATTCCACTAGGGCTCAGGCGACCGCTTGGGCGGAGTATAGCCTAGTTCCGCCAGCAGATATCTGTAAGGCGGCCACCTGGTCGTCTCTGCATGCTTTCAGTACGCACTATCGTTTAGATGTGTCAGCGGCTCGGGATTCCTCTTTTGTTCGGCGGTTCTGCGCGCTGGATGGCAAGGTCCCGCCCGGTCTTAACTGCTCTGTTACATCCCGATGTTGGAGGACTAAACTGGATTACCGAACAGGAAATGGAAATTACACTAACCTGGTAATTGTAGTTCCTGGAGGGTCCAGTTTAGTCCTCCTTCCCTCCCGACTATCTGTTATAAAAATGCGGCGCGCTTTCCGAACGGTGGATCATAAGACGGTTCCTCTTGCCGTTCGAACCTTTTTTGCAGCCGCGTTTTTGGCTATGGCTCTTCCTTTCTCAGGTGTTCAGTCAGCTCCTGAGATTTCTGATACGGAGCTGTATTTTGATTTCTGGGGCGTTGGTTCCAGTGCAATACGGTGTTCTGACTTCCTCGTTTGGGGAGAAAGTTGGATATTTTTGTGGGGGGGAAACAAATTGTTCTTTAATTATGTCATTTTCATTATGTCATTTTGTATATTAATCTAATGTGTTGCTTCGTTAAGTATGCTTTGTTACTAGTACACTGGGGGCTTCTGGGAGCTCCGTCTGCATATATACTACAGAAGACTTGATTGGTCCAGTCTCCAGGCTGCAGGAGGAGGGGCACTACCCGATGTTGGAGGACTAAACTGGACCCTCCAGGAACTACAATTACCAGGTTAGTGTAATTTCCATTTTTATCTTATAGTTGATATCTCCTATTTCCTATGACACAATAGGAAATTTATCATTGGTTCAATGTGAGTATTCACCCAAGTATAATGTTTTGTCTGTAATTCTATGTCCATGGTTGTCTGTCTTTTTCGCACTAAGTTCCTTTTACACATATCTTTCCTCGTCATTTAATATATTTACAAAGGAAGTCTGTGTCTTTTTATCTGAAGAGGATGAGTCTTGTGTTTATATGCTGGTTTGGATTTTACAAACTTTATTTTAAAGTTTATTTATATATGTTGCAATAATTCCCTCTTTTTTGTGTATTGATGTTTTTACTTATTGATCTTGTTCGGTATTTATTATTGTTACAAGTTTTTATGTTTGATGTTTTAGCTGTTACCCCCTGAGGAAGGCATTTCATGCCGAAACGCGTTGGGGACGTCTCAATAAAGTAATTTTGATTTCATCCTGACGGTCTTCGACTCTTGCTCTTTGTGTATGCCACATCCAGGCAGGTCATACATCCCTGCTATTCGGGGTTCAGAATAGATCCCTAAATCTATTTGGTTTAACATAGGCCACATCATGAAACAGAGAAAATAATGTATCCTTACTTTACCTTGCTTCATGAGTCTTTGAATCCTTTTTTACATGTTGATTCCTAGTTACTTACTACCTCTACTTTTTTGAAGTTAAAAAAAAAAAGTGAAAATGTGGTCTGTATTTTTTAGAACTCCATAGAACATTGTCAGTTTTGGTAAAACATTATGTTCATGTTCAAGTTTCTCTTTCTTCTATAACAAACACTGGCAAACGTAGACATAGCGGGCTTGATTTCCAGATAAAGTAAAGGGCTGATTGTGGTGGTTTACTTTATTCGTGTTTTCAGAGGTGCTCGCTGTTAAAATGATGCTGTCAAAAATACACTGTGACCACCTGACTAACTTATGTATATAAGTTATAGGAAGACTGCCTGAGCTGAGCACTTCTACATATAACTTGCATGATCTCCCCGACACATTTCAAATCCCACTTCTCAATTTTATTTTATTTATTTATTTGTGAATTTTATATACCGCTATTTCAGGTAATCATAATGGTTTACATTTGGAACAACGGGTACATCAAAACTATTGATAGCGGAGTCTATGCAGAAAATTACGGGCCTGATATTCATAAAAAAGCTGAACTCCTAAATTTAGGAAACTAAGGGGCCCTTTTACTAACATGTGCTGTGGTTTTGTACCCAATGCGCCAATAGCTTGCAAAATCAGGGTGCATGAAGTGCAAAGCAACCATGTTAATTGTCAGGGACGTACACAGCAGGGACACTTAATTGCACCCATTGTAATTGCAAGGGTAACAGCTGACTGCATGTTGGATCACCATCCCCACTCTCTGCTCCTAACCCACTCATTTACCACTTCACCATGTGATTCACAGCATGGAAATGGGCTGCACTAACTATGATAGCCCTTGCTAACAGTTACCATGGGCTTCAGCACACGGTTACAGCATGCCAAAACCCATGCTAAATGCTTAGTTCATATTGATGAAAAGGACTGTAGTTAAGGACCCTATTTTTTTATTTTATATTTATGAATTTACACATAATTCCTAAGCATTGACTGTTGCAAATTTATTTAAGAAGTTTTTTATACTGCTTTATCATAAAATCAAACTGTTTTACCTAGAACTCATGGAAGAGGTAGGGGTGGCATGCGGGACATGCTCGAAAACATAACTTATTTACATTTTAATATATCTGCATTGATTAGTCAGCATGTTAAGGATCGGTGTTCATGCTGTTCAGATGCTCTGGGGAGTGGGTTGAAGTGTGAGCTCACTGAAGTGTTCCATGGAGGAATGTTTTCAGCTTCTTCCTGAAGTCTTTTAAGTCCGTGGTGGACCTCAGTGCTTCTGGAAGGGAGTTCCAAATGGCGGGTGCTGCTAGTGATAGAGCTCTGTTTAACGTTGAATTGTTGGCTTTGGTGGCAAATGAGAAAGGCAGGGCATAGAAAATACCAATACTAAGCAAATAACATCCTAAGAGAACAAATTTAAATGGCCTAAGCCTACTAGCCCAGCAACAGTGGGGACCCAAGAAAGGAAAATAGAATGATACACATCAAGTGCGAGAAGAAAACATAGAGACAGTATAATCTACAGACTTCATTCATAAATACTGCCACTTTTTTAAGTCTTATTTGACTATACCCTGAGGAATAATAGGAAGTCAAGAACTGACTAAAGCAGCCAGTTGGAAGGGATCGAAGAAAATAAAAATTTCAGATTGTGGCCTAACAAGGCATTCCACACAAAACACATGTACAATCTCACTGACAAACAGGATATACAAAAAAGGGGCAAGAAAGTAATGCAAAAAAAGTCCTTTATTATTTATTTATTTAGCATCTCTTATATATCGCTCTCTTTAGAATCAGTGCGGTTTACATATAACAAAAATTTGTGCAGTGCAGGCAGAACCTACACTGGACTTACAATGAACAGGGGTCTCTAACAAGGTTAACAGCGGTAACTATGTACAGAGAAAAACTGGCCATCACCGGCTACGTGAGCAGCTCAACTATTTACAGGTTGTCCTAACTATATACAGATTGGCAGGTTGATATGTATGCATTGTTCCGGTCGAGGGTATTGGGATCTAGAGGAAGGGGCTGCAAATGTGCGTAGCAGCTATTTTGGGGGTGTCAGCCTGGTTCCCGAGTGTGACTGGCTGTGAGGTGGCATCTGAGTTGGTAAAGTGCTGGAGGAAAAGGTGGTGCTTTAATGACTTTCTAAACTGGACGAGGTCAATGATGGCACGGATGTCCGGGGGCAGGGCGTTCCAGCATGTGGGTGCATACAATGCGAAGGCTCTGTTTCTTGTTGCCTGTGAACACTTTGTAATCGCCTTATTAATGACCCCAGTTAATAAAGGACTTTTTTTGCATCACTTTCTTGTCTCTTTTTTGTAACCCAACAAGGCATTTATATGGAAATTTTAGAAAAAATACCCCTCCCCCCCAACTGGACCACCATCTGTTTGAGAAGAAGGATTTCCTTCTGTCTCTTTTGGGTTTCATGGGCCAGATCCAGATAAATGCAAACTAATAGCCCTCTAAAGAACACTGAACGCTTCTTAAAGTTTAAAGAGCCATTCATGATCAGACGACAATGCTAAATTTATTAACATAGTGGCAGCAACAACAGAATTGGAATTACTGGATTCAAGTATATTTTATATATTTAAAATGTCTGCATGTTGTAGCTCAGGAAGAGAGGCCTGCTGAGAACCAGCAGGACCTTTCTCCGAGGTGGACCATAGTAAACCTTTGATAATGGAGGTTAGGATTTAGGTGGAATACCAAGTGTTTCTGCAATATATTGTTTAAGCATGTCTTCTGCCGAAATTAAAGGTGAACGTGGAACATTAACCAATTGAAGATTCATAGAATGAACTTGATTCTCCAAAACGTCAGCTTTAATTTCATAGCAGAAAGGCCTTTTGTCACCAAAGAATAGTAATGTTCATGCTTTTTGTAATTTCACTACACTGTCTTTCACACTAACTAGTTCATTTGCATTATCCTGAGATACCAAGATATTAGGCTGAACCTGCAAAGCAATTTTATTAGTTTGTTGTACTAGCAAGAAAAGTGTCCACAGGACCTGTTCAGAAAAACGAAGAGGAGGGAGTCTTCACAAGTTTAGGAGGCTTCTTGCGAGTCTTTCCCTTCCTTTTCGGCATGACAAGCCAAGCACATCTGGGGACACAGCTGTCTAAGCGGCCTTCTTGGATCCTGATTCCCCATCTTGGATCCTGATTTAACCAAACTCAGGATTCTAAGTTTTCAGTATTCGGTTTAATTTGGGAGCTTGAAAGTTTTATGGGAGTTATTTTCGAAGCCTTATTCCTATTTTAAATGTGGATGCGATGGCAGAAAAACAAAGAAGCAGTGACCATGTGTAAAATGGCATTTTATAAGAACTGCAAAATTCATGTTTCCATGCATGGCACATCCTTCTCTGCCAGAGACATAACATGGCGCTGCCCGGGTGGCATATGACATATTTTACATAGTTTGAAGACATGCAGGGCAGATTTCCTTAACGTGCCAATCTACACCTGTTATAAATCATGAGTAAGAATGGACTTTGTTGTCTTTTGGGATGTTTGTATGTTTGTAGTATTTATGGCTGGAGGAGCTTTGTTTGCAAATTATTGGCATGACTGTCACGGATGAAAAGTACCTCATCAGGTTCTATTTTGACAAGGCAGCCAGCCACCATCTAAGCCAGGAGCTTAAGCTGCTCCTCTGTTTCACCACACAAAGGGTCTCCCCATGCCTATCTACCTCAAGATCACCATGGCCCTGGACTTCTTAGCTATTGGCCGTTTCCAGTGTGTGTTGGGTACCACTGCAGTCTCAACCAGTAAGCTGTCTAACTATGTGTCTCACAGTTCCTGAGGGCCTTACTTACCCATACTGCAGAATATGTAGGCTTTCCACATACTGTGCAGTAGAGGCAGCAAACCATGATCAAATTCCATGAGGTAGATCGCTTCCCATCAATTCTGGCTCTTATCAATTACACACTTGAGGCCCTCAGGCTTCCACAAGGGAAGAAGTCACCTATTGCTACAGGAAGGCATTCTACTTACTCAACATGTCGGTGGTCTAAAAGACACAGGGGAGATAATGGATGTATTCCCCAAGTTTCTGGGTTGCTTCCATGACTCCTACATTTTCACCCACTATGGCCTCTACAAAAGGTTTGAGAGAGAAGATATTACCAGTTAGCCTAACCTCTGTGGTAAGCAAAGTATCAGAAATGCTGCTAAAATAGAAGATAGTGAGGTTTCTGGAGTTCAATGGATTGCAGGATCCAAGGCAGCATGGATTTACCAGATGCAGGTCTTGTCAGACAAATCTGATTAATTTCTTTGATTGGGTGACTAGGGAGTTGGACTGAGGGAGAACCCTAGATGTTGTGTAGTTAGATTTCAGTAAAGCCTTTGGCACCATTCTGCACAGACGATTTATAAACAAATTGAGCACCCTAGGGATGGACCCTAAAGTGACTAACTGGGTTAGAAATTGGTTGAATGGGAGGCGACAAAGGGTACAGGTAAATGGAGTTCACTCTGTGGAGAAAATGGTTACCAGTGGTGAACCACAAGGATCTGTCCTCGGCCCGATTTTTTTTAAACATCTTTGTTAGTGATATAGTGGAAGGGCTGTCGGTAAGGTTTGCCTCTTTGCACATAATACAAAATCTTCAATAGAGTAGACACCTAGGAAGGAGTAGATAAAATGAGGAGGGATCTAGCTAAGCTTGAAGAATGGTCAAGAATTTAGCAGCTGAGATTTAATGCCAAAAAATTCAAGGTCATTCATTTTGGCTGCAAACATCCAAGGGAGCAGTACAATGTAGGAGGCAAAGTACTTCTGTTCACGAAAGAAGAGTGGGACCTAGGCGTGATTGTTTCTGATGATCTTAAAGTGTCTAAGCAGGCAGAAAAGATGACTGTGAAAGCTAGACGGATGCTTGAGTTCATAGGGAGAGGAATGGCCAGCAGAAAAAAGGAGGTGATAGTGCCTCTGTATAAGTCTCTGGTACAACCTTATTTGGAGTATTGTATGCAGTTCTGGAGACCACACCTTCAAAAAGCAGGATGGAGTCAGTGCAGAGGGTGGCAACTAATGTGGTTAGTATTCTTCGTTATAAAGCATATGGGGACAGACTTAAAGATCTTAATATGTATATATCAGAGGAAAGGCGGGATAGAGGAGATATGATAGAAACATTTAAATACCTCCGTGGCATAAATGGTCTTTTTCTGCCGTCATGTGTCTATATTTCTTTTTAGAATTGCACACAATATTCAAGGTGTGATCACTTTGAAATCTATATACTTTTTTCCCTGCACTTGGCCTATCTCAAATTCTGATTCATTTTGGCAGGATTAATTTGACCATATGATGATTCAGATGTAAATCCCATCCATATACTGTATGTCCCTCATATTCTCTATCTACTAAGAACATCTCTACACACTTCTCAACAGGGAATGCAGTAAGTCTAATGCATCCTGGAAGCAGCGCCCAGGGCTAACTGGGCAGCGGTGAAATTCAGTCACCTCCTGGTTATCCCTAAGTGGAAAAAGATAGGCACAGTAAAGACTGGTCTAATTTTCGCCACCGAAGCTAACAAGGCATGAATATTGCCGCAGCCCGGTTAACTTCTGTACTATCCGGCTGATCCAGATATTTAGCAGCTATTTTTATACCACTGTATCTACCAGTCACAGCGGTTTACATGGAACAGGTTTAACAACGTAACTTTATATGGAACATAGATAACA
Source organism: Ichthyophis bannanicus (assembly GCA_033557465.1). Classification (NCBI taxonomy): domain Eukaryota; kingdom Metazoa; phylum Chordata; class Amphibia; order Gymnophiona; family Ichthyophiidae; genus Ichthyophis; species Ichthyophis bannanicus. The sequence continues at coordinate 620,356,619 of CM066033.1, forward strand.
AATTTAACGATTAACCAATGTAAATCAACATGAAGCTTAGTTAAAGTAAGTATATCCAGCAAAATTAATGAACAACCAGTAAAAGAAGTGGGGTAGGGTGCGTAACTGGCAATGTGTAACAGTGGAAGTATGGGTCAGCATTTGTACAGGCAGGAGATATGAAAGATAAAGCGAGAACTTGTTAGTTGGAGGTTGGACAAGTAAGTCATTAGGTGTCTGATCCAAAGTACTCTAAGAAGAGGTAGTTCTTTAGTTTATGATGGAATTCACCAATGTCTGACAAGGAACGAATCTCTGGGGAGAGTGGGTTCCAGGTCATGGGTTTGTAGAAGGATGCTCTGCTAGAGATGGCAAGGTTAGAGCTGGAGAATGAGGCCGGGAGTACTAGGAGTCTGTGGCTGGCTTTTCTTCTTGATCTGAGTATGAGAGGCTGAAGGATGTCCACTGAGAGATTATGAAGGATCTTGAATGTGAAGAGGGAGACTTTATACTTCACTCGCGAGTAAAGGGAGGAGTGGTCTAGTGGTTAGGACAAGGTACTTCAGGCCAGAGGGTCGGGGGTTCAAGCCCCACCTGGGGACAGCAATCTCAGGCCGGAGGGACTTGGATTTCTAGTCCTATAGGCACTCCTTGTGGTCTTGGGCAAACCACTTAACCCTCCATTGCCCATGTTCCCTGTATGTATTAGTGTGTGTGTGTCTCATATCCCCTCGTGTTAAATGTATCCCCCAATTGACCGCTTTGATCCGGTGAAAAGCGGGATATAAATACAGCTAAATAAATAAAAATAAATAAATGGGGAGCCAATGGAACTGCTTTGCTATAGGGGTGATGTGAGCTGATTGTGCAGTGGCTGTGATAATTCTAGCAGCTGTATTTTGTGCAAGCAGTAGAGGAAGTAGAGTGTTTTTTGCATAGTCAAGTAGCCTGACATATGTTCCTGAAGTTGGACTGGTTCTATAATGGCTGAAGGTTCTGTGATGCTTTCATTCTGAGCTATGCAGACTTGGTGGCTTGTTTGATGTGGGCTTGGAAATTAATATTTTGGTTTAGTATATGCCCAGGTATTTTACTTGATTCTTTACTTCTAGTGTTAAGTTGGCCAAGTTGTTTGTAGATGGTCAGGAGAATGTAGGGCTCTTGGTTATGTGAAGGACTTCTGTTTTGTTAGGATTGATGTGTAAATTACGGTGGCTTAGCCAATCTATGACTGCTTGTAGGCACTGTCCAATTGGGGAGAAATCTGGGTCATTTATGGAAAATGGAGCATAGATTAGAATATCATCAGCATATAGATGGTAGAAGCTATTGTGACTGAATAATGCTGCCTAGTGGTTGGATGAAAAGGTTGAACATTAAGTAGAAAAGGGCGGAGCTCTTTGGTAGACCCTGGTGTAAGCTGAAAGGGCAGGAAGTTTCCGATCCTATTTTAATTTGTTAATATCTGTCTACTAGGTAGCTGAGGAACTATGATAGTGTTGTATCTCTTATGTCAATTGAGTGCAGATGTGCAATGAGTTGCTCATGTATAACAGAGTCAAAAATGGCCAAGATGTCCAGAAATATGAGAATGAATCCTTGAAAGTTTTATTTCGGTACCCTTGATTAAGGTGTCCAGAAGAGAGGTTAGAGGGTCTCCATATCGTGAAAGGGTTTGAAGCCATGTTGCTGGTGATCAAAGGGGGGTGTAGAAGGCAATATAGTCTTGCATTTGTATTTTATACCACCACTTTTATACTGTTTCCTATTTCCTTTCTTAATTGGTCTGTTTTTATTTGATTCTTTTGTGTCAAATATGTGTGCATATATAGTCCAAAGCCATTTCACTGGACACTTTTTTTAAGGAGATATTGGACATTAAGGTGTTGAACTGTAAGGGTGCCAATAATGTTGACTACAGCTTTAAGTGTAAAAACTTACTGCACTTTAGTAAAAGGACCCCCTGTTTAGAAACCTAGTTTAGGTGCCTAAAATTTAGGAGCTCAGTTTTTCTGAATATCAAGCCCATTGCCACTGATTTTGTGTGATACATGGGCACTTAGTCCCAAACATGAGCATCAATTCTTAACAGCATATATGCACTTAAATTTCCTTCTGCCTCAGAGTAGGCGTAACCTTCTGCAAGAAGCTTGTTTCCAGTGGGCTTGTTTAAAAAGACACATTGGCACAAAATTCATAACAAGGCACCTATATGAAACACTAAAAAAAAATGCTTATTTTACTACTTATTTTACAAAAGTATTGTAGGCACCCATGTGTCTTTTTAAAAAAGACTCGTATTTATACATACTCCAAAGAAAATGTAAATGTGTACATGTACTCTACGGAGGGGATGTAATTTTTTAAAGCTTTTCTGCAAGTAAAGCTTGTTTTACATATAGAAAAGTGCTTACATAAGATTGTGTAGCCATCTGCAAGCACGCATGATGAAAAGAATCTATGTGTCTCATGCTTCTGGCCGTCCTTTGGTCTCTGGTCAGACATAGAGCCCGATTCGTAAAGAGGCACGTCCGGGCCATCCGGACAGCTTGAGCAGGACGGGCCCGTTAGGACCCAATTCTGTACTGCAGGAACAAAACATTCCCACGGCATACAGAATCGGGCCCGAGGATGGCCCAGTGTGCCCCTGCATGCCTGGATCGGGTGGCGGGGACCCCCCCTGCACCTGGACCCGGGGGGATCTCCAGCCCAATTGCACTATTTGTGCTGCTTATTCCACCTTCGAGGTGGAATAAGCAGCATGACCCCATGACCCAGCAGGACGTAAAGGGATTGTGACCGGAATTGGCCCTGACATCAAGGGTTTTTGTATATTTTTAAAGCAAGGTTACTTTCTTTTTGGTGCCTTAGTAAAAATTTCCTTGAGCAGAGTAGGTTGTTGAACTCTAGTAACTTCCTCAGCTTTGGGAACTGCTAACACCTAATGAGGTGTTAGTTCCCTCCCTACCCACCCCGACTCCCACCCACCCCTAGTGAGCAGTCTTGCTTTATAGGGCACTTCCCCATTTAACAAAGCACAGAGACTTGGACCAGCACATTTTGAATATAATTAAAGAGATTTAACTGTTTTCTCTCTGAAAGTACAGCTGGGAAACCGGCTGGTACTTGGTAGATCTCTCTCTTTTGCTTTAACAGATACCTAAGCTCCACAAACAGAACAATGGCTGGGAAAAATCATATCGCTAAAGCTGTTGCCCCTGTTACAGCTTCTTCCTCGGTCCAGACAGAGGTCCTAATGCCAATTGAAGGACCGGTTCCATGTGCCAGGGTGCCTGCAGGCTGAAGCTCTGAGCAAACAAGTGGAGGAACTCGGAGAGGAGGTAGCGAGGTTGAGGAGCATTCAAGAAAGTGAGACGTGCATTGATGAGATGCTTCTTGCAGCAACCAAGCTCTCCAGCAGAGGAGAAGATGGGTGCTGACAGAATGTCGATGGTTGGACACAAGTCACTAGGGCCTGCAAAATCACCAATCCAACTTCTCTAGCCCTTGAATTGAAGAACCATTATGCAGCCCTGGAAGTGGAGGAGGTGAAAGCATCCCTGGAAAGGGAAGAACCAGAGCTCAAGTACCCAAAGTTGCAGAATCAGTGACCACAAGGAAACGAAGGGTAGTGGTGGTTGCAGACTCTCTTCTGAGGGGTACTGAGGCATCCATCTGCTGACCAGACTTGATGTCCAGAGAGGTATGCTGTCTGCCTGGTGCCAAAATCCAAGATCTTACGGAGAGTTTGCCGAGACTCATCAAGCCCACTGACTATTACCCAATGTTGCTAATCCATGTTGGAAGAAATGATACTGCCAGGTATACCTCGGAATGTATCAAAAGTGACTTCATGGCTCTGGGACAGAGGGTGAAGCAGTTAGGTACCCAGGTGGTGTTCTCTTCAATCCTCCCTGTTGAGGGTAAAGGCCAAGGCAGAGAGGATCGCATCCTGGAGATGAATGTATGACTGCATGGATGGTGTCATCGAGAGCGTTTTGGTTTCCTAGACCATGGGATGCTGTTACAAGGGTTGCAGAGCAGAGATGGCATCCATCTGTCCAAGAAAGTTCAACGCGTCTTCGGTAGTAGACTGGCTAATCTACTGAAGAGGGCTTTAAACTAGATTCGTTGGGGATGGGTGAAGAAAGCCCCCAGGTAGGTGATACATTAAATACCTTTATGGAAATGGGTAACAGGGGTAACATATGGAAAGCAGTGTGTATAAATGCCCGTAGCATGGGAAATAAGATCCCTGATGTTGAAGCTTTGGTGGGAGTGGCTGACTTGGATTTAGTGGCAGAAAACCATGATTGGGATGTAGCTATACCTGGCTATACTTTATTCAGAAAGGACAAGGTAGGAAAAAGGGGAGGAGGTGTGGCACTATATGTAAAAACTACTATGGAAGCTTTGGAATTACAGAGCTTAAAAGGGAGAGAGGAGGCATTGTGGATTAAACTAGAAAGAGGGAAAGAGAAATCTATTTGCATTGGTGTGATATACAGACCTCCCTCACAAGAGGAAGAGGTGGACAGAGAGTTAATTGAAGACATACGCAGCATTGCTAGGAAAGGGGAAGTGCTACTGATAAGAGATTTCAATATGCCAGATGTTGATTGGCACATTCCTGCTGCAGTATCATCTAGAAGTAAGGAGATACTGGATTCTCTACAGGGAGAACTATTCAGGCAATTGGTAACAGACCCCACACGTGAAGAGGCCGTACTGGACTTGGTGCTTTACCAATGGTGAAAGTGTTTCTGATGTTGTAGTTGGAGATCATTTTGCATCCAGTGATCACCAGATGGTGTGGTTCAGTATTAGGACTAGGGCTGTTAGAATCTATTCAAAGGTAAGGCTCTTAGACTTTAGGAAGACTAACTTTGCCAAGATGGGCCAATACCTCAGGGAGTCATTAGTGGGATGGGAACAGCTGGGGAATGTAGAAAAACAGTGGGCAAAACTGAAAGGGGATATTTTAAGGGCAACCAACCTTTTTGTTAAAATGGTAAATAAAGGTAAAAGGAAAAGGAGACCGCTATGGTTTTCAAAGAAGTAGCTGAAAAACTGAAGAAAAAGAGGGATGCCTTCATGAAATACAAGAGATCACAGAGAGAGGAAGACAGGCATCTGTATTTGGAAACTTAGAGAAGCTAGCAAAGTAGTCAGGAAGGCAAAGATTCAAAAGGAGGAGGAAATAGCCAATGCAATAAAATGGGGGGATAAGACATTTTTCAGTGAGAAGAGGAAGGGCAAAAGTGGTATTGTCAGACTCAAGGGTTCAGGGGAGGAATATGTAGAAGCTGATAAGGATAAAGCGGAATTGCTTAAAAAATATTTTTGTTCTGTGTTCACAGATGAAGAACCAGGAGCAGGACCTCAGAAAACACCCACAAACAGGAACAGAAGCGAGGGACATCTTGAACAATTTTCAGAAGACTGTGTTCATGAGAAACTAGCTAAACTTAAAGTAGACAAAGCGATGGGACCGGATGGGATACACCCTAGAATACTGAGGGAACTTGGGGACGTTCTAGCAGCTCCACTGACTGACCTTTTCAATGCCTCGTTGGAGTCGGGGACTGGTGCCAAAGGACTGGAGAGAGGCTCATGTGGTGCCTTTACACTAAAGTGGAAGTAAGGATGTGGTTGAAAACTACAGACCGGTTAGTTTAACTTTGGTGGTGAGTAAATTATTGGAAACGCTGCTGAAAGAGAAAATAGTGAGGTTTCTGGAGTCCAGCGGATTACAGGATCCGAGGCAGCATGGATTCATCAGAGGCAGGTCTTGTCAGACAAATCTGATTGATTTCTTTGACTGGGTGACCAGGGAGTTGGACCAAGGGAGAGCCCTAGATGCGGTGTATTTAGATTTCAGTAAAGCCTTTGACACTGTTCCTCACAGGTGACTTATAAACAAACTGAGCACCCTAGGGATGGACCCTAAAGTTACTGCTTGTGTTAGAAATTGGTTGGGTGGGAGGCGACAAAGAGTACAAGTAAATGGAGCTCACTCTGAGGAGAAGGATGTTGCCGTGGTGTGCCCCAGGGATCTGTCCTTGGTCCGATTCTTTTTAACATCTTTGTTAGTGATACAGCGGAAGGGCTGTTGAGTAAGGTTTGCCTCTTTGCGGATGATACCAAATTCTGCAATAGAGTAGACACCCAGGAAGTTGTAGATAACATTAGGATGGATCTAGCTAAGCTTGAAGAATGGTCTATATTTTAGCAGCTGTGATTTATTGTTAAAAAATTTAAGGTCATGCATTTGGGCTGCAGCAATCCAAGGGAGCAATATAGTATAGGGGGTGAAGTACTTTTATCCACTAAAGAAGAGTGGGATCTAGGCGTGGTTGTGTCTGACGATCTTAAAGTAGCTAAACAGGTAGAAAAGGCGACGGCAAAAGCTAGAAGGATGCTTGGGTGCATACGGAGAGGAATGGCTAGCAGAAAAAAGAAGGTGATAATGCCTCTGTATAAGTCTTTGGTGCGACCTCATTTGGAGTATAGTTTGCAATTCTGGAGACCCCACCTTTAAAAGGATGTGAACAGGATGGAGTCGGCGGAGAGGGTGGCTACTAAAATGATTAGTGGTCTTCATTATTAAGCATATGAGAACAGACTGAAGGATCTTAATATATACACCTTAGAGGAAAGGCGGGATAGAGGTAATATGATTGACATGTTTAAATACCTCCATGGCATAAATGTTCAGGGAGAGAGCCTCTTTCAATTGAAAGCAAGTTCTGCTACGAGGGGACATGAGATGACGGTGAAGGGAGATAGATTCAGGAGTGATATGCGGAAATATTTCTTTATGGAAAGAGTAGTGGATCCGTGGAATAGTCTCCCAGTGGAGGTGGTAGAGATGAGGACAGTAACTGAATTTAAAAAAGCATGGGACAAACACAGAGCATCTCTAAAGGTAAAAAGGGGACTTTTGTAGTTGTTGATATGGAAGGACAGAGTAGATAGGCCATGTGGTCTTTTTCTGTCATCATATTTCTATGTTTCTATGTATGTCCTGCCTCCTTGGGCCCGCCCCCTCCCACCCCCCACCGGCTCTCCCCATCCTGCTGCTCTAGCCGCACAGGGAGAGCTGGAGAGGGAATAGAGGCAGGATGACCTGCGGGGCTGCACATTCTGTAGGACCCGTCTGAGAATTGGGTCCATAGTCTCCTGGTGTCTAGAACTCAGCCACAAAAAAAAAGGTCTCAGGACACACATATAAAGTCAGCCAAGCCTTGACTATATAGAAAAGAAAACAAAACATAAAATGCCCCACTTCTGGAGTCCCAATCCACAGATGGCCCCCACTGGTCTGGGTATTTCTACAGCTCCCAATGGGAGAAAACACTTAAGAGTTTTCCCCTGTAGCAACTGTTTAAACAGCAGTTTTCCCCCAGTGAGGTAACAAACAAAAACTCCTTTCAACAAAACAGTTCACTTTTGAGCCTCCAAGTTTACCTTCCTGAAACTGCCCTCATGGCTTTCTGCAAATCAAAGGCTTTTCTGAATGGCCTCTGAGCCGGTGCATCACCACCCAATTTCAGGTTGTGGTGACCATGGTTACTGTCCAGCATAAAGCAATGTTCTCCCCGAAGGCTTCTGCCAGAACCAAAGCATAGTGCTCACTGATTCTTTAAGGCACAAGATGAAGTTTTATCTGCATCCCTGAGGAAATACAAACACAGGTTTACTTTTCCTGCAGAGTTCAGGCAAGCAGACATTCAGACAGTTCTTTACTGGTGGGGCCTTTCCATGAAACTAAGCTTCTGGGTTTGTTCCCAGGTTTTATACTCTGGTTAACCCTGCCTCTTCCTGCCCCATCCTTCCTAGTTGCTAGGAGACCAACCCTCCTTTTCCCTTATTGCTGGTAACAGAGAACTCCTGGCCTAGATTTAGGGATTACTCTGTTAAATTCCCTTTCTTCCCCTCAATCCTGAGTGATGGGCTAGGGCCAGGCATTCCTTGGAGTCTTAGTGTGAACATAATTAAGGTGTAGTTGTGATGTACATGCGTGCTGTGTGAAATATTCATGTACAAGCACAAAATATTGGAGGGAACAAAAGAACAGATACCAAGACTGGCAGTAATTTCAGGTTTTGAGATCCCTTTTATTGTCCCCAAGCACAGAATATATGCATACATTTAAGTATTTTTTGGATAAGGTGTAAATTTCTGCCTGAGCATTTAACGGCTATTAGGACTGGTTTTCAGAGTCTGTTTCATAAAGGCACATAAACTTCTATTGTATATTGCATTTATAAACAAAACCAAAGTAGGTGTCTTATAAAATTACATAATGTGTGTTCTTTTATTTTTATTATCTTTATTACCAAGCTTGATTGACCACACCCTCGCGGCTCTGTTAATCCCGCCGGGGCTGATGGGAAATCCCAACAGCCCCGGCGAGATTAACAGAGCCGCGAGAAGAAAGGGAAACTCTCGCAGCTCTGAAAGCCCGCACATTGGGAGGGACTCGGGAACTGATGGTGAAGGGAGGCTCTGCCGGGCAGGCGAGGCCCCGCGGCGGGACATTTGATTCTGCCGCTGCCACGGCGGCAGCGGCAGCAGCAGCCGGTTTGGTTTTTTTTATTCTATCAGGGCTGATGGGGGGAGGGGGGTTAGGACTGGTAATGGGCCATGGGGGGGGGGGGGTTAGGACAACTAATGGGCTATGGGGGGGCTAAGACTGGAAGTGGGCTGATGGGGGGGTTAGGACTGGAAATGGGCTGATGGGGGGTTAGGATGTAATGGGATATGGGGGGGCTAAGAGTGGAAATGGGCTGATGGGGGGGGTAGGACTGGTAATGGGCTATGGGGGGGGGTTAGGACTACTAATGGGCTATGGGGGGCTAAGACTGGAAGTGGGCTGATGGGGGGTTATGACTGGAAATGGGCTGTTGCGGGGGGGCTTGGATTGAAATGGACTCGTGGAGGGGCTAGAACTGGAAGTAGGCTCATGGGGGGCTTGGATTGGAAATGGGCTGAGTGGAAGGAAGGCATGAACTACAAATAGCTGATGAGGAGGGGGGCTTGGAATGGAAATGGGCTGTGAAGGGAGGGAGCTAGGACTGGAAATGGGCTGAGTGAGGGGGGGCTAGGACAGGAAATGGGCTGATGGAGGGCTAGGATAGGACTGGAAATGGGCTGTTGGGGGGAGCTAGGATTTGACATGGGCTGATGATGGTGGGGCTAGAACTGGAAGTAGGCTCATGGGGGGCTTGGATTGGAAATGGGCTGAGTGGAGGGGAGCTAGGATTTGACATGGGCTGATGGTGGGGCTAGGAAAGGACTAGAAATGGGCTGATGGGGGGCTGGGATTGGAAATGAGCTGATGGAGGGACTCGGATGGGGGAGCTAGGACTGGAAATGGGCTGATGCGGGGACTAGAAGGGAGCGGATGCTTGGTGGGGCTGGAACTAGAAGGGAGCTGATGTTGGGGGAGGATTAGAATGGGATAGAGCTGGGAGAGTGAAATGGAGAGGGAAAAAATATTTTGTATGGGAGGGAAGACAAATCTACAATTGGCCGGATATTGGGAGAGTAAGTGGGGATTGAGGATGGCGGGGTAAAATTTGAGTGGATGAAATAGGAATGAGGAAAGAGCAAAAGGAGAAAGATTAGTATGTTAAAGCAGATGTAGAGAGAGAATGGAAAAAAACTAGAAGACTGAAGAAAGGACAAATGGACAGCAGACGATGGAGAGTTAGCAGAAGACATGAAGAAACCAGAAGAAAGTGGCTGAAGCATATTGCAACTGAATAAAAATGCACTAAAGGTAGAAAAATATCTCTTTATTGAATTTATTAACTGAAATATGCCAGCTCTGGGAAATGTGCATCATTAACGTCTGCGCTTTGTTTAGTACAAGAGGAAATTAATTTATAGTTTTATTTCTACAGTGTTGTTGGGCTTTTGGGGTTCCCAGTTTAATTATTGTCTTCCTGTTTCTAAATTGTGATTCCTTGTTTGGTGACAGTCTATGTTCTGCACATATAACTGAGCTGAGGTATTCTGTTTATGTAATTCCTATTTGATATTGCCACTTGTTCTCTTTCCCCAGTAGGTCATGTATTGTTGTTCTCTGAAATGTATTGGTTTAATATTTGTAGTGTTGCCTTTTGATAGGTAGGGTCTTGTGCTTTGTGAGTCCTGGTAGTGCTGTTATGATGCGGCGGGTTTGCTATGGGTTCTAAATGGGCAGTGTTTGTAGTAGTTCCTAATGTGCCTGGCAGTTGTCACTGGATTATAGTAATGTAGAAATCTTTTAGTCTTTCTTTATCCATACACTCATTAAGAGGCATGTTTACTAAAAGTTAGTGTATGGTAACATTATGCAAATATTTTTGCAAATGAGGCCCCTTATGCAAATGAGGCCCCACACCGAGTCTCCGCACATGGCCCGCACCCCCCTTGGGCCGCCCCTGACCACACCTTCACAACATCGTGGTGGTGTACAATATTGTAAAATACACAGTGGCTACAGCCAAAAATAGGAAAAGAACTACAATTGTGACAGGATAGCACACATTCATAACCAAAAAAGAGAAAGAAAAAGTAGGAGGCTCTGAGAAGGTTTGGGAATTAGTATCTTCAAGGGCCAAGGGGGGGGACGTTGAAGGCTAGGCAGAAGAGATGTGTTTTGAGAAGAGCCTTGAATGTGGGATAAAACTGTTCTTAGCGGCGGACAGAGGGAAGTGAGTTTCACAGGGAGGGTCCAAGAAAGAAGATGGCTGAATGGCAGGTCTGTTCCAGATGAGCATGTGCTGGGGCGGGAGCTGCAATCTATGGATGTGAATTTTATTTGATGTATTTTATTTAATAGGATTGCTTTACCGCTTTTTCCTAAATTCAAAGTGGTTTACAGCATAACTTGTGGGTTTACATAGAACAATGGGTGAGGAGGGCATGCAGGAGATTATTTCAAGCTAACTTATATATAAAAGAAACTATATACATAGAGTATGTAGTAGCAGAATTGACCTTAATTTGTTTGAAATTGTATACAACTGGATATTAAATAAATATATGGGGGGGGGGCTGGGATAGAAGGCGGTAAGTCAGCAGGGGTAACCGGGGGTGAGGGGAGGAGGGTAGGGTGATCTGTGTATGCGATTAGACTATATTATTCCATTGTACATATTAGGTAATGTCCCTGAAATATTTGGTATAGAGGGTGGTTTTCAGCTTCTTCCTGAAGTTCTTGGAGTCTGAAGTGGCTCTGAAGTGGTCGAAGAGGGTATTCCAAAGGGCAGGTGCAGCCAACGAGATAGCTCTTCCAGATGTAGCTTGCTTGGATTTGGTGTAGGTGCTTGGGGTGGTGATGGTCTGAGTGGTGATACGTTGTCTGGGTCTGCTGCTCGTATCCATGTTGATAAGAGCTTTCAGTATGTTTGCAGAAATGTTTTGCTTGATTTGGAAAATATTCAACACAGTTTTGTACTTGATGCGGGAGCTGATGGAGAGCTGGTGAAGCTGGTACAAGGGGGGGGGGGTGATGTGGTCATGTTTTGATGAGGTCATGTTTTGATGAGCCAGTTATAATGCGAGCTGTGTTATTCTGTATCATTTATAGAGGATGGAGTGCTAGTTTAGGTAAACTGAGGTAAATGGGGTTGCAGTAGTCCAAGATGGGAGTGATTATCGTCTGGAAGACAGTGCAGAAGTGTTCATGGTTGTGTAGAGGTTGGAGTCATCTGAGAACACATATTTTGTGATAGGCATTTTTGGCTGGCTGTTGATGTGTCATTGAAGGTTGTGATAAGGAAGCTTATCATAGCTCAGGAAGGAGCTATAGAAAAGATGATGTGACTCTGAACAAGCAACCTGTCAGTTCTGGTAGAAATAAGAAAACAGAATTTTCTCACAAAAGACTACCAGTCCCAGAATGCACCAGGTTTCCAGCAGCCATTAGAGGAGCTGAAGTGGGGAAACGTGTGTTCAATCAGGAGGGCTATGAGGTAATCCCTAAGCACTCATCTCAAAGGGCAGGGCCTGATTCAGCACAGCTGCGCTGTATTAGGGAGGAGCACTCATCAAGGCAGAATAAGAATAGAGTTTGTTCTACAGATGACAAGCATCAGCTCCATGATCATGATCTTCATGATCACCTTGGATATGCAGAAAAGGATCATCAGTTTCATCCTGAGAATCAGCAGAAGCAGAAGCCAAACCGGACGGATAGAGAAGGAAAGAAACCCTCTGGAAGGAAGAGGAGAAAAGCCTTTGAGAGGTCTAGAAGAGTCCAAGGCAGTACGTATACTGGGAGGTATTTCAAGGGCCAGCATATACCATTGGACTGGGGAAAACCAGAGGAATGGTGCTGCAGAACAAGGAATCACCAGAGGCTACCTGTGAGGGAGACGGCTGCACGTGGAAGGGACTCTAAGACCTATGCCAGAAGGTATGTGAAGAGAGATCCAGTGTCCAGGGATCAGGACTGGAAGGCTGGACATAAGAACTGGACTACATACTGGCCAGGCTATATAGAGAGGAACTATAGCAACAATGGAAGCTCAGGTATGAACACTGATCTATGCCCTAGCTATAACCTTGAAAGACAGCAGGGAAATAAGTATTCTTCTGAAAGGCCTCCATTGAAAGATTCATCTGTGCCAATTCATGATAGTGACCTTATGCTTGTTGATGAAGAGGGAATAACAGCAGATGAAGATATTGTTTATATGGACTGCTCTCTATCCAAACTCTGTTGGTAGCTTTCTGTGATAAAGCACAGCAGCCATCACAAAGAAATATAAATTTGTTCTTTATTCCACTAAGAAAAGCTCCTGAAGCAGGATTTGACTCACACAGTAGAAAGCCAGCCAGCTAAAGGGTTTCAGCTGGATAACTGATAGCAATTGAGCTGCATCTAATTGCTTGTGAGCTTGGAGAGAATCACTTCTGGTTCTGTGTGGAAAGTAATCAGAAGTTAACCTAACAAGAACAGTTTATTTCTTTCTTTGTGGCTTTTCATTTGTTAGATATATGCTAAGAAAACATTAGCTCATTGCCTGACAAGTTTGAAGGTTGTTTTCCTGATTTTGATTTTTGACTTTGTTTTACCAAGTTAAACACTGCAAGCAAGTAACCTAATTTATGTGCTACCAAGCATATCTGTGCTGGGAGAAATAACCCCATAAATAAAGAAGTATCTTATTGGCTTTAACACTTGTGCACAACTAAATTATTGTCAGCAGCTGTGTCTGGTGTGAATGAACTACATTACCCACAATACCTTGCAAAAATCATATAAATATATGCATTGTCAAGACTGTGAAGATTCTCACCCAGGCAGCTTCTGACAAGGTTCAAATTGCCGTTCAGGGTGACTCCGAGGTATTTTACCTTAAGTTTAATGGGTATGGTGATGTTGTTCAACTTGATTGCATGTGGGGGAGTAAATCCTGAATTACGCGTGACAAGGAGGGCTTCAGTCTTGTTGTAATTGATATTTAGATTGTTTTGGGTCAACCAGACTGTCATTTCTTCCAGCCATTCTGTTATCTCTTGAGTAATCAGGATTGTCAAGATTGATCGGAGAGTAAATCATAATGTCATCTGCATATAGAGTGTAGTGGATCTTGTGACTTCTGATGATGGCACAGATGGGGCTGTATGTTTATATTAAACAGAAGTGCAGACAGAGAAGAATCTTGTGGGATGCCCTGTGTTGCTGGGAAAGGGGTGGAGGTGTTTGTGCCACATTCCACTAGTAGTTATCTGTTACTGAGGTAGGAATGAATCCATTTAATGGTGGTGCCATGCAGTCCGATGTCTCTTAGCCTGTTCAGTAGGATGCTGTGCAACACAGTGTCAATGGCCAAGGAGATATCAATGAATATCAGGAGAAATCCCATCTTGACATTGTCCATTCCTCTGATCAGGTTGTTGAACAGGAATACAACACTACAATTAGGTCAATAGCCATGCTGATGAAGGTCCAGTGGAGTATGTGACTCCAGGAGGTCCTAGAGTTGAAGTTGTACTGTTTTTTTCAATGACCTTAGTGAGGAAGGGTAGGCCAGAAATGGGGCAGTATGCTCCTGGGTCACTTTTGCTTAGAGTTGATTTCTTGGGTATTGGACGAATGGTAGCGAGCTTGATGGCACTTGGTATGTAGCCTTGGGAGAGGGATAAGTGTACAATGTTGTGAATGAATGGGCTGAATTCTTCTTTTGTTAATTTTATTCATGCTACTGGACATGGATCTGATGGAGCAGTGCTTGTGTTCAGTGCTGAGATAGTTTGAAATATCTGGTCAACAGATGGGATGCTGAATTGATCCCAGGATTGATTGATTTGTGTGGGCTTGGTGTCATTGTAAAGTGCTTTATGGGTCAGAATCAGAAATTTGTAGGTGATACGATAAGACACAGGTAGCCAGTGCAGGTTGATAAGATTTAACCAGTTTTCTATGCTGCCTCATTCCCAATCAAAGTGGTTTACATTATGTAATCACTACAAACAGGTACTGGATACATTCCCTTGTTCCCAAAGGGCTCACAATCTATGTGTATCTGAGGCAATGGAGGGTTAAGTGGCTTGCCCAAGGCCATAAAGAGTGCCTATAGGAGTAGACACCCCAGTTCCTATGGCCTGAGATTGCTGTCACCAGGAGGGACTTGAACCCCCAGCCCTCCAGTCTGAGGTACTGTGCCCTAGGCCACTCCTCCCCCCAAGATAAGATGAGGTATGATGTGACAATAGCCGGGTGGTATGGGTAAGAATTATTGCAGCAGTGTTTTGGATCAGTTGGAAGCAAAGGATTTGGTATGGGGGAGGCCTACAAAGATAATATTGCAGTAATCAACCCAGGAGATCACCAAAGAGAGCAAGAGTATAGAGAGAGAGGCAGGGGATAAGACAGCACGAACAGCGCTAATCTGTCGGAGGTAGAAGTATGAGTGGTGAGTGAGAGCAGAAATGTGACCATGGAAGGATAAGTCTGCATCCAGGGTTACCCCGAGATAACCAAAGAAAAAACCAGTGGGAAGGGTGCATCAAAAAGAGTGGGCAATGGTGTTGGGGAAGGGTTATCGAAGGTAAACCATATTGCCAAGGTTTTAGTGGGGTTAAGGTGAAGAAGGTTAAGGGACAGCCAATTAGCAACCCGAGACAGGCAGATATTGAGGGGTGAGAGGTCAGGGCTGACAGGGGAAGTGTGGTGAACCAGGATAATATCCTTGGCATAATAATAAGCAGAAATACCGGATTGCTGCACCAGAAGAGTGAGGGGAGCTATAAAGATATTGAAGAGAAGTGGTGCAAGGATAAGGCCTTGAGGCACCCCACAGTGCAGAGGTAGGGGACCAGAGGTGCAGGAGTTAGAGACAACAGAAAAGGACCGATAATAGAGGAAGGAGTGAATCCAATGAAGTACAGTTCCACGAAGGCCTGCATCCTGAAGACGCATGAGAAGAACAATGTGGTCAACAAGATCTAAGGCAGCCGAAAGATCCAAAGAGACAGCTAAGAAGATATCACCCCGATCGTGGGAGATGTGAAGCTCATTTAGAAAGGATAGAAGGATAGTCTTTGTGCTGTGACCTGAGCGGAAACCAGATTATCATGGGTGTAGGAAATGAGTGGAGTCCAGGCATGAGGAGAGCTAGGAGAATACGGCCTTTTCAAGGAATTTAGAAATAAGGAGGAGATAAGACCGGGCAGTATAAGAACATAAGAACATAAGATATGCCATACTGGGTCAGACCAAGGTCCATCAAGCCCAGTATTCTGTTTCCAACAGTGGCCAATCTAGGTCATATGTACCTAGCAGTTTCCCCAAGAGACACAAGTTCCACAATGCTTGTACTGGGTCAAGCATTGGTATCTTCGGTCACTTCTTAATAATGGTTTATGGACCTTTCCTCCAGGAACTTGTCCAAACCTTTTTTAAACCCAGCTACACTAACAGCCTTTACTACATCCTCCGGTAGCAAATTCCAGAGTTTGATTACACGTTGAGTGAAAAAATATTTTCTTTTATTAGTCTTAAATAGTTTACCCTGTAGCTTCATTGCATGTCCCCTAGTCTTTCTATATTCTGATAAGGTAAACAATCGATCTACGTTTACCCGTTCCACTCCGTTCATTAATTTATAGACTTCTATCATATCTCCCCTCAGCCGTCTCTTTTCCAGGTTAAAGAGCCCTAACCTTTTTAGCCTTTCTTCATAGGAGTATCCTTCCATCCCCTTTACCATTTTGGTGGCTCTTCTCTGTACCTTTTCTAAAATCGCTATATCCTTTTTAAGATACGGCGACCAGAATTGCACACAATATTCAAGGTGCGGTCTCACCATGGAACGATATAGAGGCATTATAATATCTTTTGTTTTATTCTCCATTCCTTTCCTTATCATACCTAGCATTCTATTTGCTCTCTTGGCCGCCGCTGCACACTGGGCCGAGGGTTTTAACATGGTGTCCACAATGACGCCTAAATCTTTTTCCTGGGTGGTGGTTCCTAATGTGGAACCTTGCATTGTGTAACCATAGTTTGGGTTGTTCTTCCCTAGGTGCATAACCTTGCACTTGTCCACATTAAATTTCATCTGCCATTTTGATGCCCAGTCTTCCAATTTATCAAGATCCTCTTGCAATTTTTCACAATCCTCTTGGGTTTTAACAACTTTAAATAATTTTGTGTCATCTGCAAATTTGATAACCTCACTCGTTATTCCACTTTCCAGGTCATTTATGAATATGTCAAAAAGCAGCAGACCCAGCACAGATCCCTGGGGTACACCACTATTCACCTTTCTCCATTGGGAAAATTGGCCATTTAGCCCTACCCTCTGCTTTCTATCTTTTAACCAGTTCCGGATCCACAATAGTACACTGCATCCTATCCCATGACTCTTTAGTTTTGCCAAAAGTCTCTCATGAGGGACCTTGTCAAAGGCTTTCTGAAAGTCCAGATACACAATATCAACCGACTCACCTTTGTCCACCTGTTTATTCACTCCTTCAATAAAACATAACAGATTAGTAAGACAAGATCTTCCTTGTCTAAAGCCATGTTGGCTGTCTCCCATTAGGTTGTGACTATCTACATGCTGAGTAATTTTATTCTTTATGATGGTTTCTACCATTTTTCCCAGTACTGACGTCAGGCTCACCGGTCTGTAGTTTCCCGGATCACCCCGGAACCCTTTTTAAAAATTGGTGTTACATTGGCGATCCTCCAATCTTCAGGTATTAGAGATGATTTTAATGATAGTTCACAGATTACTGATAGCAGTTCTGCAATCTCATATTTCAGTTCTTTCAACACCCTTGGATGTATACCATCCGGCCCAGGTGATTTGCTACTCTTCAGTTTATCTAATAGTTGTAAGACATCTTCCCGATGTATCGATATTTCCTTCAATTCTTCCGCACCTTTAAATACCACTTCAGTCATGGGTAACATCCCTACATCTTCCTCAGTAAAGACCGAAGCAAAGAATTCATTCAGTCTCTCCGCTATCGCCTTGTCGCCTCTTAGTGCTCCTTTAACCCCTTTATCATCTAATGGACCAGCTGACTCTCTCACAGTTTTTTTGCTACGAATGTACTTGAAAAGGTCTTTATTTCGCGTTTTTACTTCCGCAGCAAGCTTCTTCTCAAATTCTCTCTTTGCCTGCCTTATCAATGCCTTGCATTTGACTTGCCAGTGCTTGTGTTGTTTCCAGGTTTCGTCGTTTGGCTCTTTTTTCCATTTCCTGAAAGATGCTTTTTTGGCAACAACAGCCTCTCTGACCTCACCTTTAAACCATGCTGGCAGTTTTTTGGACTTCCTTCCACTTTTCTTAAAGCGTGGAATACAGCTGGTCTGGGCTTCCAAGATAGTATTTTTCAACAACACCCAAGCTTGATGTACGTCTTTAACCTTCGCAACTGCTCCTTTTAGTTTTTTCTTAACTGTTTTCCTCATTTTATCATAGTCTCCCTTTCGAAAGTTAAAAGGTAGTACTGTGGATTTGCTTACTATCCCTCCTCCACTAATTAAATCAAAGGCGATCATGCTATGATCACTATTGCCAAGTGGCCCCAACACCCTTATCTCTTGCACTAGATCTGGTGTTCCACTAAGGACTAGGTCTAATATGGCTTCCCCTCTGGTCAGTTCATGAACCAGCTGCTCCAAGAAGCAGTCATTTATTTCATCTAGGAACTTTATCTCCCTAGCATGTCCTGACGTGACACTGACCCAGTCGATACCGGGGTAATTGAAATCACCCATTATTATTACTGCGCTGTAACCTTTGTTAGCTTCCTTGATTTCTTTGAGCATTTCATCATCCATTTGGTCATTCTGGCCAGGTGCTCGATAGTACACCCCCACTGCCATTGCCTTCCCCCTTTTATATGGAATTTCAATCCATATAGATTCTACAGCAGATTTTGTTTCCTGCAAAATGGTAATCCTTTCTGAGTCAATGCCCTCTCTAACATAGAGCGCAACCCCTCCACCAATTTGATCAGCTCTATCATTACGATATAGTTTGTACCCAGGTATCACAGTGTCCCACTGGTTGTCCTCCTTCCACCATGTGTCTGATATTCCAATCATATCTAACCTTTCATTTAGTGCTATATATTCTAACTCTCCCATCTTATTCTTTAGACTTCTAGCATTTGCATACAAGCATTTTAGAGAATGTATTTTATTCATGTTAATTTGGCTATTGTTAGACATGGGTAAATTGGGATCTTTAAGCTCTGTCTGCTCCATACTTGAGGGCATTTGGGCTACTTTACTGTTTTGTGGAACCTCTCTGCTTTTGGTAGTATCCTTCAAGGATACATTCTTCCGAACCATCCGCTCTTGGGCGACTGTCGGCTTTCCCCTAATATCTAGTTTAAAAGCTGCTCTATCTCCTTTTTAAAGGTTAATGCCAGCAGCCTGGTTCCATCCCGGTTAAGGTTAAGCCTATCCCTTCGGAAGAGCCCCTCCTTTCCCCAGAATGTTCCCCAGTTCCTAACAAATCCAAAACCCTCATCTCTGCACCATTGTCTCATCCACGCATTGAGACTCCGGAGCTCTGCCTGCCTTTTGGGTCCTGCGCGTGGAACAGGAAGCATTTCGGAGAATGCTACCCTGGAAGTTCTGGATTTCAACTTCCTACCTAAAAGCCTAAATTTTGCCTCCAGAACCTCCCTACCACATTTTCCTATGTCATTGGTACCGACATGTACCAAGGCAGCAGACTCCTCCCCAGCACTATCTAAGACCTTATCTAGGTGGTGCGTGAGGTCCGCTACCTTCGCACCAGGCAGGCATGTTACCAGGCGATCCTCACGTCCACCAGCCACCCAGCTATCTACATGCCTAATGATCGAATCACCAACTATAACGGCTGTCCTAACCCTTCCCTCATGGGCACATGGCCCTGGAGAAACTTCCTCGGTGCGAGAGGGTTTTACATCACCTGGAGGACAGGTCCTAGTTACAGGATCACTTCCTGCCACACCAGGGTGATGCTCTCCTGTCACGTGACCTCTCTCCTCCATGGCAACAGGGGTGCTGCCAGACTGGAGGTGGGACTTCAGGACTATATCCCTGTAGGTCTCGTCTATGTACCTCTCTGTCTGTCTTATGTTTTCCAAGTCTGCTACTTTAGCCTCTAGAGAACGGACTTGTTCCCTGAGAGAAAAGAGCTCCTTGCACCTAGTGCACACGTAAGACCTCTCACCAACTGGGAGAAAATCATACATGTGACACTCAATGCAAAAGACTGGAAAGCCCCCATCCCGCTGCTAGACTGCTGTCTGCATCTTAGTTTTAAGTTTGTGTCTAGATCTTTAAGTTCTTACTTACTAGGGGTTGCTATGGGTATTTATACCAATAAAACTGTACCTAATACGTTTAATATACCTTGTTCACCTGAAGCTTAATTAATCTCAGGTCCTTAGTGTATGACTGATTTGGGTAATGAGCTTCACCTGAAAGCACCTCCTGTCTTTTAAGATGTGTAAGTACCTATAAAGCTATGATTATCCCAGGGGAGGGAGGGAAATAACACTTATTAAAAGAGGGCTGCTACACAGTACCCTGTCTTGTGCTGCTGAGGTAAGCTAAATTCTGATTTGATTTAAATTATAGCTCTTAGCTGCTGCTAGGCTCTAACTTCTTATGAAATTTAAACTACAAGCTCTCTGCTGGGTACTAAATTTAACCAGAAAGCTCTCTTCTGTGTGTTAAATTTAAACTAAAAGTACTGTGCTCTTACTTGGCCCTGAGTGACTATTAAATTTAAACTACAAGCTCTCTGCTGGGTATGAAATGTAACCAGAAAGCTCTCCTCTGTGTTTTAAATTCAAACTTTAATTGCTGCTGCTAGGCCCTAACTGATCCAACAAAAAAAAAAAAACAGTGGGTTCACAGATTAAGTAGCTTTAATACAAAGAATTCTTTTTAGAAAATTACCAGAAGTATATACTCACAGTTGCAGATTTCTCTTCAGAAGTAACAGTCCCCCTTTCTAGTCCTTCAAGACAGGGCAGTGGGCAGGGTTACTAGGATCAAGGGAAGGCTGTTTGAGAAGGGGGCGGACCAGCGACCAAATGAAAGGCATGAGTTAAGCATGGTAAGCAGAAAGGGAAGGAGAGCAAAGGATGGTTCCAGGATCCAGTGTGAAGGAATAGGGTCGAGAGGGCAGGTAGTTTTCCAGGTACAGTAGAAGAAATGGATCTGAAGAGTTCAGAGGAAGTAATAGGTTGAAAAGATGACCAGGTGTGTGAGAGAGATGAGGAGGAGGGTGGTGAGGGGGGGGGGGGTGGGGAACAATAGTGGAGCAGAGGTAGCTGAGAGGGAGGAATGAAGGTGCTGAACCTTCATGGCAAAATGAGTAGCCAGCTGTGAAAGGCTAGGGGAAAGCGAGTGGATGCTGCATGTGTGGGAGGATGCAGCGAGGATAAAGATTTGAGGGTTGAGTAGAGTTGTTGTGTGTAGTTAGCAGCAGGGGAGATTAGATTAAAGTAATAGGAGCATTTGGTTTCTAGGACAAGTGAGCGATAATGTTGGTGGCAAGAATTGAAGTACTGGAGGGAATCAGGGGCTGGAGCCTTCCTCCAGAGACGTTCTGCATGGCGAAGTTGTGTACGTTGTAGCCTGAGACCAGGATGGTACCAGGGACGGTGGAGAGAGGCCTGGGGTATGCATGCCCGCAGAGGGGCTAGATGATCAAGTGAAGTGAAGAGACAGGAGTTCCAAAGGGATGCTTGTGTGTCAGCAATGAGGGAGGAAAAAGCTGGGGGGAAGAGCTGGTCGGCAGAAGGGAAGTGTTGGAGAGTAGAGGGGGTGATTTGGCAGGACTGGCAAGAAGGACCAGCAAGTGATGAGGGGATGCCACAAGGGCGGGGGGTTTTATGTAAAGAGGGAGTCTGGGCTGAAAAGATAATACAGAAGTATTACAGGGCATAGGTTTGGTTAGAATATGCACTGGTATATATGGAGAACATAAAGGGGTAATTAAGAGGTCAAGAGTGTGTTGGGCTATGTGGGTGGGCGAGTTTATTTATTTATTTATTTATTTAACACTTATTTATATACCGCATCTTCCAGCGATCAGTTGCGGTGTACATTTAACAACAATTAACAATGCAGATCTTGTTTTACATAGAACAGTTATAACTTTTTACAATGAACATCTTAACTTGAACAACAAAGTGTATGTAAAAACTATGCGGAATAGTTCAATAAATCAACTAACACAGATTGTGTAACAATTTAAACTGAAGTACTGTTTCTAACTCAATTTTAACTATATACAAGTGGGGTATTGATGCATTGGAATGGAATGATTATTCATTTAAGTTGTACGTATTATTGTAATAGGGAGTATAATCTTGATTTTAGACAGGTTCTTGTTTAGCCTTTATCTAAGTTGATTGGAGGGTTTTCTATGGTATTATAGTGTTTAGTGAATAGGTAGGTTTTCAATTTTTTTCTGAATTCTGTTATCTCTGTTAGTGATCGTAAGTCCTCTGGTAAAGAGTTCCAGACTGTTGGGGCTACGTGGGAAAAGGCTCTTTTATTTGTTAATTTGTGAGTTCTTATATATTCTTTTGGCATCTTAAGTTTATTTGATTGTCCTTTTCTATAAGTAGGCTTAGGTGGTTCTTTGCTTATTAGATTACAGAGTGTCTTCGGGGCCATGTCTTTTAGGGCTTTGAATGTAGTTATAATTGTTTTGTATGTTATCCTGCTTTGTATTGGTAACCAGTGAAGGGATGCTAGTATCGGTGTAATGTGTTGGAGTGAATTTATCTTTAATATGATTCTGGCTGTAGCATTTTGCGCGAGTTGGATCCTTTTGATGTTTTGTTTTGAAATGCCTATAAGTACTAAGTTGGCGAAATCGAAGTGTGGAGTTATGGTAGCCTGTGTTATATTGATAAAATCTTGTATAAATACAAGGGGGCGTAATTGTTTGAGGATTTTAAGTTTGAAGTAGATTTTCTTCAAGGTATTTCTGATGTGCGTTTCCATAGTAAGGTGTGTGTCTAAAATGACACCTAGATATCTTATTTCATTTTTTATTTTAATTTCTTGGTTCTGTAGTATTATGTGAGTTGGCGGGGTGAACGTTTGGTTTTTTGTTACGATTAAGACTTCGGTTTTAGCATGGTTTATATGTAGGTTTTGTGTTTTTAGCCAGTATGTAATTTCATTGTAGCAGTCAGATAGAAGTTGAATCGGTAGGTTAGGAATTGTGAAAGGTATGTACATCATGATATCATCCGCATAAAGGTGATATTGTACTCCAAATTTTTTAAAAATATTGCAAATCGGTTTTATATAGATATTAAAGAGTAGGGCTGACAGTGCTGAACCTTGTGGTAAACCTATTTCTTGTTTGTATATGTTTGATGTTTGATTACCTATTCTTACATTTTGTGTTCTGTTATGTAAATATGAGGTGAACCATTTATGTACGGTGGAATTTATGCCTAACTGTTTTAAGTTGTTGAGCAGTATTGAGTGATGCACGCTATCAAAAGCTGCTGATATGTCAATGAAAAGGAGAATGAATGCCTGTTTGTGATTGTCAATTCCTTTTAGGAGTGTGTCTATTAATACTGCTAGGAGTGTTTCTACTAGGAGTGTTTCATGTTGGCAAAGCCTGAGGTCCTGAAGAAGGGTAAGGAAAAAGAGCGGTCACGAACTGAGGTAGGGGCGCAAACGTGAATGTTGAAATCACTGAGAAGGAACAGGTATGGAAACTATAGGGAGGCTTCAGAAATGTTAAGAATAAGGGAATCCCATAGATGGGAATGTAAGGAAAGCGGCACATAAAGAAGGAGGAAGTAAATGGGGGGGGGGGGATGCATGCTAGCCTAGAAGGAGGGATTCAGAGTACTGAAGGACGGGTGATGATAGTTGGGTGAGGGGTAAAGTGGAGCAGAACAGGGCAGCCACACTGCCCCCGGCCCAACCTAAGGGAGGGGTAGCGACAGCTGAGAAGCCAGGTGGGAGACAGTGGGCAAGGAGAGGGTTGTCACCCTCCCTCAACCATGTCTCTGTCAGAAAAAGAAGGTTGAGTTGAGACTCAAGGAGGTTCTGGAACAGAGCTGGTTTACTCCGAAGAGCTCTACAATTTATTAGGCCTGTGTGGAGCGCCTGGCCAGTAGATAATACGGAGAGAGCAGGAGAGCAAGGTGCGGGCAATATCTGGAAAAGTAGAAGGCTAGAAGGAACCCAGCAAAGGTGACCAGGGGGCATAGGAGTGCGCAGAAATGGGTGACGCCCCCACAGGACAGGAAGGGAAGCTTTGCTTACAAGCAGAGCTAGTGCACACTAGAAAGGTAATGCTGGGCACGCAGGGAGGCACCTGTGGTTTACCTTATTGGGGGTCATGCTAACCACGTGGGGCTTACTACAATGAACAATTGTGCAATGCGAGCCTCGGGAGTCGCCCCAAGGAGCACGTTCTGCTCCTTGGGTGCGCTTCTTTGGCCTGCGCCCCCGGTGCGGATCGCCGCAGAGGGCTGACCTATATGTCAAAGGGGATGCATCCTGGTACCTGATTGAGCACGGCCATGGGCACACAGCCACATCACTTCCACTGGAGAGGAGCGTGCATAGAAACAGCTGGGAGACAGGACCTGTGGCAAAAAGACAGAGCAGCAGGTAGTACACCAGTAAGAGCAGTCACAACAGTTGCATGCACATTGTGACTTTGCTCCAACACTGCCCCGACACCACCCAACAACTTGACTGGGAATGCCAGTGTGTGTTGTGGATGATTTTGTAGGTGCACATACTTGTGTACATGTATCCAGTCACACAATTATGTAAGAACCATTTTTAACATGTAAAAATGCCTCATAAAATTAGTCCTAAAATGCACGTGTTGTTAAACAATGTCCATGCTTTAACTTAAGTGGAGTGTGGACAATTTTCATAAAGACATTGTGCCAAAAAGCATCAAAATCAACATGGATAGAGAACTTTTTTAAATTGCCTTCCCAATGAGCTAATCTGTAAATATTTCTTGACTTCAGCTGTATAGCTAGTACAATAACTTTCCTAAATGAGGTAGCCTTTCAAATGTTTGCAGTATTGCACACCCCTTGGTAGTTGCTAAAAAAAAAACCCTTATGATAGGTCAATTCCTTACATTGTGTGACAGCTACAATATTTTTGAACAGGACTTAGTAATGTGCACTCAAACATGTTTAATTCACTGCTTTTGTAGTGTCATTTGCATGAAGAAGTACAGTTGATCTGTGCATATGGCAATGAAATACAATTAGAGACCACAAGCTGTCGGTGCTTCCTGGAGGTTATATTAATTTAAAGTACTTGTGCACACTGAAGATGAAATTAACAAAGATGTTTAATATTGTATGTATTTCATTTATTTGATTAAAGCATGCCTATATTTGAATCATTCCCAAAATTAAATCTTACTTTTTCATGTGCATAGCAAGAACACCATATTGCCCAATCTGTTTGCACAAAGTAGAAGTCATAAATGGTTAATACAAAATGTCTTTTTCTCCCTTATAAGCTTGCTTTTATCTCCATTTCTAAAAGATGCTTTCCTTAGGAAAATGTGTCAGGTTGTCTTGACCAAAAGATTGTATCGGCTTTCCTTAAACAGTCACAGTGTGTTTCACTCAAGATATTGTGCAGATTGGTGAAATGTTCCAAGACAGGGGTTAACGTGAGGTTAGTTTCCTTGGTATAATCAGCATGACTTCAATGAGACATACATTTTCTAATTAATAAGCAGAAATTATGATGCCCCCCAAAAATATCTGCATATCTTCGAGTCCTGATGGAAAGGCAAATTAACAATGTACTAGATAGAAAACCTTGTCTGAATGTGATCATGACATTTTCTAATCTTTACTTGGTTAAAATCTAGTATTTAGGAGTTTATCCACTAGGATTATTTTAACATTTTCTGGGGGGGGGGGGGGGAAGATGAATCTCTCATTTGAGCTTTTCAGTTGAATGACTGGTGATAGGATTTATTGTTTAGAACCTCAAATTAAATTTTTTTTCTCTTTTTCCTTTGTGAAACAACAGTGCAGTCAGACAACATGTGTGAAGAGAATGTGTTTACTATGATGCTATATTCTTTTTCGCTTTAGGAGCTTATTTTTCTTTGTATGGTCTTCTTTGAACTGAAAATCCCATGTACAGTCTGTAGGCGTATGCATTAGTCACAGTTGATTTGGTTTGTTTGGACACCTACCAAATGAAAAGGCATGCAAGTTGCGTGTACGCATATATACCTATAAATGAACATGTGTATAATTGATTTGTGCACTTACAAAAGTTCTAGCGTGCATGCAAAAAATAAATAGACCAACACAAAAAATACCCCAAAATCAAGAAAATGAGCATGCACCAAATTGTTTTTCATCATGCTGCACACTCTTAACAGTTTGTCCTATTTCACAATATTTAAAGCACTATTTTACATAGAATATTGAGGAGGGGAATTAAGATGTTTGGATCAAGCCATGCTCAATTCTCCCTGTATTTTACAAAAAGCTTTGTCAAACACAGAGCCTCTTGTAAAATACTACAAGGATGTGCAGGTATGCACATGTATTTGTCTGGATATGTAGCAGGAGCAGTGATTATATAAAGAAAATATTGAAAATATGAGCATCCCAAGCTCGTACATTAGCATTGTTGCAGCCAGAAATATCACAGGTTCATAGCTGCAACAATGAGGCCGAAGTGAGATAGTGCCATGATAACAGTGCTAGGGGTCAAGTTCCCAATAAGGAACACACACCCCTTGTTTGGAAATTTGTTTGTACTGCAAGAAAACCACAGAGATGGCAGTTTGAACCTAGGCTGTTGAAGGATGAGAGAAAATGGGAAGTCTGTGTCTATTTACTAGGCACACCCAAATCATATCCAAGCTATGTCCCTACCCATGCTCCCTTGAAATTTCTGCATCCTTAGGGTTCTACACGTGCAAATAGTAGCTTTCCAAAATCACTGTGTGCATGTGTATGCAATTGAGACATATAAATGTTGACTTTTACAGATCCAGATGGTCCTAAAATAAAGGCCTTAATATCTCATTTATGAGAGTAGTGCCTCTAGATGAGTTCGTTTTGTGCATTGCCAATAAACAAATAGTGTTAGTCTGCACCTGTTAAGCCTATCTCACCACCAATGCCTGTCATTAAAACAACTCCCTTACAATTATCTATCTCCAGGAACAAGCAGGAATGTAGTCTTCACATATGGGTGACGTCAGTACCGACGGAGCCCGTGCGGGAACGTTCCCCAGCATCCTATAGAAAAGCTTTTGGGAGCATCCCACTGCACCTGCGTAGCTGCCTTCCCGCTTTTCCAACTCTCCCTCCTCAGTTTTTCATTTTCTGTAGAGCTGACAGGGAGAAATTCCTGTTACCACAGAAATTTTTATTTCTTTTGTTGTCGCGTCTGCCTTCCCATCGATGCTAGCACCAGCATCATCAGTGTTTCTTCTGGGGTTTTTGGTTTAAAAAAAAAAAAGAAATAGAAAGTAAAAACTTCTGGTTTTTCCCTGAGGGTACTTCGCCCTCCAGGTGCTTAGTTGCCATTTTGGCCTTAGACCCCCTTTTTCCTTTTCAGATGCATAAACCAGCTAGTGGTTTCAAAAAGTGTTCCAAATGTAGCAGTGCCATCTCTGCTACCGACACCCATGATTGGTGTCTCAAATGTTTGGGACCAGACCATCTCTGCAGGAAGAAGTCAAAGAGGGGCCTACAGAATAGAGCTGTGAAACTCAGCACCCTCTTTGCCACCGATGCAATGTCCGTTGCATCGATGTCGTCGAGAGCTTCATCTTTCTCCCATGGATCTCCGGTACGAAATCCATGTCTTCCTCGAAGGCTGGCCGGTCTTCCAAGGGTAGATCTCCTAAGCATCGAGATGCGTTAGGCGTTGCCCTGGAAGGGAATGCACCAGCCAAACAACCCCGGCGGGAGATCCTTGCCTCCAAAGCGTTAACGTGGTCCCAAGATGCTCCCGAGGCCTCCTCCTCCGGAGATCTCTTGGTGCCATGCTCTGGGGTCATGGCCTGTTGTTCGGGTGCCGATACCCAGGCATCGGCTGGCTCCATGGATCAACATATCCTGGCCACTGAGCACATATAGCAGCCTTGCTAGCAGCTTCGGTACCGCTAAAGCCTCTGCAATCGTTTCCACAGCCTTCGGTACCGACACCGGTACTGAATGCATCTACATTGACCATTGTGCCACTCTCCATGCTACCACCCATGTCAGCCGTAGAATCAGTGTCTGGCATCGAGGGTATGGTACCGAGGCATTCCGATGCCGATTATGATCGGTACCGTCGACAGGCTGGGTGGAAGTACCTGGCCCGCCGGTACTTCGAGTCCTCCGATTCAGACTCGTCCAATGAATTGACCGGTACCCGGGAAATGGGAGCTCTTCTGGAAGATCCTTCTCCTTCCCTGCAACGCCATATGTCTCCTCCAGCGGACATGTCTTTTCAAGACTTTATACGGGATGTGGCTCGGGGCCTCTCCATTACGGTGACCTTGGAGAAAGAACCGAGAGCTGAAGAACTTGAAATTCTTCAGTATCCAGCAGCCCCGAAGGAAGCTGCTACTCTCCCTATTCACCGGATACTGCATGACCTCATGCTTAGGATGTGGGAGACACCCTTAACTGTCTCTCCACATTCTCGGAGGCTCGATACCATGTACCGGGTACCGCAGTGTCCCGGTTTTCAGAAGACGCAGTTACCATACTACTCTATGGTAGTGGAATCGGCAGTGCGCCAAATCAAAAGTGCCAAGACACATTCCTCAAATCCTCTGGGCCTGGAGACGAGAACTCTTGATGCCTTCGTTTGTCGATGTTTTCGGGCCTCCATGTTATCGGCCAGAATAAGTTCTTACATACTCTACATGGGTATGTTCCTGCGGGAGGTTGCTAAGGATTTAGAACTAATGGCTCCTCTTCTCCCTGATGACAAGAGGACAGATTACCTGACACTTGTAAAACATGCCCAGAATGTTTCCAAATTTATGAACAGGGCAACCTTTGACTGCTTTGAGTCTATTAGCAGAACGTCTGCTATTTGCATCAGTGCATGTCGGATTGCTTGGTTATAAGCATCCGATCTTGAACAATGGGTGCAAGATAAGCTGGGGAACATTCCTTGCACAGGGGAAAACCTTTTTGGCAAGGATTGGAAGGACAGGGCGTCTCAGCTAGAATCCAAGAACACCACTCTCAATAGGCTTTCTAGAACCACTGCCAACCCAGCTAAGAAAAAGGCTATAAAGAAGCCTTTTTTCAACAAGAAAAATAAGTTTTACCCTTTCTATACCCACGCTGTGCACTGTCCGGTCCATGCTTCCCAGAAGGGGCAGCAACAACCGAAGCAACAAAGGAAGGCTCAGACCCCCAGGGCTCAGCCAGCTCAACAGCCCCAGCCTCCTCAAGGTCTTTGACTTCTTTCTAGAGAACTTAGCTGTCCTACCTCTGGAGACTCCAGAGCCAGTCAACATTCCAGGCAGACTATGTCACTTTGCCCAAAGGTGGCACCAGATAACATCAGAACATTGGACTTTCTCCATAGTAGCAGAGGGATACAAACTTCACTTCCAAAGTATGCCCCCCTCCATCTACTCCAAGAGAATTCAGCTCTGGGTCTCCTCTCACCACTCTTTTGTTTCAAGAGATTACCACGCTTCTCACTCAGGGTGCGATAGAGGAGGAGCCACTCTCTCAGCAAGGCCTGGGCTTCTACTCCCCTTACTTCGTTATCCCAAAGAAGACAAGAGGATACAGGCCCATTCTGGACTTCAGAGAATTGAACAAGTATCTGCTCCGAGAGAAATTCAAGATGATCCCTCTCGGAACTCTTCTCCCTTATCTCCAGAATCAGGACTGGCTTTGTTCTCTAAATCTAAAGGATACATATACCCATATCCTTATTCACGCAAAACACAAGAGGTTTCTACGATTCCTTTTTCAAGGAAGACATTACCAATACAGGGTTCTAGCCTTTGGCCTGGCCTCTGCCCCAAGAGTCTTGACAAAATGCATGGCAGTAGTGGCGGCATTCCTAATATCCTATGGATATTTGTCTTCCCTTACTTAGACGATTTGCTCATCCGAGCAACAACAGCTCTAGAGGCCAGCTCTGTTCTCTCCCGCACAATGCAGGTTCTTCAACACTTGGGATTTGTAATAAATCTTCCAAAATCCCAACTCACTCCTTCTCAAACTTTAGAGTTCATAGGGGCTCTCCTAGACACGCAGCAGTCAAGGGTTTTTCTACCACAGGCCCGCTGTGTTCGAATTGTTCAGCTAGCTTCTCAGTCATGTATGAAATCTTTCTTAACTGCTTGAGAAATTCTTCAACTGCTGAGCCATATGGCTTCCACTGTATATGTGGCTCCCTATGCTCGTCTGCATATGTGTGCAGCTCAATGGACCCTGGCTTCGCAGTGGACTCAAGCATCAGGTCATCTGGAGGACGTAATCATGATCTCTGCACATCTCATTTCGTGTCTCCAATGGTGGCAATCACCAGAAAACCTTCTTGAGGTGTTCTTAATGCCTTCTAGTGGTGAAGATTTTCAATCTGGTGTTCAAAAAAGGCTCTTAATCCTTTTTCATTTTCTGTAGAAGTGTTACTTGAGTATCTCCTCCACGTCGTGTCCTCTGGACTCAAAATCAATTCGATAAGGGTCCAACTAAGTGCCATTGCGGCATCTCACATGCCCTTAGATGGACAACCTGTCTCCTCTCATCCGCTTGTAGCGTGCTTCATAAGGGGCCTACACTTAACTAAGCCTCCCATTAGGCCACCACCAGTGGCATGGGACCTCAGTGTTGTCCTCGGACGGCTTATGAAGCCACCCTTCAAACCCCTAGCCACTACGTCTCTGAAGTTTTTCTTAGAAAGTCACCTTCCTAATTGCCCTCAAGATGCATCAGTGAGCTCCAGACTTTAGTGGCTGACCCTCCTTATACACGGTTTCATCATGATAAAGTAGTCCTTGGGGCTCATCCTCACTTTATGGCAAAGGTTGTTTTGCCTTTTCATTTAAATCAGTTGGTTTACCTTCCTGTTTTCTTCCCTAGACCTCATTCTTCTAGTGCAGAAAAAAGCCTACATACTCTGGATTGCAAACATGCCTTGGTCTTTTATCTACAGAGAACTAGGCAGCACAGGAAAGCTTCACAACCTTTTGTTGCTTTTGATTCCAGTCATCTAGGTCTGCCAGTTTTCAAGAGAACACTCTTCAAATGGATTGCAGATTGTATATCTTTTACATATGAGAGTGCGAGACTTTCCCTTGTAGGTCATGTCACAGCACACAATGTGCAAGCAATGACTGCCTCCATGGCAAATCTATGCTCAGTGGCGATTGATGAAATATGCAAAGCAGCAACCTGATCCTCTGTTCACACCTTTGCGGCCCATTATTGCTTAGACAAGGACTCCCGCTGGGATGCCTCATTTGGCCAGGCTGTTCTCCAGCATCTCTATCAGACTTGGATCAACTCCTACTCCCCATCCCCAGTTTCAATACCAGACATCCTTGGAGGATACATGACCTACTTAGGCCTGTGTTTCACAGCTCTCTCTGTTGTCATCTCCCTGGCATCTACAAGCTAGGGAGTTCCATATGTGAAGACTACATTCCTGCTTGTTCCTGGAGATAGCATAGTTACTCACCTGTAACAGGTGATCTCCGGGAACAGCAGGAATTGAGTCTTCACAACCCACCCTCCTCCCCTAGGAGTTGTATTTCTCTCTCTCTCTCTCCTTCTCTCCTTTTATCTCAGCTACAAACTCAACTGAGGAGGGAGAGTTGGAAATTCGGGAAGGCAGCTATGCAGGTACAGTGGGATGCTCCCAAAAGCTTTCCTATAGGACGATGTGGAGTGTTCCCGTGCGGATTCCATCGGTGCCGATGTCACCCATATGTGAAGACTCAATTCCTGCTGTTCCTGGAGATCACCTGTTACTGGTGAGTAACTACACTTTTCTTTTCATCAATAAAACAATTGTTATTTGTATGAAATTTTTAATCTTCCTAATAGGGGAAAAGATCTCAGTTAGTCCCTTGAGTCCTTATCCGGATCCAAGGATTTCTCAAAAAAAAAAAGGCACCAATCCTCATCGGTCTGAAAAAACCCTTATTTTTATTATTAAATGTATAATTTAAAATTGACAAACCCCTCATTCCACAAGGTCTCAAAAAATTAATTTAAAAAAAGGTTGAAAAAGAACTTATCTGTATGTGACATTGGTTTGCAGTGACTAGCACACACCCAAAGTGTGCAGAACTATGTTATTGCAAATAGATGCTGAACCATGTCTTGATCCACATCTGGTCATTCACCCGACGTGGCCCCATTTGACCAGATGACTAAATTAATGAGGATAAGAACAAATTTAACAATCTCTCTAACTTATGGGAGAATTCTATATCTTAATTTTAAACCAGCAATTCAATTACCAATTGTTGTGTTTAGTGAACTCCACTAAACTCTGATAGCACCATGTGATCTTAGTTCACATTCTAAAATATCTCATATATTTATTCTCACATCCCCTGAACTAGCTCTATGGGCGCAAGTGGAAAATTCAAAAATAAAAAAACAAATTTACACAGTTCACATTGGAACCAACAATAAGGAAAAATTATGATGAGCACTATACTGTTTATGTACTGTTAAGCGATTCCTCTTGTGTAGTCAACTTTCATTACAGTGAAATAATATATTGCTTAATAGCAAACCCGTTGAAGCTAGGGATAATATTATGGAAATTAATTGCTTTATTGTTAGACTTAGCTTGTTAATTCACTGATCATTCCATTTTAGTGGAGATAAGTTAAAAAATATAAGATAACAGTAATGAATGATAGTGTTCCGCCGAACAAATGGTTTTATAACGAGATATGTTAACGACATGAGATAGCTGATCACTATCATTCATTACCACTAAGTATATGATTTCATGTCGTCCTCATTCAATATTTTGATTAATTGTAAACTCGTTAAATTCAGGGGCAATGCTGTGGAAGTTCGTTGTCTTATTAGAGGATTAACTGGTTATTACAAACATTGTCGATTTCCAGTTCTGTCCGATATTTGGTGGCTTAAATAGAACTTCCTCCTTGCTTAAATTGAGAACCTTTATTTTGGCGTTCAAGCAGTAAAGGCACAGTTCTTAGTTTCCTCCTTGTTGGACTACATAAGTAATATATGTGAAGATTAAAAGTCATTATCCTGATATTTGCTGAACCGTAGATGAAACAATTAGAAATTTGGCAAGCAGGATCTTAAAGGAGATTTTTGAGACTGTAGTGACTAAGTTGCATATTATTGTGTTAGTAAGTGGCAGTGAATATAGATCATACCTACTAGTAGAGTTTTCACTGTATTGAAGATCACCTACACAAGAGGGATTGTTTAATAGTATATAAGCAGTATAGTGCTCTTCATAATTTTCCTCATTGTGGGTTCCAATTGAGTTGTGTAGATTTTGTTTTGTTTTGTTTTATTTTTGAGTTTTTCACTTGTACCCATAGAACTAGTTGAGGGGATGTGAGCAAAAATACATGAGATATTTTAGATTGTTAACTAAGATCACATGATGCTATCCGCGTTTAGTGGAGTTTAGTACAAATCGCAATTGGTAATTGAATTTAATTTCAGTTCATTTTCAGCTCATCTTTGGACTTTTTCCATAGTTTTTAGACATTTTTCATTTGTTTTAATAAAACTTTAACATGCAATAACAATTGTCTTAATCCACATTAATTTCTAGGTTAACACATGTTAGATTGAGTTAACACATACTAAGGGGACCTTTTACTAAAGTGGGTATTTGTTTTCTTCTAATGCACAGTTTGAGTCAAAATCAATGTGTGCATTGGGTACAGCTACACTGCTGTAATTGTAGAAGGAATGGTCAGTATGGGCCCGACAGTTACTGTAATTTTGATGTGCATTCTATCAAATAAAATTGAAATGTGAAACATAAGACCAACGTGGCTTAAAAGCACAATTTAAAAAAGGGGGAGTAGAAAATAATAAATTCATGATAAACAAACATGAGGATAGGACACAAGAAAGGGAGGAGTGGCTCAGTGGTTGGGACAGGTTACCTCAGGCCGGAGGGCCGGGGGTTTAATTCCCGCCGGGGGCCAGTATCCTCAGGCCGGAGGGACTGGGGTCTCTAGTCCCATGGCTGCTCCTTGTGGCCTTGGGCAAGCCACTTAACCCTCCATTGCCTCAGGTACACTTAGATTATGAGCCTTTCTGGGACAAGGGAATAAAAAGTTGTTGCTAAGTGCCGTCGAGTCGGAGTCGACTCATGGCGACCCTCTGGATAGCTATCCTAAATTGTGTTCGGTCTTCAGTCAGGCGGCTCATTGTTGACAGACTGGTACCCGTAGCTGCTGTTATTGTATCGATCCATCTCATTGCTGGCCTTCCTATTTTGCGTTGACCTTCTATCTTGCCAAGCATGATGTCTTTCTCTAATGATCTCTCTCTTCGCATGATGTGTCCAAAGTATGAAAGTCGAAGTCTTGTCATCTGAGCTTCTAAAGAAAGCTTAGGTTTGATCTCCTCTAGTACCGACTGGTTTGTTCTTCGGGCAGTCCATGGTATACACAGTATTCGCTGCCAGCACCATAATTCAAAGGCATCAATTTTCTTCCTGTCTGTCTTTTTCACTGTCCAGCTTTCACATCCATATGATGTTATTGAAAATACCATGGCCTGAGCAAGTCGAATCTTTGTATGGAGAGAGACATCTCTGCTCTTGAGAATCTTATCTAGGTCTTTCATAGACATTCTGCCAAGAGCAATGCGTCGTCTGATTTCTTGACTGCTTGTTGCTTCTTTATTGATAGTTGATCCAAGTAGGTTAAAGTTGTTCACAATTTCAATTTCTTCTCCTTCAACGATGAACCTTTTGATTATGCCAGTTGTCATGATCTTTGTCTTCTTTACATTAAAGTGCAGATCATCTTCACTTTCAGCCAGTAATGTAGTATCATCAGCATAGCGAAGGTTGTTGATGAGTCTTCCACCAATTTTCACACCTCTGTTGTCTTCATACAATCCTGCTTCTCTGATGATTTGTTCTGCATATAAATTAAACAGGTAGAGGGAAAGTATGCAGCCTTGTCTTACACCTTTGCTTATTTTAAACCATTCTGTTTCTTCTTGTTCCGTTCGAACTGTTGCTTCTTGATCAATGTACAGATTGCGCAAGAGAACGATCAGGTGTTCTGGTATACCCATGCTTCTTAATGTAGCCCAGAGTTTCTCATGGTTTACACAGTCAAAAGCCTTGCTATAGTCGATAAAGCACAAATAGATATCCTTTTGGTATTCTTTAGTCTTTTCAAGGATCCATCTCACATCCGCAATGATGTCTCTCGTTCCTCGCCCTTTCCTGAACCCTGCTTGCACTTCAGGTAGTTCTTGTTCCAGGTATGGTTGTAGTCTCTTTTGAATAATCTTCAGTAGAATCTTGCTGGCATGTGGGATCAGAGCGATTGTTACATAATTTCCACAGTCAGTTGGATCACCTTTCTTTAGTATTGGTATAAACACAGATCTTTTCCAGTCAGTTGGCCATGACGTTGTCTTCCATATTTCTTGACAGAGCCTTGTAAGTACGGTAACAGCTGCATCAGATTGCTGCAATGCTTCTATGAGAATGCTATCAATGCCTGGTGCTTTGTTCTTTGATAAGGCTTTCAATGCTGCTTCAACTTCTTCTTTCATCACCAATGGTTTCCGATCATAAGGTACAGGTTGAAACGGCTGTTGGTCCACTTGATCTTTATCATATAAAAACTCTGTATATTCCTTCCACCTTTTCTTGATCTTCTCAGCATCATTCAACATAGAACCTTGAGCATCTTTTAACATTCCATTTTGAGGCTGGAATTTTTTCTTTAACTCTCGTAGCTTTAGGAAAGCCGACCTTGTTCTTCCTCTAATAGTTTCTGCTTCTATTTCCTTGCAAGTGTCATTGTAGTACTTTTCCTTGTCCTGTCTTGCTGCACGTTGGAAATCTCTGTTGAGTTCTGCAATTGTCTTTATTTCTCCTCTGGCTTTAGCTTCTCTGCGTTTCTGGGCAATTTTCAGAGTTTCTTCCGTCATCCATTTTGGCCGTTTTTGCTTTTTCACCTTTTGTAGTGACTTCTCGCTTTCTTCCAACACAACCTTCTTGATGTCATTCCAAAACTCTTCAGGAGCTCTGTCATTTGTATCTAAAGCAGCAAATCGATTTTGCAGGCAGTCTTTAAATTCCAGTGGTATTTTCTCAAGGTCATATTTTGCTGCATTCATGAGTGGTTTGCTCTTTTTAAACTTTAGCTTGAGTTTGCATACTAGTAGTTGATGATCTGTACCACAGTCAGCTCCAGGTTTTGTTTTTGTTGATGTTATAGAGCTTTTCCATCGTTGACTTCCACAGATGTAGTCAAATTTGATTTTTATACAATCCATTGGGTGAAGTCCATGTATACAGTCGCCGCTTGTGTTGCTGGAAGAAGGTGTTTGAGATGAATAGATCATTGGTCTTGCAGAATTCTATCAGTCTTTCTCCAGCTTCATTTCTGTTGCCAAGTCCATATTTTCCAACTACTTTGCCTTCTTCTTTGTTGCCAACTTTTGTGTTCCTGTCACCCATGACTATCAGGATATCCTGTTTGAATGTTCTGTCAATTTCAGCTTGTACTTGTTCATAGAACTCTTCAATTTCATTCTCTTCTGCAGCTGTTGTTGGGGCATATACTTGAATTATAGTTGTGTTGATAGGCAATCCTCGTAGATGAATAGAGATTAAGCGTTCGCTGACTGCATTGTATTTCATTACAGTTCTTGCAAGTTTCTTCTTTATTATAAATGCAACACCATTTCTTCTTTGTCTTTCATTTCCAGCATAGTAGACCATGTGATCATCTGATGCAAAGTGTCCGATGCCAGTCCCTTTCAGTTCGCTGACACCCAACAGATCAAGTTGTACACGTTCCATTTCATTCTTGACCACCTCCAACTTCCCTTGGTTCATGCTTCGTACGTTCCATGTTCCAATGTGTAAGACATCTTTACAGCTTCTGACTCTCATTTCATGCACAGCTATATCAGCAGTCAGACTTCCCGAGGGCTTTGATCCAACCACATCATAAATGCTGGCTTTACTCTGAAACGTCTTCAGCTCTTCCCCAGTAGCTAGTTGAGTGCCTTCTGACCTGGGGGGTCTCATCTTCCAGCACCATATCACAATTTGTTTTGTTGTAATTATCCATTGGGTTTTCATGGCAAGATACAGAAGTAGATTGCCGGGCCTTTCTTCCGCGCAGTTTAAGTTTGGTGTTGTTGCCGTTGTCACAAAAATGTGATCCTCCGCCGTCAACACTATCCCATTCTGCTGCTGCCCCGATGGGTGGTTTGTCTTGCTCTGGCACCTCAGCTGAGACCTGTCCATCTTGGGAGACCCTGCCAGTAGTTAAACTACGGATAGTTTAGCTCTCAGCATCACTGATGCACGCAAGCCCTCACAGCACTACAAGCTACCTGTTAGTATATACATGTAAATAGCTCTGATGCGTAAGTAAAGAGCTGGTATATCAAATGCCTAAACCATAAACCTATAAACCAGAGGTACTCAAATCCAGTCCTGGAGGGCCGCAAACCAGTCAGGTTTTCGAGATATCCCTAATGAATATGCTTGAGATAGATTCAAATACAATGGAGGCAGTGCATGCAAATATATCTCATACATATTTATTAGGGATATCCCAAAAACCTGACTGGTTTGCGGCCCTCTAGGACTGGATTTGAGTACCTCTGCTATAAACCATCTAAAAAAGTTCTTAAAAAATGTGTTGAGTGGAGTATGAGAGTATGAGGCAGCTGGCACAGCTTCTACCATGGCTATGACAGTGCCAAGCAACCTTTCAATACTCCCTAATGAGGATGTATGTTGCAGGATTAACTCTTTAGTAGGCAGAACTCCAGAATCTCAATATGTGGATGAGATAATAGTGCAAGGAAGATGGTTTTGGATTTGTTAGGAACTGGGGAACATTCTGGGGAAAGGAGGGGCTCTTCCAAAGCATGGTTCAGAACAATGTATCCTTGAAGGATACTAGCAAAAGACTGAAGTTAAGGGATATCAGCAGAGAGGTTCCAATAAAGACAAAAGTAGCCCAAATGCCCTTGAGTACAGAGCAGACAGAGCTTAAAGATTCCACATTAGAAAACAGAAACATAGAAAAAGACCACATGGTCTATCTAGTGTGTCCTTCCATATCAACCACTACAACAGTCCCCTTTTTTCCTTTAGAAATCCTCTGTGTTTGTTCCAGAGGATGTCCAAAACACTGCCAGCATGGTTTAAAGGTGAGGTCAGAGAGGCTGTTGCCAAAAAAGCATCTTTCAGGAAATGGAAAAAGGAGCCAAATGATGAAAACAGGAAACACAAGCACTGGCAAGTTAGATGTAAGGCATTGATAAGGCAGGCAAAGAGAGAATTTGAGAAGAAGCTTGCTGTGGAAACAAAAACACATAATAAAGACTTTTTCAAGTACATTCATAGCAAAAAAAACCTGTGACAGAGTCAGTTGGACCATTAAATGATAGAGGGATAAAAGAGGTACTAAGAGGGGACAAGGCCATAGCAGAGAGACTGAATGAATTCTTAGCTTCGGTCTTTACTGAGGAAGATGTAGGGATATTACCCATGACTGAAATGGTATTAAAGGTGATGCCACAGAAAAATTGAAAGAGAAAATGATTCACCGGGAAGATGGATTACAACTATTTGATAAACTGAAGAGTAGCAAATCACCTGGACTGGATGATATACATCCAAGAGTGTTGAAAGAACTGAAATATGAGATTGCAGACCTATTATAAGTAATCTGTGAACTATCATTAAAATCATCTGTAATCCCTAAAGATTGGAGGATGGCCAATGTAACGCCAAATTTTAAAAAGGGTTCCAGGGGTGATCTGGGAAACTAGAGACTGGTAGTACCTGAGACCAGTACCAGGAAAAATGGTGGAAACCATTATAAAGAACAAAATTACTGAACATGTAGATAGTCATGGTTTAATGGGAGACAGCCAACATGGCTTTAGCCAAGGAAGGTCTTGCTTAGTAATCTGTTATGTTTTTTTGAAGGTGTGAATAAACAGGTAGACAAAGGTGAGTCGGTTGATAAAGTGTATCTGGATTTTCAGAAAGCCTTTGACAAGGTCCTTCATGAGAGACTTTTGGCGAAATTAAAAAGTGATGGGGTAGAAGGCAATATACTGTTGTAGATCAGGAACCGTTTAAAAAAAATAGAAAGCAGAGGGTAGGGCTAAATGGCCAATTTTCCTAATGGATAAAGGTGACTAATCGAATACCCCACTAGGGATCTGTGCTGGGTCTGCTGCTTTTTAACATATTCATAAATAACCTGAAAATCGGAATAAACAAGTGAGGTAATCAAATTTGGAGATGACCCAAAACTATTCAAAGTTGTTAAAACCCATGAGAATTGTGTAAAATTGCAAGAAGACCTTGATAAATTAGAAGACTGGGCATCCAAATGGCAGATGAAATTTAATGTGGACAAGTGCAAAGTTATGCACCTAGGAAAGAATAATCCAAACTATGGTTACATGATGCAAGGTTTCACATTAGGAACACCACCCAGGAAAAAGATTTAGGCATCATTGTGGATAACATGTTGAAACCCTCCACCCAGTTTTCAGCAGCGGTCAAGAGAGCAAATAGAATGCTAGATATCATAAGGAAAGGAATGGAGAATAAAACAAAGGATATTGTAATGCCTCTGTATTGTTCCATGGTGCGACCATGCCTTGAATACTCTGTGCAATTCTGGTCACCATATCTTAAAAATGATAAAGCATTATTAGAAAAGGTACAGAGAAGAGCCACCAAAATGCTAAAGGGGATGGAAGGATATCCCTATAAAGGGAGACTAAAAAGGTTAGGGCTCTTAAATCTGGAAAAGAGACGGCTGAGAGAGGATATTATAGAGGTCTATAAATTAATGAATAGAGTGGAACTGTTAAATATAGATTGATTGGTTACACCATCAAAATATAGAAAGACTAGGGGACGTGCAATGAAGCTACAGGGTAAACTATTTAAGACTAATAAGAGAAAATATTTTTTCACTCAACGTGTAATCAAACTTTGGAATTTGTTACCAGAGGATGTAGTAAAAGCTGTTAGTGTCCACTCCCTCTTTACCTCCCCCCGCATGAACCTCGCTCATCAACAAAACCTTAGCCAAAGCCATGAGAGCCCTACCCACCCCAGGCCTCACCCTTCCATTCTCTACAGACTCACAGTCACTCAAGCCACACTGTCAAACATCCTCTAAGAGCCCCTCACCGCTTTCAGAAGCCTCCTCAGTAACTCCCCACCAAATTTTGTTTCTGTATATAATTTTGGAAATCAATAAAAATGATTTGAAATAAAAGCTGTTAGTGTAGCTGGGTTTAATAAAGGTTTGGACAAGTTCCTGGAGCCAAGGTCCATAAACCATTATTAAAGGGGACCTGAGATATCCACTGCTTGCCCCAATACAAGCATTGTGGAACCTTGTGTCTTTTGGGGAAACTGCTAGGTAATTGTGACCTAGATTGGCCACTGTTGGAAACAGGATACTGGGCTTGGTGGACCTTGGTCTGACCCAGTATGGCAAATCTTATGTTCTTATGGGTGTGTCCAGAAAGACAAAAAATAAAATATGAAAAAAGAATTAATTGATATCTTCTCCCTGCCAATCAGGGATCATGAAGAGGAGGAGGAGGATGCTAAGAGATAGAAAGCCCCAAACATTCAAGTCTATTAATAACTGGATATCAGCATTTCACATATTTGAGTGTGGTAGTTAGAGAGCGAGAGATGAGCCATTATCTTATTCAATATTTGGATACCATTATATGAGTACACAAGCGTTATGGTAGTTGGGCTCAGCTCAGTTACAGCATCAAATTCAGGATGAGTATGGCTAAGAATCCTTCCAGCCTGATGAGGCATAGCGGTGTTGACCTATGTAGATAGATTTCTTAAATAATTTCAGACAAATACATACAGGAATTCATCTCCATTTAATGGAAAGTGTATCTGTAAACAATATAACAATGACTCGTGTTCCTGAAGCCCATGAAAATTCAACCACATATACATGGATTGTGGGGCAGGATACCCAGACACCCAATGTTTCACCCTAGGGACAAACATCAACAGCGACAGCAGCCATTTCATGTCACAGATAGAGCTAGCCCCAACCCCTATTAAAATTAATACTATGCTACATTGATTAAAGCAATACCCATTAGTGACAAAAAGCAGCGGCTATCACACAGGGTTTTCAAGATGTTTTTTGTATTGTTTATGCTGGCCACTCATAGGGCAACTCGATCTATATCCATAACTCACCATCAATTCAGCAGCACTGGCAGGAGGCTAAAGAAAAAATTGATGAAGAAGTGGCTCTTGGTAGAATCAGAGGCTGATTCTCTAACCCACCTTTTAGAGACTTTATTTTGTCTTCTCTGCGTATTGTACTGAAGGAGGAGGCCAGAAAGTTCCAATTCCTTCATAATTTATCCTACCCTGAATGATCTTCTGTCATTCACCACACTGATCCATAGCTCTGTTCATTGCAGTTTGCCTCCTTAGTCCAGGCTATTTAGCTCATAATACATTTAGGCACACATTGCCATTTAGAGAAAGCAGATATAAAATCCAACTTTTGGCTACTCTCTGTACATCTGGAGTCTTTCCACTTGCTGGGTTTTAGTTTTTATTGAGCTTTTTATTTTGATAAATGCATCTCAATGGGATTTTCAGTATCATGTGCGTGCTTTGAATAGTTTAGCTCCTTTGGACAGTGGGTGATCGACCAGATGACAGGGAAGGATAGGCTCACCCACCATCTCAATGATTTCCTTTTCATGGGTAGGAGCTCAGAAGAGTACCAAGCAACTTTAGATTCCTCTATGAACATAACCCATGCTTTTGGAATCCCTCTGGTTTTCTTGGACATTGAAGTGGGTGTGTCAACCAGACTGTCTAAATTACTCCAAAAATATCTGTCCAAGCTGAGGAAGAATATTGTAGTCCTGGTTAAATCAAACAAGGTGACCCTTAAGCAATTTCAAATGTTGATGGGGCTGTTATTCTTTGCTATGAGGGTCATATCTATGAGACAGATAGTCTTGGTCTTATCCACTATGGAAATGAATAAGAGCGTCATATCCTTACTGAGGGAGATTGTATTGCACTGCTTGTTGTACATCATTACAATTTGAGCAGTCCATGTACTGGAAGCAAAAAATAACTTAGACAATGCTCTATCTCAAAGAAAAGGGGGGAAAACAAAAAAAAAGGAGGTGCACATCCTTATAGAATATGGTCTAAACTGTCAAGACTTTCCAAAGATCTAGAAAAGTAAATGTTGAAAAGCCTGTTTTCCATTCTTTGGAGGTTAAGGTCTTAGCCCTGGAATAGCCATCGGATTTAGAAACATAGAAATATGATGAGAGAAAAAGACCATATGGCCTATTTAGTCTGTCCTTCCATATCAACAACTACAACAGTCCACTTTTTTAAAACCTTCTGTTTTATGGTAAGTACTTGATGATGAGCAGCTAATCATGATTGTTGTTACCATCAGCATGGAGATGGAAAAGAAAAAAGATTGCTCAATATAATATTTAAAGGCAACTTCCAGAAGAACAAGAGTCGACCTTCTAATTTATTTTAAAATTTGCAGTTACTGTAAATCCTCATGTTCAATACACAAGTTGCATGATGCTTATATTTAAATTTTATTTTTGTTTGTTAGTCCAGTTTTTTCATAGATTAAAATAACTATAGACCAGATTTACAGAAGTGTACTACAATGGAGCGTGCTAATGCTGCTAATGTGTGTTATTAGTAAAGAGGCCCTATGGCTTAAAATGGGCCCTGCAATAAATAATGGGACATGTTACTAAAGCACTGAGATGGCTATACATGGAAGCATGACCCATGGAGGCATACCCGGCATGTGCCCATTTGATTAGCATGGGTTCCATGCCATCTCTGCAGTTTTCCTCCGTTAATGCCGGTGCACTTAATGTCACCCACTGAGATGGCAGTAAGTGCACCTTCACTAGGTACATTACAGGTTAGCATGCGCTAAAGATACCTGCACTAACTGCAATGTGTCCCTAAACCATCCCAACCTGCTCTAAGTGTGGGGTTTTAAGGACAGCTGCATTTTTGGCATGCAGTAAACCCAGAGCTAACAGCTCACTTTAGTAGACATGCTCCAATGTGTGTGTGAATACATAAAACACCAGAACGCAATAACAGACTATAGTAAACCTAGTCTTATTGTATATGCCTTGTTAATGCGATCATGATCAATGCGCCTGTTCAATGTATTTGCATGTGCCCAAATCACTTTCTAAGAATGCTAAGCTGCACTTTTGGTTTTTAAAAGATTTCAAAAATGCCATTTATTTTTATTTCTTTTGTTTTTTATTTAACAGTATTTATATACCATCTTTTCCTTAAATCAAGGTAGTTTACATTAAAACTCAATGTTTACCTTGGGAAACTATGTCCAGATTAACAAGGTGGTATATATTAACACTTCATCGTTGAACTCAAGTAATTACATTGTAACAAGATGTTTTACAACTCTTTAATTTGGAAACATCACTGTGATGTAACATTGTGTCATAACAGTATGTTTCGTTAACTTATTTACAACATTAAACTATTTAAAGTTTGTGGTCATGTTGTAAGATCACGATCATTATTCAGCAGACATTGTCTGGGTCTGGTGTGATGTTGCTGAAATGTTCACTGAATGGGAACATCTTTAGCATTTTCTTGAAGTCTTTAGCGTCATTCGTGCATCAGATATTGTTCGGTAGAGAGTTTCATAGATTTAACACATAGGGGTTATTCAGAGACATGAATAATAGGGATGGATGTCCCAACAGCCACTATTCATGCCGGCTGCATGCCCCGACTAACTTCCCTGCCAGCTGTGTGGGGAAGTTAGTCGGGACGGGAATTGGGTGGGCAGTGGGCGGTCGCCAGCTCTGGACGTTCAGGGCTGATTCTAATGTCGGCCCTGTAGGTCTAGGACTGGTGAAATGGCCGGAGAAGTTATTCCACCCCCGGGGTGGAATAACTTCCCTGGACTTTTCTTTGTAAGTGGCCTGGGGCACAGAAGGGATGGGGTGGGGGGAAGAGTTAATTCCCCACAGCCTGATCCCGGCCTTAGGAGGCTAGATCAGGGGTCGGGCTGTAGGGAATTAACTTTTCTAGCAGCAGCCGGCATCGCGGCTTTTAAAAGGAGCCATGGTGCCATGGCAACAGGACGCCATGGTGTTGTGGCTCCATTTAAAAGCCCTGGCTGAGTTAGCCGGGCTATGGCTGTATGTGCAGGCTGGGACTGAATCGCAGTCCTGGTCTGCACATACATGCCTGTTCATGATTCAGATCCAGCGGGGTTAGACATGCCCCACGGGATCAGAATCGCGATCTCCTTTGTACGTCCGGGTCAGCCCAGACATACAAAGGAGATGTATGTCGGGATCAGAATCGGGACCTAAGTGACAAGGCTGTATTTGAGATGCATTGCTTAGCTTTGGAGAATTCCTTTGTTTTTCCACAAATGGAAAGATTGGTATTTTCTCAATATTAAAATATTAAGAAAACATGTCTCAGCAGAGCAGGATCTGTAGCCAGTCTGCATCAAAACTGCAGAAAATCAAATGACTTGTATTATAATACCTATATGTTATTTGTGTTTTCTTTCCAGCAAGTGAAAACATTGTCATCAATCAGTTATTTCAATCTAAATTGACCCAGAC
This sequence comes from Ichthyophis bannanicus, assembly GCA_033557465.1. Taxonomy (NCBI): domain Eukaryota; kingdom Metazoa; phylum Chordata; class Amphibia; order Gymnophiona; family Ichthyophiidae; genus Ichthyophis; species Ichthyophis bannanicus. The sequence continues at coordinate 620,400,992 of CM066033.1, forward strand.
AGGGTCCCTTGTTCCACCATTTCCTCCTTTTAAGCTCAGAGGACCAAAAGCAGCTTTGTTCTTCAAGAAAACATCAACAGCATCCACAAGAGGAGAAACAAAGAAATACCTGGAGATCAGCAAGGTAGGAGTTTAAGAACAGCATAGTGGGTGACAGTTCAGTGTGAGCTTCACCTGGCCTCTTGCCTGCCTGATGCAAAATTGGCAGACCTCATGCTAAGCGTAAATAGAATTTTAGACAGTGTTGGGGAGGAACTGGCTATTCTGGTACATGTTAGAACCAATGATATAGGAAAATGTGGGTGTCAGGTTCTGGAAGCCAAATTTAGGATTTTAGGCAGAAAGTTCAAATCCAGGGCTTTCAGGGTAGCATTCTAAGAAATTCTTCCTGATCCACACGCTGGATCTAAAAGACAAGCAGAATTCTGAAGTCTCAGGGCATGGGTGGGTTGATAGTGTATGGAGGAAAAATTTAGATTGGTTATGAATTGGGCTGCATTAAGGGGAAAGGAGCCTATTCTGTAAAGATGGGCTTCGCCATAATGGGATTGGTAGCAGGTGCTAATGTTCAGAAAGGAGACAGAGCAGCTTTTAAACTAGAAGATGGGGGAAAGCTGACAGTCACTCAGGCATGCATGGTTCGGAGCATAGTATCTTTGAAGAGTACCATCAAAACAGGGAAGTTAGGGCATCCTAAATAGAAAAGTTACAATAAAGGCTAAACTAGCTCAGGTAGATTGAAATACAAAGGAGAAAGAGTTGAAAGGCTGCAGTTTTTCCCTGTCAACTGAGAAGAAGGTTGTAAGCATTAAACGTAGATACATGATGGCAAAAAAGATCACATGGCAATAGTTTTCTCTTCCATGTTGTTAAGTGCTGTTGAGTCGGTGTCCACTCCTGGCAAACCTCTGGATAGTTGACCTAAACTTTGTTCAGTCTTCAGTCAAGCGGCTCATTGTTGATAGGGTGGTATCCATAACTGCCATTAATGTGTTGATCCATCTCATTGTCAGCCTTCCTTGCCAAGCATTGTCTTTCTCCAATGATCTCTCTCTTCACATGATATGTCCAAAGTATTAAAGTTGAAGTCTTGTCATCTGCGTTGCTAAGGAAAGCTTAGGTTTAGGCTACTAAAATGATTAGTGGGCTTCATTATAAAGCATATGAGGACAGAGTTAAGGATCTTAATATGTACACCTTAGAGGAAAGGCGGGATAGAAGTGATATGATTGAGATGTTTAAATACCTCCGTGGCATAAATGTTCAGGGAGAGAGCCTCTTTCAATTGAAAGCAAGTTCTCCTACGAGGGGACATGGGATGAGGGTGAAGGGAGATAGATTCAGGAGTGATATGCGGAAATATTTCTTTACGGAAAGAGTAGTGGATCCGTGGAATAGTCTCCCAGTGGAGGTGGTAGAGATGAGGACAGTAACTGAATTCAAAAAAGCATGGGACCAACACAGAAGATCTCTAAAGGTAAAAAGTGGACTGTTGTAGTTGTTGATATGGAAGGACAGACTAGATAGGCCATGTGGTATTTTTCTGTCATCATGTTTCTATGTTTCTATCTCCTCTAGTACTGACTGGTTTGTTCTTTGGGCAGTCCACGGTATACACAGTATTTGTCGCCAGTACCATAATTCAAAGGCATCAATTTTCTTCCTGTCTATCTTTTTCACTGTCCAACTTTCACATCTATATGACATTATTGAAAATACCATGGTCTGGACAAGTCAAACCTTTGTATGGAGAGAGATATCTCTGCTCTTGAGGATCTTGTCTAGGTCCTTCATAGCCATTCTACCAAGAGCAATACGTTACGGGATTTCTTGACTGCTAGTCCTTTCTTTATTAATTGTTGATCCAAGTAAGTTAAAGCTGTCAACTATTTCAATTTCTTCTCAATCAATGATGAACTTATTGATTTTGCCATTTGTCTTTGTCTTCTTAACCTTAAGGTGCAGACCCAATTTAAGACTATATTTCTTGACCTTGAGAAGCAAATATTTCAAATTGTCTTCACTTTCAGCCAGTAATGTGGTATCAGAATAGCGAAGGTTATTGATGAGTCTTCCACCAATCTTCACACCTCTGTTGTGTTCATGTAGTCCTGCTTCTCTGATGATTTCTTCTGCATATAAATTAAAGAGGTAGAGGGAATGTATGCAGCCTTGTCATACACCTTTGCTGATTTTAAACCATTCTGTTTCTCCTAGTTCCGTCTGAACAGTTGCTTCTTGATCAATGTAAAGGTTTTGCAAGAGAACAATCAGGTGTTCTGGTATATCCATGCTTCTTAATGTGGCCCAGAGTTTCTCATGTTTTGCACAGTCAAAGGTGTAAGACAAGGCTGCATACTTTCCCCCTACCTGTTTAATTTATATGCAGAACAAATCATCAGAGAAGCAGGATTGTATGAAGACAACAGAGGTGTGAAGATTGGTGGAAGACTCATCAACAACCTTCGCTATGCTGATGATACTACATTACTGGCTGAAAGTGAAGATGATCTGAAACATTTGCTTCTCGCAATCAAAGAACGTAGTCTCAAAATGGGCCTGCACTTTAATGTAAAGAAGACAAAGATCATGACAACTGGCATAATCAAACAGGTTCATCGTTGAAGGAGAAGAAATTGAAATTGTGAACAACTTTAACCTACTTGGATCAACTATCTATAAAGAAGCAACAAGCAGTGAAGACATCAAACGATGCATTGCTCTTTGAAGAATCGCTATGAAAGACCTAGATAAGATTCTCAAGAGAAGAGATGTCTCTCTCCATACAAAGATTTGACTTGTTCAAGCCATGGTATTTTCAATAACATCATATGGATGTGAAAGCTGGACAGTGAAAAAGACAGACAGGAAGAAAATTGATGCCTTTGAATTATGGTGCTGGCGGCGAATACTGTATATACCATGGACTGCCCGAAGAACAAACCAGTCTGTATTATAGGAGATCAAACCTAAGCTTTCTTTAGAAGCTCAGATGACAAGACTTTGACTTTCATACTTTGGACACATCATGCGAAAAGAGAGATCATTAGAGAAAGACATCATGCTTGGCAAGATAGAAGGTCAACGCAAAAGAGGAAGGCCAGCAATGAGATGGATCGATACAATAACAGCAGTTATGGTTACCAGTCTGTCAACAATAAGCCGCCTGACTGAAGACCGAACACAATTTAGGATAGCTATCCAGAGGGTCGCCATGAGTCGACTCCGACTTGACGGCACTTAACAACAACAACACACAGTCAAAAGCCTTGCTGTAGTCCATAAAACACATTTTGTCTTTTCAAGGATCCATATGACATCTGTGATAATGTCTCTCGTTCCTCGCCCTTTCCTGAATCCTGCTTGCACTTCAGGCAGTTCTTGTTCCAGATATGATTATAGTCTCTGCTGAATAATCTTCAGTAGAATCTTGTTGGCATGTGGGATCAGAGCGATTGTGTGATAATTTCCATTTAGTCAGGTCACCTTTCTTCAGTATTGGTATAAACATAGATCTTTTCCAGTCAGTTGGCCATGAATTTGTCTTCCAAATTTCCTGGCAGAACCTTGTAAGTATGGTAACAGCTTCATCTGATTGCTGTAATACTTCATTTGGAATGGCATCAATTCTCGGTGTTTTGTTCTTTGATAAGGCTTTCAATACTGCTTTGACTTCTTCTTCTTCAATGGTTCCCGATCATAAGGTACAGGTTGAAACGGATCTTGGTCCACTTGATCTTTATGGTATAATGACTCTGTATATTCTTTCCATCTTTTCTTGATCTTCTCAGCATCATTCAACATAGATCCTTGACCATCTTGTAGCATTCCAATTCGAGGCTGGAAGTTTTTCTTTAATTCTCGTAGCTTTAGAAAATCCAATCTTGTTCTTTCTCTAATAGCTTCTGATTCTATTTCCTTGCATGTTTTATTGTAGTACTTCTCATTGTCTTGTCTTGTTGCACATTGGAAATCTCTGTTAAGTTCTGTGATTGCCTTTCCTTCTCCTCTGACTTTAGCTTCTCTGCATTTCTGGACAATTTTCAGATTTTCTTCAGTCATCCATTTTGGCCATTTTTGCTTTTTCACCTTATGTAAAGACTTCTCTCTTTCTTCCAGCACAGCCTTCTAGATGTTATCCCATAACTCTTCTGGAACTATGTCATTTGTATCTAAAGCAGCAAATTGATTTTTCAGGCAGTCTTTAAATTCCAATGGTATATTCTCAAGGTCATATTTTGCTACATTCATGAGTGGCTTGCTCTTTTTCAACTTTAGCTTGAGTTTGCATACTAGTAGTTGGTGATCTGTACCACAGTCAGTTCCAGGTTTTGTCTTTATTGATGGTTATTGAGCTTTTTCATTGTTGTCTTCCACAGATGTAGTCCATTTGATTTCTGTACAATCCAAGGGGTTAAATTCATGTGTTCAGTCGGCACTTGTGTTGCTGGAAGAAGGTGTTTGAGATGAATAGATCATTGGTCTTGCAGAATTCTAAAAGTCTTTCTCCAGCTTTGTTTCTGTTGCTGAGTCAATATTTTCCAACACTTTGCCACCTTCTTTGTCATAAACGTTTGTGTTCCAGTCACCCATGACTATCAGGATATCCTTTTTGCATGTTCTGTCAATTTCAGGTTGTACTTGTTCAAAGAACATATCAACATCTTCCTCTTCTGCAGCTGTTGTTGGGACACATACCAGAATTATAGTTGTGCTGATGGACTTTCCTCATAGACGAATAGAAATTAAGCTTTCGCTAACTGCATTGTGTTTCATTACAGTTCTTGCAAGTTTCTTCTTAATTATAAATGCAACACCATTTCTTCTTTGCCTTTCATTTCTAGCATAGTAGATCATGTGATCATCAGATGTAAAGTGCCCAAAGCCAGTTAATTTCAGTTCGCTGACACCTAACAGATTGAGTTGTACACGTTCTATTTCATTCTTGACCACCTCCAACTTTCTTTGGTTCATGCTGTAGCCTGTATATAGCCTGTATATGCTTTCCCCTGTTATCAATCCAAGTTGTACTGCCTGTTCATTGTAAGTGCAAGGTAGGCTTTTCCTTCCCTGCACAAAAACCTGTAAACCACACTGATTTTAAAAAGCGCGGTATATAAAAGCATTAAATAAATAAATAAAATGCTTTCTATGTTCCATGTCCCAGTATGCAAGACATCTTTGTAACTTCTGACTCTTTTCATGCACAACTACATCAGCAGATCCAAGTACATCATACATGCTGGCTTTACTCTGAGAAGTCTTCAGATCATCCCCAGTAGCCATTTGAGTGCCTTCCAACCTGGGAGTCTCATCTTCCAGCACTATAGTGCAATTTGTTTTGTGACCATCCATTGGGTTTTCATGGCAAGATACAGAAGTAGATTTGCCAAAACTTTCTTCCATGCAGTTAATTCCAGTGTTGTTGCATTTGTCACAGAAATATGATCCTCCGCTTACAACACCATCCCATTCTGCTGCTGCCCAGATGGGTGGTTTATCTTAGTCTGGCCCCTCAGCTGAGACCTGTCTATCTTGGGAGACCCTGCCTGTAACTAAGCTACTGATAGCTTAGCTCTCAGCATCACTGATGCACACAAGCCCTCACAGCATGACAAGCTGCATACCAACTACAATAATGCCCTTTTTTCCTTTTGAGATCCTCTATCTTCCAGGTTTTTTTAAATTCAGATACTGTCCTCATCTCTACCACCTCCACTGGGACAATATTCTACATAGGGGAATATTGTAGTTGATATGGAAGGCAGACTAGATAGGCCACGTGGACTTTTTCTGCCATCATGTTTCTATGTTTCTCTGTAAACCTGAGCATCCTTCTGGCTTTCACAGTTACCTTTTCTGCCTGTTTAGCTACTTTACACAATTACGCCCAGGTCCTGCTCTTCTAATATAGACAGTAGTGCCTCATCCCCTACACTATCACTCCTTTGGATTTTTGCAGCCCAAATGCATGATACTGCATTTTTTAGCATTAAATTTCATCTGCCAAATTCTAGACCATTCTTCAAACTTAGCTAGATCCCTCCTCATGTTATCTACTCCTTCCTGGGTGTCTACTCTATTGCAGATTTTGGTATAATCCCCAAACAAACAAACCTTATCTGACACCCTTCCGCAACATCACTAAGAAAGATGTTAGAAAGAATCGGACCAAGGACAGATCGCTGGGGCACACCACTGGTAACCTCCTTCTCCTCAGAGTGAACTCTGTTTACCTGTACCCTTTGTCACCTCTCACTCAACCAATTTCTAATCCAATCAGTAACTTTAGGGTCCATCTCTAGGGTGCTCAGTTTAAGAACATAAGAACGTAAGATATGCCATACTGGTTCAGACCAAGGTCCATAAAGCCCAGTATCCTGTTTCCAACAGTGGCCAATCTAGGTCATACGTACCTAGCAGTTTTCCCAAAAGACACAGGATCCACAGTGCTTGTATTGAGTCAAGCATTGATATCCTGGGTCCCTTCTTAATAATGGTTTATGGACCTTTCCTCCAGGAACTTGTCCAAACCTTTTTTAAACCCAGCTACACTTGTACCAAGTTTTCCAACTGCAGAATCTTAAATTGTACCAATCCATTCTGTGGTTTGCCTGCTGACACAACGTCACAGACAAATGGCTGGACATTATTTCCTCATTAGATGTTCTATACTTTGTAAATAAATGCATAAAATAGTCATCAAGGTGTTAAAAAAGTACAGTTTTCTAAGTATCATGGAATGTATCCCCTTCTAAGCTGCATTCACTATAATTGCATACAAATTTAGGTTTTAGCATTAAAATGGCGCTCAAGGAGGAAATCCTTTTTAGTCTGCAGGTCTGTGTAGTCATTCAAAATGATATAAGAAATGTCAACAAAATTTCCTGTATCATTTCATATCATTTTCAAATGTAAAGAGAAGAAAACCCAAAATTCTGTCACTTCCTGTCTTTCATCAATAGTGCACACTATTGGCTAATAGTACACACTGTAATATACAGTAAAGCGCACATTCTTGGTTTGAATGCACATTATATGCCATTTCAGCACACATATTCAGACATAGTGCACACTTAAGGTTATCAGATGTCCCCAATTTTAGAGATGTGTCCCTGGTCTCTACCTGTTTGCCAGCCTCCTGTCCCAGATTTCAGCAAATGGGACAGGACGGGGGGTGGGGGGGGGGGGTGTAGTAAAAAACAAATTAATTTTCATTTTAGCAATTTGTATATGTTAGTTTTGGAATTTACATCCATTATCTTTATAGTTTATGTCCCTGTTTCTATTTCTCTGTCTAATTATCTGCTTGGAAGTGAAATTATTGCTGTCATGGGATGAATGGATGCAAAGGGTATTGATTCCTCTTCCCTCCTTCAAGCCTTGTCACTCAAACCTGTGAGTAAAGTATTTTTTCCTCCCTCCTCCCCCCCCCCCCCCACATACTTCGGGTAAGTGTCTCTGATTTGTCTGCAAACGAATCTGGTAACCTTATGCACACTAAATAACTACAAAGTATCAGTAGCCTTGAGGGAAATTTCTCCAAATGGGTGAGTTTTGCACATACCATGGCCATCATGAACCTCACTTCTCAGCCAGGGTATGTGGAGTATGATCTCAGTCTCTCAGATTTACTGCTAATGCTCGGTGTAGTACTTGCATCGTGACAAAGAGAGCCTCCTGCTGGAGTTCGTAAGTTGTTACGTGTATGGGTAATTTATCAAGGTGTTCTTGGAAATTTCTCTAAATTAGGCCTGCGGCACCCAACATGATGGGAAATAACTCGGTATCTTTCTGCCATGTTTTCTTGGTCTCTGACTGCATTTCTTGGTACTTAAAATTGTTCTTCCTCTCAACATGATTTACAGAGTAGTTGCCTGGACCCAACATCTCTAAAACAAATGCCGTTCTTCCTGTGAGGGAACTCTGTGTGCTGCTTCATCCCCATTGGTTACGTGCTACTGTGTGTTTATGCTGCTGCCATAGTGATATGACTCTTTAATTGAAAGAGTGAGGAAAGGACTATGGCTAGGGAAGTATAAAGGATGTTATAGTTTCAATCTGCCAGTCCTGTGCTATGAGGGAGTTTGTTTCTAAGGGAGGAGTTTGGCAATGCATTCTTTAAAACCAATCCGGTGTGTACGCTTTTCTTTTTTTTTCAATCTGAGACCCAAGCAGTATAGAAGGGGGCTCTAGGGCTCTGGCTGCTATGATCACTGTTCAGCTTTTTTTTTTTCAGATCTTTCAGCTGCTTTTGATACTATTGTCCACCTTCTTCTTTTGGCCTTGTCATTACTTGGTTTTAGAGACTCTGTCCTGTCCTAGTTTTCATCTTATCTTTCCCATCGCTCTTTCAGTGTTTGTTCTAATGGCTCCTCCTCTTCCCCTATTCTACTCTGAGTTGGTGTTCCCCAAGGGTCTGTTCTAGGCTCTCTACTTTTCTCTCTCTACACCCAGTCCCTTGGTTCTCTCATTTCATTCCATGGATCTCAGTACCATTTTTATGTTGATTATTCTCAAATTTACCTTTCTATTGATATTTCTCAGGCACTGCAGACCCGTTTCTCTGCCTATCTCTCTGACTGTGCCACATGGATTTCTCACTACCAGTTGAATCTTAATATAAACAAAACTGAACTACCGGTACTTATTTTTACCCTTACACCCTCCTCTCCCTTTCTTTCTTTTTCAATCTCTGTTGATAATACTCTTCTTTTCACCGGTTTCATCAGCCCATAACCTTTGTGTAATTTTTGATTCCTCCCTTTCCTTCTCCTCACATATACAACAAAATGCCAAGACCTATAATATTTACAATATTTGCCCCTTCCTCTCTGATGACATTGCTAGAACACTTGTCCACTCTTTAATAACTTCCCGTCTTGATTATTGCAACCTCATACTTGCTGGTCTCCCTCCGAGTCTTCTCTCTCCCCTTCAATCTGTTCAAAACTCTGCTGCATAAGTAATTTTTCACCAGCCTCATTTTGCTCATATAACCCCTCTTCTGAAAATACGTCATTGGCTTCCCTTCCACTTCCACTTCCGCATCCAATTCAAACTCCTTCATCTGACTTTTAAGTATATTCGCTCTGCTTCTCCTCCCTGTCTCTCCTCTACCTCCACACCCCTTCTTGTGAACTTCATTTTTTTACTGTTTTGCTCCTTTCTTTGAACTTTTCCTCCTCTGCTAACTCCAGACTTTGGTCTTTTCATCTCATTGTTCCTTTTGCTTGGAATAAACTTCCTGAGTCTGTGCTTCAGGCTTCATCCCTGCCCCTTTTCGAATCTAAGCTAGAGACTCACCTCTTGAAGGCTGCCTTTGGATCCTGATCCCTTGTTCCTTAGGTCTCCTTACTCTTCGCTATGCTATCCTCTTTCTCGCTTTTGCCTTTTTTGTCTGATTAGACTGATTAGTTGAGTAGGGACTGTCTATATCTTTGTTTTTACAGAGCTGTTTATGCTTAGTAGTGCTTCATAAATGTTTAATAATAATAATAATAATAATAATAATAAAGAAGGGACAGATTCTAATAACAGGCAGGATAGAGTTGGAGACTTATATAGTTAGTGATATACTGTTAGTGACAGGAAGAGTAGAATTTTATTTTTCAAAACTATAGCTCCTGGGGCAGCTCAAGGCAATCTGCTGCCTGAAGCGAGGGATGAGATAGTGCCCCCCCCCCAGAGTGGGGAAGGGGGGCTTTCTCAAAACTCCAGTCAGGGACTGAACCAAACCAAAAAGCCAATTAGATAGTGTGGAGGAAATGCATGATGTTTACACCCCAAGGAACTAAAAACAAGAGCGAGAACCACAGCACAGTTTATAACACCAAATTTTAACTCATTTTTATTTTGTTGTTGTTATAAACTCACTTTTTCTTTTAGAACATGTATTTTGCATTCATAGAACCCCCCCCCCCTCCCTCCCTCAACATTGGGTGCAGAGCAAAACTAGGACATTCACCCACAGAACTCAATATCTTAAAAAAAAATCTGTTTCTGGTCATCTCACTAACAACAAACATTCTCCAGTACCATATTGTAAAGTAACGCAAAACCCTACAACAAAGTCACTAAGGATCTATAGAGGTAATCTACTATACCATACCAGCACCAACTTCCAAAACTCACATAAGGAGCCTATCCAAAAAAAGTATCACTGTAAGTACTGCACAAAGCCCTGGAACATCCAAAACCTATTTGAAAAGCTGAACAATCCAGATTACTACAGAACAGATCCCTACATACAAACTCCATGTAAACAGAACACCTGTCCTTGGTCACACAATCAGAACACAGACCCTTGCCAAGTACAGAATAAGTGACCATAACCTAAAAATAGACATACATAGATAAAAATTAAACTGCAACCCCAAGAAGTCAGATTCTACATACAAAGCAACACCATAGAAATAGAAAGAGATGCATTTCCCTGTACTGTATAAAATATAAAGATAGCACCAAATCAGATCATTAAAGTGAAAATAAAATTTTCTTCTGCCTTTATTGTCTGACCATTTTATTCTCTGATCATGCTGGTCGCAGTCTGAAGTTTCTGCTTTCTTCTACCTACTAGTGCCTTCCCTGTCTGCATCCCTCCAAGGACGGCATGAGGGTGATGCAGGGCTATGAGTGGAGACTCACTGCGGCATCATTTGCAAAAATCTAGTATACTTTATTTTAAAATGTATATGCCACCAATGTTCCCTCTAATTTTCTGTAGGCTGTGTGCGCATAAAATATCAGCTGTGTGCAGCTTTTGAAGGAAGGTTAAATTTTTGTGCGCCACATAACGACACTCAGAGTTATATACTTTAAAATTTGACTACATGTCAGAATACAGTATGTACACCACATTGATTTTAATCAAATTAAATGAAAATAGATGATTACTAAATGAAGCGGGAAATTTCTAGTAATTACAATCATAACTTTTAAATTTTAAGACGTCTGTGTTGTTTTCTATCAGAATCAGAGCCGTAATTTTTGTGCGCTCTGTTGTAAAGTATGTGCGCTCACTCGGCGAGGTTTGTGCGCGCGCACAAGCGCACAGCTTAGAGGGAACAGTGTATGCCACCCATCTAAAATCCTAGGTGGCTTCCAAACATACACATGCAATTTAGTAAAACAGATGTTACAATAAAACAAACATCATAATAAAACATTAAATTTGATTAATGAAAGGCCACTTAAACAGCCTTCCCCTCCCCCCCAAATCAAACCATTATAAGTATCTACACATTTAATTAATTTTGCTATGACCAGATTATTGATGAGGAGGGAAGATGTAAAATGAGAAAAATAATCCTGGTAGCCATGAATTCAAAGACTTGATTGGATTGTGGTAGATCTGGAAAAATCTAGAACTCAACAGCAGTGAAGCTATCAGGTTAATATGAAATTTCCTTGTATCTGAACTGAAAATATTCTAAATTTCAGTCTGGCAGCATAAAGAATGCAAAACTGCAAATCTCAAAGACATAACATATTCCAGTACCTCTCCAACCAACACCCTACAGTTGACTACACCAAGAACCCAGTGTACTGGGCTCATAGAGCAAATCCACTATTCCATAACAACACTAACTTCTGAAACTCACATAATATGAAGCATACCCCGAAAAGGGCAGCACCATAAATACTGCAGTGAGCCCTAGAACATTCATATTCCTATTCAGAAAACAGAACAAGTCGGATAACTACAGATCCCTACATAGAAACTCCATGCTATCAGAACACACAGCCTCAGTCACACATGCAGAACAAAGAGAGATCTTCACCAAGTAGAGAATATATTAATACAGGCTAAAAACAAACAGACATATGTAGACAAAAAATGTTTTTACTCCATTACTCTTAGGTTTACAGGATTTCGTTCCCAAAATTATACTTTACTCCAGAGTGAGGAAAGAGAAAGAATTCTCACACACAGGCATCTACATTGTTGGCAGAAACTAACATAATGACTCAGGGCAAGTAGCATGGGTGCCACTAATGCCACCTCAGTGGGTGGCCTTAGTTGCACCGGCAGCCATTTTGCCATGTTGAAATGCAGTAACTGTAGGAGGATATAACTGCCTCCCTGCAGTTAGCCTACGGCTCCTCATAATCAAACTCTGGAATTAGTTACCAGAAGATCATGGTAAAAGCAGTTAGTGTAGCTGGCTTTAAAAAAGGTTTGGACAAGTTCCTGGAGGAAAGGTGCATAAACTAATATTATAGAGGACCTGGGAAATACACTGCTTGCCCCAAGATAAGCATTGTGGAACGTGTGTGCCATTTTGGGAACCTGCCAGTTACTGGATTGGCTACTGTTGGAAACAGGATACTGGGCTTGATGAACCTTGATATAACCCAGTACGGCATTTCTTATGTTCTTATGTTACCAGTGCAGAGCCTAGGTAACATGCTGCTAAATATGCCACAAACAAGAGGGGCTCAACAGCTCCCATGCAGCACCTCCCACAAAAACAAGAGTGACTTGGCACCCCAACACAGCACTTCCCACCCTCTGAAAAACAGGAGGAACTTTGACCCCAACATAATACCTCCCACTCCAACATAAACACCAATGCTTTGAATTGTTATGGTATAGCGGAATATAAGTATTCATGATTAGAGTCAATCTTGCTTTAATTGGGACTAGGTTATTTTTGCAAACATCTGTTCTATTATATCCCAAATCTCAGAAATCAGTCAAGAATCAGGATGGCTTTTTCATTTCAAAACAATAGCTGTGTGACTGACTGTGTCTTGTGTCAGCAATGGCGGTCAGGGTGACTTCAGCTGGAGCCTCTTTGGAGACAGACTTGCTGGCTGACTCTTGGGGAGTCTTTTACTAAAGGATAATTAGCTGGCAGCATTTGTCTGACATGTGCTAAAAGCACTCCTTGGACACACATTGCCAGCTAACTATGCACCCCGCGTTAAGGACGCAAGTGGGCAGTTTAGGAATAGAGTGGCCATGTAGAGCTCTGTGTAGTTAGCACAGGGTACACACCATACATTGACTACATGTTTTCACTTAACGCTACCTTAGTAGGTGTTGTTAAATGCACCCACACTAATGTGGCATGTTTTAGCAGATAGAGCTCCATGTACTGCCTGTGTGTAAGAGTGAGATATATCAATGATCAAAACCTACCTGACATGGGAGGCAGAGTGGCTCTCATCTGTTCCAGCCACACTTATTCCTTGAGCTAGAAGGCCCTGACTTTCTTCTTGAGGTCTTCCAGTTTGAGGATATGAGACCTTGTCATTAATTTATATACTTTACTTACACTCGAGTCCTTTTCTTCATGTTAAACATGCTGTGCACATAGAAAACACTACAAAATAACTCCCATTCCATTATGTCTCCACTATGTCTATAGAATTTTAGAGGCTCCAAAGAAAAACAAATATCATTTTATGCTGCTTATATCATTTGCAAAGCAATAATATAGTTAGTTGCAGGGCCAACCTAACCACTAGGCAAATTAGGCAGTCACCTAGGACAGTGGCTTTTGGGGGAGGGGTAGCAAACAGCAACTACAGTCAAGCAACGCAGCGGGCCCAGAGGGAAGAATGGACAATATGCAAATAGCCCATTTACCCTTGTAAGTAGCTTTTCTAACATCTCCCTCATTATGTATGTATTTATAAAACAAAGTTCAATACTTAAAAGTGTGATGCCCAAATATGTGTTTTATAGGAGTGTTCTGGGAGGGATGGTGCTAAGATGATTACATTTGAGTTCCATAATCAAAATCTTGGGGGAAGGGGGCCTAGGGGGTCTAACAGCTGATTGTGAAGAAGTACAAGGCTGAAGTTTCACATAGGGTGCCTACGGCCTAATATACTTACCCTTTCAACAGCCCTGGTCTTTGGGATGGTTCACCCTTAGCATTTCTGTTAACTGTCAGCGTATTGTACTTACCACAAGAAACAGGCTCCAGCAAGCAGCAGTAACAGGGTCCACTGGGCACTGTGGTCAGGCATGGGTAGGGCACGCTCAGAGAGTGAGACACAGGGCACTGTGTTGGGAAGGCAGGCAGGGAACTTTCAGGAAGAGACAGGCAGGAAGGACACTGTCAGGAATGCAGGGTCCATCAACTTCTGCCATGTCCGCTCATGTATGCACTGTTTGCTTAGGAAGTACATACATAACTACATTCGCAAGCTTGCCGAGGAAACTCTATTCCATTATTTCACAACTAATGTCATTCCAGGCCAACATGGCCCTGCGTGTTTGGCTGGGTCCCCCCCACCCCCCCCCCCTGACATTTTGGCCTACTAGTTCTCTGACAAAATCAATCTCATCTCAATCCTTTCCAAATTATGGGAACACTCAACCCACAATCTTTTCAACATGGAATTTGTTGTCCAGTCATACATGGACTATCATTAACCCCAATTCCCTGGATTCTCTGTCTAAGGCTATTTCATCCATACTTAAATTGAGCTGCCCTCTTGACCGTATTCTGTCAGTATGGGTGCAACACCCATTTCTTGCCCTTCTCCCAACTGTGTTTTCAATTATATCATCTAGTCTATCTACTGACTCGGTTCCTATTTTATGGAAAAGGTCCATCATTTGACCTTCATTAAAGACAGTTCTTCAGACCCCTCAGATTCCTTGAACTACTGGCCAATCTCAAATATCTTTTCTCTCCAAAGTGACAGAAAACTGGCTCTCACACTTACCCTCATTGCCTCTTTGTTTAGCACTAATCATCTAAAACTGAATCCCAAGTTCTACACTCCCATCAAATATTTCTTACATTGGTCAGTCACCTATCCAAGTTGGTTCCACTTTGAAATATCTTGGTGTCATTCTTGATTCCAACTTGTCTTTCATGCAGCATGTTAATGCAATAGTTAAGAAGTCCTTTTTTGCCCTTTGCAAATGTCGCTCTGTCCGCTTGTTTCTCGATTCTTCTGCTCTGATCTCCCTGTTGCTCAGTTGTGTTATCACTTGCTCTACTATTGCAACTCCATATATTCTGGGCTATCTCTCTCCTCACTAAAGTACCTTCAAGCAGTCTAAAATACAGCCATCCCTATGTTATCATAGGTGGGCAGGGCCGGATTTACCTATATGCCAGTTACGCCGTGGCGTAGGGCCCACAGCTGGCAAGGGCCCACAAAAATCGAATAGTTTAAAAAAAAACGCTGGCTGCTACCGCGGCAGCATGAACTGTCCCGCGGGGCCCCCTCTGTCCGGCTGAATCCCTCCATGCCGGCTTTTGAATAGTTAAAAAAAAAACGCTGGCTGCTGCCGTCCCGCGGGGCCCCCTCTGCCCGGCTGAGCCCCTCCGTGCTGGCTTTGAGAGGCGCGAAGGGAGAGTGTCTCCCTCGCGTCTCTGTTAAGCCCGCAGGGGCTGATGGGGGGGGGGCCTACACTGGAGGTGGGCTGATGGGGTTAGGACTGGTAATGGGCTGTGGGCTGATGGGGGGTTAGGACTGGTAATGGGCTATGGGGGGGGTTAGGACTGGTAATGGGCTATGGGGGGGTTAGGACTGATAATGGGCTATGGGGGGGCTAGTACAGGAAATGGGCTGATGGGGAGGGGTTAGGACTTGAGGTGGGCTGATGGGGTTAGGACTGGTAATGGGCTGTGGGCTGATGGGGGGGGGGTTAGGATGGCAATGGGCTATGGGGGGCTGACTGGAAATGGGTTGATGGGGTTAGGACTGGAAGTGGGCTGATGGGGGGTTAGGACTGGTAATGGGTTTTAGAGGGGGCTTAAACTGAAAATGGGGTGATGGGGGGTTATGACTGGAAGTGGGTTGATGGGGGGGCTAGGACTGGTATTGGGTTGGGGGGTTGCTAGGACTGGAAATGGGCTGATGCAGGGACTAGAAGGGAATGGATGCTGGGTGAGGCTGGAACTAGAAGGGAGCTGATGTTGGGGGAGGATTAGAATGGGATGGGCCCTTCACTCCCTTCAGGATAATAGGCTTCATATCCCGTGCCCCCCCCCCCCCAAACAAAGCACGGCTTGAATCTACACATTATTCATCCTTCTTTTTCTGTGTTTCCACTCTTTGGAATTCTCTGCCCTGATCGCTCCCTCTTGAACCTTGCTATCCATCATTCAAAAACATATCTATAGAAAGTTTAAAATAAACAAACATATTTGAAGATAGCACGCACTTTGTTTCAATAAGGCACACTCTTAAGCAAACAGTATGCTCCTTTGAATAATATGCACTCTTTCAATAGGGTGCACTTTCAATGCGCGTGCACACACATGCATATACTATTCGCTTAAGAGCACACGCTGTCTTTGAACAGTGTGCGCTCTTTGACTAATGCGTGGTGTTCAGGACATTTTCTCCAAAATTAAACTTTTATTAAATGAAACCAAATAAACAATCCTGCAAATGACATAGGAAACAAAACAAGACAAAATCTTTTGGCTTGCACGCCCCTTAATTAAAAGCAGGAGTCTTTGGCTTGGAGGTAATTATGCTCTCATTCGCATCCTACTGCTCTGTTCCAGGTCTAAGAGCAAACCTTGCCCCAGATGAGCTACTGCTGCTCCAGATCCCTACTGCACTCTAATAACCTGTTGCAGCCATAGCATAAGGACCATGGGATCAGTACAAAGGCCCCTGAGCAGCATCATTGAGTTTGAGGAAGAAGTGAGTTTCTGAGAGAGATGATTTCACAACATTGGTCACTGTTTCTTTTAGTAGAGAGAGCAGACATGGTAGATGACTGTTTCCAAAGCATAATGATTTTAAAACAAGGAGAGTGGAAGGCTATCTTTGGTAGGGTGATTATGGCAAAGGATAGGGTTGAGACAGGGGAACAAATTTGTCTTTGGAGGAAAAGAATCACAGCAAGTTGTTAAGTGACCGTGTGTGTGTGTCTGTGCGCACGTGCAATTCAGGCAACACTGGCCACAAAATGCTTTTAAATAAATATCCATAGAGTTTGTAGAGATAAATATGGATATTTTATCCCATATATAGAATAGCAAAAGGTATCCATCAGCAAAAGAAGCATGACTGGTGGTAGAGGGAAGGCAGATGAAAATGTTATGGGGATCTTTGGTAGATGTTGCCAGCGAAAGGAATGACACAGGGCTCCACAGCCAAGAGAGGTTTAAAGAAAAAAAAGCTTTATTTGGCGGACAAGCATCCAGACATTTGCCCTGGCCCTCCTTGGGTTTTAAGGAGACGGAGAGTTAAAATCTCTGTTGCCCTAGGCTTTTCCCCAGCTGTAATAAGTCCAAAACAAACAAAACTGGTTCCTCAAAGTTTCCTTACTTCGGGCAGCACAGCCCAACAAAAGTCTCTCCAACTGAGTAGAACTCCAGCAGTAAGACTGAGCAGACAATAATAAATTCAAATGCTTCCTACCTCCACAGCAGTCTGTCTTTTACAGGTAAGTAGTCTTCAGGTATGCTCCAAAACCCCAGGCTTCTCTCCTTCTTCCAGATCTCCTTCTTCCTGGGGCTGGGTTACACCCTACATAAGAACATAAGATATGCTATACCGGGTCAGACCAAGGTCCATCAAGCTCAGTATCCTGTTTCCAACAGTGGCCAATCTAGGTCATACGTACCTAGCAGTTTCCCCAAAAGACACAGGTTCCACAATGCTTGTACCCTCACCCTGGCATTCTCCAGCCTATCAACTTAAAGGAACAGGGGTTTAAGCTTTTCACCAGTTCTGGCCTTGGCTGTGGAGAGTCCCTGTGGGGGATGGGGAGTTTCCCATATACACCATCATAGGGTCATTTTAGAAGCCTATTCAGATGTGGAAATCACATAGACGTGCCCCAAGTCATTTTAGAAGACCTGAATATACACATTTCTGGCACATAACATCCAAGTTGTACGGGGGAGTACCCAAGGTAGGCTGATAAAGATACTCATGTTTCCCCAATTTTAGACCTGCTTTGCATGTCTCAATTCACTATCAAAGACATCCCTGCTCCTGACTATAGCAAAAAAAACCAGAAATAAGTCTCTACCATAAAGGTATCTCCAAAACGTTGGGACAAAAATGATAGCAAAAATCATATATAAAAATAATTTTGAATATTTTTTGTTTTTTGTTGGACTGTTTGTCAGGAGAGAGCAATCTCTCTCATGACCACAAACTTTTCATTTTATTCTTGGATGACGGGAACTTCTATCGCCTGTCTTTTGTGCAACTTAAATGAGCTATAGTAAGTGCTATGAGTTTTTAATGATATTCAATAATATATTATATCTTAAGGTGTCCTATCTAAGTTTAAAGAATAAAATGGAAAGTTTGTGCTCGTGAGAGAGATTGCTTCTCTCTTGACAAACAGTCCAGCAAAAAACAAAAAATAAAAAAATATGCCTGCTCCAGGGCAAGAAGAGGACTCTGAAAAGCGCTTTTTTTTTCTGCAAACCAACAACTGTAACATAACAGGGAGGGATATACAGTAGGAAACATTCTGAAATAGGGCCGCAGTCACATCTATTCTTCCAGAATTTCAATCGTCCTTATGCAACACGTGCACATTTCTAAAATTGGGTGAAAACCTGCACATGCCTGACTCATTACTCTACACGTCCCCATTTTCACTTTTATGCAACAGACACGTGTATCTTTCAGGGTGAGGAAAGGTCAATTTTACAAGGCACCTACATGTTCCTACCTTCTCTGCCGCCCCTCGCAATGAATGTCAGGCGTTTTGACTTGAAGGTCTCATATTCCACCTAGACTACCTTTCTAAAATGTGCCTTCCATTTCTGTAGAAAGGTTTAGCCACTGAATGGCCAGTTACATGTTCAAAAGTAATACCTGCCTTTTACGTTTTGGCACTTAGGTGTATAGGCTATATTCTCAAAGTTATATATGCATTTTCCAAGTGGGAAGCAGATGGTCAGTTATATATTTAGAGTATGAGAAGGTTATTTTATAAAACTTTTTCATGCATAAAATGTGGTTTATCTGTATAAAAAGCCTCTTATAAAATTAGGGCACATCTGAAAGTACACCCAGTGCAAGACAATATGTACTTGTCGGGTAAGTATGCTCAAGGGGAGGAGATTGGGTGGCGTGTGGACAGAGTTGTGATTTACATGCCTAGTGTATAAAACATGTCCTAATTGTCATTTTAGAAGCCTTATTGGTGCTTTGGATAATCCAAAAACTGGGCATAGAAATATCCAAAGCATAGAAACTGTCTCTAGTCATTTTAGAAGCTGACTATGGGGAGAGTCTGAATCTGAACAGGGGTCATAAGAACATAAGAACATAAGATATGCCATACTGGGTCAGACCAAGGTCCATCAAGCCCAGTATCCTCTTTCCAACAGTGGCCAATCTAGATCATACGTACTGTCACCAAGCCTCGTAGGGAGAGACTCAGTGAGTGCCCTAGGCAGTTGCCTAGGGTGTTTTAAGTCACCTTGTTGCTACTTCTTTTTAAGACAGAGAGTCAGACAGTCAAGGTGATAAAGTAAAGTGGGGTTTATTCCCGTTCCCCGGCGAATATCAATGCTTGGAATACAATAATGCAGAACTTAAACAAAACACAGCTTGAGCATATTTCTTCTCTCTTGTTCCTTGCACAGAGAGGTCTAACGCAAAGAGGTTATTTCATCATTCAGACAAATTGTACAATCCATTGGCTCCTGGTCAATGTAATTATTACTGCTTGTATCTTGGTTTATACTTGGCTTGTAGCTGACGCAGCCAGGTTCACTCATATAACAAGTGGTAGCTTCAATGGTCGGGGGAGGGTAAACTTTCCCCTCTCCCAGGCACTGCTCTAACTCGGGATTGTAAAAACCTCTTCTGTAATCAGTTCTCTTATAGCCAGTCTCTCTTGGCTCTCTCACTTGGAAGTTGGAACCCTTTCCCAGGTTAAAACCTTGCTGCCAATAAGGATTATAAAAACACCCAGTTTCACTTCCTTCCCCAATGTAAGGTTTTATCTTCTTTACCTTATCTAGGTTGCAGGCATCAGCTGTGGGGTTTTTCTCTCGTGGCAAAGTTCTAGCCTCGTGTAGCAAGTTCCTCCGAGGTTTGTAAAAACTCTCGGGGCTAGTGTTCCACTTCCTGCCTTCCAGGAAATCCTCCTGGGGGCTGTCTTGCCAGTGGTACGCTTCTCTAACGCTCCTTGGTAATTGCCTGGAGCTTTCTCTGAGAGCTTTTGGACCTCCCAGACCTTCAATGCTTTCCCTGGGATTAAAACTTCTCCTGGAGCTTTGGAACCCTCTCTGCTTCCGTGACTTGCCTGATTGCTGCTGAAACTCTAGCTGCATCGGAGTGTCACCTTCCCCTGCAGAGTCCTGCTTACTTGCTCTCAGGTATTTGTTCTGTCTCTCAGCCTTCTTCCTGAAGTTGTTCTCAGCGCTGTTCTCAGGGCTGTTCTCAGGTCTGTTCTCAGGTCTGTTCTGACTTCCTGGTTCTAACCAGGTCCCTTTGTACCTCCCCTCTCTGCACGTAACGTCTGCTCCTGGGGGCAGGTGCTGGTAATTAGAATCCTGGATTCTAACTTCGTCACTGTTGCAGACAGGAAAGTTCCGTTCTAACCCTTTCTTTCCTACCTGTGCTGATGGCACCGGGTGCTCAGCCCTTTTTAGCCATGCTGGATCTCTCTGCCTAGCCCATTTTGAGGTGAGTTCTGTATTTTCACTAACCTCCATTGGCTCCACTGTATCACATATCCCCCCTCTTAAGACATTCCGGGATGGGGAACTATCTTTCTCACAGCCCGGAATCCTGGACAACGCATCAGCGTTTAAATGTAGCTTACCTGCCCTGTGGTGAATGGTAAAACTAAAAGCCTGTAATGCGAGGTGCCAGCGGGTGAGGCGAGGGTTGTGATTATGCATCGTGCCCAACCATTTTAAAGGTGCATGATCAGTAATGAGGACAAAATGCCGGCCAGTGAGGTAAAAGCGGAGCGCTTCAACCGCCCACTTAATAGCAAGGCATTCCTTTTCAATAGTGGAGTAATTGCCCTCCGCCTTGGACAATTTCCTACTTAAGTAAAGTACGGGATGTTCAGAACCCTCAAACTCCTGGGAGAGTACTGCACCTAGCCCAGATTCTGATGCGTCAGTCTGTAAGATAAAGGTGCGCTCAAAATCCACCCCATATAGGACCGGAGCCTTGCACAACTTTCCCTTCAGCAATGTGAAGGCGGCATCCGCTTCCGGAGTCCAACACAGGTTATTAGGGGCGTTCTTCCGTAACATTTCTGTCAGTACTGCGCTTTCCTCGGCAAACCTGGGTATGAAGTGCCGGTAGTACCCGATCAAACCCAGGAAACTCCTGAGCTGCTTTTTGTTTACGGGCCTCTGAAAATTCTGTACACTTTCGATCTTATTTTGCAAGGGTCGGACCATCCCCTTTCCCACCATGTGTCCCAAGTACTTTACTTCTGCTCCCGCGAACAGACACTTCCCCGGATTCAAGGTCAATCCGGCTTGCCTTAAGGCCTTTAGCACTGCTCCCACCCGTGGAAGATGTTGCTCCCATGTGGTACTATGGATGACAATGTCGTCCATGTAAGCCACCGCGTAACTCTGGTGTGGGCGCAGGACCTGGTCAACCAACCGCTGACACGTCGCGGCGGCGCCATGCAGGCCAAAGGGCATACGTTTGAATTGAAATAAGCCCAGCGGCGTACTAAATGCCGTCTTGGGTCTGGAGGCACGGGTAAGCGGTACTTGCCAGTACCCCTTGGTGAGGTCAAGGGTAGTCATGTACCGGGCCTGCCCCAGTCTATCTAGCAGCTCTTCGATGCGTGGCATCGGATACGCATCAAAGAGCGAAATGGCATTGACCTGTCGAAAGTCGATGCAGAATCTGAGACTGCCATCGGGTTTCGGGACCAGGACCACTGGGCTGCACCAGGGGCTTTTCGACTCCTCAATGACGCCCATGGATAACATGTCCTGCACCTGTGATACGACCTCTTTCTTACGCGCTTCTGGTAAGCGGTAAGGTCGTTGCCGCACGATCTTCCCGGGAGGGGTGAGAATCTCGTGGGCTACTAGTGTTGTTTCCCCCGGTACTGGAGTGAGAACATCCCTGAATTGTGCCAGCAACTGGGTTACTTGGTACTGTTGCTGCAATGACAATTCTGTTCCCATCCTTGGAGCTACCTCTGCTTTGCAGTCTTCTACCTGGGGGCCTAGATCATCTTCCAGCGGCTCTTCTGAAGTGGCGGTGAACCCTTGAACCTCCCTTTTGCCTGTGGAGCCAAACCCGCTGTCTCCCCGCCTTGTAGGGGACAGTTGCGGTACCTCCGTCACCTCAGGTGACCCGAAGCGCTCGCACACAAGTTGGGCAATCCTATCCCCACTTTTCACCTCAAAGTCCCGCTCTCCAAAATTAAATAATAGCACCTTGACCTCTCCCCTATAGTCAGGGTCAATAACCCCGGCCCCGACATCAATGAAATATTTTGATGCCAGGCCGGACCGGGGAGCAATCCGCCCATAACACCCTGCGGGCAGTTGGATTTGTATCCCCGTAGCAATTAGGGCTTTTCCCCCTTTTGGCACTATTGTGGTTACAACACTGCAGAGGTCAAAACCTGCGGATGCTGCTGTCGCTTTTTGGGGGCTTTGAGCATCTGGGGACATTTTGCAAAATTTCAGAGTGAAACCCTCCTTAGTGGGTGTACGTACTTCTGTCTGTTGCTTGGGACAAAGAGTTTCCTTAGGGGGTTTTCCAAACAAGGGCCCGGGTACCAAAGTCACTAGGGCTTCCCCTCCCCCCTTGTTTACTGGCTGGGACTTTTCTTTTAACTGTTCTCTGTGGGAATCCTCCCTGGACTCCTTCCTTTCCCTTGGAGTTTTTTCAGGGTTCTGGGCTCCTTCTGATGCTTTGGCTTCCACTGAATGCAGACCTCCCTTTAGCCCTTTGTCAAATGGGGGCCAATCCCTACCTAAGACCACATCAAATGGTAGTTTTGGTACTAGGGCTATCAGTGTTTTCTTTTGTGTTCCTAAACCTTTTATCACTAGGTTGAACAAAGGATAACATGTGGATGAGCCATGAATGCATCTAATTTTAGCTACACCTTCTGGCTGACTCGGGGGAAAATCATTTTTGGCCTGTATGCTGTCCCAAAACTTCCGGGAGACCATACTTTGATCGGCCCCCGAGTCTAGCAAGGCTTTGGCCGGTACCCCTTCCACCTCCACATCCAGGCGGAATCCCTGTGGTATCCGCTCATTACCCTCTGCTATCAAGGCTATGCGATTTGGGCAAAACCTTTTTACATGCCCTACTTTACCACATTTAAAGCATGTTATACCATCATTAGAATTACTTCTTTTAAGCAAACATTTCTTTGTACAATATGTGTCAAATGGCAAACCCTCCTTTAACCTTGCAGGACTGGTACAGCCCAACTTCCAGTCAGCGCTTTTAGACATTCTTTTATTCAGCTTGGCTTCTAAAAAACCGCTCAGTAAGCTGCGCTGCTTGTATGGAGGTTGTGCAGTCTTGCAGTGTTAAAAAGGCTTTGACATCTGAGGGCACTGCCTCACAATATTGCTCCAATACAATTTGATCAATTAAGCTATCCACGGTTTTACCCTCAGGCTCTAGCCATTTTAGGGCTAAACTGCGCACCCTATGGCACAGTGCTTTTGGCGTTTCGCCTTCTTGTAACCTTGTGGATCTAAGCCTTCTACGGTACACAGCTGGTGTTAAGCCTAGCCTATCCCGTACCGCTTTTTTAATTTCTAGGTACTCTGTTGCCAATGCGGCAGGCATCGCTCGGTACGCTGCCTGAGCTTCTCCCTTTAGGGAGGCGGCGAGTCTAACCGCCCACTGCTCCTTAGGCCAATGTGCATGCAGAGCTACTCTTTCGAATGATTCTACAAAATCATCAAAATTGTCTCCATCTGACATATGTCCAAATGTCCATATCCCACACTGGGGTGGGCCTACCCCACTGAAGCCTTCTGGTGTCTTCTTTTCTTGTTGTTCTTCTAGTAGCGTTTTCACGAGGTCTGCCAGGGGCTTTTGCTGTGCCTGGAGAGCAGCCAGGGCCTGTTCTTGGCTCAGCTGAGCCAGCTCCCTCTGTTTTTCGAATTGGGCGCTCATCCAGCGTAGCACCTCCTGGGCATCCATCGCTTAGCTGTTGCTGCAAAACACAAACACAAGAAACACCAAGTGCGGTATCCTTGGGCAAAGGACTTTTTCTGCCCTTTTCACTTTTATTATTCTCTTTTTTTTTTCAAAGAGCACCCCTTCTCACTCCGGATCCTCCCCAGCCTATGCCCATATACCTTTTACCTGGACTAGGTGGAGGGTCTCGCTTTGAGAAGGTACTTGTGCGCCGTAGTCCACTCCGGTTCCCTCTGGATTTCCTTCCGGGCGTGGCAACTTCTGCTCCTCAGCTGGGCCTTGTGCATGTCCTGGTGGCTTGTTCCAGATTGAAAAATCCGCCCCAACTACGCCATTCCTGTCACCAAGCCTCGTAGGGAGAGACTCAGTGAGTGCCCTAGGCAGTCGCCTAGGGTGTTTTGAGTCACCTTGTTGCTACTTCTTTTTAAGACAGAGAGTCAGACAGTCAAGGTGATAAAGTAAAGTGGGGTTTATTCCCGTTCCCCGGCGAATATCAATGCTTGGAATACAATAATGCAGAACTTAAACAAAACACAGCTTGAGCATATTTCTTCTCTCTTGTTCCTTGCACAGAGAGGTCTAACGCAAAGAGGTTATTTCATCATTCAGACAAATTGTACAATCCATTGGCTCCTGGTCAATGTAATTATTACTGCTTGTATCTTGGTTTATACTTGGCTGGTAGCTGACGCAGCCAGGTTCACTCATATAACAAGTGGTAGCTTCAATGGTCGGGGGAGGGTAAACTTTCCCCTCTCCCAGGCACTGCTCTAACTCGGGATTGTAAAAACCTCTTCTGTAATCAGTTCTCTTATAGCCAGTCTCTCTTGGCTCTCTCACTTGGAAGTTGGAACCCTTTCCCAGGTTAAAACCTTGCTGCCAATAAGGATTATAAAAACACCCAGTTTCACTTCCTTCCCCAATGTAAGGTTTTATCTTCTTTACCTTATCTAGGTTGCAGGCATCAGCTGTGGGGTTTTTCTCTCGTGGCAAAGTTCTAGCCTCGTGTAGCAAGTTCCTCCGAGGTTTGTAAAAACTCTCGGGGCTAGTGTTCCACTTCCTGCCTTCCAGGAAATCCTCCTGGGGGCTGTCTTGCCAGTGGTACGCTTCTCTAACGCTCCTTGGTAATTGCCTGGAGCTTTCTCTGAGAGCTTTTGGACCTCCCAGACCTTCAATGCTTTCCCTGGGATTAAAACTTCTCCTGGAGCTTTGGAACCCTCTCTGCTTCCGTGACTTGCCTGATTGCTGCTGAAACTCTAGCTGCATCGGAGTGTCACCTTCCCCTGCAGAGTCCTGCTTACTTGCTCTCAGGTATTTGTTCTGTCTCTCAGCCTTCTTCCTGAAGTTGTTCTCAGCGCTGTTCTCAGGGCTGTTCTCAGGTCTGTTCTCAGGTCTGTTCTGACTTCCTGGTTCTAACCAGGTCCCTTTGTACCTCCCCTCTCTGCACGTAACGTCTGCTCCTGGGGGCAGGTGCTGGTAATTAGAATCCTGGATTCTAACTTCGTCACTGTTGCAGACAGGAAAGTTCCGTTCTAACCCTTTCTTTCCTACCTGTGCTGATGGCACCGGGTGCTCAGCCCTTTTTAGCCATGCTGGATCTCTCTGCCTAGCCCATTTTGAGGTGAGTTCTGTATTTTCACTAACCTCCATTGGCTCCACTGTATCACAGTACCTAGCAGTTTCCCCAAAAGACACAGGTTCCGCAATGCTTGTACTGGGTCAAGCATTGATATCCTGGGTCCCTTCTTAATAATGGTTTATGGACCTTTCCTCCAGGAACTTGTCCAAACCTTTTTTAAACCCAGCTATACTAACAGCCTTTACTACATCCTCCGGTAACAAATTCCAGAGTTTGATTACACGTTGAGTGAAGAAATATTTTCTTTTATTAGTCTTAAATAGTTTACCCTGTAGCTTCATTGCATGTCCCCTAGTCTTTCTATATTCTGATAACGTAAACAATTGATCTGCGTTTACCTGTTCCACTCCATACATTAATTTATAGAATTCTATCATATCTCCCCTCAGCCATCTCTTTTCCAGGTTAAAGAGCTCTAAACCTTTTAGCCTTTTTTCATAGGAGTATCCTTCCATCCCCTTTACCATTTTGGTGACTCTTCTCTGAACCTTTTCTAATAACGCTATATCCTTTTTAAGATACGGCGACCAGAATTGAACACAATATTCAAGGTGCAGTCTCACCATGGAACGATATAGAGGCATTATAATATCCTTTGTTTTATTTTCCATTCCTTTCCTTATCATACCTAGCATTCTATTTGCTCTCTTGGCTGCCGCTGCACACTGGTCCCTAGGAGTTATGGCCAGAACCTGCTCTTACCCTGCTGCTGGTGCCAATGTGCAGAAAATAGAGGGTAGCAGAACAATGTCAGAGCAGGCAGTGGCTGGATGGAGGTGTGGGAGGGTGCGCGCCCGATGTGTAGGTCGCCCAGGCACGAGTCTAGCTTGGTACAGCCCTGAATGCGGGTACAGTGAATGCCACCTCTTGTGCATAAAACACAGGAAATGCACATTGTGTGCCCATGTGCTACCTGTGCTGGGCTAACCACACCCTAATCCGCTCCTTCACCACTTCAACGTGTGACACTCTGATAACATAAATATAAGTGCACACCTGCTGTCCTGCACTGTCACTATGTGCTTCAGCAAATGCTTAATGCATGCGAAAACCCATCTTAACTTCACAGCATGCTCTAGTATAAGGGCCCCATAGATGCCTATGTGTCTTCATAAAATAGGCACCTTCCTGCCCTATTAATCTAGGTGCCCTTTTATGAAATTACCCCTGGATGGTAACCGTCTCAGCACGGATGTTCAAAATGGTACAATGTTTCTTTCTCGATACTGCAGAAGAGAGTGGGGATGGTTTCTACCTTGAGAGTTTTATCACAAACCGTTTTCTTCATATTCTTTTGAACGAGACAAACGTTTGTGGCAAAATACTGCCTTGTATTTCCTGATGAAGTGCATTTGTGAAATAGATAAAGTAGGTGCAAAGACAGGTCCTCTTTAAAATAGGGCAGCACTTCAATGAATAACACTACAGAATCATAACCACTAGGGCTTTAGTAGTATCCTGAATGGTACTAGGACATCTCCCATTCTAGCATTTGCATTGAATAACAGACTACTGCTGCATCACCAGCTCCGAATTCCCTGCAGTGGAATTGGTTTAATTCAGTATTTTCTCTGACCCTTGGATAAATATAACAACATGTGTGCCCTTGGAACTTATTTTTAAATGAGGGGACTGTCGCTTTTCATCTGTATTTGTACAGAAGGAACCAAATATGTTGGCACAAGAAGTTACTTTTGACTGTCAGAATCTTTTTACAGCACGGACACTTTTCTTTCCCACAGCTGTTGAAAAAGAAAGGGGCTTCAACATTTCTTCAGAGACTGGAACGCAGCGGTCCTGTCACTGTCGCCACACAACTCAGGGTCAGTGAGCTTTTTCTGCACAAAAGATTAATAAGAGAGGATATGATCAGAGAATGGGTCTCGACAAAATTGCCGGGGCAAGTAACGCAACGCTTGGTCTGTTGTATGCAAACATATTCAGTTCCAGAAATGGAGATTATCAGTTTGGAAAATGGTGTTTTGGTTTAATATTGATGATGCTGAGAATGTGCTGGGTTTTCTTATTCTTTACAGAAATCGCTCACAGATATTATTGGGAAGCTCCACAGTAGTACCCCTCATTTTCTTCATTGCATCAAGTCCAGTAGCTCTAGGTTGCCAGACACCTTTGATAATTTCTATGTGTCTGCTCAGCTCCAGTACATTGGTGTCCTAGAAATGGTGAAAATCATAAGACATGGATATCCTGTTCGTCCATCCTTCAGTGCCTTCTTGTCCAGGTAAATCCTTTTGAACTTAATAAATATTTTTGTTATTGGTGGCGCAGTGCTGTCAGTGGTTTCCAGTTTTGTTCTGGGTGACACACCTAACCTGTCGGGTTATTGGAGCCAAAGTATATGGAAATCTGTTGGAATGGGTGGTGTGGAGTTGGCCGTGGTGGAGAAGGGCACAGATAAAAGGGATCTGCCAGAGGAGAAGAGTTCCCGAGGAGGCGTGGAGAGAGCGCTAAGAGAGGAAAGGTAGTGAGAAGCCGCAGAAGGAATGCACTTCTCCTACTGACCTACAAGTGCATTCCTTTTGCGACTCCTCTTATCTCACTCTACACCCCTCCTTGGAAACTCCGCTCCTCTGGCATATCCCTTTTTATCTGTGTTTTCCTCTGCCACTGCCGACTGCAGATTTCATCCATTCCACCTTGCTGCTCCATATGCATGGAACAAACTACCTGAGTCAGCACATCAGCCTCCTTCTCTAGCTCTATTCATATCCAGGCTAAAACCTCACCTCTTTACTTTGGATCCTGATACTCCTCACACTCTTGTCTACTACTTATGTGTATCTTACCATATTCTAGTTCCCAGTTTGTAATGTTTTTTGTCTTGATTAGCTTGTAAGCTCTGATGAGCAGGGACTGTGTCTTACATCTATATGTAGAACGTTGGGTATGCCTTGTAGCGCTATAGAAAATGATTATTATTAGAAGTAGTAGCAGTAATAGTAGTATTTCATAAATATTCATTCTGGCTATCCCTAGTTAGATGTATCTGAATTCAAGAAAGCATGGGACAAACACAGAAGATCTCTAAAGGAAAAGGAGGAACTATAGTAGTAGTTGGCATGGAAAGACAGACTGGATAGGACTTATGGTCTTTATCTGCCATCATATTTCCGTTTTTATAAGGCAGTGGGTTTCATTGAAATTTGCCATTAGAATTTCATGTGCAGTTACGTTTTATACGCTGAAACCAGTCATGCTGTTAGGCCAGCAACATATTGCTCAAGTCCTCTAGCTACCAGGTACTGGAGTTCTTGATCCCCCTCCTACCCATCTTCACTATCCTTACCCAAACTACTAACCCTTCTCCTGCCTACCCTTCCCCTATTTTAGGACCTCCCAAGCCCCCTTGATGCTAGCTGGCCAGGCTCAGCCGTGTTAAGTGCCCCGAGTTTCAGAGACACACACAATCAAAATAAAAGTCGTTTTTTTTATATCCGAATAGGGTAATGCCAGGCATGATGCAGTTGTTATATTTCAGTAGGGTATTTATTGCAAAATAATGTAAAACTTGATAAATGTACCCCTGTATAAATTGATGCAAGAGTGTTTGTTTGATATAGGCTTCCTTAATTTGGTCTTGAATTTGTCTTATTTTTTGATATGCTTCTGCTGATCACGCAAGCTCTTTTGTGTAATCCATTCCCTTTATGATCTAACATCACTTGTCACCTAATTTCTTTGGCCCTGAAGAAGCTCCTCGTTCAGGGGGTAAGAACTAGCTCAGTCTCCATTCTAATATTTTCTGGAGCACGGTATCTGCCAGAATGACAAATGGCGCTAGGTTATGATGTACTTAAATAGGTGAGTGATAAAACTGCCAAGTTCGTACTATTTAGAAGTCAAGGTTGGTTTTAAACTGTGGTTCTGGTAACGACCAGTCCCTTATTAATAAAGTTATACATTCTGGTGACTTGCTGCATTTTATTGTGCTCTATTATGGTTCAAATAAAAAATAATAAATGGAAGCTCATAAACCATGAATACATTTTCAAAGCCTTAGCTGGGATTCATGTAAGTATAAACAGGGATTAAACAGGTAGAACGGCTAAATCTTCCTAAATGGATTTTGAATCTCTGAACAATGTGCTACTTTTTTCACAACATGCATACGTCTAGTCATAATAAAAAAGTGATTTTACTAGGGAACATGTACGTACATTTAGGGCCTGATTTTCAGCAGAGGCAGTCACCCTGTAAATGCAAGCACTGACCACAGCACTTAATTTTATACATATATCCCACGGCACTATGTGTTTAGGGCACTGGTTCTCAACCCAGTTCTCGGGACATACCTAGTCAGTCAGGTTTTAGGAAAACCAGAATGAATATGCATGCGATAGATTCACATGCACTACGTCAATTATATGTGAATTTTTCTCATGCATATTTGGTCAATCCCTTATGCTGCACCCCCTCCTTTCCTCCCTTCTCCAACCCTTTGGCAATCTTTCCCGGTGGGTGATGGGGACTCACACCAGCTCTTTAATTTGATGTGTAGCAGGCTGCTTTTCTTTTCTTTCACTGAAAGGAGGTGGAGGCTCCCACCCGCTCTATAATAAGCCCTGCTGTTGTTGCCACTTACAAAGCAACTTTGTTGTTGTTGTTTGTAGGCTGGGTATAGGGTCTCTTTGCCATCCCTCGGTTCTTTTCCTTCTGAGGGTCTTCCTGCCTGTCATGCATAGGTTTGTCTGTTCAATTGCAAACAAACTTATGCGTACACACAGACAAATGGATGGACCTTCGCTAATAGCCTCTATCGCATTAGCGCAATGTGCATAAAAATGAATAAAGCTATAGAACTAGATGGGATATAACCTAAAATATTAAGGGAGCTCACGAATGTCCTCACTGGTACATTGACTGAGTTATTCAAGCAATCTTGACAATGGGAGTTTTGATAATGGAGAAGAGGTTGGTTATTCGGACTTACAGTGATGAGAAAATGAAGGCTGTACTAAAGGAAAGCATCGTAAAATATCACAAATCCAACAGGTTGAAGGATCCAAGGATGAATCATGTTAAACAAATCTGAGCAATTTTTGGAGTGACTGCATAGTCATACTGTAGTATTTTTGCAAAACAGTTGATGCTACCCAACATAGCAGGCTCACAAATAAACTGCCTTCAGATTGTTCACTACCGACCCCTTGAGGGGTAGACAACATATTTATTTATTAGGTTTTTTTATACTGCATTTTTGTTTCAGTCAAAGCACTTTACATTGTAACTTAAACTTGGTAATCTAGATTATACAGGGACATTGATAACTTGGGTTTTCTTTGAGGCAATGGAGAATTAAGTGACTTGCATAAGGCCACAAGGAGTGCAAGTGGGAATCAAACCCTGTTCTCTTGGTTCCCAAGCCAGTGCTTGGACCATTAGGCTACTCCTCCACTCCTAGGGTGATCTGATCAGTAAAGGTTGCACAGAGGAAAGAAGAGTGATTACTACCTCAGAGTTTGTCACTGGGATTAGTTATACGCAATATATTTGTGCTAACCAAATAATAAAAAACCCAAGGAGGAGATACCAAACCAACATGACACCCCTCCCCCCCCATACAATAGAATATATTGATAAGTACAATATGTACTGTATGCAATAAATTAACAAGAAGGATAAGTACTGCAGTGGTTGATCGCCAATATTTTGGAAGATGGTATAAAATTTATGGCAGGATAGAAGGTTTTTCTTCTGTCCTGTGATGATATATCGTTAAGTCAAAACATTGGTGATAGACTACAGAGGTATTTCTACTTCGTGCTAATTTATGCATATAATACATATTGTACTTATCAATATATGTGTGAGCACTGCTGTAGAATGACCAGTTTCTCTTGTTTGTAGCTGACATTAAGATCTGCAATAGAATGCACCCAGCTGAGGAAAGAGAATGAGGAAAGAGATAGGGAAGCCTGATTGTTCAAGTGCTTGACAACTGAACTCAGTTCAAAAAATAAAGCATCAGGAGCAGTTTTTATTTATCCCCGAAAATAAGCACAGGAGGGGCACTTGACTCATGCTAAAAAATGGCGGCATACCCAGCATGTCCCCATATTATTAGCATGTGTATTATGTTGCTCCTTTGTTACCTAAATTTGGTGTGATTATTACAGTGCATTTAACGCCAAGTATGTGTAAAAATGCATTACAGGTGTAAAACAATGAAACAAAATTGGATGAAATTAAAAAAAAATTAACAGGAAAAACAAAATGAAATAAAAAATGAAAATTTAACAGCACACTGCTAAGAAGCGAATCTTTTTCAAAGAAAAAAAATGCCTTTGAACAAAAAATCATAATATGAAGTTCAAAGGATGTGAACCAGGGGTTCTCAACCCAGTCCTCTGGGACCTCCAGGCCAGTCAGGTTTTATTATTTATTTATTTAGCTGTATTTATATCCTGCTTTTCACTGGGTCAAGGTGGTCAATTGGGGGATATGAGACACATATGCTAATACTTAGAGGGAACATGGGCAATGGAGGGTTAAGTGGCTTGCCCAAGGCCACAAGGAGTGCCTAAAGGACTAGAAATCCCAGTCCCTCTGGCCTGAGATTGCTGTCCTTAGGTGGGACTTGAACTCCTGGCCCTCTGGCCTGAAGTACCTTGTCCTAACCACTAGACCACTCCTCCCTCCTCCACAAATAGTATGTATGAGAGAGATCTGCATTCATTGCTTCCTTTGTATGCAAATCTGTCTCATGCATGTTCATTGTGATTATCCTGAAAACCTGACTGGCTAAGTGCGTCCTGAAGACTGGGTTGAGAAACTACTGCTGCCGACTCAAGGGTAACATTAGGAAATATTTCTTCAATGGAAGGACGGTGGATGCTTTTCAGTGCAGTTGTTGAAACAAAAACCAGAACAGAATTGAAAGCGGCCTGGAATAAGGACAGAGAATCCTCACATACTCCTGCTATCGTGATCACATCACATCCGCCCTTATCTGTCTCCAATGGCTTCCCGTTACGTTTTGCCTCAACTATAAAGTACTCACCCTGGCACACCTGGCAGTTCACTCCAGTAGCCCGCAATAGTTAGCTGATCTCCTCCACTTTCCCACTCCTCACTGCCTTCTACGGTCCGTTCACACTCATCGTCTGGCTCTCCCATCAGTCTCCCAAGCACACCTGGAACAGACACCTCACTCCGCTGCCTTCTTTCTTGCCCTTGCATTGTGGAATTCCCTGCCGGTTTCCCTATGTGCCGAGCCCTCATTTCCTTGGTTCAAATCCCTTCTCAAAACTCACCTCCTTCAACTCACCTATGACCTTGCCCCCCTCTTCTCCCTACCCATTCCTATCCCTCTCTCTGTCTTTCACTGCCCTCTGCTCTCTCTTTTAGCTAGTGGCGCTCTTCTGTCCCCTTCAGCCTCCCACTGTCTACTATTCTTTCCTATCAATTAATTGGTGTTCCTTTCCTTTCCCTGTTATGCTGCATATTATTTTAATTGTACACCACTCTGATGCCTCACTGCCAAGGGCGGTATATCAAGAAATAATAAAGATAAGGCACAAAGGATTGCAGGGGAAGACAGAGATGAGCTAGGGCCTGAGACAGTGCATTGGGAATTACGCTCACAAAGAGAACCTCGTGGTCTTTATCTGCTGTTATATTCTATGTTTCTCTGTTTTCTGTTACATTAAGAAATCTCATGAAAAGTGACAATAAGTTCTTGTCAGCTTCTGATTATGATAGCAGAAAGTACAGAAGTCGCAGCATGGGTCCAACAACTAGCTCAGTGGTTCACAACCCAATTCCCTGGGACCCCCCAGGCCAGTCAGGTTTTCAGGATATCCACAATGAATATGAACGAGAGAGATCTTTATTTATTTATCATGTCTTATATACCGCCTTTCGGTGCTATCAAGGCAGTTTACATCGAACAAAACATGAGTTATATGGTACAACTAACTGGGTACAAGCAACTTGAATTGCAATGCGATTAACTATTTACATTTTAACTGATAGGCAGTAAAGTATTTACTGTCTGATCAGTGGGCTGACAATTATTTACATTTGAATGGTATAGAGTCCATAGTTTTTGTATTTCAGTCATTTAGGTTTGTTTCAGGGTTTTGGCTGTAAATGAGGTTAGCCATATATCCCATAATATTTCTGGAATATATGCATTTTAGCATCTTCCTGAAGTTCTTTACAGCAGTAGTTGCTCTGAGATTAGCCGGAAGGGGTTCCATAGCGTAGGTCTGTATATGGAGAAGGTGCGATGGCATATTTCTTGCGTACTGGTTGTTTTCTGTCTGGGGATTTTAAGGATGCTCGTGGTTTGACCTCTTCTTGGTCTGTTGTCAGAAGGTGTGGTTATGAGGGATTGTAAGGTATTCTGCAGTTAGGTTATGTATACTCTTGAAGGTGTTCATGGTTGCTTTGTATTGTATTCGAGCTTGGATAGGCAGCCAGTGCAAAACTGTAGTAATGTGCTCTTGTCTGTGTGTCCGTGATGTAAGCCAGCTGCAGAGTTTTGTGCTATCTGGAGTGGGAGGAGTGCACCTTTTGGTAGGCCTTGGAGTATTGAGTTGCAGTAGTCCCAGATTGGAGTAATGATTGCTTGGCAGACTGTGCGGAATAGGTTATGGTCCAACAACGGGCGGAGGTTATGTAGAGTTCTTATCCTTTGATATGTTGCTGCAGTTGTTTTCTTAATGTGTGCTTGGAAATTGAGTTTCTGGTCTAGTATCATACCTAAGTATTTGATTTAAGATTTAATGGGGATGTCGTGGTCGTTGAAGGTAAGTTTCTCTATTGGAATGTAGTTGGGGTCTCTGTTCACCACCAGTGCCTCTGTTTTGCTTACATACAGTGCGAGTGAGTGTTCATGTAGCCAGTGGGTCACTTCCTTGAGACAAGAGAGAATGGTGGAGAAGTCCGGGTTCCTTGTAATTGGGGTGTAAAGCATAATGTCATCTGCATAGATATGAAACATTATCTTGTTTTTCCGGAGGATGTTACACATGGGCTGTATGTATAAGTTAAATAAGAGGGCTGCATACAATGGAAGCAGTGCATGCGTATCTATGTCATACATATTCATTGTAGATATCCTAAAAACCTGACTGGTCTGGGGGTCCCAACCACTGAACCAGCTCTTTCTGGGAATAGGTCCTTGTGTTCTATTAAGAACATAAAAGCATTGCAAGAAAATATTTTATTGAGATAATACACAATTAGACATCTAAGGTGCTATGTTTTTCCTTTAAAATACTATCAGTACCTAGCAGAATCAATTAAAACCAGTATAGCCTATTGGTTAGAGCAGTGGGCAGAGAACCAAAGAAGCCAGGGTTTAGTCCCACTGCCATTCATTGTGATTTTGGGCAAGTAACTTTCATTAACCGTACAAATTTAGGAGCATGTTTACTAAAGCACAGTAGGTGGGAGTGCAGGGTTTAACGCGATGCTAAAGTTAATTTTGGTCATGTGTTAACTGGAATGGCGTGGCTATAAGGCTACTGCAAAAAAACCACCGCACAATTCGAGCAGCACTTGAATAGGTGGGGTTTGGGTGGAGTTAGGGTGGAGAGTGGGCAGTTCCAGCTGTGCTAGTAGTACCTCTGGGCTAGAAAGATGCAACTGCCACTAGCCTCCTACCAGGTGGTAGTTGCACCTGCTGTGCCAGCGCATTGCCAACACATGCCCACACAGAACAAGGCCCTGGCACCTCCCCAACATATCCCACAGGTCAGGAATAATTTTGGTGACAACTAGAAAATCACCTAGGGAGGGATTACAGGATCCGAGGCAGCATGGATTCACCAGAGGCAGGTCTTGTCAGACTAATCTGATTGATTTCTTTGACTGGGTGACCAGGGAGTTGGACCGAGGGAGAGCCCTAGATGTGGTGTATTTAGATTTCACTAAAGCCTTTGACACTGTTCCTCACAGGCGACTTATAAACAAACTGAGCACCCTAGGGATGGACCCTAAAGTTACTGCTTGTGTTAGAAATTGGTTGGGTGGGAGGCGACAAAGAGTACAAGTAAATGGAGCTCACTCTGAGGAGAAGGATGTTACCAGTGGTGTGCCCCAGGGATCTGTCCTTGGTCCGATTCTTTTTAACATCTTTGTTAGTGATATAGCGGAAGGGCTGTCGAGTAAGGTTTGCCTTTTTGCGGATGATACCAAAATCTGCAATAGAGTAGACACCAAGGAAGTTGTAGATTACATTAGGATGGATCTAGCTAAGCTTGAAGAATGGTCTAGAATTTGGCAGCTGCGATGTATTGTTAAAAAATGTAAGGTCATGCATTTGGGCTGCAGCAATCCAAAGGAGCAATATAGTATAAGGGGTGAAGTACTTTTATCCACTAAAGAAGAGTGGGATCTAGGCGTGGTTGTGTCTGACTAAAGTAGCTAAACAGGTAGAAAAGGCGACGGCAAAAGCTAGAAGGATGCTTGGGTGCATACGGAGAGGAATGGCTAGCAGAAAAAAGGAGGTGATAATGCCTCTGTATAAGTCTTTGGTGCGACCTCATTTGGAGTATAGTGTGCAATTCTGGAGACCCCACCTTCAAAAGGATGTGAACAGGATGGAGTCAGTGCAGAGGGTGGCTACTAAAATGATTAGTGGTCTTCATTATAAAGCATATGAGGACAGACTGAAGGATCTTAATATATACACCTTAAAGGAAAGGCGGGATAGAGGTAATATGATTGACATGTTTAAATACCTCCATGGCATAAATGTTCAGGGAGAGAGCCTTTTTCAATTGAAAGCAAGTTCTGCTACGAGGGGCCATGAGATGAGGGTGAAGGGAGATAGATTCAGGAGTGATATGCGGAAATATTTCTTTATGGAAAGAGTAGTGGATCCGTGGAATAGTCTCCCAGTGGAGGTGGTAGAGATGAGGACAGTAAACTGAATTTAAAAAAGCATGGGACAAACACAGAGCATCTCTAAAGGTAAAAAGGGGACTGTTGTAGTTGTTGATATGGAAGGACAGACTAGATAGGCCATGTGGTCTTTTTCTGTCATCATATTTCTATGTTTCTATGTTTCCTCCAAAGGAGCACACACTAGATTCTGACAGCCACAGAAACCAAAAGAGCCCTGCAGCTCACACAGCCCTGCGGGGACAGTAGGTGCAAAAAACCTACAAGGCTAAGGTCTTATCCCCACATACTTTCTCAACATCGACACTTGCTATACTACTGCTCCGAAGAAGGGAGAACATAAGGCTGAAAGTTCCCCTAAGGAGCCCAAGATCCCTGCATTGGCCCTCACGCAACAGAGGCTGCACTGCACCTATGGAACCAATCCCCAAACCATAACCCGTTACAGTGGTTGTTTTTATGTATTTATTTTTATATTGATTGATTTCAAATACAGCAAATTAATATGCTTACAGAAATTAGCCAAAGAAAAACAAGTGCAAGGCACTAACAAAGACACATTCAAAAATTAAAGGCTCGCTAGTCCACAATAAACAGGGGAACAAGAGATACATTTTTAGAGATAGTTTACATAAAATTTCAGGAAAAACAGACAGCAGCAAGCAGGCCCACCCTAGTCCTATACTCATGAGAGTGTTGATCCCTTATCTAATGGAGGGGAAGGAGTCACTATGGTCCTAACAGGAATAAATGAAGTTAAGTTGATAGGATCAAAAAACATAAATCTATGGTCCTGAAAGATGACTAAACGTTTACAAGGATAATGTAATCGAAAACTAGCCCCCAGCTGTAAAACCTGGGGTCATAGCAATAAGAATTGCTTCCTACGCTGCTGGGTATTTCTGGCAACATCCGGAAACATTTGTATCTTACAATTCAAGAACAAGACATCTCCTTATTTAAAGAACATTTTTAGCAGCCAATCTCGATCAGCATCTAGGGCCAATTATACCATCAAATTTGCCTTCTGCATTTATTCCTCCACAAAATGCTCAAGTATATCCATGATATTCAGAAGATCCATACCAGAAGCCTGCGCCCCAACAGAGGAGACTTTACCAAACGGAATATAATAAACACTAGCTATAGGTGGGACAGACTGCTCTAGAACCTTGAGATCTTCAATCAGATACTTTTTGAACATCTCATGAGGGAAAAAGTAGCAGATTTAGGAAAGCTCAAAAGAAGAAGATTCCTTTGACGATCAGCATTCTCCAAGTTTTCCATTTTTAACTGCATTGCTAAATTGTCCTTCACAAGGGCTGCATTCTGCGACTCCAAAGCCTTAGTTTTTAACTCCAGTGCCACAAATCTTGCCTCAAAAGATTCAAAATCTCAGCGGCAATGCATAAAATCTTCAGAGAACTGCATTATATGTTGCCCCAAACTCTGAGACAGCAAGTTGACCGAAGCCTGGAGACCTTGAATGGCTTCCAAAAACAGTTGTTTTTTCTTTGGGGTTTTTTTAGTGCCATCAAGTCAGTGTTGACTGATAGCGACCTAGCTACCACTGGGTTTTCTTGGCAATGTATCACCGAAAGTAGATTGCCAGCCTTTTCTTCCGAGGCAGTAGTTAAGCTAATTTCTACCGGTTGCGTAGCAGATACCCCAGCGAGGGTAGAAGGTCCCAACGGATCCAAAGAAGCACTCACTGTTGCTGGAGAGATGCCCACAGAGTTCTCCTCTCCTCCTGAACACTGTCCTGAGGGATCCATAGGAAGCCGGGTTCACCATCATAACTCCACCGCCCAGTTCTTTCGCCACCCTCCCGACACTTTCCAGAGTTTCGGCATCAGAGCTGACATTTCCAGAACCGTGTGCCACAGCCAGCATGGAACTCACTGCTGACATCCCAATTAACATGCTCCTTCCAGGAGATAATGCTATAGCCTCTGAGGAGCCTGGGGAACAAGGTACATCCGGAGGTAACTGGTGAGGGATTCTCCTGATCAAAGAAGGAGGTGATAGAAGGCTGAGTATGTGTTCCAACGGGTCCCAAGCCAGCAGCTTTAGCTGGGGCTACCCAGGTTTTTGCCTTTCACTTGCCCATAGCCAGAGCAGTGATCCTGCTTCACATCTGCATGCTGCCGCCATCTTGTCATACTCCCCGTTTTTATGTATCTTTTTAATTCATTGATTTGTAAACCATTTTGGTGCATGTAGCTAAAGGCAGTATATCAAGTCTGATGATAAAGATAAAGTGTAGCTGACTGCAGAAGCTCTAGTGGCAAACAGACAGCAGGGGGAGTGCCAAGCTGCAGAAGAAACTCATCGGCTATTTAGTTCCCCTCTGCCTCTCCAATTGGACATTGAGGGGGAGGACTGTCATGACAGGCACAAATGGATGGACAGCCAGCACTGGTGAGGGATTAGAAGTTAGGCCTGGGACTCAATTGGTCCACATAGTAAAGACATTTGGGGGATGGGCACATACACTCCAGCCATGCATACAAATAATGACAAATGGAAGGATTGGCACATCATTGTGCAGTCTGACCACCACACTTTCTTGCATGGGGGACTACATAGCAGTGCATATTTACACCTGCACAGCTATGCCACAACAAAGGGTTCTGTTCCTGGGGGCCATGGCCCCTCACTCTGACCATAGGAGAATATATCTGAGGCCTATCAGTTCATGAGCAGGTATCTACATTTTTGTCACTGAACATGGGCTTGTTTGGTAGCAGCAAACTGATCAGTGTTCTATCCCCCTGGCCCCATGCCTAAGGGACCTGGGAAGTTCATATGGGCTCCCAGGGGCATGTGGCTCTCCATTTCCCAGAGAGCTGGCATGCTCTAGCTGGGGTTGCCTGCCTCCATTGGGATTCTGTAGGTGTTCTGTGGTGTTTCTCCAGAGCTCTCCCCATGATGGGACTGCCTACCACTCTAGCAGAAGTTAGACCACGGGGGTGGGAGGATCAATGGGATTGCATCTGGATCTCATGTGGTGGGTGGATGCAGGGTCCCCCAGCCTTCTATCCCCCATATATGTATTGCTCCTGTTTTATGTTCCCCACCTCTGTATGGTCACAATCTTCAGCCTGCAGATCCGCAGGCTCTAGCACCATCACCCTTCTCATCAATCCTTCAATTTGTCTGCAGTGCCAGAGAGCGGTTTGTGTCCCACTCTATCAGTGCACACCAGCTGATCACCTGATCGGGAGCCGGAAGAGAGTCCCCTCCCCCAGCCCAGCTGATTGGAGTATTTTGAACTGCAGTGCCAGAGGGCGCGCCCGCGCCTCAGGGCCACGCCAAAGGGCCCTTTGGCATGGCTCTTAGGCGTGGGACCTTAGCCGCTTCCAGCGACA
Organism: Ichthyophis bannanicus; assembly: GCA_033557465.1. Lineage (NCBI taxonomy): Eukaryota > Metazoa > Chordata > Amphibia > Gymnophiona > Ichthyophiidae > Ichthyophis > Ichthyophis bannanicus. Next base: position 620,440,952 of record CM066033.1, read on the forward strand.
TCTACTCCACTGGTATATTGGGCAACTTGAACGATGCTCTCTCTACTTTGTGACTTTCTCGTGTTCCCTAACCTGCTGATTCTATATGCTCCCATCCCTGTATTTGATTCTTTATTTTCATTTGATTTGCTCTTCTTGTCTCTTTCGTACTCTGCTTCTCCTTTTTTCCTCGTTTCGGGTACATTGCTCCCAAGTCTTATATTGTTATAATGAGGCCTTTACATAATCTAGCGAACCTTATCTATGTCTTCCCTAGTTCTGGTCTCCCTAGACGTACTTCTCACTCTCTTAGGCTTCCTGCACTCCCTAATTATTTCTCTCACTTTAGGTCTAGGCCTTCTCGCAACTTATCTATCCTTGTTCTGATTACTCTTCTCTCCCCATCTGCCCTCCCCTTCTCTTGTGCCTTATGGAACGTTCATTCTATCTCTAATAAACATGCTTTTGTTCCTGACCTTTTTATTTCCCGCTCATTTCACCTCTTTGCCCTAACTGAGACCTGGCTTCTTTCTGATGACACTACATCCATTGCCGCTCTATGTCATGGCGGCTATAAGTTTTCCCGCACTCCTCGTCCTACTGGTCGTGGTGGGGGTGCTGGCTTTCTGTTGTCTCCCTCCTGTCACTTCAGGACCCTCATGCCACCTCACTCTCATTCCCCTCTCTCCTTTGAATTCCACTCCATCCGCCTCGTCTCTCCTCTTCCATTCCGAGTCGCTGTTATCTATCATCCTCCTGATATTTCCGTCTCTACTTTTCTTTCTGATTTTGATTCTTGGCTTTCTACCTTTCTTCACCCTTCCTTCGACATTCTTATTCTTGGTGATTTCAACTTTCATGTTGACAGCCCTTCTGATCCCCCTGCTTTAAAGCTTCTCTCCCTTGCCTCCTCACATAACCTTCAACTCTGTTCCACTGCCCCCACTCACCGACATGGTCACTGCCTTGACTTAATTTTCTTCTGTTATTGATCACCTTCCAATTTCTGTAACTCTGTCCTTCCCTTATCTGACCACCACCTTTTAAGCCGTACTATTCATTATCCCCCCCCCCCCCAGCCTCGTCCTGTCTGCACTAACCTATTTAGAAACCTTCTTGCCATTGATCCTTTAGCTCTCTCCTCTTCTCTCTCCTTATCGCTTTCATCCACTCTGCTTTCCAGTTCTATTGATGAGGCTGTGACCTCTTATAACACTGCACTCTCCTCCACCCTTGATACTTTTGCCCCCCCCATCCCCCGTCCTGTTAGGCATTCTTCTCCTCAACCCTGGCTCTCCCCTATTGCCCGCTTTATGAGCTCTTGTGCCCACTCTACTGAGTGTGCCTGTCTCAAATCCCACTCTTATCCTGACTTTCTCCACTTTAAATTCATGCTCTCCTCCTTCCAATCAGCCATTGCACTTTTCAAACAAATTTACTTCCTCAGTCTGACTAACTCTCTTTCCTCTAATCCTCGTCATCTCTTTAGAACACTCAATTCTCTTCTCAGTGTGCCTCCACCCCTGATTCCTCCCTCCCTTTCTGCCCAAACCTTGGCTAACTACTTCAATGACAAAATCCACACAATCACTTTCCAGTTCCCCTCCTCCCCCCTCTTCCCCCCCCCCTATTTCCCATTTCTCTCCTCCCCAAACTTCTGCTACCCTTTCTTCCTTCCCTATGGTCTCTGACGAGGAAACGCCGCTTTCTCTCTTCCTCCAAACCTGCTCTTCTGACCCCTTCTCCACCCACCTCCTTAGCTCCATCTTTTTATCTCTCGTCCCTTCTATTTCTCATATTCTTAACCTCTCTCTCTCCACTGCAACCTTCCCTTCTGTTTTCAAGCATGCTGTGGTTACATCCCTCCTCAAAAAAACCTTCACTTGATCCCACTTCTCCTTCTAACTATCGTCCCATCTCGCTCCTTCCTTTCGTCTCTAAACTACTTGAGTATGCAGTCTATCACCATTGTCTTGATTTCCTCTCCTCTCATACCCTCTTGGATCCTTTACAATCCAGCTTCCATCCCCTACACTCCACTGAAACTGCTCTTACCAAGGTCTCAAATGATTTGTTCTTGGCAAAGTCCAAAGTGTTTTATTCTGTTCTCATTCTTCTTGATCTCTCTGCTGCCTTCAACACTGTTGACCATAACCTTCTTCTTATCACCCTATCCTCACTTGGATTCAAAGACTCTGTACTATCTTGGTTACTTATTTATTTATTTAATTGCTTTTCTATACCGCACTATTTATTATCAGCGCGGTTTACAGGTAAACGTATTTGTGCAAAGAGAGCAGTTCAATGCACTTACAATAAACGGGGTAAATAAACATGGATAACAGGTTAACAGGTAACAACTATTTACAATTTAGTATGCAGGATTTTACACCTATCTCATTGGTAAGTACAGTTGATACGGCAATGACATTCTGTAAATTAAATAGAGGTGGGTTTGGGAGGCAGTGGTGTCGTGGGCATGGGGCTCGTGTGGAGAGAGTTGGACGTGAGTGAAGGTGGCTGAGAGCTGTCATTTGAGATGGAGAAGTACTGGGTAAATAGGTGACGTTTCAAAGCTTTCCAAAATTGAAGAAGGTTGTTGATGGTGCGGTTCTCTTCCTATCTATCCCATCGCTCTTTCAGTGTGTGCTTCGATGGCTCTTCCTCTTCTTCAACCCCCCTACCTGTAGGAGTTCCTCAGGGTTCAATCTTAGGTCCACTCCTCTTCTCTCTCTATACCCAATCCCTTGGCACCCTCATCTCTTCCCATGGCTTTCACTATCATCTCTATGCCGACGACTCTCAAATCTATCTTTCTGCACCTATTATCTCTCCTGCTATCCAGTCTAAGATCTCACTCTGCCTCTCTGACATTGCTGCCTGGATGTCCCATCACTGCTTAAAACTGAACATGGCCAAAACTGAGCTTCTTATCTTTCCCCCGAATGCTTCCTCTGCTCTTTCCCCTTTCTCTCTCTCTGTTGATAACTCTGTGCTCCTCCCTGTTTCTTCAGCACGTAACCTTGGTGTTATCTTCAATTCCTCTCTCTCTTTCTCTTCACATATCCAGCTCATTGCTAAAACTTGTCATTTCTTTCTATACAATATTTCCAAAATTCGCCATTTCCTCTCTGTTGACACCACTAAATTGATTGTCCACTTCTTAATCACCTCCCGTCTTGATTATTGTAATGTTCTCCTTGCCGGCCTCCCTGCAAACCACCTCTTTCCTCTTCAGTCAATTCAACATTCCACTGCTCGACTCATTTTCTGCCAGTCTCATTTTTCCCAAATCACTCCTCTCCTCATGTTGCTTCATTGGCTTCCCATCCGTCTCCGTATCCAATTTAAACTTCTCCTCCTGACCTATAAATGTATTCACTCTTCTGCCCGCCCAGTACCTCTCATCTCTCCTTACACCCCCTCTCGGTTACTTCGCTCTTCTAATAGTCTTCGTTTATCTGTGCCCTTTACTCGTACTGCAAATTCCAGACTTCGCTCCTTCCAACTGGCAGCACCCTTTGCTTGGAATAGTCTTCCTATCTCTGTGCACCAGGCATCCTCCCTGGACATTTTCAAGTCCAGACTAAAATCCCACCTCTTCACTATTGCTTTCCGTTCCTGTCTTACCCTATCTTGATCTCTCTATCAACATTTGCTTACTTTGTCCTGTTAATTTTTGTTATTTGTATTTTGTAACTTATTTTGTTTTCTGTCTTATTAGATTGTGAGCTCTGATGAGCAGGGACTGTCTCTCTTCTGTGTTTGTACAGCGCTTTGTATGTCGCGGTGCTTTATAAGTCTTTAATAATAATAATAATAATAATAATAATAATATGGGGCCAGCACTCCTCTCTAGAAAGGGTTCTGTGCCAGATGATTAAGGGGAGTGAAGGCTGGTAACTTTCAATTGCAGCTTAGGCAATTAGGCACCCTCTGTGACTCAGGGTGAGAGGGGTTCATGCATCCATTGCACATGGCAGTCATTGCTCACTCTACCTGCACCCATAAGGAGTCCGCTGCTCTTTCAGACACTGCATTTGCACCCTATCCCCCACAGACAGAGTCACAGCATAGTGTCTATGCATGTTCTTTGCTTTACTGATCTGCATGCCACTCCCTCTTTGCCCCAGTGTTCTGAACTGTGCTAGAGGTTGTGCCTATTCCCAGGTCAGCCTTCTCTATCCTTTCCGGTCCATATACTACATGCCCTGTTAACGGGGTAAGGGCACCAATAATGCTGTCTGATATCTCTGCAGAAGTTTGTAGTTTACTGCCACCTATAACACTGCATTGTGGCAAACAATAGTGGGGCACTAATAGCGAGCACCTTTGCAGTGCATATGCGCTCTAGCCACATATTCTCTACCACCACCATGCTAGTGATGTGCCTAGCTCAAAAAGCACATGCACTCTGGCTCAGCATTCCCTACTACTGAGCTAGTAATGCACACTTAGCATGACCTTAGTTCCTTACTTGACATTTTTAAATGTGCATGTGTGTGGGGTGCATATAAGGTGGGGTTCCAACTATCTTAGGTCATAATGAAGGGCTGCCTATGTCATTGGTTCATATAGCCTGCCAGAGATAGCATAACTCTCTCCAGTAGAAATACAGTGATAGTCCAGAAACCAAAAGAACAGACACAATTTTTTTATTGCAAAGCTATGTACATATAAAAAAATACAATACAAAGGTTAAAACGTTCATATGAAATCCAACATGTTTTGGCTAAAGGCTACATCAGGGCCAAAAAAATTGAGTATGGTTAAAATTAAAAATAACAATACATAATAGAAAATAACATAACAAATGAATAATAACACACCTCTGTGGGAGAAGCCTCACCTAGAAAACTGAACAAGATTCTTGAGGGTGATGCTAATCACTCACACGTACAAAAAGCTATAAAAAACAGCAATCATAAACTTAACCCATGCATGGAGGGTCTGCCAAATACTTAAGGCACTTCAAAAAATGAAAGTGTACTCACTCACAGGGAATCCCATATATAAAACAAAGACCAGGGTCTTCAAGGCAACATAGGAGCCCAAAAAGCACATACGTGTCTGTCACATAGCTATACACCAGAGCAGGAAAAAAAACCCAATATCAGCCACATCACTTGTGCAAACAGAGGTGGGAACAAAAAGGTAACCATACAGGTAACCCACAGCAGTACAAAAAATTATAAACAAATCCCATCATAGTCACTCATATAATCAATCACATTGTTTGTCTATTTTCAGTTTAGTTAGTTCCATATGAGCATAGTCTTCTGAAAATCGTTTAAGATCTCTTTTTTATCTTGGCTTTCCTCACTACTATCATGCTTCTCTAAGTTTTTCCAAATATTGATGCTTGTCTTCCTCTCTCTGTGATCTTTTCTATTTTATGAAGGCCACCCTCTTTTTCTTTACCTATTCAGCTACTTTTTTAAAGAACCATAGTGGCCTCCTTTTCGTTTTACATTTATTTACCTTTGTAATAAAAAGGTGCATTGCCCTTAAAATATCCCCTTTCAGTATTGCCCATTGCTTTTCTACATCCCCCAGCTTTTCCCATCCCACTAATGGCTCCTTGAGGTATTATCCCATCTTGGCAAAGTTAGTTTTCCTAAAGTTTAAGACCCTCGCTTTTGAATGGATTTTATCAGCCCCAGTCCTAGTACTGAACCACACCATCTAATTACACAGGTACACTACCAAAAATATGCCTCCAGTTTTGCAACTGATTCCTATAGATTTTGGGGTGCTGAATCCAGGAAAAATAGCCAAAATGTTCCATCACGTCACGTTTTCTTGCAAAATTAGATTTCTTACCCATATAAGGAATGTTCACATAATTTCTTTTTAGCCGACTGCAGTTTATTTTCTTGGCCCAAAATAGAGGTTGTAATGGTTAACTAACTAGAAACACTCCCTCATGATATTTTAGAGTGTTTTGTATTCATTTTATACATTAACAGGACAATTGGGAGGCGGGGGGTCTAAATCCAGTACTCGCGCTGGCGCATGTTCTTTCCTGTTTGCCTCGCCTCGTTCGCTCGCTCAAACACGGTGGTTGCGACATGAACGTTCCTGTCAAATTTCAGTTTCTTGCAAGTTCATTATTACCTTTTGTTTGCTCAGTCGTAATCCAGCTTTATTCCGAAATGGTTCACTACAGTTGTAGTTTGCAGTGCTGTGTATTTGTGATGGCTCACAGAGCCAGAGGTTGCATCAACTCTCCGGACAGTTTTTGTTTTATTTGTGGGGAATATACCATGAAAAAGCGGCAGAGGAACATTTCTGCATTTATTAAAAAAGTATATTTCGCCTATTTCGGTTTGAAGTTAGGCGATCAAGACAAACCGTGGGCTCCTCACAAAGTGTGCAAGACATGTGAGGAAGATCTACGCTTATGGATGAAAGGTAAAAAACAAGCATTTCGTTTCGGAATACCTATGATGTGGCGGTGAACAAAGAGACCACAGCAGTGACTGCTATTTTTGCTCTTGCATTGTGAAGGGATACAACTTAAAAAATAAGAACGTAATAAGTTACCCCAACCTTCCCTCAGCAATTAGGCCTATGCCTCATAGCAACGAAGTACCTGTGCCTGAATCACCAAAATCTTTGGATCATATTTGTGTGGACGGTTCTGATCATGATGAGACTCATCAGATGGCTTTTCCCGATGAGTCCAGTATTTCCGAGTTTGAAACTGAACCAGATCCGAAACCTGAACTTTTCTCTCAAGCTGAATTGAATGATTTAGTCCGGGATTTAGGACTCCCAAAAGATGCTGCCCAACTGCTAGGTTCTCGGCTTAAACAGAAAAATCTATTGTCACCAGGAACAACTTTTATTGGTACCGCAACCGCGAGACACAATTTTTGAAGTATTTCAGCAAAGAGGAAGATTTGGTATTTTGCAACGATATATACGGAGTGATGGAAAAGTTTAAACTCAAGTATGATCCTGCTGAATGGCGGCTGTTCATTGATTCGTCAAAAGACAGCATAAAAGGTGTTCTTCTTCATAATGGCAACACATTCGCTTCAGTTCCTATTGCTCACTCTGTTATTCTCCAAGAAAAATACGAGAATTTGGCCCTGATTCTTCAGAAGATTCGTTATGATGAGCATAAGTGGATGATTTGTGGAGACTTTAAAATTCTATCCATGCTATTAGGGCAGCAATCCGGTTTCACCAAATATCCCTGCTTCCTTTGCTTGTGGGATAGCCGGGCCCGCGACCTACACTGGGGGAAAAAAGACTGGCCAATTCGGGAGTATTTGAGACCCGGTGAGAAAAATGTTCTTCATGAGAGCTTGGTACCTCGTGATAAAATTCTATTACCACCTCTCCACATTAAGTTGGGTCTCATTAAGCAATTCATCAAGTCCCTTCCAAAAGATGGTGAGTGCTTTCGGTACCTTTGCTCAAAGTTCCCCCGACTTTCTGAAGCAAAGCTAAAGGAAGGAGTGTTTGTTGGCCCTGATATAAGGAAACTCATTTCAGATAGAGCATTCGCTGAAACGATGTCTGAGAAGGAAAAAGAAGCCTGGGATTCCTTCAAGGATGTTGTTCTCAAATTCTTGGGGAACAGGCGGGATGAGAACTTTAAGGATATTGTTGCCAGGATGCTCAATGCCTTCAAAGAACAAGGCTGTAACATGAGCCTGAAAGTCCATTTCTTGCAGTCCCATGTGAACTACTTTCCCGAAAACTTGGGGGCGTACAGTGAAGAACAAGGTGAAAGGTTTCACCAGGACATCAAGGATGCAGAGAGAAGGTACCAAGGAAGATGGAACACCACTATGATGTCTGATTTCTGCTGGTTGCTGCTGCGGGAAACCCCAGATGAAAAATACGCCAAGCAGCGCACCAAGAGAAACATTCGGGGGAAGAAAAAACGGGCCCACCAGGAGATTGATTGACCCAAGAATGACTTTAAAATCTAAACTGTGTTGACAAATATCGTGTTTTTACTAAACTTTGAAATAAAAATTTGCTAGTTATTACCACAGTGTCGGATCTCATTTATTAGAATTTTATTTTCACACCATCGGGTGTTTGTCTTCATGTATTGCAATGGTGCGGTTTGCGTTTTCTATTCTTACATACATACCTGTACAACATTTTTTGCACATTTCTTTGCTTTGCTTTGTGTCTAACCTCGCTCTTATATGCTCAGTGTTTGTGCACATGTATGTGGCTGTTTTAAGTGCAGACAATTTTGCTACCATCACAGTGTGTTTTGTTGACATTACTCTATTCTTATGTGCTGCCTTGTTACAATTTTCTTTATTCTTATTTGAATAACTACTAAACAATTAGTATAAAGAATTCATCCAAGAAACTTTTATCTCGATCGCACTCAATCTGAAACGTTCACCTCAAACTGCTAACCCAATGTAGCAAAAAATCTGTACGTGATGGAGCAAATTGGTTACCAGATTTGGATTCAGCGCACCAAAAAACGTAAAAATCAATCGAAACATTAGAGGCAGTTTAAAAAAAAAGTTTTTTCAGTGTACCTGTGTTATCATTAGATACAAGATGATCTCCCACTATAACATCAGCAACACTTTTCCCATTGGTAAGTGTCAAGTCCAGTATGGCCCCTTCACATGTGGGTCCTGTTACCAGTTGCCGGAATAGTTCTTGTAGAGAAACTAGGATCTCTTTGCTTCTAGATCATACCGCAGCAGTGATGTGCCAATCAACATTCAGCATATTGAAATCACCTATAAGTAACACTTCTCCTTTCGTGGCAACACTGTGTATGTCTTATATTAAATCTCTGCCCACTTCTTTTGTGAAGGATAGCTGTATATCACATGAATGAACATTGCTTTCCCTTTCCCACTTTCTTGTTTAACTCACAGTATCTCCTCACTCCCTTTTAGGCCTTGTAATTCTATAGCTTTAATATTATATATATGTATATTTTTTTACATATAGTGCCACTCCTGCTGCCCTTCTTCATGCCCGATCCTGTTTCCTGTTTTTCACATATGTGGGTGCACTGCTTAGGCTTGTCTTTGATTGACTTTCAACTTCTTTAAATGTCATGCCAGTTCATTGCCACCCTTATTTTATTTTATTTTTTTATTTAACAACTCTTTTATACTGCCACATCTACTAGTTACAGCAGTTTACATGGAGCAAGTGGAACAAAAGAACTTAAACTTTACATGGAACACTTTGTGGAAAGAACTAATCAGACTAAAAAATACAGTAACTCTAGAACACTATGAACAGGTGAACTATGTAGCGTAATAAAGGATACATTGTATCATGTTAACTATCTTTTGCAGAGTTTATATGTCCAAAGACTGTTAGGGTGGTTATGTGTGGATCTGTGACTAGTGTGCTTTGGCTTTCTCTGGGTCATTCGTCGTCGTCCTGCTTTGCACCTTTGTGAGTGCTTAGGCTTGCCATTATGCACCTTTTTGTTGTTCTGTCACCTGCTTTGACATGCAATTCTCATCAACTGAAGTCCAAGAAAAACCAAACACAGCACTATAGGTGGACATTACCAGCCTACCAGTCGACAAGCCTTGAGCTCTCTCTTCAAAGTCCTTTTCACATTTCCATTATTGTACATGCTTGGAGGTTCGTGCAGGAGAGTTGTACTGCTGATATACCCTTGAATGAACAACGGTATGTCCTCCATCAGGAAAGGTAAGAATAGAGCGCTGATGGAGGAAGGGTCACTCATCCAACCAGCCTGAGAGCTGCATCAACCTTAGCTATCATGGGGTGACAGATTGCTCTCACTTCCATCATCCTCCATTACTGTAGTTGTCGACTGCTGGTCTTCTGCCAATGGTATTAGCCTATCTTGCTGATGTATTGGTCTTTCTCAACTCTGTTGCAACCCCAGCACCCACTCCCATTGCTTTTGGGTACTTCACCATGGTGGATCCTCTGTTCTTTTTAAATTCCTCAGTATGTTATCTTAGGAGTACATGAATGTTTCTTCTGCCCTGGGGGGATCTTTTTCTATAATGGGACTAATGTCCTCAATGTCAGGACTCTAACTTGAGCACAAATAGCTTAGTTGAACTCATCCCATTGCTGTGGCCAGAGCTTGCGCCACCACGTCTGCTATTGTGCTGGCATTGCTCTGGTGTTTTAGGGCTTTGCTGCTGATCTCGGTGCTATGCGGCTCTACTTACCATTTTACTCCTCTCAAAGTGCCTTGGTATCTGTCCGCTCATTGTGATGCTGCTGTGTCCTCTTCCACTATCTTGGGGTTTTCACTGCTGTCTTTGTACCACTTTGCCATTCTGATGGTGATTTCAGGTACCCATCCTGCCCCCACATGTATTCTCTGCCTCTCTTCTAGTATCCCCAGGGGTAATGTGGTGCTCTTGATGGCTTGTAATGCTGTAGAAGATGCCTGTCATCACATTTCAAGCAGGTTTGACTGAAAATAGATGGCAAGCCTGAATGTTTCATTGCAAAACAGCTTCTCCCATGAAACGTTAATGGGGACAAATGGGACAAATACAAAAATGCTTCGGTTCCCCAAGATTAACCGAATGGGCATATTCTGCTAGACAGCCAGAAAATCTTTGGCACACACATGCCTATTAGATTCTATGGAGGTAATTTTATAACATTATTAATGTGTGTATATGGCAGTTTATGCCCATTAATGACATCTTAAAGTACTGGCTGGTACAAAGGGATGCGTTTTGGCATGAAGGCACATACCTTTCTACTAGGCATAGCCGGGGGTGCAGTCTTGGATGAGTGTGGGCAGAGTTAGTAAATATGCACATTGGATTATAAAATGCTTTAATGTGCATATGTACTTGTGAACTTTATGCAGTCTCATTGATACCTGCTATAGAGCAGGTGTAAATTCCAGTGCCTTAATTTAAGGCACAGTCTCTGCACTTATGGTAGTATTGTAGAATGTCAAGTAGGTGCCCACTTGTCTTTATAAAATAGTTTCAAAATAGGCATGTTTTGACTGCCTTAACTTGAACACCCTGTTTTAAAATTGCCATCAAAATAGAGTGTTTAGGTTAAGAGGTGCTGTTTTATTAACAATATAGGTGCCACTGTGTCTTTATAAATTGCTAGTATTAGTGGCAGAAATGACACTGTGAATTCAGGTGTGGACATTTACATTTGCTTGACAACAGGTGGAAATGTTCATACCTAAGTTTCATAAGTTCGCATATTGAATAAAGTATTTTATAATCAATATGAACACTGGTGAACTCCTATGTATTCCCCCCCAGACCGAGCCCTGGTTACGCCTACCAGCAGAGTGCATGATTTCCTGACCAGGTGTGAACATTTAAGCCAATTGGTATTTTATAAAACACTAACTATGCACAAAAACCCTCACTTGGTTTGCAGCTTGTCATGCTGTGAGGACCTGTGTGCATCAGTGATGCTGAGGGCTAAGCTAACGACAGCTTAACTACTGGCAGGGTCTCAAAAATGCACAAAAAAGAAATGATAAAATTACATCCTTAAGAGTAATCTCATAGCACGTTACCCAACTGAAGCCTATTCTGGGGATATTTTATAAAGACAAGATAGGCATCTTTGTGTCTTTATGAAATAGCCACACAAAATCTGCAGAATTTACAGGCAAAATTCACCCAGATACATTTATCACTATTTGGGATTAGGGGGAAATTTCTGCACATGAATTCCATATATACTTTTGGGTTTGTTTAAAAGCGTTATTAATGCTTTGGATATCTGAAAATGAGCAAACAGGCATCCAAATCACAGCGATGTCTCTGGAGGCATTTTAGAAGCCAGCTCTGGAAACATCACCATTGCAAGGCATCCAAGCCATGAAGGGGCATGGTGGATGTGCTTCAGTGGCAATTCACAGCAGATTTTAGAAATGACAATCATATAAGCACCCACCAGTGCAGCGTCCATGTCTATTTGTGCTCCAGGGCATGTTTAGGTATCAGAAAAGTTCTCATTCTGCTGTCACAGCACATGGAGAATACAGAGAAGGAGATAAACTGAAATCTTCTATACTGATTCTCATTTAGAGAAAACTGACAACAAGGGCACAGGTTTTCAGGCTGGCATGCCGATGCATGTCAAAGCATGTAAAATAGCAGATGTGGTTATGCATATGGATGCCCCTGCCCCAGGGTTTTCTAGCAGAGACATCTATGTGGCCACCTCCACAGCCATCCATGTCGGGGAATTGAAATTTCTAAAACTGAGCAGAAACTTGAAAGTCTGCAGCATTTTCCCAGATGTTTTTCCCTGGACACCCCAGATTGTATCTGGTGGTAGGGCACGGCGTGCAGTGGCCAAGGATCTTTAAATACTAGGCAGAACAATTTTCAGGAGCAAATAAAAACCCACTTTTATTGTGCTTTAGTTAGCCAGCATTCTCTCCCCAGTTTGTTGCTTTCCTCAAGCTGGCTCACAGTTCCCTTCCCCTGGCCCACAAGTTAAAGTTTAGCAGAATAAAATCCTGTCACTCACTTCTTGAGTTTCCTACCTCAAAGCAGGACTCCGTCCTCATCCTGGCTTGGAAGGAGCTTTCTGTCTCCATGGGCCTCTCTCCCTCCTGCAGCCTGCTGGGTTCTTAACCTCTCCCTATGAGCCATGCCTTCCCAGCCCTGACCTCTGTGTTGCAGACTCTCTTAAAAAGTACTGCTGATAATTCCCTTGTAGAGGGATGGGTAACATTCTATAGACCACATCACACACACTCCCTCTCAGCTCACCCATGCCCTGTTGAGTACCTGCCTCACCTGGGACCTCCACCCGGGAAAGTAAGTCCATATTCAGGTGAGTCCGACCAGCCCTATAGCAGACCTGAAACTAGTAGGATTGGAGACTCAATCACTGCATAATATGACCATTGGACTCGTTATGTTGAGCCAGCCACCTGAGGGGTTGCTGGTCTGTTATCAGCATAAATGGACAGCTGAGCAGATAGTATTTGAAGGTTTCAAGTGCCCATTTGATAGGCAGGACCGCCTCCTTGATCACCGCATAATGCTTTTCCTGAGGAAACAGTTTCCTGCTGATAAATGCTATGGGATGTTCATCACCCCTGACTTCCTGGGCCAAAATGGCTCCTAGACCCACCTCTGAGGCATCAGTTTGCACAATAAATGGTAGAGAGAAATCAGAGCTAATCAGCAAGCACATAGCCTTCTTGAGACATTGAAAGATCCAGGTCCGGTGACCATTGAATCTGTTCAGGAGCTCTCTTCCAGAGGAGATCAGTTAACAGCTCCACCATCTCTGCAAAATTAGGGATGAACCAGTGGTAATAGCCAATCAATCTAAGGAAGACACTAACCTCTTTCTATGATTTTGGGGTATGGACCTGGGTAATGGCATCCACCTTCCATAGTTTAGATTGTATCTGTCCATTTCTGATGAAATACCTTAGGTATCGAACATCCCAAACTCCCAGAAAACATTTCTTTGGGTTTGCCATCAACTCAGCCTTCCATAGGCTCGTCACATGATGTACTTGGGTTTAGATGGCTGGTCCAGTCTCTGCCGTAGATGACAATGTTGTCAAGGTAGGCAACCACATTCTCCTTGTGCGGTCTTAGTAGTCAGTCGACTAAGTGTTGAAATGTGGCAGGAGCCCCATGTAATCCAAAGGGCTGTACTGTAAACTAGAACAGACCTTGCAGTGTTGAAAAAGCATCTTCTCCTTGGCAGCTGGAGTCAAGGGCTTCTGCCAGTATCCCTTGATTAAATCCAAAGTTGATATAAAGTGTGCTCCACTGAGTCACTCGATTAGCTCATCTACTCTGGTCATGGGATACAGTTCCAGTTTAGAAGCTGCATTGAACCTCCAGAAGTCAATGCAGAATCTGATGCTTCTGTCGGATTTAGGAACCAAGATGATGGGAGATGACCAGCCACTCATAGACTCTTCTATAACTCCCATGTTAAGCATCTCTTCCAGCTCCTTGGCGGTGACCTGCCACTGCCTCCAGAATCTGATAGGTTTGTTGTCTCTAGTGGCCAAAACAAAACCCTGCCTGTCCTGCATTGCCTAAATTTGTTGGCAAGCTCCCTAACTGGGGTGAGGATAGCCTTCTTAGCCCATACAATAAAAAAAAAAAAATCCTGCCCTGCTGCACAGAGGCCCAGACCTAGAAGTATGTGGGTTTTCCCTCTGTCACATGGTTAGAGGAAATTCCCAAGCTGCCACCACATGTGACAAGGCATGGTGTGAAGTGGCCAGAGCTCTTAAAATACCAGGCACACAAATGGGGTTCAGGGATAAACAAAACCCACTTTTATTGTGCTTCAGTTAACCAGCATTCCCTCTCCAGAATGTTGCTTTCACAAGCTGGTTCATATTGCCCTTCCCCCAGCCCACAAGTTAAAGTTCAGCAGAATAAAGTTCTATCACTCACTTCTTGAGTTTCCCACCTCATAGCAGGACTCCGTCCCCAGCCTGGCTTGGAAGGAGCTTTCTGTCTCCATGGGCCTCTCTTCCTCCTGCAGCCTGCTGGGATCTTAACCTCTCCCTTTGAGCCACGACCTCCCAGCCCTAACTCTGGGTTGCAGACTCTCTTAAAAAGAACTGCTGATAATTGCCTTGGAGAGGGAAAGGTAACATTCTATATATCCCATCCCACATCTGGGCATCCTTTATAAAATGCCACTTTTTTGACTCTACTCAGGATCTGCCCAAAGGCTTCCCCTGAATATGCCTATACTTGGATCTCATAAAAGTAGATACTAATGTTCTCTGTGCCTACCTTATATGCATGCAACCCTTAATCTAATTTTATAGAATTCTTTTTTTTACTATAGGTTTGTTAATAGAGTCCAATATACAGGGAAGTACTGTATAAGTGGCATTTTAGAAAGGGCATTCAAGTGCAATATGGGACTTCCAGGGCAAACCATGCAGAAAACGCCAAGATGTCTGTTATTTTAGCCTGATTGTAGAAATGCAGATGTCCCTGATGCGGATGCCCATGCTGGCATGCACATAGAGGTCCCTGATACAAACACTTGAGGCAGGGATGTCCATTACATGCTATCTTGCACACAGGGACATCCATTGATATGGCAAAACAGTTCCCTGTCAGTGTTCATTGTCAACTTTGAAAATACGGGGGATATGACTGTATCTCCTTCTCCATATCCTCTGGATGTTTGATTGGCAAAATGAACACGTTTCTGATGCCTATTCATGCCTGCAGCTGGTATAAACTTTGACGCGGCTTGGGATATACAGGACATTTCTGAAATTGGGAAAGGATATCCAAGTTCTTGGGAAACATGCCTTACACACTTGCACCATGCCCCATTCCAACCTGAATGTCATTGTGCTGGGGGTGACTATGGAACCACTTTCTAAAATGGCTCTGGGGATATCGCCTGGCTTTGGGCATCTGTATGCCCATTTTCAGATGTCCAAAGTATGAATAGGGCATCTAAAGTAACCCCCTGTTAACATGGGAAATCTAATATATTACTTTCAATATGCATTATAGTATTTAAAGCAACAAATATGTAAAGACCTCAAGGGGTCGTCTGTCTAGCTCCTTTTCCCTAGCTATGATTCACCATATCTAAACTATCATTTAGGGTTTGTAAGAGTACGTTGGAATAAGAAGCTTTAGATAGTTTCAGTGTCCTGAGTTATCTATGAGCAGCATCTTTCCATAAGTGTTTTTATCTCATCTCCAGTCCTTCTAAGAGCAAAATTATCCTGAGAGACTGTAATTTACCAAAAATCTAGATGTTTTCAGAGCTCTCTTGTGACTCACAGCAAGCTATAGATGGTGCTGGTATGCTACGGACTAATGTGCGAGAGATCCTGGTGTGCACTTTATGCTAAGATGTGTTTGATTTATTGCTTTCTGTTTTCCTATTTGCAAAGTAAATATTAGTGTTTTCATGTTACATAATGGAAATGAAATGGCGATACTTGTTCAGTGCAAGAGGCAGCAGAAGCGCTGTAAAGTAAACTCTCAGCAGATGCTGTAAATTCAATTCAATTTGCATAGCTGTATCAACTAATCCCAAGAGCTGACCTATAATTTAGTGCTCTATTTATTATTCTGCCACCACAGTGTCAGAGAGAAGGGAAGCCCTGCTTAATTACCTAAGGTGCATGGTTGAACACTGGAAAAATTAAGACAAACATCTTAACATCTTCCTATACTACAGAGGCTAGAATTTAGTTGTGTTGGTGCTGTAAATTGACAGTAATGTTCTTTATACAGTAGAAAGATCTTATATATATAATATAATGCTGAGTATCAAATCTGACATATGAAGACCAATTTTACATAGCACGTTGAGATCGGAATTGAGACATCAGGGTTGAGCCCTGCTGAATTCCAGCAGTACTTTACAAAAGGCTCTGCTAGGCACAGAGCCTTTTGTAAAATATGTACAAGGACATGAAGGAGTGCACGTAGATATGCTGCCACATACAGAGGGAGGTGCCACTTTGCAAATCTTCAAGAGGGAAACCTGAGTGTCCCTAATACGGCAGCTTGTGAGTGGAAGTGGCAATTTTGCAATGCCCACATGTAAAAGCCATCACTTGTAAGCATAGTCAGGTCATTTTGCAAGCCATGTAAGTGTCGCCAATTAAGTACTGAGCACATACTTTCGCTGAATTTTCGTTTTGGAAGGGGAAATAAAGAATGATGGATTAAAGAGAATAGCTCTCTTAATTTCTTGTGTAAAACCAAGACTGAAATAAACAGGCGTAAATCCCTATGTGGAACGTTTTAGACATATATGTGGATTCCCTTTGTAAAAGAAGGAATTTATTTTATTTACATTCTCTTATATACTGTGCTATTCTGCATCAGTGTGGTTTACATTGAAGAAACTGAAATTACATTGAACAGGGCATTATAACTTGGAGATAACTATTTTACAGGGAACATGGGCTATGGAGGGTTAAGTGGCCTGCCCAAGACCACAAGGAGCACCTGTGGGACTAAAAACCCCAGTCCTTCCAGCCCAAGGTTGCTGTCCTCTAGTGGGATTTGAACCCCCGACCTTCTGGCCTGAAGTACCTTGCCCCAACCACTAGACTACTCCTCCACTCCCATAGCAGGCCCTAGAATATATCTAGGGCCTGCTATTCAGCTCATAGCAGTCGGCGGTTGTAAAGGGCATGACCATCGTGGGCAAAAATGAAACTGGATATTCAGCAATGGATGCCAGATATCCACCAGCACTGAATATCTTGTCAATGGTGCTATCCAGTTACATAGCAGTTGAATAACAAATCCACATAAAATTAGGACAGATATTGACCTAGACTAACTATGTGATTACCTATCTTGTTATCAAGCTGAAAATTACCAGTGATTAGATAGGTGCTGCATGGAGCTCCCCGGATTGTATTAAGGTGATCTATGGGGATATTCAGCGGCACTGACCAGTTAGAACTTTTGAATATCAGGCAGTCTTTAGAAACCATGTCCTCTTGTAATTTCTACCAAGGGTGAATCTCCATGTATAAATAGTAGCTTTCTAAAATAATGCTTACACACAATCTCTATGAGAAATACTGCTATTTATGCATGGAGATGCTTGTAAAATAACCCCCTAAACATATTATAGAGCTATTATATACTTCCAAACAAAACTTACTGCCCAAAAGAGAAACTCTGAGTTACTGATATGTTGACAGATACAACAAACAACATTTAACCTCTTGCTGGGAGAGTTGCAGGACAGGAGAGAAGTGGTTAAAGGAGGGCAATAAACAGCTCATCAGCATTTTCTTTTTTCTGGAATAGGTGAAAGAGGTTTGCCTTGGGCAAGAAATCCTAGGGTCAAGAGGAAGAATTCTTAAATGCATCACATGTTTGGTCCATAATAAAAAGAACTGTTGAATTTTTATGCATGATCAAAAAGACTGACCTGATATATTAATCTTTTTCCCCCTAAATGCAGAATGGTACAAAAAAAACAAAAACCTTGAAAAATCGGTCATAAAATGACACAGTAATGTGATGATATGGTAATGTCAGCAGCTAAAGACCTGCTGTTGCAATTAGGGGGTCATTCTAGAACAAGAATAAGAGGTTTGTATGTGTGGTGGGGATGTTTGTGTTGAAAACGTCCCAGATTATATTCTAAAACACTGCTAACATGCACGTCCACGGCGCTAGCCCAGGGATCTCAGATCGTGGGTAGGAGAGGGTGGAACATGGATATGGTCAGCCATGGAAACATAGAAAGTGTATTCAGGAAAAGTTCATGTACATATTAAGTGTTTTCTGGAAATGGCCACGTTCCTTTTCGTCCCTCTAGTCCAGTCCCGGAACCATAGAGTTTAGAATCTCCTCCAGCAGCCTTGGAGACTGAAAGACATCATCGCTTTGCTGGCACCAGTATAAATAGGCAAGGACCGCCCCCTCTCACCAGTACTTTCAGTCTCCAAGCAGCCGAAGGAGATTCTGAGCCTGGGACTGGGCTCAATCTAGACAAATAAGCAGAGTTAGATTTGTTAGATCTCTTTTTTGATTTAAGGGTTGATTGGTTTTTTATTTCTCAATTTGGTTAATTTGCCTTTTCTTGTTGGTTGCAGGAGCAGTGCTGTTTTCTGAGGATTTCTTCCTCTGGCTCCATCACCCTCTGCAGCTCTCCCCTCCTCTTCCCTCCTTCCCCCCCCCCCACCCCACTCCTCCTCTTGTTCCCCGTTGTTTAAATGAGCATTGGCAGAGGGAGGAATTCAGTGCTTAAATGTGTGCCTCCCTGCTCCCAAACCCGCTGCTAAGGGTGAGGAGCAGGTAGAAGGCTTGCCGGCAGCGTTCAGGAGTGCTCCAGTCAGCAGCACTTGTTGGACGCTGTCGGAGCTGAAGCCGCGATCTGGCTGAGCTCCGGCGCGGCTGCACTCTCTCTCCCTCCTCCGGGACGGCTAATCAGTGAGTGAGGGGACCGAGGCTTGACGAATTGAAGGGGCATTGAAGGCACTAATAATTTAGTTTGAACAGGGGGATCACTTCCGCGGACTTGTTTTTTGTTTGGGGAGGCCGGCCACGTGGAAACGCATGGGAAATTCGGCGGCGGCCATTTTTAATAGCTCCGGTGTATGTTCTCCCTCCTTTTTTGAATTTTTTGGTGGTTTTGGCCCTCGGTTTGGTTAGGGACTAGGGGGGATCCTGCCGGGGGGGGCTTCACTTGCAGTTGTGGTCTAAAGAAGACAAAAAAAAAAAAAAACAACAACCGGCTCTGTGGTTTGATACAGTTCCGTTAGGAGGGTACAGCGGGGGGGTGCTGTAGAGCAGCTTGGGTGTTAGTATGCCCGCGAAGCCCCGCTGTATGGTTTGTGGCGCGAAGCGCAGATTGGTAGCAGACTCAGGGGTGTGTGAGTCTTGCACACTTGAGTCTACTGTTATGGAGGGGGCGCCAGAGGCCCCTTCCGCAGACCGGGAGGCAGGTACATCAGGGGTAGGGGATGTCCTGCCTCCATCCCTGGACCCAGTGGTGCCAGGGCCAGGGCCCTCCTCAGGTGAGGGGTCTTCTAGTTCGCAGGGGCTGAGTCTAGAGCCGGCTCCGGTTATCCCGCCAAATTTCTTTTCCCTCAAGCAGTAGGCCTTTGCACTTCTGCAACCAGGGATGGCTACTCCTCCTCAGGGGTCGGCAGGGCAGAAGCAGCAGGGGTCCCTTGCCCGGCCTGAGGAGGGTGTTCCTCCTGCTAAAATTTGCAAAGGCGTGGGGGATGAGAGCTCGGCGTCTCGCCTCAGAGAGGTCCTGGGGACGGAAGACGCGGAACTGGAGGAGATCTCGGATGACGAGTTGGAGGAGGGAGAGTTGCCTGACGTTCAGCAGCAGAGTAGCAGTTGTCAGGGTGTTTTGTTGCGAAGAACTGGCGGCCTTGATTTCCGAGACTCTCAAGACACTGAATATGCCCTCGGAGGCGGTGGGACCAGAGGATACTCTGGAGGATCCATTGCTGCAGGCGGTGCGGACGTCCCAGCAGGTGTTCCCAGTGCATAGGGTTTTTCGCAGTATGATTCAGGAAGAGTGGGACTCGCCGGAGTCAGTGCTGAAGGGCTCCAGGGCCTTGGCATGGCTTTATCTGTTGTCAGATCAAGATAAAGAACTGTTTCACTCTCCAAAGGTAGATGCGGCGGTATTGGCAGTTACTAAGAAGACTACGATCCCGGTTGAGGGTGCCACAGCTCTGAAGGACGTCAAGGACAGGAAATTGGATACGCTGTTGAAGCGGGTTTTTGATGTCTGCGCTCTCTCCATGCAGGCCTCGATAGCGGGGGCATGGGTGGCGAGAGGCTGTTTGGTCCCAGAGATTGCAGGGGGATCACTTGGATGCACAGGTGGAGGATGGAGCGCGTATGGAATCAGGGACCGCTTACTTAGCGGACATTCATTATGATCTCATCCGCGCCTTGGCTAAGAGTATGGCCTCGGTGGTAGCGGCCCGGCGGTATCTTTGGCTGCGGAATTGGGCGGCCGACAGTTCCTCTAAGACTCGCCTTAGCAAGCTTCCGTTTCGGGGTAAGCTGTTTGGAGAAGATTTGGAAAAGCTGGTCAAGGATCTCGGGGAGTCGAAGGGGGGCCGCCTTCCAGAGGATAAGCCGAAGCAAGTCCGGGGGAATGCAGGGTCCCGGGGAGCTCCTAGAGATTTTTGTAGGTTTCGGTCCTCTCGGTTTACCCAGCCTCAGCGAGGGCGGTTTCTGCCTAGAAACCAGGGGTTTCACGGTTCCCGGGGGGCCGGCAGAGGCATTACCCCTTTCCAGGCCTCTTCCGCCAAAAAGTCGCAATGAGATGAGGCGGGCTCAGGTTGCGGTAGTTCCCGTGGGGGGTCGCTTGCGGGAGTTTTACCCTACCTGAGTCCAAATTACTTCAGATCAGTGGGTTGTAGAGGTCATCAAAGAGGGTTATGCTCTAGAGCTCCGCCGTCCCGTGTTGGATTCCTTTGTCCGGTCTCCTTGCAGAGCTCCGCTCAAGCTCCGGGCAGTCTCAGAAATGCTGCAACGACTGCTACAGCTCAAGGCGGTGGTACCCGTGCCAGCGGATCAATGCGGAAGCGGTCGATACTCCATCTATTTCGTGTTGCCAAAAAAGGAAGGCACGTTTCGGCCTATTCTAGATTTGAAGAGGGTGAATCGGTGTCTCAGGGTCACTCACTTTCGGATGGAGACTCTGCGGTCCGTCATTGCGGCGGTCAGGCCGGGAGAATTCCTGACGTCGCTCGACCTCACCGAAGCTTATCTTCATATTCCGATTCGGCAGGAGCACCAGCGGTTCCTGCGCTTTGCAGTTCCCATGGGGCATTTTCAGTTTCAAGCGTTGCCCTTCGGACTGGCTATGGCACCGCGGACGTTCCCCAAGATCATGGTAGTGGAGCCGGCGGCACTTCGCAAGGAGGGGGTGCTGGTGCACCCTTACTTGGACGATTGGTTGATTCGGGCGAAGTCAAGGGCAGAAAGTACGGAGGCCACCGCCCGGGTGGTAAAGATGTTAGAAAGCCTGGGCTGGGTGGTCAACTTTGCAAAGAGCAGGTTGGTTCCCTCGAAGTCCTTGGAGTACTTGGGAGCTCGTATGGCAGTTTCTGTCCCGACGGGCTCCAACGGTGTGGCAGTATCTTCAGTTGCTCGGGACGATGGCAGCCGCGATCGAGGTAGTGCCATGGGCCAGAGCTCATATGCGGCCATTGCAGAGCGTGCTTCTCAGGCATTGGTCTCATCAGCGGGATGCGTTATCGCAGCGGCTGATCTGTCCTCCGGCAGTGCGGCTGGATCTTCTTTGGTGGTTGCGGCCGAAGAGTCTGGCAGCGGGCATGCCTTTGGCACCTCCTTCCTGGAGACTGTTAACAATGGATGCCAGCTTCCTGGGGTGGGGAGCGCATTGCGAGGGCAGGTTTGTCCAGGGTCGGTGGTCGCTGGAGGAGCAGAAATGGCTCATCAACATGTTAGAGATGAGAGCAGTGTTTTTGGCTCTGCAGGAATTTCGAGAGAGCTTCCGTCAACAGGCAGTTCGGGTTCTGTCAGACAATACGACGACCGTAGCCTACATCAATTGGCAGGGCGGCACCGGCAGTGTGATGCTAGAGGAAGAGCCCGGGCGGCTTTTAGCTTGGGCCGAACGGAATCTAACGAGACTTTCGGCGCAGCATGTGGCCGGAGTGGACAATGTCGAGGCGGATTTTCTCAGTCGCCGCAGGGTGGACCCGGGGGAGTGGGTTCTTCACCCAGACGTGTTTGCGCTGTTAGTGAGGCGATGGGGGATCCCCCTGATGGATCTCATGGCGAGTTTCAAGTCAGCGAAGGTGGCATGTTTTTTTCAGCAGGCGACGAGAGCAGATGTCAGAAGGCTCGTCGCGCTGGCACAGCGATGGCCGGAAGGAGGTCTTCTCTATGTGTTCCCGCCTTGGGTGCTCATAGGCCAGGTGGTACAGCGTATAGAACGGCATCGCGGCCTGGTGATTCTGGTAGCGCCTGACTGGCCCAGAAGACCGTGGTACGTGGATTTAGTACGGCTCCTAGCGGACAGGCCATGGAGGCTGCCTCAGCGGGACGATCTTTTGCGTCAGGGGCCATTACGCATGCCTCAGGTGGATCGGTTCTTGCTTACGGCATGGCTCTTGAGAGGGCTCGGATGACTGCTAAAGGTTATTCAGAAGCGGTCATTTCGACTTTGCTAAAGGCGCATAGAAGGTCAACTTCCCTGGCGTACATCCCGGTTTGGCGCATTTTTGAGGCTTGGTGTGAGGAGCGCAGGTTTCGGTGTCTCAGATCCTTTCTTTTCTGCAAGATGGCATGGACAGGGGTTGGCAGCAAGTTCCTTGCGAGTGCAGCTGGCTGCCATCGCATGTTACCATGGTAAGATTCAAGGTCAGTTACTCGGTGCTCATGGGGACATTTGTCGGTTTTTGCGGGCCGTGGTTCTCTTGTGGCCACTGCGGCGCTGTGCGGTGTCGCTGTGGGATTTGAATTTGGTGTTTGGGGCCTTGCTTAGTGCACCGTTTGAGCCGCTGTCCAAGGCCTCTCTGAAGGATCTGACATTGAAAACAGTTTTTCTGGTGGCCATTTGTTCCACGCGGAGAATTTCCGAATTGCAAGCGCTTTCCTGTCGGGAACCTTATTTGTCCTTTTCCGACCACAAGGTGGTTCTGCGTACGGTGCCAGCGTTCTTGCCTAAGGTGGTTTCAGCATTTCATGTTAACCAGGTGGTATCGCTACCAGTGTTCTCAGATCGGCAAAAGGAGAACTCAGAGGGTAAGTTGCATCTGTTGGACGCTCGGCGAGTTCTTAAAAAGTATCTTGGTCAGACGGCGCCCTTTCGGAGGTCGGACAGGCTGTTTGTGACCTTCGGAGGTCCCCGTAAAGGGGAGGCGGCGGCGAAGTCGTCTATTTCTCATTGGTTGAAGGAAGCAATTGCTTCGGCGTATCTTCTGAAGGGTAAGATGGTTCCGGAGGGTCTTCGGGCTCATTAGACTTGGGCGCAGGCTGCGTCTTGGGCAGAATTCAGTTTGATGCCGGTCGAGGACATTTGTCGGGCGGCGACTTGGTCGTCCTTGCATTCGTTTGCGAAGTATTATCGGCTAGATGTGCTGACGGCAGGTGACGGTCGTTTTGGCTTGGCGGTGATGCAGGTCCCTCCCGTTGATATTCACTGCTCTGTTACATCCTCTATGGTTCCGGGACTGGACTAGAGGGACGAAAAGGAAGGTTAAATTAGACTTACCTGCTAATTGTTGTTCCTTAAGGAACTCTAGTCCAGTCCCGGATCCCGCCCTGGGTTGCTGGGGTTCGTCAGCCTGAAGTTGTTTGCGGTTAGCCGTTTTTGTCCTTATTAGGTACAAGGTAGCAGGAGGCGCGGGGTGGAGCCATTGGGAGTCCTCTGCCATAGCACTGTTCTCTAGCTACCTCCGAGTTTCAGTGTATATTTAAAAAAAAAAAATTTAAAGGAAGGGATGTCATAGGAGAAAAAAGGGTGACTTACAGATTGAGTTTGTTATTAATTAATCTACTTATTTGTTGCTCTGCTCAGTGTGCTTTGTCAATAGGTACTGGTGAGAGGGGGCGGTCCTTGCCTATTTATACTGGTGCCAGCAAAGCGATGATGTCTTTCAGTCTCCAAGGCTGCTGGAGGAGATTCTAAACTCTATGGTTCCGGGACTGGACTACAGTTTCTTAAGGAACAACAATTAGCAGGTAAGTCTAATTTAACCTTATTCCTGCTTAAACGTGGTATAAGGTTAGGGTTTAGAAAATATTCTACTGTGCTCTGCAATGTCTCCCATATAGAAGAATGGTTGTGACAAGTATGTTTTGAACTGGTGTGATTGTAGTCTGGAAAAATACAAGATGCAGTCCTAAGGTACAGGGAGCAGAAGTGAGGAAATGTTGTAAGGTAGAGAAACATTTCCAAACACCCTTACAGAAATATTAAGAAGAACAATAGTGTTTGTTCAGGCTATGCACCTATGTGCTGTTTGTGCTAAAGGAGCCCTTCTATGTGATCCTAGCAATTCCTATGTTCATAAAAATGGGACTGCTGATTGCGGGATCCAAGATGGTGGCATGCTGAATCTCAGGCTCCGACGCATATTACATTATGGGCAAAAAGAGGAAAGCTAGGCAGGTAAAATTGCCTCAGTCTAACCTGCTTGCTTCCTCCGAGGTTTCTTTCAGTCCTTTGGATCCTTTCATGCGTCGGGAGCAGCAGCTGGTGGAGCAAAGGGGTGCCGAAGGCCTGGCTGTGAGACTAGTCGAGAGCTCTACCTCACAGTCTCCCTCGGACCCCTCCCCATTGACGCAGTGACCCCAGAAGCAGACATCCCGGTAAGAGCTCCGCCAGATTGACAGCGTGGGAGGCTCGGAGATTCTGCCAGCTTTGTTTCCTCACTTGGGGTCACCCCACAGAAGAGTTCAGCTGGTGTTTGAAGCCTCACAGGTACAATCTTTGCGAGTAGAGCCACTGAGATGGATTTCAGCAGCAGGGAAAGCCTCTTCCATTTTGGCTTCTTCAGCTTCCGTTTCTTCAGGCCCTATGGAGTCCCTGGAGCCCATGGCTGGCAAAATGGGTCTTTCTCCTTCTTTTTCCTTCATATTGCAAAGACCATCATTCTTTGCACTTGAAACAATCTGGGATGCTATCAAGTTGCCTGGGGAAACGATTACTCCTCAAATATAAGTTTTACGGGCTAAAACTCAGGAACTTTCCTTGAACTGTTCTGGGAATGCTTAGTGTATTGAAAATCTGCAGACAACTGTGGAAACCCTTTTCTCCAGGGTCGACTGATTAAATCAGCAGTTGGAGGCCTTTGTTAAAGATTCTAATGCTATAAGATCTAAGTTGGAACAACTGGATAGTTGTTCACATATGGCGACTCTTTGCATGGTTAACTTTCCTAGATTTACTTTTGTTACAGCCAAAGAGATAGTCAAGCAATACTTTGTAGAGGTATCGTGAGTACCACCTGAGTCATGTCCTCCTTTAGTAAGAACTTTTGGTCTACCACAGGGTCAGAAGGAATCTGCTTCTGCAGAGATCCCTGGCCCTCAGATGGCAGAATATATTGACTATTCCCCAAGTGTTGGAAAGTTCAGATGTAGTTCAAGCAACGTGTTTAATAACTTTTGCCCTTATATCAGATAAGGAATGTTTTTTACATATGTTTTTTCAGAAATGTAATGTACATTTTAAGGGTTGTTTGGTTAGAATGTTTTTCAACTTGGCAAGGGAGACCCAACACCACAGGTGAGAGTTTCTTGTCATGCGGCCTAGGGTTCTTCAGCTAGGGGGCTTATTTTTCTTGAAATACCCATGTAAGTGCCATGTCAAGCTCCAGGGGCATGCATATATTTTTTCTTTTCCCTCACAACTTATTTCCTTTATTAATGCATGTGGGGTTCCTGGAGCTGGGAATGTTGGAATTCTATCTGTGTCATAGGTATTGTGGCTGTTTGATTCAGTGCATAATTGCCTTGTTATGTTTATTTTTCCTTGTTTAAGTAGGGCTAGCTTTGGGCCCTATCTAGGATTACTTTATTGTGGACTGGTGGAAAAGGGAGTCTTTATGTGATTTTGTAGGCTATGTTTATATTAGTATTGTTTTCCGTGACAACCCACTTTTCCTAACAAGTATATTTTATCTGCTTGTTATTTTGTGAAAACACATAAATATAAAAATTAAAAAAAATAAAAATGGGACTGCTGATGCAGGGATAGTATGGATGTGAGCAGGGAAAGGATTCCTTTTGGGGTGAGAAACAAAGATCATATTTGTAGTCCTGGTATCCCATGCGACTATGTTATGTCATAGCTGTTATGTATAGGTTCAGGTCATCCTTTTGAAGAATCATGTTTTTGTGACAAAGTAAGAGTGTATGTGTGTGTGTATGCGTGTGTTTGTGTGATTTGAGGGGTGCACAGGGGGATCTAGTGTGCTCATCTGCAATTCAAGGGAGACATGAAAGCCTGGCCAGTACCTGGTCCGTATGGATGGCCGCAGTGTCACCAGGTGCCAGTGTAATTTGGCAGTCAAACTCAGGGAAGGTTCACTATAGCTAACTGTCAAAATATATCCCTGTCAATAATAAGGGACATTCAGAATAAGGGCACTCAAAGGTTCAAACAGCACTAATGCATGCCCATGATGCCCATTTGCTGTTGAGCATGTATTAGTGCTGTTTGAACATAAGAACATAAGAACATAAGAAATGCCATACTGGGTCAGACCGAGGTCCATCAAGCCCAGTATCCTGTTTCCAACAGTGGCCAATCTAGGTCATACGTACCTAGCAGTTTCCCCAAAAGACACAGGTTCTGCAGTGCTTGTACTAGGCCAAGCATTGATATCCTGGGTCCCTTTTTAATAGTGGTTTATTGGCCTTTCCTCCAGGAACTTGTCCAAACCTTTTTTTAAACCCAGCTATACTAACAGCCCTTACTACATCCTCCGGTAACAGATTCCAGAGT
The DNA here is from genome assembly GCA_033557465.1 of Ichthyophis bannanicus. Classification (NCBI taxonomy): domain Eukaryota; kingdom Metazoa; phylum Chordata; class Amphibia; order Gymnophiona; family Ichthyophiidae; genus Ichthyophis; species Ichthyophis bannanicus. The sequence continues at coordinate 620,467,844 of CM066033.1, forward strand.
TTGATTACACGTTGAGAGAAGAAATATTTTCTCCTATTTGTCTTAAATAGTTTACCCTGTAGCTTCATTACATGCCCCCTAGTCCTTCTATATTCTGATAGCGTAAACAATTTATCCACGTTTATCCGTTCCACTCCATTCATTAATTTATACACCTCTATCATATCTCCCCTCAGCCGCCTCTTTTCTAGGTTAAAGAGCCCTAACCTTTTTAGCCTCTCTTCATAGGAGTAGCCTTCCATCCCCTTCACCAATTTGGTGGCTCTTCTCTGTACTTTTTCTAATAACTCTATGTCCTTTTTAAGATACGGTGACCAGAATTGCACACAATATTCAAGGTGCGGTCGTACCATGGAGCGATACAGAGGCATTATAATATCCTTTGTTTTATTCTCCATCCCTTTCCTTATGATACCTAGCATTCTATTTGCTTTCTTGGCCGCCGCTGCACACTGGGCGGAGGGTTTTAACATGTTATCCACGATGACTCCTAAATCTTTTTCCTGGGTGGTGGTTTCTAATGTGGAGCCTTGCATCTTGTAACTATAGTGTGGGTTGTTCTTTCCTAGGTGCATAACTTTGCACTTGTCCACATTAAATTTCATCTGCCATTTGGATGCCCAGTCTTCCAATTTATCCAGATCCTCCTGCAGTTTTCCACAATCCTCTTGGGTTTTAACAACTTTAAACAGTTTTGTGTCATCTGCAAATTTGATTACCTCACTAGTTATTCCCTTTTCCAGGTCATTTATGAATATGTCAAAAAGTAGCGGACCCAGTACAGATCCCTGGGGTACTCCACTATTCACCTTTTTCCATTGGGAATATTGGCCATTTAGCCCTACCCTCTGCTTTCTATCTTTTAACCAGTTCCCGATCCACAATAGTACACTGCCTCCTATCCCATGACTTTTTAGCTTCGCCAAAAGTCTCTGATGGGGGACCTTGTCAAAAGCTTTCTGAAAGTCCAGATACACTATATCAACCGACTCACCTTTGTCTACCTGTTTATGCACACATTCAAAAAACAGATCAGATTAGTAAGACAAGATCTTCCTTGTCTAAAGCCATGTTGGCTGTCTCCCATTAGGCCATGACTATCTACATGCTGTGTAATTTTGTTCTTTATGATGGCTTCTACCATTTTCCCTGGTACTGACGTCAGGCTCACCGGTCTGTAATTTCCCGGGTCACCCCTGGAACCCTTTTTAAAAATTGGTGTTACGTTGGCGACCCTCCAATCTTCAGGTATTACAGATGATTTTAATGAAAGTTCACAGATTACCAATAACAGGTCTGCAATCTCATATTTCAGTTCTTTCAACACTCTGGGATGTATACCATCCGGTCCAGGTGATTTGCTACTATTCAGTTTATCAAATAGTTGTAATATATCTTCCCGGTTGTAGCGATATTTCTCTCAATTCCTCTGCAGTATCACCTTTAAATACCACTTCAGTCTTGGGTAACACCCCTACATCTTCCTCAGTAAAGACCGAAGCAAAGAATTCATTCAGTCTCTCTGCTATAGCCTTGTCTCCTCTTACTGCCCCTTTTACCCCTCTATCATCTAATGGTCCAATTGACTCTCTCACAGGCCTTTTGCTACGAATGTACTTGAAAAAGTCTTTATTTCGTGTTTTTGCTTCCGTAGCAAGTTTCTTCTCAAATTCCCGCTTTGCCTGCCTTATCAATGCTTTGCATTTAACTTGCCAGTGCTTGTGCTGTTTCCAGTTTTCATCATTTGGCTCTTTTTTCCATTTTCTGAAGGTTGCTCTTTTGGCAGCAACAGCCTCTCTGACCTCACCTTTAAACCATGCTGGCAGTTTTTTGGACTTTCTTCCACTTTTCTTAATGCGTGGAATACAGCTGGTCTGGGCTTCGAGGATAGTATTTTTAAATAACACCCAAGCTTGCTGTAAGTCTTTAACCTTTGGAACCGCTCCTTTTAGTTTTTTCCGAACTATATTCCTCATTCTATCATAGTCACCCTTTTGAAAGTTAAAAGGTAGTACTGTGGATTCCTTTACTATCTGTCCTCCACTGATTAAATCAAACATGATCATACTATGATCACTATTGCCAAGTGGTCCCAACACCCTTATTTCTTGCACCAGATCTGGCGTTCCACTAAGGACTAGGTCCAGTATGGCTTCCCCTCTGGTCGGTTCATGAACCAGCTGCTCCAAGAAGCAGTCATTTATTTCATCTAGAAACTTTATCTCTTTAGCTTGTCCTGCTGTGACACTGTCCCAGTCGATACCGGGGTAATTGAAATCACCCATTATTACTACTCTGTTGTGGCTTTTGTTAGCTTCCTTGATTTCTTTGAGCATTTCATCATCCATTTGTTCATTCTGGCCAGGTGGTCGATAGTATACTCCCACTGCCATCACCTTCCCCTTCATAAATGGAATTTCAATCCATAGAGATTCTACAGCATATTTTGTTCCCTGCAAAACTTTAATCCTTTCTGACTCAATGCCCTCTCTAACATAGAGCGCAACCCCTCCACCAATTTGTTCAGCTCTATCATTACGATATAGTTTGTACCCAGGTATCACAGTGTCCCACTGGTTATCCTCCTTCCACCATGTCTCTGAGAGTGCAATCATATCTAACCTCTCATTTAATGCTATATATTCTAATTCTCCCATCTTATTGTTTAGACTTCTAGCATTGGCATACAAGCATTTTAGAGACTGTATTTTATTAATATTAATCTGGCTATTGGTAGGCATGGGTAATTGGGAATCTTTATGCTCTGTCTGCTCCTTACTCAAGGGCATTTGGGCTACTATACTCCCTTTTGGAACCTCACTGCTTTTGGTAGTATCCTTCAAGGATACCTTTGTCCGAACCGTGCGCTCCTGGGTGACTGTCGGCTTTCCCCTATTTTCTAGTTTAAAAGCTTCTCTATCTCTTTTTTAAAGGTTAATGCCAGCAGTCTGGTCCCATCCTGATTAAGGTGAAGCCCATCCCTTCGGAAGAGCCCCCCCTTTCCCCAGAATGTTCCCCAGTTCCTAACAAATCCAAAACCCTCATCCTTGCACCATTGTCTCATCCACGCATTGAGACTCCGGAGCTCTGCCTGTCTTTTGGGTCCTGCACGTGGAACAGGAAGCATTTCGGAGAACGCTATCCTGGAAGTTCTGGATTTCAACTTCCTACCTAAAAGCTTAAATTTAGCCTCCAGAACTTCCCTACCACATTTTCCTATGTCATTGGTACCAACATGTACCAAGACAGCAGACTCCCCCCCAGCACTATCTATGATCCTATCTAGGCGGTGCGTGAGATCTGCTACCTTCGCACCAGGCAGGCATGTTACCAGGCGATCCTCACGTCCACCAGCCACCCAGCTATCTACATTCCTAATGATTGAATCACCAACTATAACAGCTGTCCTGACCCTCCCCTCATGGGGACATGGCCCTGGAGAAACGTCCTCGGTGCGAGAGGGTTTTACATCATCTGGAGGACAGGTCCTAGTTACAGGATCACTTCCTGCCACACCAGGGTGATGCTCTCCTGTCACGTGACCTCTCTCCTCCATGGCAACAGGGATGCTGCCAGACTGGAGGTGGGACTTCAGGACTATATCCCTGTAGGTCTCGTCCATGTACTTCTCTGTCTTTCTTATGTCTTCCAGGTCTGCTACTCTAGCCTCTAGAGAACGGACTCGTTCCCTGAGAGCAAAGAGCTCCCTGCACTTAGTGCATATGTAGGACCTCTAACCAACTGGGAGATAATCATACATGTGACACTCGATGCAAAAGACTGGAGAACCCCCATCTCGTTGCTGGACCTCTGACTGCATCTTAGTTTAAAGCTTGTGTTTAGGTCTTTTAAATCGGTATATAATAAGGATTGGTGTAGATGCTTATACTAATAAAAGTGTATCTAATACCCCTAATACACCCTGTGTACCTGAAGCTAATTAATCACAGGTCCTCTGTGTATGACTGATTTGGATTAAGAGCTGCACCTGAGAGCAGCCCCTTTCCTCTAAGATGTCCAAGTACCTATAAAACTACAATTTCCCCAGGGGTGGGTGGGTGCTGGGGAGGGAGGGGGGGAGATAAGTCCTATTAAAGAGGGCAGTTACAAGGTACCCTGTCCTGAACCCTCAGCAGGGGGATGGGGGTACCACACAAAGCCCAGTTAGTTGAGAGAGGCAAGGTAAGTACAGCTGAGAAGGCTGAACTTGCACACCACTAAGACAAACACTAAATAATTAAACAAACAACAGCTAGACAAACAGTAAATAATTAAATAAACAGCTAGAACTCACAGTAAGATGTCCCAGGAGGCAAAAATCCACTCACTAGCAGAGCTCTGTAAAAGTTCAGCCTTTCTCTGATCAGAGAAAAGCAAACTAAAACAGCCTATGCACACGTGGAGAAAACAGGAACAAGGTTACAGGATACCTCAGGGGGAGGGGGTCAGGGGGAGGAGTCACTCAGGCAGGCAAGGACAGGAAAAAGCTTAACAAACAGCAGGCTCCGGGGAGAGAGATTAATTCAAAATGGCTACCACACAAACAGGGGGAGGAGTCACTCAGGCAGGCAAGGACAGGAAAAGCTTAACAAACAGCAGGCTCTGGGGAGAGAGATTAATTCAAAATGGCTACCACACAAGGCCCAGTTAATTGAGAGAGGCAAGGTAAGTACAGCTGAGAAGGCTGAACTTGCACACCACTAAGACAAACACTAAATAATTAAACAAACAACAGTTAGACAAACAGTAAATAATTAAATAAACAGCTAGAACTCACAGTAAGATGTCCCAGGAGGCAAAAATCCACTCACTAGCAGAGCTCTGTAAAAGTTCAGCCTTTCTCTGTTTGCACTGCTGAATGCCCTTATTCTGAGGGTTCCTATTATTGTCAGAGATATGTTTTGAGATTTAGCCATAAGGGAACCTATGCTGATTTTTTTCTGGATTATTTTATATAGGATACTCTAATTAGATTATATATTGTTGGCAGTGTGATAGTGCAGCCATACATCTGCTGTGCCTGGCACTGGTAGACATGACTGATGCAGTGCCAACATTCCCCAGATTGTCCCATGCGGCCCACATCCCTATCCAGGCCAGGATCAATGAAAGCTGCAAGAGTCTGGCTACTTGACGTGATGACACAGGGATCTCCCTTCCAATGCCCACACAGCTCTGACCAGGGGAGCAGTGCCACAAAGCTGGCTGTAGGAAGGCAGACAGGGTTGCCCCACAGGTAGCGGATGTATACAGATTGACATACACCAGATGGGACAGGTGTAGCTGCTTTAAGAACTTCCAGTACCCAGATAGGTGGGCCTCAGATGCCATAGACAGAAGACCCTACTACAACTACTACTAATCATTTATATAGCGCTACAAGGTGTATGCATCGATGTACAGACACATGTAACAGATGGTCCCTACTCAGTGGAGCTTACATTCTAGTAGGGACAGACAACACAGCAGCTGTGAACAGGATACATCCAGGGGAACAGTCAGGAAGCAGAAGGGAGCCAGAGACGAAGCATGATGTACAAACTCAAATAGTTTGTTCCTGGAATACAGATCAGCAAGGTGAAGGGAGCAACATCAAGATTTGGCAGAAGGAAAGGGCACAGATAGAAGCAATCTGACAGAAGAGCAGTGTTCACGGGGAGAGGTATAGGGAGAAATAAGAGGGGAATGGTAGTGCAGAGCAGCAGAATGAGTGTACCTATAGGCCAGAGGCACGAAAAGAGCATGCAGTTGTTGCTCAGCAATATTATGCATCCTTTAGTTAGTTCAGGGTTCTGTGGACTTGGTGAGGGTCCATCCCTAGCAGTTTAAAGTGTGTTTGTAGAGATAACCAGTGCAGGAATCACTGGGGCTGGTTCCTAATGCCACATATCATTTGATGCAAGGTATGTCCCAGCATACATGTTCACATTTACATTCTGGAATACCATATTGGGGTGCATTGGGCTTATCTAGCACTTTTCAGGGCATGAGGGGGACTGGGATATGGTCTAGGTTGCAGCAGCTGTCATTTCTCATTGGTATTTATGTCTAGTGTGCATCAGCAAACTACTGTCTGTGATGAGCTGCTTAGAAGATTCATGTTCTTCTCGAGGGGCATGGAATCAGTGGGGACAAACAGGATCTGGAATGTATAACATTTCAGAATATGGTGGGTGCGGGTATATCCAAAACTTTTCCCTGCGTCTGAGGCATGGGGTCGGCTGAATAGCGCTTGCATGTGCCCGCTGAACATGTTTATTTCCCTGATTCCAAATGTGTAGCATGTCCAGCAGATGCAGAATTAGGTTCAAAAGGGGCCCATTTTATTTTAGACATGTCTATGGGCTGGACGCACATGTTATGGAATTGGACTCTTAGTCTACCAAGTTTCCCTTATAATTGCTACAGACCTTTCTTAGTCTCTGGTCTTATTCTTCTTGCCTTGCTTTCTCCAAATACTTTTTATGCTTGAATTGTGTCACTTTTTTAGCCCTTGTAGAATAGGACAAGAGCCTAATGCTTTGGGGGATTGAATGGGGAAGGAGATCTAATAGCAAAAACCAGACTGGATCTATGCAGACACTGAAGATTTCAGGAGCAGAATTGTTTGAGACAGTGAATACACAGAAGAGAAGCAAGCAGCTAGCATGGAGTAGGTATAAACACCATTCAGTTCCTTAGTTTGGCCATGTGGAAGATAATTTTATCAGAGATGCCTGGACAGGAAAGATACGTGGAGGGGTATTTTAGAAAGGATGTGTAGAGGGGAATTCCCACATCTATCTCAGGATGTGGAGAATTATGACTGTATTTTTAACAAGAGGTTCTGTTAAACATAGAGCCTCTTGAAAAATAGCTGCAGGACTATACGGATATGCCCCCTACACATCTGGCAGGAGCAGCAATTTTAGGAAGCTGCATGTGGGGGAAAAAACTAGGAATGTGAGAGCAGCCTCCTAAAATGACTTCGCTGGCACAGATGGTATACCGGTACAGCATCACAGATCTGGACCCTCCACAACCCACATTGCTGACCACAGCAACCCCCCTAGCTACTCCCAACCTGGTATGGACATTACTACCCCAACCTCCCCGTGAGCACTGCTCTTCTGTCAGATTGCTTCTATCTGTGCCCTTTCCTTCTACTGCCAAATCTTGGCGTTGCTCCCTTCACCTTTGCTGATCTGTATATACCCATTGGTATAGGTCTGATCCCCCATCCCCTTTCATGGTAACTATCCAATTCCCCCTCCCTTCCATGGCAGCCATCCGATCCCTCATCCCTCCCTCCATCCTCTCCCAAGGCACAATGCACAGCCCTTTCCCTCCCTCTCTCTTGAGACCGTCATAAACCCCCCTTCCCCCAAATGCTCCCTCCCACCAAACCCCAAGACGGTGGCCCTCCCCCACCAGATTGGGAGCTTTGCCAACTGAGCATACTGGTGTCGGTGCATAATGGAAGCAGAAGCGAGGCCCCCTTACCCCTTCTTGGCATGCAATAGTTCTTAAAAATGGCACCATTGACCTGTAGCGGTAACCTTGTGGTACTAACAGTATGAGATTACTGTTAGGGATTAGTGGTACCATTTTGAAGATCTGCTGCATGCTAAGCAGGAGTGAGTGAGCCTTGCTTCTGCTCCCACTACGCACCAATGACAGCGTTAAGCCCTGGAGTGGGGGGGGGGGGGGAGGGTTGGTAGATTTCCCATTCCTGCAGTGAGGGAGTTCTTCAGAGGGAGGATTACTGCCTTTGAGTTTGGTTGGGGGTCCTTTGGGGGATGGGGCCTCGGGTAGGAAGAAAGGAAGGGGGAATCAGATCATTGCCATGTTGAGGGGGAAGGGGATCAGACCTATGTTGGTGGGAGAGTGTACATACCAGGTTGGGTGTAGTCAAGGGGTGGTGGTTCTTGGGGTTGGGAATGCAGGTGTGGGACCCTCAAAACCAACATTAACATCTGCCCCAGTCAGCAAGCACTTATTCATGCCAGGGGGCTGATGTTAATGCCAACGACTATATATTTTGTTAAAGATGTGTATTTCCTTTATAAAATGGGGAATCTCCATCTGTATTTTAGGCCCAATCCACACCACTCCTACCCTGCACCACTCCCCCCTGACTAGTAGACTTGGTGAGAATTCCCAATGTCTACAAAAGCAGGTTCCAAAATGGCATTGAGACATGTACTTCAATTTGCATGTCTCAGTGCTAGGAAGACTTCTAAAATAACCCCCATAGGTGCATAGGTTCCAACTATTTTATAAAGGCGAAATAAGCCTTGAGGTGTTTTCAGAAAAGTAGGAACACGTATATACCTCTGCTCCAAAGCAGATGTAATTGTGTGCATGTATGTGCTGGAAAACCAGGTGCACAGGCGCTTATGTGTGTAGTTTATAAAATATATGCACAAGTGTCAATCCTGCCCTTATCCACCAATTCTCCACCTCCAGGAATGCCTACACGTAAGAGCCTGTTTCAGTGCACGCAATGCTGTTCCATACACAAGATCCTTATGAAATTAGTCCTTTTGTGCTCTTGGGAGTTCGCTGCCTCAACTCCGGAAGAGTATGTAAAGTGAACCCTAGCTATCTCAAGTGCCTCTGAAGTTCAGTGGGAACCCAAGATGGAAAGTTGTGTGCTAAATTAAACCCTTAGGAGAAGGGAAAAGGGATCTCTGTTCTGAAGGACTATACTCGGTCACAAATGAAAATGTTCCTCTAGAAGGAAATGGAAGCCAGCACAGCTCATACAATTTCCTATGAAATGCGTTTTCACCATTGAGCTCAGAAACAGAGAATATGAATATATATATATATATAATATTTCCCATTCCATATATACGAGGGGGTACCCAAAAAAAACAGGAATAACATTGCCGTGGGCGGAGCTTGTGTAGTACGCACTTCTGCCGCTAGGCATGTATAGTGCAACTCATTGTCAGTTCAGTGCCGCCTGTGTTGTCGACCTGGCTTGTTCTGTTCATCGGCAGTGATTGTTTTTGCTAGCGCTGTTTTGTTCTTGTTTCTTTTTTTATGATGACAAGTTTAAGTGAACAACGTGCAGCTGTGAAATTTTGTTTTCTACTCGGTAAAAATGCTGCTGAAACTGTTTTAATGTTGAAAACAGCTTATCAAGATGACGCTATGGGAAAAAGTCAAGTGTACCAGTGGTTTGCTCGGTTTAAAAATGGCGACATGTCGATTGATGACAAACCTCGTTCTGGGCGTTCATCAACTGCCCGAATCGACGAAAATATTGAAAAAAATTAGAGAGCTTGTGCTCACAGACCGTCGACAGACAATTGATCAACTGTCAGAGATTAGTGGGTTATCTTGGAGCTCGGTTCAGCGAATTTTAACGGAAGATTTGGGAATGAAAAGGGTTGCTGCCAAGTTTGTTCCTCAGGTTCTGACTGACAATCAAAAGGAACATCGAGTTGAAACATGTTATGTTTTGAAACAACAGCTTGAAACTGATCCAGATTTTCTGTCAAAGGTCATTACAGGTGATGAGTGATGGTGCTATGGTTACGACCCAGAAACAAAGCAACAGTCAAGCCAATGGAAGACGTCATCTTCACCCCGTCCAAAAAAATGTTGTCAAGTCAAATCAAACATCAAAACAATGCTGATTTGCTTTTTTGATGCCAAGGGGGTAGTTCATTCAGAGTTTGTTCCCCCAGGTCAGACCGTCAATCAAACCTTTTATTTGAAAGTTTTAAGAAGATTGCACAACAGTGTTCGTCAAAAAAAGACCCAATTTGTGGCAGACAGGAGACTGGTTCTTCCACCACGACAACGCACCTGCACACACAGCCATCTCTGTTAGACCGTTTTTGGCTAAAAATGGCATGGTTCCGCTGCCCTACGCACCTTACTCGCCTGAACTGGCTCCGTGCGACTTTTTCTTATTTCCACGCATGAAAAGGGGCATGAAAGGACACCGATTTGACAACATTGAAGAAGTCAATAAAAAAAAGAGGGAGGAGCTGTCAGCCGTTTCTAAAGATGACTACAAAAAATGTTTCGAACAGTGGAAGCACCGGTGGGACAAATGTATCAGTTGTAATGGAGAGTATTTTGAAGGGGATAAGGTTGTTTTGTAAAGAATTTGAAATAAATAGCTTTTAAAAAATAATTCCTGTTTTTTTGGGGTACCCCCTCATATATACACACACACATATGTACACATATAAGCACAGCAGCCTGTTTAATTTCTCTTCTACAAAAAGTCAAATTAGCTTGAGAACCACACCAGCTGCACACATCCCTAGTTTCTATTATATTCCATTTATTTCACAAACACCTCTTCAGTTTAAGATTATGTAGGGTTTATGTTGCAAACTCTGCACAGTTTTATTAGTCTTCTCTTGAATTACTTCCATCTTCTCCCAAATCTTTCCAAAGATGTGACATCCAGAACTTAACACAGTATTAAGGAGAGTAGAAAGGGAGGAATCACATTGGTGGCCTTGACAAGAACACTATTAACTATTTTTCCTAATGGCCATAACTCTTCTTATATACACAAGCATACTGTTTGCTTCTTCCAAACAGATCTGTGGCTCCCAAGCTATGATTCTGGTACAGTATGTGACCATATGGAGGAAAATCACATGTAGAAAGTCAAAGAGCAAGACAGCAGTTTGTAAATTAATTTAAATACTGCATAATTGTAATTCATTTCAAATTTTCATGCACAGGGCTGAATATAAATTTAATAAATGGAATGGAATCATCACAGTTCCAATGGTAAAGCCACATGAAACTCGACATATTGATTTTTGGATATTTTGGTGATTTTGTTTCAGCTTGTTAACGAGCTTAGGGATCATTGAAAAGGAAGCTATAAAAGCTGAAGAAGAAATTGAAATTGTGTATGTTGACTTTTTCTAAACAGCTTGTTGTGATTAGCATTGTTGTTTTCTACTACAATATGATTTACTGTATGATTTTCTAAGGAAAGAATTGAAAATAAGGGAAGGTAGTGGATAACATTGATGAAGGTATGGGATACTCATAAGGTATGGAAGGAGGAGTGGCCTAGTGGTTGGGGCAAGGTACTACAGGCCAGAAGGTCGGTGGTTCAAATCCCACTAGAGGACAGCAACCTTGGGCCGGAAGGACTGGGGTTTCTAGTCCCACAGGTGCTCCTTGTGGTCTTGGGCAAGCCACTTAACCCTCCATTGCCCATGTTCCTTGTAAGTATTAGTGTATGTGTCTCATATCCCCTCGTGTTAAATGTATCCCCCAACCGCTTTGACCCGGTGAAAAGCGGGATATAAATGCTGATAAATATATAAAATAAATACTCAGAGGATTTTGAAGAATGGAGAGGGAAGTATAGCAGAAATGCTGTCGAGCAGTCTAGATAGACCTTGAGGTCCTCATCTGCAATTTTATTCTACGTTTCTATGTAAATTATTAGATAAAGTAGTGCTGTGGTGTTAGTCCACTTGAACGCATGGAAACAAAAGGTTAACCTTTGAGAAGGCTAGTCAACAAAGAGGTGATTTTAGAAGGGTTAGGTAATATTTACATGAGTAAAATGCTCATTTACGTATGTAAATTGGTATACACATATAGAAAAGCTGTTACTTATATGTGCATTTCAGCAGTATGTTCCAGGCGTGGTCTGGAGGGTTCTTGAAAGTATATGTGTATTCCATATTTGACAACTCATTTTCTCAGGTGTACCCCAGTCACTACGAAATAGCATTTCTTGATTTGTATCTGGTATTGCCTTTGCTTTGTCTTTTAATCATATTCAGCATTATGGGGGTGATTTTATAAGGGGGCCACAGAAAGATTCACAGACCCTATGCACACTAGTTCATATTTTCCCAGACCTGAGTACCTGCATGGACACTTCCACACATGCTTTGGTCAGACAGGATTCTATAAGTACATGCAGAAGTACCCTTTGCACCAATCTGGACTTGGGGCGTGCGCAGGGGCGTAGTGTGGGCAGAATAAAGGTGTGGCCTCGAGGCGTGCATATACATTATAGAATACTGCTACTACTACTTATTATGTGTATAGAACTTTAAGGCATATTTAGCGCTATACAGAGATATACAAAAGACCGTCCCTGCTCATAAGAGCTTGCAATCTAGTCAAGACAGACAACACAACTGTCAAGATAGACATTACAACTGGGGACTAGGATATATCTAGGGGAATGATAAGGAAGCACATAGGAAGTGAACAGGAGACTAGGGGGATCAGGATCCAAAAGCATTCTCAAAGAAGTGAGTTTTTAGCCAAGATTTGAACAGGGCTACCAGTGGAACCTGGCGTACTGACTCAGGTAGTTTGTTCCAGGCATAAGGAGCAGCAAGGTACAAAGATCGAAGCCTGGAGTTGGCAGTGGAAGAGAAGGACACAGATAGAAGGGATCTACCAGAACAGCGTAGTTCCCGAGAAGGGGTGTAGGGAGAGATAAGAAAGGAAAGATAGTGAGGAGCGGCCAAGTGAAGGCACTTATAGGTAGGTAATAGAAGTTTGAAATGGACGAGGAAATGGATAGGGAGTCATTGAATGCTATTACAAAGAAGGATCCCTGCACTGATCTAGGCACTGCCAGCCTCGCCTGCTCTAGAGAAGGCGTAACTGACTAACCTAGCATATGGCACATCGGCATGTGTGTATTTTATAGGCCGGCTACATGCACGCAGGGATGGCATCAGCTACACAAGGGGTTACAAAATTACCCTCCACATCTATGCTATTTTATAATCCACCTAGAGTGGAATAGCAATGCTTTTAAATAACTAAAGAAGTGCACCTGGAATACAGCACAACAACATTTACGTCAGATTCAAGTCAAACATAACTGCCAGCCGATTTCTCATTTGGAGGTGAGCTTTGAAGGAGAGCTTGAAGGGGGAACTGTGCATTCCTTTCTGGAGTTAAAAAATCACCTAAACATGCAAAAAGAAGCTCTGTTCCTTAATTGGCTGTAAATGCAGATGCAGTTTTCCAGAATCTTCCACTTACACGAGCAAGCAGCGCCAGTAGCACATGTAACAGAAGAAGCAATCACTGCCCCATGCGTAAGTGACATTACTTGTACATGTAGAGAGTAACACCTAGTTTATTTAACTTTCTTTATATACCGTCTTTCAAGATGTCAAAGCAGTTTACAAACAACAATATAGCAACGATGTACATGGAACGATCAGTAAAACTAGTAACATAGCGTGTGAACTAGTGTAGATATGGAGACTATAAATTACAGTGAATAAATCAGTCAACATAACTATTTACAGTGGGGAAAAATGGCTAAGTATTTACAACAGGCCTGTGTTATGCCTATTTTATAAAGTCCCCAAGGGCACATGGACTTGAGTATAAAATACTAGAGAACGTGCCTTAAATTAAGGAACAATCATTTTTTATTAAATGATGGCGCCTAGTTTTGCAAGTATGCACATCAATTATAATATTTTATGATCAATCCATGCACTTGTTCATGCTGCCCATGCTCCACCCAAACTCTGCCCATGGGCATGCCTACAGTGAAAGTAGTCGCCATGCAAACACACATACTTTTACGTTAGCTGGTATTTTATAAGAGGTCCTTTATGCCCATAAGAGGCCACGTAAAGCATGTGAATGACTAAAATACCGACATTTATTTGCATTCTTACTATCTAAAATGTTACCCCATAAAGCCCTAAGGGATTTCACTCTTTTTTGTACGTTTACACATATTTTTTTCTATTGTCGTATATGTATTTTATAATACACTATCTCAGTTTTACACTCTCAAACCCTACTGTTTGTTTTCTGACCTACGTAGATGTCCTATACAGATTTAGGCTGAACATGTATTAAGATAGGTTACTAAAAAGATATCGCCATATATGATTTTACCATTGATACTTATTTCTAGGTGAATTATTGAATGTGACGAATATGGTGTGGGGGGGGGGTGGATTTTACAAAAGACTAGACCTAAATGAGTCTGTCAAAGGCAGAACATGCAGAAAAATGACAGGGAAGTCTATGTCTCTGGCTGATGTCATGTGTGCAGGCACATAGACATTCCCAATAGACAATCGGGTTGGGGTTGTCCATCTCAGGCAAGCTAGCATAAGGAGATGTCCAGTGGCATAGTTAAGTGAAAATACGAGTCCCCATTTCCTGTCAGTGTTCGTTGACATACAGGAAAACGCCTTCACGATTTTTGTCTGACAAAATACCTGTTTGTGCCTGGAACAGTTCTAACTTCATACACAATTTGGGATGTCCAGGGCATTTCAGAAATCATGGCTGGAACGACGAAGTTTTTAGGAATGCCCCTACCATATCTCCACCATGCCCCTGTTCAGACTTCCACATCCTTGTACTGGAGACATCCACAGCTGCGGCTGCTAAAATGGCTCTGGGGACGTCTCTGTGATTTGGACATCTGAATGCCTGTTTGCAGAGATGTCCATATCACAAATAGCATTTCCAAAATACACCCGTACTGTGTCTCTCCTTTGACCTAAGCACACCGCTGGAAATGACTCTCTTTAATCTGACTAAATATATGTGTACTCTGGAAATCCACACACACTGAGAAGTGCAATTTCCAGTTGTGTCATTTTACCTGTATAAGTTATATGTTGATGTAAATGGCTTTAAAAATCGTTCTATTAATATATCTGAATTCGGTCTTAAGCAATTTATTTGGATTTGGGATTTATTTGGATTTATTTCCTGCCTTTTCAAAGCAAGTTACATTAAGGTATAGTAGGTATTTCCTTGTCCCCAGAGGTCTCACAATCAAAACTTGCTCTAGAGGCAATGGAGGGTTACATATCTTGCATTTTAAAACACAGGTGTTGATGGGTTTAGGATCTCTTTAAGAATCATAAAATCTCCAGCAATATACATGGTGAGGGATAATTTTTTAAAGGATTTTCCATGTGTAAAGGGATTTTATAAAATTAACCCAGGGTTATTTGCATAAAAGCGTGTGTGGTGACAAGAAGGTGTGTATTTTTGTGTGACCAGTGTGTAGGCATGTTCTGTGGTGGAATTTGGGCTGATCACAAATGAACTTGCAAGTTACGAGTATATTATATGTGCTAATATTTACAACGGTTTCGAGCAGGAATAATATCCATGGCTCAGTTTAAGAGTGATTTTTGCCTATTTACCCCTAGTTATTTATTAAGATGTGTGGGGCGGGGATTTTAGAAGGGATGCCCAAGTGCAATCTGGGACATCTAAGCCAGAAAGTCTGAAAAAAAAAGCAGGCATGTCCAGGTGCAGACATATTTCGTAAACGTAAATGTGTTTCATATGGACATCTGCAGGGGCATCTACATAAATATCCCCAGAACCATATTTAAGAACCTGGGCATGTAGGATAGCCTAATGGTTAGAATAATGGGCTAGGAACAAGGAAGCCACATTTCAAATTCCACTGCTGTTATTGCTGACATTGTGCTGAATACTGGGGATGATGGACTGTCTTTTATTTTACACCCTCTGGATGATTTTTTAGCCAAAACAAGCACTTTTCAGGTGCCTGGAGCAGGTCTAAATATAGACATGATGCCAGACGTCCATGATGTTTCTGAGATCAGGCGGGGAAGTCCAGGCTCCTGGGAACACCCTGGCCACGACTCTGCCATGCCCCCATTCAGACCTGGACATCCTCAGTGCTGGAGATGTCCCCAGACTCAGCTTCTAACATGGCCCTGGAGATGTCTCTCTTCTTTGGACTTCTCTATGTCCATTTTTGGACATCCAAAGCACAAACAGGACTTCCAAAATGACCTTACTGAATAGCATCTGCCTAAAGTAGGGGTCTCAAACTCAAATTGCTTTGAGGGCCAAATGAGGACTTGTAAAATAACCCGGGGACCGCATGAGACGTGGGACCTCATTTGCATAAATATTTGCATAATGTTACCATACCCTAACTTTTAGTAAACATGCCTCTTAATGAGTGCATGAATAAAGAAAGACTAAAAGATTTCTACATTACTATAATCCAGTGCCAACCGCCAGGCACATTAGGAACTACTACAAACAAACACTGCCCATTTAGAACCCATAGCAAACCCGCCATATCCTAACAGCACTACCAGGACTCACAAAGCACCATACCCTACCTATCAAAAGGCAACACTGCAAATATTAAATCAATACATTTCAGAGAATAACAATACATGACCTACTGGGGACAGAGAACAAGTAGCAATGTCAAATAGGAATTACATAAACAGAATACCTCAGCTCAGTTACACATGCAGAACATACACCATCACCAAACAAGGAATCAAAATTTAGAAACAAGACAATTAAACTGGGACCCCCAAAAGCCAAACTTGGAATGTACAACAACACTGTAGAAATAAAACTATAAATTAATTTCCTCTTGTACTAAACAAAGGGCAGACGTTATTGATGCACATTTCCCAGAACTGACATATTCCAGTTAATAAATTCAAAATAAAGAGATTTTTCTACCTTTTGTGCATTTTTTTCAGTTGCAATTGTTCCAGACACTTTCTTCTGGTTTCTTTGTGCCTTCTGCTAACTCTCCATCGTCTGCTGTCCATTTGTCCTTTCTTCTCTCTTCTAGCTTTTTCCATTCTCCCTCTACATCTGCTTTAACATATTAATCTTTCTCCTTTTGCTCTTTCCTCATTCCTATTTCATCCACTCAAATTTTACCCCTCCATTCTCAATCCCCACTTACTCTCCCAATACCTGGCCAATTGTAGATTTGTCTTCCCTCCCACACAAAATATTTTTCCCCTCTCCATTTCACTCTCCCAGCTCCATCCCATTCTAATCCTCCCCCAACATCAGCTCCCTTCTAGTTCCAGTCCCACACAGCACCCGCTCTCTTCTAGTCACTGCATCAGCCCATTTTCAGTCCTAGCCCCCCATCAGCCCATTTCCAATCGTAGCTCCCCCCCATCAGCCCATTTCCAGTGCTAGCTCCCTCCCCTCACAGCCCATTTCCATTCCAAGCCAACCCTCCCCATCAGCCATTTGCAGTTCAAGCCCCCCTTCCACTCAGCCCATTTCCAGTCCTAGCAGACCCCCCAGCCCATTATCAGTCCTAACCCCCCCCATAGCCCATTACCAGTCCTAACCCCCATAACCCACTTCCAGTCTTACCCCTCATAGCCCATTACCAGTCCTAACCCCCCATCACCCCATTTTCAGTGTTACCCCCATCACCCCATTTTCAATTACCCCCTCATAGGCCATTAACAGTCCTAGCCCCACCCCCATAGCCAATTACCCGTCCTAACCCCCCTCCCACCATCAGCCAAGGTAGATTTTAAAAAAATGTATATTTGTTGCTGCTGCCGCCGCCGCCGCAGTATTAAGCGTCCCGCGGGCCCCTCTGCCTGGCAGAGTCCTCGCCTCCCTACAGCATCAGCTCCAAAAGCGGCGGCTTTCAAAGCCGCGAAGAGAGAGAGTTTCTCTCTTGCGGTTCTGAAGAGTAGCGAGAGAGTCTTCAGAACCGCGAGAGAGAAACTCTCTCTCTTCGCGGCTCTGAAAGCCGCCGCTTTTGGAGCTGATGCTGCAGGGAGGAGAGGACTCTGCCAGGCAGAGGGGCCCGCGGGACGCTTAATACTGTGGCGGCGGCAAGTTTGGATTTTTTTTTTTACACGCCGGTAAGTGCTTCGCGGGCCGCACAAGATGCTCTCGCAAATTTGATTATGCGGTGGATGGTAGCAACGGATTCTGGACTTTGAAGCTAAGTTTTAGCTATTTTAAAATTTGTGTGTTCACCCCATTATATTGGCTGTCTGATCGATTAAAAGGGGTCAAGCCCACATTGGAAGTTTAAGTATGTTTTTTCTCCCCTGTTGAGCAGGACCCGACAAAATACATATGAAATAAAAAAAAGAATTAGGAAAACACTATAATACATATGCCTGCAACACAGACAATCTTTATTGTGTTCATTCGATCTTTCAATATTGGCATACATCAACCACCAGACATGGGCCAAAGGCACAGTAAATAGCTCAAAGAATGAAGCTTCAAACTGTAATCCAATAGCTTCTGTTATAAAAATGAGTCATGAAAACTGTACATATTTTCTAGGTAGTAGTACTTGCAATTGTGCATTCCATCTGTACCGAGAAGAGCTTACTATACTGTCATTGTTAATGTACTCTAGAATTCAGCAATAATTATCTTCTAATGTAAGCATTTGCCTGTAGGGTTCAATGAAACAATTCTGCATCTGTACCAACAGAGTTGTAGAGCCTCTTCAAATTGTTTACTATAAACATGTCTTGCATCCTTGCCAAAGAAAAGTCTACGTATACTGGAGTGTAAGGAATGGGAATCTATAAGAGAAAAGGCAAGTTACGGATGACAAGGAGTAAGAAAGCATTCACTCTTTTAGGCTGATAGACATTCTGTCACTTCTACGCTTATATTTATAACAAAGGAGGTAAGTCAAGTAAGTTCAATTTGATGATTTGCAGACAAATAGGATCTGAATGTTCTAAATATTTTACAAGTACAACTTATTATGGATAGAATTCTTTGTGTTCATGGCCTCTAAATACATTTAGTATGACTAATCTGAAATGATTCATAATTGATTTGCTAATATAATTTAAATATAGTCTGATACATTTTATATTGTGCTAATCCAAGAGACTCCTACCTAAATACTATAATAGGACCGAACATCATATTTCTAGCATGCAAGTTTAAGATGACAAAATGTTGATTTGCATAGAGGAATTTAACAAGCTGAAAAAGAACTGGAAACATGTAGTTGTAAAATGATTTATGTAGAGAAATCACTGGAGGTACTGGCACATAGTCTCATGTGGAACAGAGGCATTATTGAGCTCCTGCCCCTGATTCTCTTCTCAATTCCAGTGCTGTCAGATATGCAAGACTTCAGAAGAACATACGAAATGCTGTACTGGGTCAGACTAAGGTCCATCAAGCTCAGTATCCTGTTTCTAACAATGGCCAATCCAAGTAACAAGTATCTAGCAGTTTCCCAAAAGCCACAGGTTTCACAATGCTTGTCCTGTGGTAAGCAGTGGATTTCCTGGGTCCTCTTTAATAATGGTTTATGGACCTTTCCTCCAGAACTTGTCTAACCCTTTTTTAAATCCAGCTACACTAACAGCTTTTACTATATCCCCCAGTAACAAATTCCAAAGTTTGATTACTCGTTGAGTGAAAAAATATTTTCTCTTATTAGTCTTAAATGGGTTACATTGTAGCTTCATTGCATGTCCCCTAGTCTTTCTACCGTTTGATGGTGTAAACAACCAATCTATGTTTACCCGTTCCTTGCCATTCATTAATTTATAGACCTCTAACATATCCCTCCTCAGCCATCTCTTTTCCAAGTTGAAGAGCCCCAACCTTTTAAACCTTAGAGGGGTATCCTTCCATCCACGTTACCATTTTGGTGGCTCTTCTCTGAACCTTTTCTTATTCTGCTATATCCTTTTTAAGATACAGAAAGCAGAATTGCACACAGTATTCAAGGTGCGGTCCAACCATAGAACAATACAGAGTCATTATAATATCCTTGATTTGATTCTTCATTCCTTTCCTTATGATTCCTAGCATTCTATTTTCTTTCATGGCTGCCACTGCACACTGGGCAGATGGTTTCAATGTATTCCACGATGACGCCTAAATCTTTTTCCTAGATGATGGTTTCTAAGGTGGCACCTTGTATCGTGTAACCAAAGTTTGGGTTGTTCTTTCCAGGTGCATAACTTTGAACTCGTCCACATTAAATTTCATCTGCCATTTGTATGTGCAATCTTCAAATTTATCAAGGTCCTCTTGCAGTTTTTCACAATCCTCTTGTGTTTTAACAACTTTAAATAATTTTGTATCATCTACAAATTTGATCACCTCATTCGTTATTTCCAGTTCCAGGTTATTTATGAATATGTTAAAAGCAGTGGGCCCAGCACAGATCCATGACCTCTCCCCTGTCCTTGGTATGTCCTGGCCCCCTGAAACCCTGATTCTCAGTACAATTTGGATTAAACTGCCCTTCCTCCATTTCAAGCTGACCGTTGGACCAGTATTTAATATCATGCTGGTCTCATCTGCTGCACACATCCAGTCTCGTGGCATAAGCCACATGGAGCACTCGTATCACAGGACTGACCCTGAGCAACAGAGGAAGTTGACTTGGTATTTAATTATGCTTGTCCTGCAAGGTGGGAGGGTGAATATCTAGAGGTGGAAGGCAGGATAAGATAGGTAAGGCCATATTGGGTACTGAGGGAGAGCAGAGCAGAACATGTCATATTTGGAATGGGGTATAGGGAAAGGGATCAGGTATTGGGTGGAGGGTGAAGGAGAAGGACCAGTGATAGAGGACAAGGAAAAAAAACAGAGTACTGTGGGAAAGGAGATAGAACCAGGGATAGTGGGAACAGAAAGAGAAAGAACCATCAATTTTGAGAGGGAAGGAATCTAGGGAAAGAAAGTAGAAGGAAATGGAAGAGGAATGGAGAAGAAAGAGGAGGAAGAATGGGGAAAGGAGAATGGACAGGAAGAAGATATAAGGAGGAAAAGAAGAAAGGAGGCAGAAAGAGAAAAGGAAGAGAAACCAATTAAAAATCCACTGTTGGAGGAAGTGAAACAGAGAAGGCAAAGGAATGAGGATGATGTTAGAGGAAGAGAGTCAGAGAAAGCAAAAAAAGTCATGAATAGCAACAAGAACAGAGAATAATAGAAAAGAGAAAGACTAAGCCAGAAAGTAAAGCCAGAAAAAGCAAAGGCTGGAAACTTTTATTGCTTGATAAAGAATATTAATAAGTAATCAGTGTAAATTATTCAGGGACTCGGTTCAAATTTATTATCTGGATTATCTCCTATATGTAATGTAAATGTTGAGAACAGTAAAATTTTGTAGACTAATTTGGCTTTTTCTAGTGCATAGTTAGTTGCCTTCTATGCAGGACGTATCTGTCAGTCTTAGGATTTTTTATGGGTTCTAAATATTTTGTGATAATGAAAAAAATGGTATAGTTAAGTGTATTTGGAAAGTAGATTATTATGTTTCCAGGGGGGCATTTCCCCAAAACCTTCCCACACACAAATGTTATCAGTAGTGGTACTAAAGGGAATACAAAATGCTACAACTCTTCCTCTGCCACTACCTCCACAACCATCACCTCCCACCACCGACCCCCACCTCTCAACAGAAAGCATAGTTACTCACCTATAACAGGTGAGCTCCGGGAGCAGCAGGAATTGAGTCTTCACATATGGGTATCATCGGTACTGACGGAGCCTGCGTGGGAATGCTCCCCAGCGTCTAATAGGAAAGCCTTTGGGAGCATCCCACTGCGTCTGTGTCGCTGCCTTCCCGCCTTTCCAACTCTCCCTCTTCAGTTGAATTTATAGCTGAGGCAAAGGAGAGAAAAAGAGAGAGAGAGAGAAAGACAACTCCTAGCGGAGGTGGGTAGGTTGTGAAGACTCAATTCCTGCTGTTCCCAGAGATCACCTGTTACTCCCCTGTTACGCTATCTCCAGGAACAAGCAGGAATGTAGTCTTCACATATGGGGACTCCCCAGCTGAGAGATGCCAGGGAGATGACCTCAGAAATCTGCGAAAACCAGGTTGAAATGGGTCATGCTTCCTACCATGGATCTCTCGCATTGAAAACCTGGGACGGCTGGTAGGAGTTGTTCTAAGTCTGAAAGAGATGCTGGAGAACAGCCTGGCCAAACGAGGCATCCCGATGGGAGTCCTTGTATAAGCAGTAGTGGGCTGCAAAGATGTGTACCGAAGCCCGAGTGGCTGCTCTGCAAATGTCGTCAATGGACACTGAGCGAAAGTTAGCCACAGGGCCGGCCCGTCCATTGAGCGAGAATGTTTTTTGCACAGGGCCCCGCGTTTCAGGGGGCCCCGCGCAAAAAACATTCTGATCCAAAAGTAAAATTTAAAAAAATTAAAAAAAGCTGTCTGCTGCCGATTCTGGGGCCGCCGTGGCAGAATCGAGTGTGCCACGGGGCCCCCCCTGTGCCCGGCAGAGCCTGCCCTCCCCGGTATCAGCTCTCTCCAGCTGCAGTCACACGCGCCGGTTTCAGAGCGCGAGAGGAGAGTTTATCCCTCGCTGCTCTGTTAAGCCCGCGGGGGCTGATGGGAGTTCCCATCAGCCCCCGCGGGCTTAACAGAGCCGCGAAAGGGAAACTAGTCCCTTCGCGCTCTGAAAGCCGGCGCGTGTGACTGCAGCTGGAGAGAGCTGATACCGGGGAGGGCAGGCTCTGCCGGGCACAGGGGGGGCCCCGCGGTACACTCGATTCTGCCGCGGCGGTCCCGGAATTGGCAGCAGACAGCTTTTTTTTATTTTAAATTTTCCCTGGGCTGGGCTGGGCTGGGGTGGGGTGGTTAGGAGTGGTGATGGGTGATGGGTGATGGGCGCTGGGGGGGGTTAGGAGTGGTGATGGGCGCTGGGGGGGGGGGTTAGGAGTGGTGCTGGGTGCTGGGGGGGTTTAGGAGTGGTGATGGGCTATTGGGGGGCTTAAACTAAAAATTGGGTGATGGGGGATTAGGACTGGAAATGGACTGGTGGGATTAGGACTGGAAGTGGGTTGATGGGGGGTTAGGACTGATAATGGGCTATGGGGGGCTTAAACTAAAAATTGGGTGATGGGGGATTAGGACTGGAAATGGGCTGGTGGGATTAGGACTGGGAGTGGGCTGATGGGGAGGTTAGGACTGGTAATGGGCTATGGGGGGGCTTAAACTAAAATTTGGGTGATGGGGGATTAGGACTGGAAATGGGCTGGTGGGATTAGGACTGGAAGTGGGTTGATGGGGGGGGGGTTAGGACTGATAATGGGCTATGGGGGGCTTAAACTAAAAATTGGGTGATGGGGGATTAGGACTGGAAATGGGCTGGTGGGATTAGGACTGGGAGTGGGCTGATGGGGAGGTTAGGACTGGTAATGGGCTATGGGGGCTTAAAATAAAAATTGGGTGATGGGGGATTAGGACTGGAAATGGGCTGGTGGGATTAGGACTGGGAGTGGGCTGATGGGGAGGTTAGGACTGGTAATGGGCTATGGGGGGCTTAAACTAAAAATTGGGTGATGGGGGATTAGGACTGGAAATGGGCTGGTGGGATTAGGACTGGGAGTGGGCTATGGGGGGCTAGGACTGGTAATGGGTTGGGGGGGTTGCTAGGACTGGAAATGGGCTGAGTGGAAGGGGGCTTGAATTGCAAATAGCTGATGGGGAGGGGGGCTTGGAATGGAAATGGGCTGAGTGGAATGGGGCTTGAACTGCAAATAGCTGATGGGGACGGGGCTTGGAATGGAAATGGGCTGAGGGGAAGTGGGGGGCTTGAACTGCAAATAGCTGATGGGGACGGGGCTTGGAATGGAAATGGGCTGAGGGGAAGTGGGGGGCTTGAACTGCAAATAGCTGATGGGGAGGGGGACTTGGAATGGAAATGGGCTGAGTGGAAGGGGGCTTGAACTGCAAATAGCTGATGGGAAGGGGGGCTTGGAATGGGCTCATAGGGGAGGGAGCTAGGACAGGAAATGGGCTGATGGAGGGGCTAGGATAGGACTGGGAATTGGGTGTTGGGGGGAGCTAAGATTGGAAATGGGCTGTGGTGGGGGCTTGGATTGAAATGGACTCATGGAAGGGCTAGAACTGGAAGTAGGCTCATGGGGGGCTTGGATTAGAAATGGGCTGAGTGGAGGGGAGCTAGGATTTAACATGGGCTGATGGTGGGGCTAGGAAAGGACTAGAAATGGGCTGATAGGAGGCTGGTATTGGAAATGAGCTGATGAAGGGACTCGGATATAACTGGAAATGGATGGGGGAGCTAGAACTGGAAATGGACTGATGGGGGGCCAGGACTGGAAATGGGCTGATGTGGGGACTAGAAGGGAGCGGATACTGGGTGGGGCTGGAACTAAAAGGGAGCTGATGTTGGGGGAGATTAGAAGGGGATGGGGCTGGGAGAGTGAAATGGAGAGGGGAAAAATATTTTGTGTGGGAGGGAAGAAAAATGTACAATTGGCCGGGTATTGGGAGACTAAGTGGGGATTGAGGATGGAGGGGTAAAATTTGAGTGGATGAAATAGGAATGAGGAAAGAGCAAAAGGAGAAAGATTATTATGTTAAAGCAGATGTAGAGAGAGAATGGAAAAAAGCTAGAAGAGAAGAAAGGACAAATGGACAGCAGACGATGGAGAGATAGCAGAAGACACAAATAAACCAGAAGAAAGTGGCTGGAACAATTGCAACTGAAAAAAAATGCACAAAAGGTACAAAGATATCTCTTTATTTTGAATTTATTAACTGGAATATGTCAGCTCTAGGAAATGTGCATCATTAATGTCTGTGCTTTGTTTAGTACAAGAGGAAATTAATTTATAGTTTTATTTCTACATTGTTGTTGTACATTCCAAGTTTGCCTTTTAGGGTTCCCAGTTTAATTATTGTCTTCCTATTTTTAAATTGTGATTCCTTGTTTGGTGATGGTCTATGTTCTGCATGTGTAACTGAGCTGAGGTATTCTGTTTATGTAATTCCTATTTGACATTGTCACTTGTTCTCTTTCCCCAGTAGGTCATGTATTGTTATTCTCTGAAATGTATTGGTTTAATATTTGCAGTGTTGCCTTTTGATAGGTAGGGTATGGTGCTTTATGAGTCCTGGTAGTGCTGTTAGGATACGGTGGGTTTGCTATGTTTTCTAAATGGGCAGTGTTTGTAGTAGTTCCTGATGTGCCTGGCGGTTGGCACTGGATTATAGTAATGTAGAAATCTTTGTCTTTCTTTATCCATACACTCATGAAGAAGCATGTTTACTAAAAGTTAGTGTATGGTAACATTATGCAAATATTTATGCAAATGAGGCCCCTTATGCAAATGAGGCCCCGCACCGAGTCTCCGCACATGGCCCCGCACCCCCCTTGGGCCGCCCCTGGTTAGCCATAGAGGCTGCCATTGCTCTCACATTGTGAGCTGTGACATGGCCTTCGAGAGAAAGTCCCTTATCTCATATGCAAAGGATATGCAATTTGCAATCCATTTAGACAAAGTTCGCTTGGAAACTGGTAAGCCAAGATGACTAGAGTCAAAGGCAACAAAAAGCTGTGAAGCCTTTCTATGTTGCTTGGTTCTCTGAAGGTAAAAAGCCAAGGCTCTTTTACAATCCAGAGTGTGAAGATTCTTTTCTGCATTGGAGGCATGAGGCCTAGGGAAGAATACAGGAAGGTAAACCGATTGGTTTAAATGAAAAGGCGAAACCAACTTTGGCATGAAGTGAGGGTGAGTCCTAAGAACTACCTTATCATGGTGGAACCTTGTATAAGGAGGATCAGCCACTAAAGCCTGGAGCTCACTGATGCATCTTGCAGAAGTGAGAGCTATTAGGAAGATTTCTTTCCAAGAAAGAAACTTCAGAGATGTAGTGGCTAAGGGTTCGAAGGGCGGTTTCATGAGCTGCCCAAAGACAAGATTCAAATCCCATGCCACTGGTGGTTTCTTGATGGGAAGTTTAGTCAAGAGTAGACCTCTCATAAATTTTGCTTCAAGTGGTTGAGAGGAAACAAGTTGTCCATCCAAGGGCTTGTGGAAAGCTGCAATGGCACTAAGGTGGACCCTTACTGCATTGGTCTTAAGACCAGAGGATGATAAATGGAGGAGATACTCCAGTAACACCTCCAAAGCACTGAAAAGGGATTAAGTTCCTTTTTTGAACACCAGATAGAGAACCTTTTCCACATTTAAGGCATAGGCCTGCCTTGTCGAAGGTTTTCTTGAGGCCAAAAGGATATCCTTAACCGATGGAAATAGCAGAGGTTCTGCTAATGCACTCAAAGCAATCAAAGATTGCATGGTTCATAAATATAGACACATTCTGGGCATGTTTGACCAGAGTGAGGAAGTCTGCTCTTTTATCATTGGGGAGAAGTGGGGCCATGAGCTCCAGATCTCTTGTAACCTCCTTAAGGAACATTCCCATATAAAGATTGTAAGAGCTGATCCTGGCTGATAGCATCAAGGATTGAAAGCATCAATGCCCAAAGGCATCGAGTGTCCTCGCTTCACGGCCTGGAGGGTTGGAAGAATGTGTCTTAGCACTTTTCATCCTATGCATCGCCGATTCTGCTACCATTGAATGGTGTGGTAGTTTTGTTTTCTGAAAACCAGGGCATTGTGGAACTTGGTACATGGAATCGAGCCTCCGAGAGTGTGGAGACACCATTAAAGGTGTTTCCCACATCCTTAGCATGAGGTCATGCAAGATTCGGTGAATGGGAAGGGTAGCAGCCTCCTTAGGAGCTGCCGGGTACTGAAGAATTTCTAATTCTTCTGCTCTTGGTTCCTTCTCAGGGGTCACAGTGATTGAGAGTCCTCGTGCTACATCACGTATGAAATCCTGAAAGGACATGTCCTCTGGAGGAGACATCCTACGCTGAGGAGAAGGAGAGGGATCCTACGGAAGAATCACTCCGTTACCGACAGAGTCCTTGGAATCAGAGGACTCGAAATATCTTCGTGCTGGGTGTTCTTGCATTGCTTGATGCCGGTATTGATCGAAGTCGACAATGGGCTGTCTCAATACCGGACCCTTGATGCCGGACACTGATTCAAGGGCCGGCATGGGGGGAAGCAAGGAATGAGGTGCATCAGTTAAAGCAGGTGCGATCGGTACTGGTATCGGTATTGATGACTGCGGAACCGCCTGGAGCAGCCTTAGCAGCACCGAAGCTGCTAAGAGAGCTGCAAGGCTACGCTTGATGGCCAGGATGCGCTGATCCATGGCACCTGCCGATGCCGGGATGTCAGTACCAGCAGAGCAGGCCATGACACCAGAACATGGCACCAAGAGTTCTCCAGAGGTGGAAGCTTCGGGAACATCCTGGAGCCCCGTTAATGCTTTGGAGGCCAGGCCCTCAAGCCGGGGCTGTTTGTCGGTGTGTTTTCCTCTAGGGCAACGCTATTAGCATCTCAATGCTTCGAAGGAGATCTACCCTTTGAGGACCGGCCGGTCTTAGAAGACCTGGGTTTAGTTACCTGAGATCCATGGGAGGAAGATGAAGCCCTGGAAGGCGTCAATCCAACGGACATCGCATCTGTAACAAAGAGGGTACCCAGTTTTGCAGCTCTGTTCTACAGGCCTCTCTTGGTCATCTTTCTACAGAGGAGACACTCCGATGGTAAATGGTCAGGATGTAAACATTTGAGACACCAGTCATGGGTGTCGGTAGCAGAAATGGTACCGCTACACTTTGAGCATTTTTTGAAACCACTAGATGGTTTCTCCATTTTGGAAGAAAAGAGAGCCTAGTGCCCAAAATGGCGCCTGGCACCAAGAGGGGACAGACCCTCCAAAATAAATAATTATTTATTTTTTTTAGGAAAAGAAGTTAAGAAAACAAAGAAAAGACAGGTGGGACCAGTATAGGCGTTGACGATGAAGGCAGACGCGACTACAAAAAGAAGATTTTCTGCGATGTCAGGGTTTGCTGCCTGTCAGCTCCGCGGAAAATGAAAAACTAAAGAGGGAGAGTTGGAAAGGCGGGAAGGCAGTGGCGCAGGCACAGTGGGATGCTCCCTAAGGCTTTCCTATTGGACGCTGGGGAGCGTTCCCGCATGGGCTCCGTCAGTACCGACGATACCCATATGACGATACCCATATAAGACTACATTCCTGCTTCTTCCTGGAGATACACTCCTACATGACCTGTTTCTGTCTACAGATATGTAATTAGTTCTAACTCTGCATTCAGAAAGCCTATGTTTAGGTACCCAGTTGATATGTAAATAGTTGTATTTTATCATTGTATTATAGTTTGACAAGTTCTCTGTAACCAAGTTTTGAGTTTGAAATATTGTTCAATGTAAACCGCCCCTGATCGATGGAAGGGGCAGTATATAAAAACGTTTAAATAAATAAATAACCAGATTTTGAACACTTATTTATTTTTATCTTACCACCATGGGATCTGACAGTACCCTTTCCCAAACCTAAGAGGAGGAAGTGAAACTTCCTGCTCCAAGCTGTTTCTTCACTATGTTCCAGCTCCCACACTGGTTCTTTTAGACTATTTAGGCCTAGCCAAATCCCAGGGGGTATCATTTCTGCCCCTTAACCTCAGTGCCAGCCAGGAAAAACTCTGGGAGAGATGGTGCCTTGTAAATGTTGTGGGAACCATGCTGCCAACCCTATTGCAACCAAAGCTATGGAGGAAAAGGCAGATGAACATGGGGCTGGTGCATCCCAGTGTGCAAGCTGTGCACTTGCACAGGGCAATGGCTTCTGTAGGGTGGAAACAGTGTGGAGTCCAACTAAATCTGCCTCAGGGAGTCAGTGGCAGCAGAAGAAACCTGGAGTCCAACGGAGAGCAAAACACCCACACGGGATCAAAGAACAAAACGCAACAGTGCACAAACAAGTGACGATTCAGACACTTTATTGAACCAACAACCCCTGAATAAAGTGCCTGAATCTCCACTTGTCTCTGCACCTTCTGTGTTTTGTTCCTAACAGCGGAAACCTAGCCATCAAAAAGAGAGCAAGAATGGTGGCTTTTTTTTTGTTTTGTTTTTTTGTTTTTTGTGTTTTTTTTTTGGGGGGGGGGGGGGTTATAGCTCCTTCCTGGATCACTAGAACATGTGGCTCTTATTAAACACTTAAGAACATAAGAAATGTCATACTGGGTCAGACCAAGGTCCAATATCCCATTTCCAACAGTGGCCAATCCAGGTCACAAGTACCTAGCAGTTTCCCCAAAAAGATATACAGGTTCCATAATGTTTGGGGCAAGCAGTGGATTAACCAGGATCCTTTTTAATAATGGTTTATGGACCTTTCCAAACCTTTTTTTAAAATCAGCTACACTAACAGTTTTTACTACATCCTCTGGTAACGAATTCCAGAGTTTGATTACACGTTGAGTGAAAAAAATATTTTCTCTTATTAGTCCTAAACCTCTGGTGTGTAACTTTGGTCTTAAAACTACCCCCATCCGCAGGAAGTGAAGCATCTAATAAGAGCCTCACGCACAACAAACTGGAACAAGCTCTAAAAAACAAAAGCTGGCAGTTTTGCTCGCTCTTTGATGGGTGGGTTTGCACAGTTGCTGCTGACTCATTGAGGCAGAGATTTAGTTGGACTCAAAGGTAGAGGGATGGGGTAGAAGCTGGATTGGACTAGACTAGACAACTGAACTGGGGGAGGAGAGGCAGAAATGGGGAGTTACACTAAACTGGACTAAATTGGTGGAAGAGGATGGGAAAAGAGGGTGATGCTAGGCTGAACTAGGAGGGGAAAGGTAGGAGATACTGGGCTGGACTGGGGGGAGAGGGGAATATAGGAAATTATGGGCTAGGAGGGGAGAAACTGACCCCTGTCAGAGACAGGATGCTGGATTCAATGGACCTTGGCCTGATTCAACATGGCTTTTCTTATGTTCTTTAAGAGCAAGGTTGAAGCACATTGGTGTTGGACATCTTAGCAAAGACTGCTCTGCAATAGCCAATACTACAATAATCAGCTTTTATATGTGAATATGAAACCTATACATCCTATATATTGTAGACATATAGAGAAAGATACAATATTTGTATCAACAAGGCATCTAAGTATGCAGTATAGATATGCCTCAGGATTACTTTGTGAGATTTTCTCTATTTTCACTTTTCATGAAGCATTTCTCATAAGGTTTAATGGAGAAACTTTCATAAGAAATGCAGAGACACAGTGTGATATTTCATGAGCAATATGAAAACAGTAAACTGTCAAACTATAAATAGCCCCACTCTCAGCAGCTGTGTGGGTTTTGTAGTTCAGAGTTGAAAGAAGATAATGGTGTTTTCAATGTTTTAGGACAGTGAGAATAATTCATTCTGTATGTGTTTGCTATGGAGAATTTTTGAAGAAATGAATGTATACTTTGTGTGAAGGACTTTTAGCAGAAAAATTATGGCACGGAAACTGAGATGTAAATGAAGAAGCATTTTCCATATACTGAAGTGCTGATACTTCTAGAGAAGGGTATTTCTCTTAAGAGCAAAAGCGATGGGGCTACTTTCTATGCCACCATCATCCTCTTTTTCTTCTCTGTCATTGTCAAAATGCAGATACAGACTCACATCAACATCAAGGTCGCGATGATGTGGTTTCAAGTCTGTCAAAACTTGAAACCATGATATCAACTGGAACTTCCTCCACCGCACAGCTCCAGCTTCTGGTAGCGAGAGATGATCACCCATTGCAGTGGAGGAAGTAGCTCCGCCTTTTCGTTGCAACCAAAACAGCAGATGCGAGAGACTGGGTGATGGCTGGGGGGAGGGGCTGTGAAAGAGAGGCATACACTGGACGATGGTTGCGGGGAGCTATGAAAGTGAGAGAGACACACAGGGTGATGGGTTTTGGGGGCTATGAAAGAAAGAGATACAAGGTGATGACTGGGGGGATGGGAAGTGAAAGAGACACACACAGGGTGAAGGCTATCGGGGGCAATGAAAGAGAGAGAAACAGGATGATGGCTGTGGGAGAGAGGCTATGCAAAGGAGATTGGGCGCAAGCAGGGAGCAGAGACTGTTTTTTTTTTTTTTAAATTTCGCTTCATGTATTACCAGACCATTCTGATATATGAAGCAAAAAAGAAAATTGCCTCAGGTGTAGTGATAAAGGATCAGCAATATGAGATTAGTGAGAGAAGGAGGAGAAGAAAGGTTGCTGCCTTCTGTTGGTGCTCTGTAATAGCACATTAAGGACCTGATTAATTAAGCTTTATTTTCTACATAAAAAGGAAAAACAGAAATCAGACCCTTTAAAAAGGAGCTATGATGCACCTTTAGGGAGGTAGGTGTGGGGGGGGGGGGGGGGCACTGTGACCGAGGTCTCGGCTTCCAGCTCTGAAATTTTTAAGCTGGCTCCTACATTCCTAGAAAATTTGTCAAGGCCTGACCTACATATTCAGACGTTGTGGCGTGACTGAGAAGCACAGATTATAAAATCTATTTATACAAAATAGATGATACAAAGAAGAAATGGTACTTCAGTTCATGAAAACAGGGAAACTATCAGATATAAACTGTTTAATGTAGTTATCTTCAGGTGCTTAGATTACAGAGAATCACAGTCTGTCATAGTCCCCATAAATTATAACTATAAATGCATTAAATAAACAAAGAATTTAAATACTATTACAAAGATAAATGTGTAAAAATAATGAGGGGGGCATTCAGTGGCAGCAGCTGATGTGGTTTCAGCGGCTAGCCATCATTGTTGAAATTTAAACCGAGATATTCAATACCAGTGTCATATCTGGACCCCAGCATTGAATATCTATGCGGAGCAGATTGCCAGGAAGCTAACTGGGCAGCGGCAATATTCAGAGACTGCCCAGTTAGCTTGCAACGCGTTTACCAATAAAGGGCCATGTTTAAAAGACTTAGCAGGCGCTAAAAACTGTTAGCATGTACTAAATGCCACCAAATCCATAGGAATAAATTGGCCCAAAGTGCATTTACTGCACTTTAGTAAATTAAGCCCAAAGTATGATTAGAATAGGGAGTATGTTTACTAAAAGTTAACGTGTGTTAAGTAAAGTTAACATACGTTAAGTACTGCAATGGCCCCTAGAAATGAATGGGCAGTGGAAGCACTTAACATGCATTAACTTTACTTATCACGCGTTAACCTTTAGAAACATGCCCCTAAGAGACCAATTTTCAAAAGCCATTTTTTGGGGGTAAATTCTAGAGATGTTCTCCTGTTTCTTTTGGTTAATTGCATTTAACCAGTGCTAATTTACTGTGTGTTAAAATTTTTAGAGGCCTGTATTCAAAGGTTTATGCTGCTACTGCATAGAGTTAAGCTCATAAATTGGCCTCTGTCAAAGGTTAATAGAGCTGAGCACCTACATTTATGTTTAGATTTTCATTAAACCCCTTGCAACGTGGCAAACTTAGGTTGGGGGACAAAAGTTAGGAGTTTAGCACTGATTTTCAGCACTAGACAGTTACTTTTCCTATATTTACCATTCTAATTTAACAGCAGGCTTAAATTTAGTGACATAAATTTTTACTCAAAATTTCACTAATGTCCTAAATGTGGGAGCATAAAAGTGGGTGGAAACAGGGATGGATTTAGGGTGGAAAAAGATTAGGAGCTTGGCACTGTTTTTCAGCACCAATGTAGGTAAATGAATGGCAGGCCTTAATTTATGAGGATATAACTTTGTAAGCTCTTAAATTAAGATGAATTTTAATTTGAAAACATAGGCTTCTTAATATGGCTGAAAACAGCACACAACTTGAGGAGTTTAACTTAGAAGCCTAAATTTAGGTGTTCAGCATTTAGAATATTGAATCCGTGGTGCACATTATAATTTTTAGCAGGTACTAAGCAAGAGCCAGTGGTAATGGTTACCGTGTCCTAGAAAGCCAGCAGGCTAAAACTCCTGCACTAACTGCTTACTGTGTTGTGGTATGGGAATGGGTTAAGTTACAGGTGGAAAATGAGTATGGACTGCACATACAATCAGCACATGGTACTTTATCATGTCAAGAGTCAATACATGTAACACCTCCTCAAGAGAAAGTTATCTTCCCTTTGCGTAAACTGCAGGAAAGATGTTGGGCACACCCCCAAAAGTTACCACACAGACTTTTCACTTACTGCATGTTAATTTTTATATTAACTTAGTGCCCTTTAGTAATAGGACCCTAAGGGGGCCTTTTACTAAAAGGCACTAGCTGGCAGAGTGTGCTTAATGTATGTTGTGCTGGTTAGTGCAGGGCACTTTAGAAAAACAATGCACAATAAAGCAAAAGGAAATAAAATGATTAGCTATCTAAAGCTTGCCCACCGTTTCCCTGCCTAAAAGTATGTGTGGGGATCAACAGCATGTGCAAGTTTACCTGCCACAGAGGTAGGTAGGAATGGAAACATGGTTATGTCAGGGAAGTCAAAAGCATGTCTAGTTTTGCATTTTCAAAACTATCCATGTTTTGGCACACACAGAAAAAGGAGAAGCAAATCTTTGCAGATTCTTTTTGCCTTGGGCAGTTTTCAAAGAGAAAATGCATGCACTGGTGTAAAGTCCATGGGGAAAAATAGCTGGGAACCTTGCAACTAACTGCTGATATTTAGAAATTGCTCCCAGTATGAATTTTTCTAGTTTTGAAAAATTAAAACATTTATTAAATGATTTTATGTGAGATATGTACAAACTAATGAAAGACAAAGGCTAGAAGTATAGACATTTAAAAAACAATAAATCTGTATACGTATGATCAGGAACCTTTGGTGATGAAAGAAGTCAAAGCAGCTTTGAAAGTATTATCAAAGAAAAAGCACTGGGCACTGATGGCATTCCCATTGAGGTATTACAGCAATCGGATGCAGCTGCTACCATGCTTATGAAGCTCTGCCAGGAAATTTGGATGACAACATCATGGTCAACTGACTGGAAAAGATCTGTGTTGATACCATTACTGAAGAAGGGAGATCTGACTAACTGTGGAAATTATCGCACAATCACCCTGATCCCACATACCAGCAAGATTCTACTCAAGATCATTCATCACTAGCTGGCAGCGCATGCTGAATGTGCATTGGGACATACCTAGAACAAGAACTACCTGAAGTACAAACAAGGTTTAAGAAAGGACGAGGAATGAGAGACATTATCGCAGATGTGAAAAGGCTCCTTGAAAAGACAAAAGGATACCAAAAGGCTACTAAAAGAGAAAATAGTGAGGTTTCTGGAATCCAATTGATTGCAGGATCCGAGGCAGCATGGATTCACCAGAGGCAGGCCTTGTCAGGCAAATCTGATTGATTTCTTTGACTGGGTAACCAGGGAGTTGGACTGAGGGAGAGCGCTAGATGTGGTGTACTTGGATTTCAGTAAAGCATTTGACACTGTTCCGCACAGGCGACTTAAAACAAACTGAGCACCCTAGGGATAGACCCTAAAGTTAATGATTGGGTTAGAAATTGGTTGAGTGGAGGCAACAAAGGATACAGGTAAATGGAGCTCACTCTAAGCAGAAGGAGGTTACCAGCAGTGTGCTTCAGGGATCTGTCCTTGGTCTGATTCTTTTTAACATCTTTGTTATTGATATTGCAGAAGGGCTGTTGGATAAGGCTTGCTTATTTGCAGATGAAACCAAAATCTGCAGTAGAGTAGACACCCAGGAAGGAGTAGACATGAGGAGGGATCTAGCTAACCTTGAAGAACGGTCTAGAATTTGGCAGGTGAAATTTAATGCTAAAAAATGCAGGGTCATGCACTTGGGCTGCAAAAATCCAAAGGAGCAATACAGTGTAGGGGGTGAAGTACTTCTGTCCATGAAAGAAGAGCAGGACCTGGGCGCAATTGTGACTGATGATCTTAAAGTAGCTAAATAGGTAAAAAATGTGATCACGAAAGCCAGAAAGATGCTTGGGTGTATAGGGAGTGGAGTGGAGGAGTAGCCTAATGGTTAGAGCATTGGCTTGGGAACCCAGAGACCAGGATTCAATTCCCACTAGCACTCCTTGTGGCCTTGGGCAAGTCACTTAACCCTCTATTGCCTCAGAAAAATCCAAGTTATCAATATCCCTGTTTAATGTACAATACCAAGTTTAAGTTACAATGTAAACCGCTTTGATTGAAATGATAAAGCAGTATATAAAACCTGTTAAATAAATAAATAAATAACTAGGGAGAGGAATGGCCAGCAGAAAAAAGGAGGTGATAATGCCTTTGTATAAGTCTCTGATGCAACTCCATTTGGTGTATTTGTAGAATTCTGGAGACAGCACCTTTCAAGAGGGTATAAACATGTTGGAATCGGTGCAGACAGTGGCTACTAAAATGATTAGTGGTCTTTGTTATGAAGCATATGAGGACAGACTTAAAGATCTTCATATGTATACGTTAGAGGAAAGGCAGGATAAGGGAGATATGATAGAGACATTTAAATATCACCGTGGCATAAATGCTCAGGAGAGTCTCAACTGAAGGCAAGCTCTGCTATGAGGGGATATAGGATAAGGGTGAAAGAGGATAGACTCAGGAGTAATATGCGAAAATATTTTTTTACGGAATGAGTGGTAGATACATGGAATAGTCTCCCAATCGAGATTGTAGAGACAAGGACAGTATCTGAATTTTAAAAAAGCGTGGGACAAACACAGAAGATCTCTTAAAGAAAAAAGAGGACTATTGTAATTGATATGAAGGGCAGTCTAGATGGGCCATGTGGTCTTTTTCTGCCATCATGTTTCTATATCTATATGTGTTTTATTAACTACAGAAAAGCTTTTGACTGTGTAAACCATGAGAATGGATATACCAGAACATTTGATAGTTCTCTTGCGCAATCTTTACATTGATCAAGAAGCAACAGTTCAGATGGTCAAGTGATGACAGACTAGGGAGCAGACTGTTCCTCCCGCTCTCCCATACCAGGCCGCCAAAGTGCTGATTTTCCCAAGGGTTACTGAGTCCAATGGCTCACAATGGAGAGGCGTAAAGGATGGCAAATAAAGCGGAGTCCAGAAAAGTCTCCAAAGCAGCTATCAACATGGCAAAAGGAGCTAAAACATCCCGCCAGCCAACCATGACTGAGGGCCCAATTCTAACATGGACGTGCCGACTGTCTGTGCGCCCGGTTCCAACCGGGCGCACAGAGTGAGATGGTATTCTGATCCCACGGGGCATGTCTAGCCCCGCAGGATCAGAATCGCACCCAGGTCTGTATGTGCAGGCCGGGACCCAGATTCTGGTCAGCCTGCACATACAGATCTTCCTGGCTAACTCAGTCAGGGCTCCTGAATGGAGCCGTGGCGCCATGGTGTCCATTACCATAGCACTGTGGTTCCATTCAGGAGCTACGATCCCCAGCCACCAGAACAAAAGCTTCATTCCCCGCAGTCCGACCCCTGATCTCACCTCCCAAGGTCAGGATCAGGCTGCGGGGAATCCCCTCTATCCCACTCCTACCTCCTCCGATGCCGGGCCGCCCATCCCCCACCGACTAGGGGAATTTATTCTACCTCAGAGGTGGAATAAGTTCCCCATTCAAGCCACCGGTCACAGATGTACAGGGCCGACATTGGAATTGGCACTGAACAACTGGGGCCGCAGACCACCCACTGCTCCCCTTACTCCTCCCCCACATCGCCCCTTTCCTGCCCCCATCTAACCTCCCCATACAATGTGTGAGGAAGTTAGTTGGGGTCAGCAGAGGGGCCGAATAGTTGGGATAGATGTCCCAATGGGACATCCATCCCTGCTATTCATGCCTCAGAATGACCCTGTGAGTGTTTAATCCCTCAAGATGGCAGCGGCACAGGAACGGAGGGCTCATGGCACTGTGCAAATCGACCAATGGAGAACACCATTACAGAAGTCAGTGGGGTGGAACTATCCCTCCATTCGGGTTCTGCGGTGATCAAAGAGGCAGTATCTGCGGTTCATAGTGGGGGGCAGACATTTTCAGTACTGGGTGCTCCCTTTCAACTTTGCCTCTGTCCCAAGAGTCTTCACAAAATGCCTGGCAGTCGTGGCTGCCTTTCTCCGTCTCAAAGGGGTCTTTCTCTTCCCCTATCTGGACGACTGACTCTTAAAGGGAGGCATGGCCTCAGAGGTGCAACAGGCCACCGCACGCACCATCCAGGTTCTGCAGCACTTGGGGTTTGTCATAAACTACCCCAAGTCTCACCTTCTCCCAACACAGTGTCTGGAGTTCATAGGGGCAAAACTCGACATGCTGCAGTTGAAGGCCTTCTTGCTCAGGAACCGTGCCAACCATCTCAGGACTCTGGTACGGGAAATACAGTACTGGCCCTCGGTGCCCACTCAGCTGCTTCTGCGCCTCCTCGGGTACATGGCCTCCATGGTCCAAGTCATCCCAGACGCCTGCCTCCACATGAGGGTGGCACTGTGGTGTCTCTGTGACCAGTGGTCTCAGGCCATGGGACTCCTCCGGGACAGAGTCTCTGTAACCTGCAAACTGGCAGACTCCCTGGTCTGGTGGCAATCTCTCCCGCATCTCGAGGCGGGCATGCCTTTTCAGGCCCCAAGCCCCTCGATGGTCCTCACCATGGCGCCACCTCCCTGTTTGACTGGGGAGCCCACTGTGGGAGCTTCACACCTAGGGCATCTGGTCACCAGACAAGAGCACCCAGCAGATCAACCTCCTGGAGTTGCAGGCCATATACTTAGCCCTGCGAGTCTTCTGCCACCACCTCCATCACCAGCCGGTGCTGGTCCAGACGGACAACCAGGTGGCGATGTTCTATATGAACAAGCAGGGAGGCACGTGGTCTCATGCCCTCTGTCGGGAGGCTGTGGTCTTCTGCTCATATGCAGTCCAACAGGGTATCTTCCTGCGGGCAGTGTACCTACCAGACCAGAATAACCTTCTGGCCAACACGCTAAGCAGAGTCCTCCAGCTGCACTTGTGACAGCTGGATCCCAGGGTAGCCCATTAGTTTTTCCAAATCTGAGGGAACCTGTGATGGACTTGTTCACCAGTCAAGACAACTTCCAGTTGCCCCACTTCTGTTCCCAGCAGGCCCACCCCTCCAGAGTGGCAGCAGATATGTTCCTTATCTCATTGCCAGAGGGCCTCATGTACGCCTTCCCTCCCACGCCACTGATTGCCAAAACCTTGTTCAGGACCCTCCATGACAGGGCCTCGCTTATCCTGATAGCGCCTCAGTGGCCCAGGCAGCCGTTGTTCCCATTGCTCCTCCGGTTGACGGTGGAGCCCCAACCTCCGGGACTCCTGTCTCAGGAGGGCGGCTCTCTGCTGCACCCCAACCTTCGGTCCCTATCGCTAACAGCGTGGCTGCTGAGAGGATGACTCTGACCCCTTTCAGCATTTCAGTAGAGGTGGAAGAGATTCTGCTGGCCTCTCACAAGACCTCTACTAGGAAGACTTATGCCCTCAAATGGCACAGGTTTTCGGCTTGGTGCACTGAGCATGGGGCCAACCCATCCTCCTGCCTGGTGGGACTGGTGTTGCAGTACCTTCTCCACCTCTCACAATCCAGGCTCAAGTCTAACTCTGTCTGGGTGCACCTTAGTGCCCTGGCGGCGCACCACCACCACCTAGCTTGAAGAATGGTCTAGAATTTGGCAGCTGTGATTTAATGTTAAATGCAAGGTCAAGCATTTGGGCTGCAGCAATCCAAGGTATAGGGGGTGAAGTGCTTTTGTCCACTAAAGAAGAGCGGGACCTCGGTGTGGTTGTGTCTGATGATCTTAAAGTAGCTAAACAGGTAGAGAAGGTGACAGCAAAAGCTAGAAGGATGCTTGGCTGCATAGGGAGAGGAATGTCTAGTAGAAAAAAAGGAGGTGATAGTGCCTCTGTATAAGTCTTTGGTGTGACCTCATTTGGAGAATTGTGTGCAATTCTGGAGACTGCACCTTCAGAAGGATATAAACAGGATGGAGTCAGTACAGAGGGTGGCTACTAAAATGGTTAGTGGTCTTATGAAGTATATGAGGACAGACGCCTAAACTCACAACCTTGGGGTCATCTTTGACTCCTCTATCTCTCTTTCTCCACACACATCCAACACATAGCTAAGTCCTGCTGTTTCTTTCTCTACAACATCACCAAAATTCACCCATTCCTTTCTGAACACACTACTAAGACACTTATCTACTCCTTTGTCACCTCCCATCTAGACTATTATAATCTACTCCTTGCTGGTCTCCCTCTGAGTCATCTCTCCCCCCTGCAATCTGTTCAGCACTCTGATGTGTGGAAAATCTTCCACCAGCCTCGTCATGCTCATATTACCCCTCTTCTCAAGTCACTTCATTGGCTCTCTATCCGTTTCTGCGTCCAGTTCAAACTGCTCCTGCTGACCTATAAGTGCATTCACTCTGTAGGGCCTCACTGTCTTACTTCTCTTATCTCTCCCTACACCCCTCCTCAAACTCCACTCTTCTGGCAAATTGCTTCTATCTGTGCCCTTCTCTTCTATTGCTAACTCCAGACTTTGCTCCTTTCACCTTGCTGCTCCTTATGCCTGGAACAAACTACCTGAGTCTGTACGCCAGGCACCTTCTCTGACCCTTTTCAAATCCAGACTGAAAACTCACCCCTTCGCTGCCATTTTTGGATCTTGACTCACCTGATCTCCTTTCTGGTTGCTTACTATTCCCCCTAGCTGTATCCCATGTCTACAGCTACTATGTTGTCTGTCAACTAGATTGTAAGCTCTGATGGGACGGGACTGTCTTTTACATGTGTATGTGCAGTGCTGCATACGTCTTGTAGGCTATACAAATGTTCAGTAGTAAAACTAGAGGGCATAACATGAAGCTGCAAGGGGGTAAATTGAAAGGCAATGTCAGGAAATACTTTTTCAGTGAAAGGGTGGTGGATTCTTGGAATGCCCTCCCGATGGAAGTGGTGGGGGCAAATACAGTGACAGAATTCAAAATGGCATGGGACAGACACAGTGACCCCCTTTATAGCTACAGGATAAAATCAAAATAAACTTAACTATTTAATTTCTCAACAAACAGGGGTGCCCTTCACATAGCGGTGGATTCACCCCTAAACAAAGACATGGGGTGGGGTGACCTGCTCTGAGCAGCAGGTGCACCTATTCTTGCCACCTTGCTGGGCAGACTAGATGGACCATACTGGTCTTTATCTGCCGTAATTTACTATGTTACTATGTTACTTTACCCTGGCCAAACTCCATGCTATAAAATTCTCTCTCTCGGATATTTGCTGGCAGAGTTGTGGGGAAAGAGGTACTTTGTATCATGTCTGGTGGGATTTTGGAGGGCAGTAATGGAGTTGTGTGGGCAGCTCTTGGGCTCAGTCTTTCCTTTGGACCCAGCTTTTATGGGACCTTCTTTGACATGGCTGAATTGCCTAACTTTTTCTTTAAAGCAGCTTGTTTGGCCATTGCGCAAAAATAGAAAGATGCACAAGCCCCTACTATGTCAGACTGGGCTACGAATCTAGCATGAATTATGGAATTGGAGCGGAAGGTTGCACTCTTAAAAGGTGCAATAACTGTGGGCCCTGGTGGAGGCGTATGTGAGAGAGTGGGGCAGGGAGGGGGTGGGTTAAGGGAGCTCCATGGGGGGGTTGACAGTCTTCTTGGGTGATGTTTCTTTTTTCATTCTTTACTGGATGATTGCATGCCGGTACCACTCCCCCCTTCCTGCATTGCAGTGATGGAGAAATGGGAGAACTGTGTTCCTGCTCCATGCCCATTGTAGCTGTGTGTAGTGGGGGACCTCTTATTGTTCTGGTTCCCTCCCTCCTCGGCCTCTGTGTCCCCATGGCTTACATTTGCTGGCCCTGTGTTCTTCTCACCTGATCTTCACCCTTTCATCCCTCTCCTCCTACTGTCCTCAGGGGACGGCACACAGCACAATTTTATTGTTTTGTTTGTTTGTTTGTTAACTGGTTATCTTGGTTATGAGCTGTACAAAAACTGACAGTGATAGTTGGCAGGGTGATGATATGACTTACTTATAGGTGGGGATATAGTATATTTGCCTGTATGTTTGAACTTTTGTAAGAAAACAACAAAAATATAAATAAATAAATAAAGCAACAATTCTAATGTAACAAGAAGAAACATAATAGTTTAAAATCAGTAGAGGTGTATGACAAGGTTGCATACTTCCCCCTACCTGTTTAATTTACATGCAGAACAAATCATCAGAGAAGCAGGACTATATGAAGACAACCAGGATGTGAAGTTTGGTGAAAGACTCATCAATAACCTTTGCTATGTTAATGATACCACAATACTGGTTGAAAGTGAAGATTATCTGAAACATTTGCTTCTCAAGATCAAGGAACATAATCTTAAAATGGGCCTGCACCTTCATGTAAAGAAGACAAAGATCCTGACAATTGGCAAAATCAATAAGTTCATCATTGATGGAGAAGAACTTGAAATAGTAGACAACTTTAACCAGCTTGGAAAAATAATCAATAAAGAAACGACAAGCAGTCAAGAAATCCGATGACACATTGCTCTTGGAAGAATGGCTATGAAAGACCTAGACAAGATTCTCTAGAGCAGAGATGTCTCTCTCCATACAAAGTTTTGACTTGTCCGAGCCATAGTATTTTCAATAACATCATATGGATGCAAACGTTAGACAGTGAAAAAGATAAACAGTAAGAAAATCAATGCCTTTGAATTATGCTACTGGCGAAGAATACTGTGTATGCCATGGATTGTCCGAAGAACAGGCCAGTTGGTACTAGAGATCAAACTTAAGCTTTCTTTAGAAGCTCAGATGACAAGACTTTGACTTTCATACTTTGGACACATCATGCTTGAGAAGGTTGAAGGTCAACGCAAAACCCAACAATGAGATGGATCGTTACAGTAACAGCAGCTATTGATGCCACTTTATCAACAATGAACCACCTCCCTGAAAACCAGAGGGTTGCCATGAGTTGATACCGACTTGATGGCACTTAACAACAACATATGGAAGATTTTCTAGTATGTAAAACCAAAAACATCCAATTGCAGTTATGTTGGTTCTCATGATTTCTGCTAATCAGGCACTCCGATTAGAGCGTCAGAGTGTAATGATTTCAAATCTAAGTGCATTCAAAGGGTCATTGATAAAGCAATTCAGATTGATTCCAGAAGTCTTATCTTTTAAAATAAATTTGCCCACAATGACAGTAAAATTTAGTTGTAACCAGTCCTATTTATCTGATGTCCATTCACAGCTTCCTTATTTTCTAGCAGAAGTGTTGTAAGTAGAAACGGATCTCACTCTTTGGCAGTATCTAAAGTAAATCTTAACACTTAGCAATGTTTTAAATGACTGTCCTAGACTTTAAAATATTGGCAACTTGTCATTGATATCCAACAAGAATACAGCTTCAGAATTAGAGGATGAAACTGGACAGAAGGTTGAGATGTTTGCATATTTTCTGAATTGAGACACTAATAGGCTTTCGAAACTATATTCCAAATCAGTCTTCAAATGATGGGAATAAACAATATCATGTGTCCTGTTAATTTTGCAGGTACAAGGATCTGACAGATACAGTAATAGGGGAGAGAAAGAAGCTGACTCCTGAGGAGAAATGCTGTCTTGTTCTTCAGCACTGTAAATTACAGGGATGGCAGGTTTGTGATTTCAGCATTAATTCATAACAATATCATATAAACACCTACAAGAGTCATACTTTTTAGTATTTTACACATTTTGTAGTAAACATATATTATATACCCATCAAATGTTATCAATCCAGTGAAAATTACTACCAGTATAAATAAAGTCAACATTAAGGGAGTAAATTTCAGAAATCTTAGGTTCCATTTGCATTTGTAATTTGCCATTTGTATGTGGGAAGTAATTTAATAAGGAGCCATGTAAAGATACACACCATCAATGCATATAAGCCAAGGATTTTCAGTGACATGCGCCAGTAGATAGGCCTTTATGTGAGTATGTTATCCAGTTGCTATTTTGTAAGTATGCACATCAGACCAATTGCATATACTTTCTCCGTGAACAAGCAGGAAGTAAGTCCTCACATATGGGTGACGTCCTCCGATGGAGCCTATGTGGGAAGGCTCCCCAGCTTCTATTGAAAGCTTTTGAGAGGCTCAAACGCACCTACGTGCCACCTTCCCACCTGCCACTGTAACACCATCTTGATTTAGTCTTTATTTTTATGTGGAGCCCAACGGATGCTTTACGGTCATCCTCTGCTTTGAAAGTGATTTTTCTCCCATGCAGGGGTCTTGTACTTCTGAGTTTCTTCAAATTGCCATGCATTCTTTTCCTTTCTTTCCTTTCAGTTTCATTAGTTTATTGTCTCCCTTTTTTTTGCATCTCTTAGGCATTAGTCCCACTGCCAGGTCTTGATTTTATCCACTTGTTGT
This sequence comes from Ichthyophis bannanicus, assembly GCA_033557465.1. Taxonomy (NCBI): domain Eukaryota; kingdom Metazoa; phylum Chordata; class Amphibia; order Gymnophiona; family Ichthyophiidae; genus Ichthyophis; species Ichthyophis bannanicus. The sequence continues at coordinate 620,510,709 of CM066033.1, forward strand.
CACTGCAGGGACTGCACTAGAACCATATCCAGAGGATATGGTGCATCCGGTGCCCAGGACGTTCATCAGCAGAAGTCATGTAAAGCAGCACAAATTGCAGAAATCCATTCTGTTGGCCTTGTCATTGATGGCATCACCCTTGAAGGCTTCCATAGCTGCTCTGGACATGGGCAGAACATCGACATTGAGGAGTTTTGAGCCCATTCAGAACCGAGCACACACAGTGCCATGGAGCATCGGTCATCGATCGATCTCCATCCAGAAAGGACGGATTTGGCATTGTCATCAACTTCATAAAATCATCAAACTGAGCACCAATTCTGGTGTGTCGATGTCAGAACCCATCAGGGCACTGAGAAACTCCTGGAATGACCCTTAACATGGGCCCTATGGGAGCCAAGAGCCATGATTGAGCAGCCAATATCCCTTCACAGGTACATAGGTCAGAGTAGCTGGGGCCCCACTGTCTTTGGAATTGGCAGACATGGAAAGGTGCACATCAAAATGCTCTTAGCCCGCAGTATACCAGAACCTCGGCATTCTCAACAACTCGCTTTTGATGAAACCCCATGCCTTTGGAATCAGACATCTTCAACGGGCTCTCAAGGAGCATACCACAGGGTTCTTGCTGGTTGAGCATGCCAAGGCCTCGACGTTGGCTGCACCGATGTTGACTGGCCCATCTTCAGTTTGCATGCCTTGCCTGCAAGGGATGCATCACCATTGAGGCATGAAAGAACCCAACAGCAGGGCCAGCCCAGCCGATAGCCCCCACTGATGCTTGATTCAGTGCCTGGGGCATCCGCGCAATGAGCAGAATATCGGTGTTTCCTCGCTCACGATGGAGCTCTCGATTCTCTCGATGTTCAGCGACCAAAATGATTTGGAGCCTGCGTCAGAAGACTTATAAGAAGAAACTTGAAGACCTAAATATGTACACTTTGGAGGAGAGGAGGGATGGCAGAGATATGATTCAGACCTTTAAATACGTAAAGAGAAATAATGAACAAACAAACCATAGTAACATAGTAAGTGACGTCAGATAAAGACCAGCATGGTCCATCTAGTCTGCCCAGCAAGATGGCAAGAGTAGGTGCACCTGTCGCTCTGTGCAGGCCTCCCCTCCCCATGTTTTTGTTTTTGTTTAGGGGTGAACCCACCACTCCATGTAGGACACCCTTATTTGTTGAGACGCTAGATAGTTCAGAAGTTAGATGGTACCGTTTATTTTGCTTTTATCCTGTTGCTGTAAAGGGATCCACTGTGTTTGTCCCATGCCGTTTTGAATTCCATCACCGTGTTTGCCCCCACCACTTCCATCGGGAGGGCATTCCAAGCATCCACCACCCTTTCAGTGAAGAAATATTTCCTGACATTGCCTTTCAATTTACCACCTTGCAGCTTCATGTTATGCCCTCTAGTTTTACAGCTTCCCCGTCTTTGGAAGAGGTTTGTTTGTTCATCATTTCTCTTTAAGTATTTAAAGGTCTGAATCATATCTCCCTTGTCCCTCCTCTCCTCCAAAGTGTACATATTTAGGTCTTCAAGTCTCTTCTCATAAGGCTTCTGACGCAGGCTCCAAATCATTTTGGTCGCCTTTCTCTGACGGGGAAGCTGTAAAACTACAGGGCATAACATGAAGCTGCAAGGGGGTAAATTGAAAGGCAATGTCAGGAAATGCTTTTTCACTGAAAGGGTGATGGATGCTTGGAATGCCCTTCCAATGGAAGTCGTGGAGGCAAATACAGTGACAGAATTCAAAATGGCATGAGACAGACACAGTGGATCCCTTTACAGCAACAGGAGAAAATCAAAATAAACTTAACTATCTAATTTCTCAACAAACAGGAGTGTCCTACACAGAGCGGTGGGTTCACCCCTAAACAAAGACATGGGGAGGGGTGGCCTGCATGGAGCGGCAAGTGCACTTACTCTTGCCATCTTACTGGGCAGACTAGATGGACCATACTGGTCTTTATCTGCCATCATTTACTATGTTACTATGTTAGTTCGAGTCGAAGATTCACACTGTCTGGGAGATGGATTCCACGGCTGGGTAACCAATATGTTTCACTGGAGGACAATTCCCCTGAACCTCCATTAGATCCTTCTCCACCTTATGAATGTTGAATGTCTCCTCCTGAAGACATGACCTTCCAGGTCTTTGTGAGAAATATAGTCAAGTCCATATCGTTCTTCCTGGAGATGGAGGCTGAGCCCAGGGCAGAGGAGTTGAAAATCTTGAGTACTCCTCGGCACCTAAGGAGGTGGTGACCGTGCCCATATATCTCATCCTGCAATGGGTGCAGATGAATGTGTGGGAATGTCCCCTCATGGTGCCTCCAGTAAGTAGGAGACTTCTCTCGATGTACAGCATTCAAAAAACTCCTGTTTTTGACAAACCACAGCTCCCACACTACTCTTTGGTCAAGTCCACCCTGAAGAATCTTAAGAGTACGAAGTCTCTGAAGAGGATTAAGAGTCTGAAGAGGATTAAGAGTATGAAGACTCATTCTTTGGTACCCCTGTGAGAGGAGGAGAGGCATTGGACTCTTTCAGGTGAAGATGTTTTCAGGGCTCAATGCTCATAGCTCGAATGGCCTCATTCCATCTCTACATGAACTCTACACCAGCTCTAAAGGACATTATGCAAGATCTAGCTGACCTGTCCCAGTTCCTTCCTCTTGGAAAGTTGGAGAAGTTTCATACCCTAGTGAGTCAAGGCAAGGATTGCTGGAGATTCCTGGTTCAGGCAAGCTAAAACATCTTCAAGACGACATTGAGAACTGATGCAGTAAGTATTGGGGCCCAGAGACAATTGGTTCAGAATAAACTGGTGGACGTTCTGTGCTGCAGCAAGAGTTTGTTTGGTGAGCAGGTAGAGGAGAAGGCTGGCATTATAGAAAAGCAGCATATCACTCTTACCAGGCTCTCAAGGCACACATCTGATCCGGTTTATCATAGGAGGTACCAAGGGGGATGCCAGAGGAAGTCATACTACTCCTGTAGGCATTGATGCTTCCCTGTACACCAATCCTCCCAGCAGAAACATCAGGCTCTTCACCAGCAGTAGCGCAGAGAGAAGCCCCAGACAACCAGCCCTGCAGCCAAAGCCCAGAACAGGGTTTTGACTTGTTCCTCCAAGGCATATATTATTATTGGTGTGGTTATCTATCACAGCTTCAAATGTTGCAAACAGTAACGATATCTGTGATATGTAGAAGCTTTACTTGCAGCAAATTGAACTCTTGGCTAATGAGGTCTCAGATACCATAGGTTGCCACTATTTCATGAAACGGTAGTGGACTAATACCTAACAAATACATCAATGACCTCTGTCTTAAACATTTAGCCATATAAGTCTCCTTCTAAAGTTGTTACTTATTGATGTGGGTTTTTCTCAATGATAATTTCAACAGACATAATGCTTGATAATAAAGTAGTAAACCAGTGCTTAGCTTTGCGGTGAATTTCCCGACGCTGATTCATGCGCTATGAGATGCGTTTCTCCTATTGGTTTCATCAGGGGAAAACAATCACATCATCGCTAGAAGGAGAGATAAGTTTTTTAGTTACAAGCTTCTATTATTGACATATTCTTTTTTAAAAAGCTTTTGTAAACATGTTCGCTGATCCCCCTACCTATTACTGCACCAGCCTGGTTCAGTAGAGCTTTGTCAATGGCGTGCTCGACTAACAAAAACGCCACGCATGCGGACTAGTGAAATAGTCTTCCTTAATTAAAACAGTTAACACAGGTGTACTCCGTTGGGCAGAATACTAAGCTAAAGGTTCAATGTTGTTATACACATAATTCCCATTCAATTCGGGAATTAAGCCCCTGTGGTATTACTGAATCCAGCGTATGAATCCAACGTTGTTCCCGATATACTAAGGTGTGATCTATTGATTTTCCCCGAATTGGGGACAAAACTTGTTCAATAACGAAACATCTTAATTCTGAAAAAGCATGTTGTTGGTTGAGACAGTGATCAACGATCGGAGCTTCCCGTCTTTGACATCGTAACTTACTCCTATGCTCATTAATTCGCACTTGTAGGGAGTGAATGGTTTTTCCAACGTAGAGAAGGTCGCAAGGACAGCGAAGTGCATAGATGACTTGAATGGATTTACAATTAGTATTGCTACGTAATCGGTAATGAGTGTTATGATAGCAAAAATCTTGTATGTCTAAGGTAATTGAGCAAATATTGCAGGTTCCACAACGTGTGTGGCCTTTAATCGTTGAAGGCAGGGAGGTTGAGTAACAACTTTAGAAGGAGACTTATATGGCTAAATGTTTAAGACAGAGGTCATTGATGTATTTGTTAGGTATTAGTCCACTACCGTTTCATGAAATAGTGGCAACCTATGGTATCTGAGACCTCATTAGCCAAGAGTTCAAAATGCCTCCAAGGCATAGCCTATCTACCAGGGGCCACAGTGAGATACCCTCCAGTGGGGGGAAGACTCAATTTCCTTGCCCAAAGATGGCTCTTCATGGCCTCAGACTCATAGGTGTTACAGATAATCCAGAACGGATATAGTCTGCATCTCTTCAAGCTACCTCCAAGTTGACCCCGAGGGCATATCACCTCAACCCTCTGCAATCAGGAAACCCTTCAGAAAGAAATCTCCACCCTCTTGGCTGATCTAGCCATCGAGCACATACTACAGGAGTGATTTGGGTGGGGGTTCTACTCCAGGTACTTTCTCATTTCCAAGAAAATGAGGGAATTCTGTCCCCATTCTTGGCCTCAGGGACCCAAACACTTACTTGATAAGAGAAAGGTTCAAGGTGATTTCTCTGGCCACCTTCCTCCTGTACCTTCAAAGAGGAGATTGGCTATGTTCCCTGGCTCTAAAAGATATGTATACCCACATACTGATCCATTCTACTCACATGAAGTATCTCAGATTTGTCCTGGGAGGACAATGTTTTCAGTATCGAGTGCTGCCTTTCAGCCTAGCCTCAGTGCCCTGAGTATTCACAAAATGTCTTGTGGTAGTGGCAACCTATCTCAGAACACTGGGGATGTTTGTCTTACCTAGACAATTGTCTGATAAAAAGTACCACTCGGGAGGGAGTTTGAGAGTCCACTTGATTGACTATTCAGCTGTTAGGGTTTGTGAACAATTACCCAAAGTTCCATCTTCAGCCGACCCAACAGCTAGAATTTATAGGAGCCCTGTTCGACACAACTCAGGTGAAAGCTTCCCTTTTGCAGGACCAGCTCTGAAGTCTGACAGCCGTAGTATAGGACACTCAACAGAGTTAGTGAGTGATGGCTCACAAGATGCTAATTGTGCTAGGCCACATGGTCTCTACAGTGCATGTCACACCCCTGGCACTTCAGATGAGGCAGACTCAATGGACTCTGTAGACTCAGTGGACCAAGGCCACGGGATGCCTCCAGAATTGGGTATATGTCACCAATCCCTTGGTCTAATCACTGCATTGGTGGATGGTACCTCAAAATTTGCTCAAGGGTCTCTCCTTTCAGAAGGTCTTGCCCCAGAAGATCTTTACACAAGATACATCCAAATCGGGATGGGGAGCTCATCTTTATTTATTTACTTATTTATTAAACAGGTTTTCCTTGTTGTCCCTCTAGTCTAGTCCCGGACATCTGGGGTATAAGCACCTCCTCCCGCAGCCTTGGAGACTGAGCCCGTCACTGTCTTTGATGACACCAGTATAAGTAGATGTGGGACCGCCTCCTTGCTCCAGTAAGCTCAGTCTCCAAGGCAGCTGAAGGAGGTGTGAGCCACAGGAGGCTCACTAGAGGAATCAGTTAGGGATTTTTGTAGCCTTTCTGGTTAGTTAAAAAAAAAAAAAAAGCAAAGAGCAAAATAAAATAAAAGCAAGAAGCAAGGGAGAAAGAACACAGCAACTCAGTGGACCTGCAGTTTTAAATTTCCCAGCCACAGCCTTGGGCCGGCTGGAGGATGACTGACGGTCTCTCAAAATTTGCTCCCCCTCTCTCCCCCCCTCCCTGGAGGTTCTGTGTTCAGGGGGGAGTGTGGGAGTAGCTGTTGGGGCCTCCGACTCCCGAACCCGTAGAGCGGGTGAGGAGGTGTTGAGGGAGAGCTCGCCGCGACGTCGGCTGATTTAGCTGCCACAGCGGCGATTGCGGAGCCGGAGGATCGCTAGTCTACGGTGCTGTCGGAGGGGCGGCAGGCTGCTTGAAGTGCGGTGAGTGACTCGCAGAGAGCGGGCAGTTTTTAGAGGCCTCGGGGCGTTGCAGGCCTAGCGGGAGAAAAGCGCGGCAAATTTCTGCTGCTGGCTTGAGCAGCGCGCAGGCCGTACGCACGCAGCGTTTTTCGGCGGGAAGCACTGTGTGGTCTGGGGCAGGTTGTTGGCGGGCCATAGCGGGCTCACAGCTGTGTCTGAAGCTCCCCTCTTCTTAGCCTACATAGTTAGTTTTAGAGCTCAAGAAGGGCACTAAACAAAAAAAAAATCCCCGAAAGGATCATAATAGAAAAGGCAGACCTCTTTGTGCTATAGCAGGGGCGGCTGTGGGAAGGCTTGCCGGTATGCCTTCCAGGCCCCAGTGTGTCATGTGTGGAGCCAAAAGGGGATCGCTTTCGGAGATGGGGGTCTGTAAGGGCTGCGCGTTGGAAGCGGAGTCAAAGGAGTAGAGACGGATGGAGCGGGACCAGGGGAGGGGGCGTCGGGCTCTCCTGAGCCGCGCTCTCCGGCAGGACCTTCGTCAGGGGCCTCCCTTGACAGTGGAACCCTCCACGTCCCTTTCGGGCTTGCCGGGGAGGGGGGGGGGCTGGCACACATTTTCTCCCAGGATTTTCTCTCCTTACTGCAGCAAGCCCTAGGGGGAAAGCAGGGAGCTGCGGAGTTGGGGAGTGGTCTGAAAAGGCCAGGGGCTCCCCTGGTCAAGGGCAAGGAAGGCACCCCTTATAAGAGGGCTAAATTAGCTGCGGTAGTTTCAGAGGAGGTCTCAGACGGTCCGGATTCGGAGGTGGATCTGGAGCTGGAAGAAGGCGAGATTGCAGAGCAGGAGGACCAGGCTAGGGTGGTTAGGGTCTTCCGCTGGGAAGAATTGGCAGCTCTTATTTCTGAGACTCTGAAAGCTCTTAATATGCCAGTGGCGGAGAGCTTGCCGTATTCGTCCTTAGAGGACCCATTGCTTTAGGCAACGCAGCAGTCCCAAAAGGTGTTTCCGCTGCATAGGATTTTTAAGGAAATGATTCAGGAGCAAAGGGACTCGCCGGAGGCTGGACTAAAGGGTTCCAGAGGGATGGCTCGGTTGTATCCCTTGCAAGAACAAGATAGGGAACATTTTAAATCACCTAAGGTGGATGCAGCGGTTTCGGTGGTTACTAAGAAGACCACAATCCCAGTGGAAGGCAGTGCGGCCCTTAAGGATGCGCAGGACCGTCGGCTAGCTACTCTGTTAAAGCAGGTGTTTGATGTCAACGCCATATCCTTGCAAGCTGCTATTTGTGGAGCCTGGGTAGCTAGAGGATATTTACGATGGGCTCAGTGGATTTCGCTGGGTCGGGAAGACGAGATGGCGGAAGAGGCGTCCCAGCTGGAGTCGGGTGCGGCCTATCTAGCAGATGTGCAGTATGACCTTATTCGAGGTCTGGCGAAGAGTATGGCGTCCGTGGTGGCGGTGCGGAGGTATCTCTGGTTGCGAAATTGGGCGGCAGACGGTGCCTCAAAGGCTAGGCTAGGAAAGCTTCCTTTTCGGGGCAAGCTTCTTTTTGGAGAGGATTTAGACAAGTTGGTGAAAGACCTTGGGGAGTCTAAGGGAGGTCGACTGCCGGAGGATAAGCAGAAGCCTAATCAGCCGCTAGCGCCTTCCAGGAGTCAGCAGAGAGAGTTTCAAAGATTTCGAGCGCCACGGTTCGGTCAGTTTCAGAGAGGATGTTTTCAGTATCGGTCCCAGAATTTTCGAGGATTTCGGGGAGCGGGGAGAGGTTTTGGAGCCTCCTCGTCCTCGGCCCTCAAAAAGCAGCAATGAAACGAGGGGGACCCGGGCAGAGGTAGTGGCCGTAGGAGGGCGGCTGCGGCAGTTTTATCCTGCCTGGGTCCAAATCACATCGGATCGATGGGTTCTGGAGGTAATAAGGGAGGGGTATGCCCTAGAGCTTCGTCGACCTGTTACGGAGTCCTTTGTCCAGTCTCCTTGCAGAACGGAGCCCAAGCGTCGGGCGGTGCGGGAGACTTTACAAAGGTTGCAAGCTGCCGGTTCCTCCCGCCCAGTACGGATGCGGTCGGTACTCGATATATTTTGTGGTGCGCAAAAAAGAGGGTTCTTGGCGGCCAATTCTAGACCTCAAGGGAGTCAACAGGTGCCTCCGGGTTTCTCATTTTCGCATGGAGACCCTGCAGTCAGTCATTGTAGCCATCCGGCAGGGAGAGTTTCTCACCTCTCTGGACCTCTCAGAAGCATATCTGTACATTCCCATTCGCTTGGAGCATCAACAGTACCTGCGGTTCCGATGGGTCATTTTCAGTTCCAGACGTTACCGTTCGGCTTAGCGATGGCTCCATGGATTTTTACCAGGGTGATGGTGGTGGTAGCGGCGGCGTTGTGCAGAGAAGGGGTGTTGGTTCACCCGTACCTCGACGATTGGTTAATTCGAGCAAAGTCACAGGGCGAGAGCGAGGAGGCCACTCGTCGAGTAGTTCTCTTTCTACAAAGCTTAGGGTGGGTGGTCAACGTGGCAAAAAGCAAGTTGACTCCGACCCAGGAGCTGGAGTATCTAGGAGCTCGTTTCGACACGAGGACAGGCAGGGTGTTTCTTCCACTAGCCAGAGCCCAGGGTCTGCGCCGGCTCATTCAAGAGTTCCTGCAGAGAAAGGAGCCTTCCGCGTGGCATTATCTACAGCTTTTGGGGGACCATGGCGGCCACGTTGGACCTCGTGCCTTGGGCCAGGGCTCACATGCGGCTGTTGCAGGCGGCGCTGCTCCGGCGGTGGTCCAATCAGTACGATCCCTTGTCTCGACGGTTGACTTGTCTGGAGCCGGTGAAGCTCTCTCTTCAATGGTGGCTGAATCCCAGGAATCTAGAGAAGGGGATGCCATTAGAGTCGCCGGACTTGAAGCCCCTGACGACAGATGCCAGTCTTTACGGCTGGGGGGCGCACTTCGAGCGGCAGTTTGCCCAGGGTCAGTGGTCGGATCAGGAAAGGCAATGGTCCATCAACCGGTTGGAGCTCCGAGCAGTTTACCTGGCGTTAAGGGCCTTCCAGCCCCAGGTGCAGGGCAAGGCGATTCGAGTCCTGTCGGACAACGCCACAGCAGTAGCATATGTCAATCGGCAAGGGGGCACCAGCAGTGCAGCGCTGGAGGCAGAGGCGGAGGAGCTTCTCGCGTGGGCCGAAAGACATCTCGAAGCATTAACGACAGGGCATGTAGCCGGGGTGGACAATGTGACCGCCGATTATTTGAGTTGGAATGCAGTGGACCCGGGGGAGTGGGTCCTCAATCAGGAGGTCTTCGAGCTGATCGTGGAGCACTGGGGTCTCCCTGTGATGGATCTCATGGCCGCCTTTGCTTCGGCGAAGGTGGAGCGGTTCTTCAGCAGACGGCGAGAGAGAATGTCCGAGGGCTTAGATGCACATTTGCAGAGGTGGCCGACGGAGCAGCTCCTCTACGTGTTCCCTCCTTGGGCCTTGATAGGTCGCTTAGTTCAGAGGATAGAGAAGCACAAAAGGCTCGTGATTCTCATAGCGCCGGATTGGCCGAGAAGACCGTGGTATGCCGACCTGGTGCGGCTTCTAATGGAGGCACCGTGGCGACTGCCATGCAGGGAGGATCTGTTGGGACAAGGTCCCTTATTAATGCCTCAGATGGATCGGTTCTCTATTACGGCTTGGCTATTGAAAGGGCACAGTTGACGGCCAGGGGTTATTCGGCGGCGGTGATAGCCACTTTGCTGCGGTCCAGGTATCGCTCTACTTCGTTGGCTTATATTCGGGTATGGCGACTTTTTGAGTCTTGGTGCGACCTGCGGCGGGTGAGGGTGCTGCGGGCCTCTATTCCGCAGATTCTTGATTTTTTGCAGGACGGTTTTGACAAGGGGTTAGCGGCCGCGTCCTTGAAGGTTCAGTTGGCAGCCCTTTCTTGTTATCGGGGAAAGGTGCAAGGTGTAGCGCTCGCAGCTAACCCGGACGTAAAGCGTTTTTTGAGGGCGACTTTCCTGTTGCGTCCGCCCTTCCGGGCTCAGGTGCCAACTTGGGATCTCAACTTGGTGTTGGAGGCGTTGATGCGTAGGCCGTTTGAGCCTTTGTCTAAGTCGACTTTAAAAGAGCTCACATTGAAGACAGTGTTCTTAGTGGCCATTTCTTCAGCGCGCAGGATTTCGGAGTTGCAAGCGTTGTCGTGTAGAGAGCCGTTTTTGATCTTCCATGACAAAAAGGTGGTTTTGCGCACAGTGCCCTCCTTTTTGCCAAAGGTGGTGTCGGTTTTTCATGTAAATCAAACCATTTCTTTGCCAACCTTTGAGAAAGAAGTGGCAGACTGTGATGGGAAGAAGTTGCATCGGTTGGATGTGAGTCGAGTTTTAAGGATATATTTGCAGAGAACGGCGGTTTTCCATAAAACGAATAGATTGTTTGTTGTATTTGGAGGTCCAAGGCAGGGAGAGCCTGCGTCCAAGGCGTCGATTGCTAGATGGATTAAGGAGGCCATTTCGTCGACATATATTCTCAAAGGCAGGGCCGTGCCGGCTGGGTTGCCAGCCCATTCGACTAGGGTGCAAGCGGCTTCCTGGGCGGAGTACAATTTGGTGCCTGCGGCAGAAATTTGTAGGGCGGCGACTTGGTCATCGTTACATTCCTTTGTCAAGCATTACAGGATCGATTTACACTCAGACAGGGATGCTCGTTTTGGATCAGCGGTTCTTCAGGCTGGTCTAGCGGGTCCCTCCCGTTGAAATGTTACTGCTCTGTTACATCCCCAGATGTCCGGGACTAGACTAGAGGGACGACAAGGAAGGTGAAATTAGACTTACCTGCTAATTGTTGTTCCTTGCGGAACTCTAGTCTAGTCCCGTGTCCCTCCCTTCTGTTAACGTGGATCCGTGGCCTGAAGAATTTTAACGGTAGGTAGCTCTAGGATGCAGTAGCGCCTGTATGGCCGGCGATCCTGAAGGGGGGGGGGGGGTAAGTATGTAAGGGGCAGTGGTTATGGTACCTCTCGGGAGGTCCTGGACGGAGGGCCACACAAGGCTAAGCGCATGCTGATATGTGCCTTGGGTGGTGCCTGACCGAAATTGATTATTATGTAAATGTGTTTGCTGTTAACTTTTTTAAAAAATGTTGTATCCGTTTACTTATTCCTCTGGTGAGTCTGCTTTGTCAATAGGTTACTGGAGCAAGGAGGCGGTCCCACATCTACTTATACTGGTGTCATCAAAGACAGTGACGGGCTCAGTCTCCAAGGCTGTGGGAGGAGGTGCTTATACCCCAGATGTCTGGGACTAGACTAGAGTTCCGCAAGGAACAACAATTAGCAGGTAAGTCTAATTTCATCTTCTATACCGCTTTATCATAAATTCAAAGCAGTTTACATGGAACAAAATACAGCAACAAGCTTTTACATATAACAGGGAATTAAAACGTGGATGATTATAAGGGTTAATAATACATTAAACATTTGTTAACTATATACATAATTGTAATTGTGGCTTGATGGTATACTGGAACCTGCATTCAGGGCATCTGGTCCATTCAGGAGAGTCTTCACCAATTATCTTCCTGAAATTGAAAGCAATAGCAAATGCTCTGAAAGCCTTCTGGTATTGGCTAACCAACTACATTGCTCATTCAGACTGACAATCAAGTCTCTTTGTTCTATATCAGCAAGCAGGGGGGCACCGGCTCCTATCTCCTGTGCTGGGAGACGGTCAGGTTGTGGAGGTTAGCTACCGCTTACAAAATGCAGCTGAGAGCCACATATCTGCCAGGAAATGAAAACATTCTGGTGGATGGCTTGAGCCATGTCCTTCAGCCATGCAAATGGACATCAGGTGCAGAACTCCCTCGATAGACCTCTTTGCCACTCTGCAGAATGCCCAGGTTGATCGGCTGTACTCCTGAGTGGGATACTACAGCAGAGTGGCATCAGATGCTTTCCTTCTGAACTGGGGGGAGGGTCTTCTGTATGCTTACCCTCCTGTACCTCTCAAAGCGAAGACCCTACTGAAGCTCAGAACAGATGAAGGCACAATGATAATCATTGTGCCATATTGGTCCAGACAGCTCTGCTTTCTGCTCCTTGTACAGTTCTCCGCTTCAGAATCCATCCAGTTCAGCCATGCTCCAGATCTAGTTTTGCATGACAATGAGAGGATGATACATCCCAACATCTGGTCCTTGGCCCTCATGGCCTGGATATTGAGAGGATAGCACCATCACCCATACATGAGGACTTTTTCCTGCTGTCCATAGAGAACACCTACTACAGGTGAGTAACTGCCTTTTCAGTGTGGGCATGAACGGGACTGAGCTTAGGCAGAACATGGGTGGAACACAAATCTATTTCATAAGTTTTAAAATGCCATGCTTATATGCATTCTCTAAAAATTTAGATGTGGGCAGTTACATCAGCTCTAGAACTAGGTGTAAACACTTGCACCTAGATTTAACGCTTTTGTTTGACGCATATGGAAACCACAGCTTTGGGCTGTATTCCCTCCTATCTTGTCCAATCACACCCTTCAAATGTTGGCAAGAATGTGATTTTGTTTGCATGATATCAACTCTGACATAAGTCCCTTGCCTCCCTGTGGTGTTGGGTATCAAACACATCAGCATGTCTCCTGAAGATGTTGCATTGGCTCACTCCAGCAATAGTGGCAGTGCCACATGTGGAAAGCACCTCCCACTCTACTACTGTAAGTAGTCAGGATGTTCCAGGGCCTTGATGGAAGCATTCCTTTAGCTTCTTCAGTGCACTTCCATGCATCTCTGATACTGTTTTAAATTGCATTCAGCCTACTGCATATACTGTTCCACAGGGTTGTCTTCTGGTGAGCATTGACTTTGGTGCCAGCAGCCCCATAGTGGCTATCATAGTTAGCCTTGATCTCCTTCACCAAAAGTCCGAGTTCCTGAGGACCAAAATTGTGTTTGCTTTGGCTATTTCAGGAAGGGGATGAATGCATGTGTGTTTGTAAGCATGCTTATTTTATAAGCACACCTGTACTCGAGGAAAAGTACACAAACATGTGCTTAACTGATATATGCCTATTTTTTTCAGGCAGTATAATTATAAAATTATTAGATAATTTGGCAGCATGTGTGCCCATGTGTAAAACCCTCCAATTATAGGTTCACATTTCCCTACTTTCCCTTATTTGGAGTGCCAGTGGTTCCAAAGGACCAGGTATAGGAAAACCTCCAATTTCGGCCTCCTACCACTTTTATACAGAAGATGAGCTGGATTCAAGTCCCTTCCCACTTTGCCCACATGACTGGGCCTTTGTGTTGTCTCTGGACTTTTGGGTTGTTTGTCTACTGCCTACTATGATGAAGCTATCTTCTGAATAGGTGAGTTTAACCACCTCTCTGCCTATGGGGGTCACAGCTCTGAATTCTACATCCATTGTGTATGTTTCTGAGACCTATCTCATTTCAGCCAAGAATAGTTTTATTGAGTGCTACAGCTACTTTGTATGTGGCAGTGATGTCCTCTATACCTACCATCTTTCCTTGTAGTTACATTGTTGTACTAGAGGACAGCTAAATGGTGTGACTGATGGCTTCTGTATGGTGCTATGCAGCTACAGATTCTCTGAGGGTAAGGCTTTTCTCTTTGGCAACTCAAATAACGTCTATATGCCATGCACCTTTGCCAGCACACATACAGTACAGCGCAGGGGGCCAAATAAGTGGGATAGACTAGGAATGAAGGTAGAGTTTGTGTAGATGTCAGTAAGAACAGGTTATAGCCAGCGTTAACCCACTCTTCCCAATGGTAGTATATTTCTTCTCCATGAGGATTCTTGTAGCCAGAGTATAGCTTGTGTCACACCCTCAGCGGGCCCTACTGGTGGGGTCAGGTATCACACGATGACTCCTCTCCTGGCTCTGTATGAAGATGCAGACAGCCCTGCCTGGCCCTCTGGGAGTTGTAGTTTATGCCTTCTCTAGTAAGAATTAGTTGTGCACACAGGTAAGGTTTCAAACAAGGGCTTTATTTCCCCGTCCACGAGGTTTTTCTCAACTTGGCAACACAAATAACAAAGCCTCTCCGGGCATATAACAAAAGAATAGAGTAGAACAGAGATAGCTTTACTTCAGCCTTTAAATCTAGCAAAAGAAAGGTATTTAAATAGTCCTTCTGTTAGCAAACAGACTTTCCTTTTGCTGCTTTACTACAGCCTAGTTTTACTGCTTAACTGAGAAACCTTTATCAGCAAATATATTGTTGCTTTAACTTCTGGTTAAACTCATTACTTTATCTTAGAGAGAACATGTGGTCAGCAGTTGATAAAGAACAATCCATATCTTCTGGACTCACTTGTATATCAGAAGTATCACACTGCATCTGTTCATAACCATTTGTACATACGTTAGTTTGATCAGCTGGTTCACTAGAGTGAAGTTGGCTTGCTCCGTCTAACAGGAAATCTCCTCTCTTCTCTGAGCAAATGCCCTGCTTGGGGGTTACCGTATGCCTCTGTGAATGGCTTATAGAAGCTCTTTCCCTGCTGGTGGTTAAAGGGAAACTGAAAACATTCACTGGTTCTGCTATTAGAATGTTCGTGATAGGCTTTGAGCCTGGTAGGGCTTAGCTCCCTCTGCACAGCTGTGTGTGATTGCACTGCTCGAGACGGCACTTTGTTAAAAGCTTGGTATTTAAGATTGCTAGCAGAGTTACAAGCTCCTGTAGGTAAGAAACCTTCCTTTCTCCTGTTGCTGCTAGCACAAGGAAAGAAGTTACCCTCTGCTTCCTTTAAACTTGTTCCTGGTTGGCTTTTCCTAATAACTCTGGGTTTTACCCATTCAGGTAGGAAACAGCCTCTCTCTGTATTTACTGCTCTGTTACCTTATGTAAGAGTCTTCCCACGTCTCTCGTGACTTTCATTCACACATTCAGCGTCCAGCTGCTGACTTCCATACGTATCAAACAGGTCCTGGGACTCATTCAGACTCTCCTGTTGGTTTTCACGCTGACACAATTGTTCATTCTCTCTCTGCCACCGGTCTTGGTTCTGGGTATGAGACTGATTACCCGTCTCTCTCTCTTTCTCCTTCTTTCCCTTTCTTCCCCTAACTGTTTGTGAGCATGCCTTATGTACGTGTCTCTGGGCTCCACCTCCTCCCAGCTGATCCGCATCAGGTAATGAAATTTCCATTCCCCTGCTACCTGGGTGTGTCTTCTTAGCCCTTGACCACGTGTGTCCTAGTTGCTTATAGCAACTGCCTGACAGGTTTTTGTTTATGCTGTCAGATTCTCCCTGATCTTCCATGCTAATCTCCATCTGTATAGGCTCTGTTGGGTCTACCCTGTGACACATTCCCCCCCTTAAAATATTACGGGCTGCCGCAATTTTTGGCGGACAGCACGTAATTCCGTTCGGGGTACTATAGTGCTGCTCATGATAGGCCAAATTAGCGGTGGCCGACCTTTCCTTCCAAGGCTTTAATACATTAATATGATATACTTGCCTACGTCCCTTATCATTCTCGATGAGATAGGATACGAATCCCACCTTCTTTACCACTATACCTGGTCCTTTCCAGCGAGATTCGAAATTAGGACCCGGGTCTGCCACTTGAATAAGGACCTTGTCTCCCACTGCCAGCTCTCTGGACTGTGTGCCCCTATCATAATAGTGTTTCTGACGTTTTTTGCTACGTTTCAGATTCTCTATTGAGGCCTGGGACGTTTTTTCCAAGCGTGTCCTTAGCTCTTTTAAGAACTGTGGAATTCCTACCTCTGGTATCTTAGGCTCTACCCATTCTTCCCGCAGAATGTCTAAAATCCCCCTTGGGGTTCTACCGAACAGTAGTTCGAACGGGGATACTCCTAAGGAGGTTTGAATGCGCTCCCGGCAAGCATACATTACAAACGGAAGTAGCGTATCCCATTCCGCCATTTCTCCACTCCTTAACCCCCTTCTCAACAAGTGTTTGATGGACTGGTTGGTGCGCTCCACCAACCCATTTGTCTGGGGGTGGTATGCCGCTGTTTTTTTGTGGTGTATACCAAACGCCTCCCAGACCCTAGCGAGGTATCTTGCGACAAAATTACTGCCTTGGTCGGTCAAGATTTCTTGGGGAAACCCCACCTCGCAAAATAGTTTCACCAGTTCTTGCGCTATAATTTTGGCCGAAATGTTTCTGAGGGGAATGGCCCATGGGAACCGTGTCGCATGGTCCACGATGACCAAAAGGTACTGGTAGCCCCGGGGTGTTTTAATCAATGGTCCTACAATATCCATTCCCATACGCCGAATGGGCGTCGAGATGGTCGGCAAAGGTACCATAGGTACGGCCTTCGGTTTTGTTATGGAGACCCTCTGGCATGTAGGGCAAGAATCGCAGTATCGCTTCGTCTCTTTATATACCCCCGGCCAATAAAATCGCGCTAAAATTTGGTCTAGTGTTCCCTGAACGCCCTTGTGACTACCAACTGGGTGATCATGTGCTAGATGTAAGACGACCGCTTTAAAGGCTACAGGTACCACCAGTTGTTTTCGTACCGCATCCGTGTACGGATCTATGCTTTCTCTATATAAAATGTCCTCATCTAAAAAGAATCGGGGCAATACAGTCTGATCCTTTTGGGCCCACTCAAAAGCTCTTTTGAGTGCTAGATCCGCCTTTTGTTCCATCGGGAAAGATGGGAATTTTTGAACTAGAGCCGCGGGTACCCATGGTAACCCTTCCCCCGCCTCTAGTTCTATTCTTCCTTGGGTTCTCTGGTTCCTTTCATGGCGCTTTTTGGCCTTGGCTTTCTTCCCTCCCTCAACCGGACTCTGAACCAAATCATCATGGTTGGGAAGTGTATCTGCCCCCTCTTCCCCTATCTTTTCCTCGGGAACTTCCTCATCACTCTCTTCCTTAGGCTTTTCTATTTTTCCTATCGGGGGTTCCCGGGTTTCAGACGCGCTGGCCTGGGATCGGGTAGAGACCAAACCTGTCCTCATACACATTCCTTGCCTTAATCCTCCTTGAAAGGAAGGCCAGTCATGCCCTAAAATTAGGTTTTGCGGTAGCCTGGGAACTACTGCCACCCGTATTTTCCTCTCTATACCTAGTCCTTTGACACATACCTGGTGTAGGGGGTATGGAAGCTGCATACCATGTACACACTTTACCTGTACATGTTCCTTTACTTGATTCGGAGCTACAGGGCTTGACTGTTTCATGGTTTCCCAAAATTCTTGAGAAACCAAGCTCTGTTCTGCTCCTGAATCGAGTAGAGCCAGGGTGTCTATTCCATCTACCTGAACTTGCAGGAAGATACCCTTAGGGACCTGCTTTCCTGCCTCTGTTACGAGGACTGTTCTAACCTTACAATCCTTTCGGATGTGTCCAGGCTTTCCACATTTATAACATTTCCTAATGTTTATGGACGGAACATCTTTAGCCAAATTATAATTATGTGCCTTGACCCTTTCACACTTTCTCCACTCAGCAGACTCTTCCATACCTGCTACTTTTAAAAGGCTTATCCTAGAGGTATCAGCTTTTTTGGCTTCCTTAAATACTTCTGCCATCTTAGCTGCCTCTTCGGTATTAGAGCAATTCTGTAAAGTGAGAAATGTTTTCATTTCTGGGGGTACTGCTAACAAAAATTGTTCTAGAACAACCTCATCTAGAATTGATTCCAGCGATTTTCCCTCCGGGTTTAACCATTTATATGCCAGACCTTTAAGCCTTTGACATAATGCTTTTGGTGTTTCATTCGCATGCATTTGTGTCTCCCTAAACAAACGCCTATAATGTCTTGGTGTAAGACCAAGCCGGTCTTTTACCGCCTTCTTAATCTCTAAGTAATCATTGGCAAGGCTAGCGGGCATGGCCTTAAATGCGGACAGAGCTTCACCACTTAGGGTCATTGCAAACCGCATTGCCCATTGCTCTGAAGGCCACTTAAGGTTCTCCGCTATTCTCTCGAATGCCTCGATAAAGTCATCAGGATTGTCCTCCTGTTTTAAATGTCCCAACGATAAAGCAAGGCCAGTGTTCAGCTCTACTTGCGGTATCCACGAAGCACGCATTGCTCCTTCTCCATGGGGCTTTTTCACCAGAGCGTCCACGGCCTCCAACAACGGTCGTTGTTGCTCCTTCATGGCCACCATGTACTGCTCTTGTAGATGCTGCACCATTCTTGCCTGTTTGTCCCATTGTTCGCTTATCCACGCCATCACATCCCGTGGCTCCATCCTCTTCTCCGGACTCTGCTCCTATAAAGACAGAAAAGAAAAGACCCACCAAGTGCGGTACTTTCCACACAGAACCTTATCTAAACTTTAGAGCACCCCCTTTTCTCACTGAGTATCCTGTACCCGTCCACCCAGGTTACTATTACCTCAGTCTCCTGGCAGACTTCAGCGTGTGAGAAAAGGTTTTTTTTTTTTTTATTCGGTCCTTTGGCCAACCTGCCAGCGAATATTCCTTCAGACGGTGTTCTGTAATACCAATATTTTTCTTTCGAGCAATGTCCTTTTATTATTTCTCTTCTTCCCAGGAAAAATAATGTTGCCAGAAGAAAAAATTATCCTGCCAACTACGCCATTTTCTTGTCACACCCTCAGCGGGCCCTACTGGTGGGGTCAGGTATCACACGATGATTCCTCTCCTGGCTCTGTATGAAGATGCAGACAGCCCTGCCTGGCCCTCTGGGAGTTGTAGTTTATGCCTTCTCTAGTAAGAATTAGTTGTGCACACAGGTAAGGTTTCAAACAAGGGCTTTATTTCCCCGTCCACGAGGTTTTTCTCAACTTGGCCACACAAATAACAAAGCCTCTCCGGGCATATAACAAAAGAATAGAGTAGAACAGAGATAGCTTTACTTCAGCCTTTAAATCTAGTAAAAGAAAGGTATTTAAATAGTCCTTCTCTTAGCAAACAGACTTTCCTTTTGCTGCTTTACTACAGCCTAGTTTTACTGCTTAACTGAGAAACCTTTATCAGCAAATATATTGTTGCTTTAACTTTTGGTTAAACTCATTACTTTATCTTAGAGAGAACATGTGGTCAGCAGTTGATAAAGAACAATCCATATCTTCTGGACTCACTTGTATATCAGAAGTATCACACTGCATCTGTTCATAACCATTTGTACATACGTTAGTTTGATCAGCTGGTTCACTAGAGTGAAGTTGGCTTGCTCCGTCTAACGAAATCTCTCTTCTCTGAGCAAATGCCCTGCTTGGGGGTTACCGTATGCCTCTGTGAATGGCTTATAGAAGCTCTTTCCCTGCTGGTGGTTAAAGTGAAACTGAAAACATTCACTGGTTCTGCTATTAGAATGTTCATGATAGGCTTTGAGCCTGGTAGGGCTTAGCTCCCTCTGCACAGCTGTGTGTGATTGCACTGCACTGCTCGAGACGGCACTTTGTTAAAAGCTTGGTATTTAAGATTGCTAGCAGAGTTACAAGCTCCTGTAGGTAAGAAACCTTCCTTTCTCCTGTTGCTGCTAGCACAAGGAAAGAAGTTACCCTCTGCTTCATTTAAACTTGTTCCTGGTTGGCTTTTCCTAATAACTCTGGGTTTTACCCATTCAGGTAGGAAACAGCCTCTCTCTGTATTTACTGCTCTGTTACCTTATGTAAGAGTCTTCCCACGTCTCTCGTGACTTTCATTCACACATTCAGCGTCCAGCTGCTGACTTCCATACGTATCAAACAGGTCCTGGGACTCACTCAGACTCTCCTGTTGGTTTTCACGCTGACACAATTGTTCATTCTCTCTCTGCCACCGGTCTTGGTTCTGGGTATGAGACTGATTACCCGTCTCTCTCTCTTTCTCCTTCTTTCCCTTTCTTCCCCTAACTGTTTGTGAGCATGCCTTATGTACGTGTCTCTGGGCTTCACCTCCTCCCAGCTGATCCGCATCAGGTAATGAAATTTCCATTCCCCTGCTACCTGGGTGTGTCTTCTTAGCCCTTGACCACGTGTGTCCTAGTTGCTTATAGCAACTGCCTGACAGGTTTTTGTTTATGCTGTCAGATTCTCCCTGATCTTCCATGCTAATCTCCATCTGTATAGGCTCTGTTGGGTCTACCCTGTGACACTTGGT
Source organism: Ichthyophis bannanicus (assembly GCA_033557465.1). Taxonomy (NCBI): domain Eukaryota; kingdom Metazoa; phylum Chordata; class Amphibia; order Gymnophiona; family Ichthyophiidae; genus Ichthyophis; species Ichthyophis bannanicus. The sequence goes on from CM066033.1 coordinate 620,530,939, forward strand.
CTGTGGTTCTTTTTGGGCACTCCTCAAAGACATATAGAAAGGGGTAGGTGGAATATCAGCAGGGCTTGGACTGACACATACCATAGTCTAACGGATCTGAGCTGTATGCAGTTTATAATGTAAGAATACGGTTGCTTGGATGCCAATAGCCAAGGCCACAGATTCTAGGGGGTACAGTAGGGTCTGGAAGTTATATTTCCAGACTGACTGGAAAGCTGTTGGATACATTATGACTCAGAGTATGTTTTCTTTACTTCATAAGCAGAAAACAATGCTGGGATGAAAGTCAGGGGAAAGCTTTGCCTTCCACATCCATACTCTCTGAAAATGAGGCTATCGAGCTTCCCAAGGACTCTCATAAAATCCTTGGAGAGCTGGTGCAGGGCTAGAGAGCCTCAACAGACCACACAGGTTCTTCTGTCATGGCAGACACTTAGGAGTCTCTGGGTGGAAGGGTTTGTGTGGGACCAGTCTCGTATGCAACTAATGTAATATGAGCACCCTTTATTTGACCTATGCTTTCTCTGTATGCACCAACAGAGGCGTGCACATAACAATTTGTGTGTATTTCCAAATAAAGACTCTTGATTGGAACAGATTTTTGTTCTGTGTCCGTCTCTCAAGAGTGGAGATGCCTCTTTGCTGTGAGTGTGGCTGGATTATGACATGTAGCACAGATGTTCATACTTGAAGTAAAGGAATGAGGTGAGCGCATAGGTTGAGAAGGATGTAAGCAGGCAGATTGCAGCAGAGATAGGAAGAAGGGGAGGAGGCGTGGCCTAGTAATTAGGACATGGTACCTCAGGCCAGAGGGCCAGGGGTTCAAGTCCCACCTGGGGATAGCAATCTAAGGCCAGAGGGACTGGGGTTTCTAGTCCTATAGGCACTCCTTGTGGCCTTGGGCAAGCCACTTAACCCTCAGTTGCCTCAGTAAACCACCTTGATTGAAAGATAAGGCAGTATAGAAAACTGGTAAAATAAAGTATGTAAAAATAATACTAAAGCTATGGAAATACAGGACTTAAAAGGGAGAGAAGAGGCACTGTGGGTTAAATAGGAAAGAGAAATCTATTTGCATTGGTGTGATATACAGACCTCCCTCACAAGAGGAAGAGGTGGACACAGAGTTAATTGAAGACATATGCAGTATTGCTAGGAATGGGGAAGTGCTACTGATAGAGGATTTCAATATGCCAGATGTTTATTGGAACATTCCTGCTGCAGTATCATCTAGAAGTAAGGAGATCATGGATTCTCTACAGGGAGAACTATTCAGGTAATTGGTAGCAGACCCCACATGTGAAGGGACCATATTGGACTTGGTGCTTACCAATGGTGAAAGTGTCTTAAATGTTATAGTGGGAGATCATCTCGAATCCTGTGATAACCAGATGGTGTCGTTCAGTATTAGGACTAGGGCTGATAAAATCCATTCAAAAGTGAAGGCATTTAGGAAAACTAACTTTGCCAAGATGGGCCAATACCTCAAGGAGCCGTTAGTGGGATGTGAATAGCTGGGGTATGTAGAAAAACAGTGGGCAAAACTGAAAGGGGATATTTTAAGGATAACCAACCTTTTTGTTAAAATAGTAAATAAAGGTAAAAGGAAAAGGAGACCGCTGTGGATCTCAAAAGAAGTAGCTGGAAAGGTGAAGGAAAAAAAAGGAGGCCTTCATGAAATACAAGAGATCACAGAAAGAGGAAGACAGGGATCTATATTTGGAAAAACTTAGAGAAGCTAGCAAAGTAGTCAGGAAAGCAAAGATTCAAAAAGAGGAAGAAATAGCCAATTCAATAAAATGGGTGAATAAGACATTTTTCAGATATGTTAGTGAGAAGAGGAAGGGCAAAAGTGGTATTGTCAGACTCAAGGGTGAAGGAGAGGAATATGTAGAAGCTGATAAGGATAAAGCAGAATTTCTTAACAAATATTTCTGTTCTGTGTTCACAGATGAAGAACCAGGAGCAGGACCTCAGAAAATACCCACAAAACAGGAACAGAAGTGAGGGGCATCTTGGACAATTTTCAGAAGACTGTGTTCGTGAGGAACTAGCTAAACTTAAAGTAGACAAAGCAATGGCACCAGGTGGGATACACCCGAGAATACTGAGGGAACTTGGGGACGTTCTAGAAGCTCCACTAACCAACCTTTTCAATACCTCTTTGGAGTTGGGAGTGGTGCCAGAGGATTGGCGAGAGGCACATGTGGTCCCTTTACACAAAAGTGGAAGTAAAGATGTGGTTGAAAACTACAGTTCAGTTAGTCTAACCTCTGTGGTGAGTAAATTATTGGAAACGCTGCTGAAAGAGAAAATAGTGAGGTTTCTGGAGTCCAACGGATTACTGGATCCAAGGCAGCATGGATTCACCAGAGGCAGGTCTTGTCAGACAAATCTGATTGATTTCTTTGACTAGGTGACAGGAAGTTGGACTGAGGGAGAGCCTAGTTGTGGTGTATTTTGATTTCGGTAAAACTTTTGACACCATTCCGCACAGGTGACTTATAAACAAAATGAGCACCCTAAAGTTACTGCTTGGGATAGAAATTGGTTGAGTGGGAGGCAGCAAAGGATTAAGATAAATGGCGCTCACTCTGAAGAGAAGGAGGTTACTAGTGGTGTGCCTCAGTGAACTATCTTTGGTCTGATTCTTTTTAACATTTTTGTTAGTGATATTGCGGAAGGGCTTTCAGGTAAGGTTTGCCTCTTTGCATTTGATACCAAAATCTGCAATAGAGTAGACACCCAGGAAGGTGTAGATAATATGAGGAGTGATCTAGCTAAACTTGAAGAATGGTCTAGAATTTGGCAGCTGAGATTTAATGTTAAAAAATGCAAGGTCCCCATTACAGAGAATCTCCTGCGGCGAACTAGCGCCGAAGGGGTGCCAAAGGGGCAGGCCTGCCCCTTTGGTCACGCCCCTTCGGGCACGCGCCCACGGGACGCGCCTGCTTCGCGTCCCGCGAGCAGGGCAGTATAATTTAGCCCAGGTAAGCTCTGCCCACAGCCGGGATCAGCCTCCAAGCTCCGGGAACCAGTCAGTTGTATAGGCAAACGATAGCAGGAACTAGCAGCACTCCTCGGCGTCACCGCGAGCAGGGCAGTATGATATAGCCCAGGTAAGCTCCGCCCACAGCCGGGAGCAGCCTCCAAGCTCTGGGAACCAGTCAGTTGTATAGGCAAACGATAGCAGGAACTAGCAGCACTCCTCGGCGTCACCGCGAGCAGGGCAGTATGATATAGCCCAGGTAAGCTCCACCCACAGCCGGGAGCAGCCTCCAAGCTCCGGGAACCAGTCAGTTGTATAGGCAAACGATAGCAGGAACTAGCAGCACTCCTCGGCGTCACCGCGAGCAGGGCAGTATGATATAGCCCAGGTAAGCTCCGCCCACAGCCGGGAGCAGCCTCCAAGCTCCGGGAACCAGTCAGTTGTATAGGCAAACGATAGCAGGAACTAGCAGCACTCCTCGGCGTCACCGCGAGCAGGGCAGTATAATATAGCCCAGGTAAGCTCCGTCCACAGCCGGGAGCAGCCTCCAAGCTCCGGGAACCAGTCAGTTGTATAGGCAAACGATAGCAGGAACTAGCAGCACTCCTCGGCGTCACCGCGAGCAGGGCAGTATGATATAGCCCAGGTAAGCTCCGCCCACAGCCGGGAGCAGCCTCCAAGCTCCGGGAACCAGTCAGTTGTATAGGCAAACGATAGCAGGAACTAGCAGCACTCCTCGGTGTCACCGCGAGCAGGGCAGTATGATATAGCCCAGGTAAGCTCCGCCCACAGCCGGGAGCAGCCTCCAAGCTCCGGGAACCAGTCAGTTGTATAGGCAAACGATAGCAGGAACTAGCAGCACTCCTCAGCGTCACCGCGAGCAGGGCAGTATAATATAGCCCAGGTAAGCTCCATCCACAGCCGGGAGCAGCCTCCAAGCTCCGGGAACCAGTCAGTTGTATAGGCAAACGATAGCAGGAACTAGCAGCACTCCTCGGCGTCACCGCGAGCAATTTGTCTGTAAGCACTCTTTCCTCCTGCGACGATTCCCGAGGAATGGGGTTGACTCCTCCCATTCAAGAGGCTGTTTGTGATACGTTAGTAACGTCAAAGGTCTGTCCTGTTGAGGAGGCTGATGCGCTTTTGGGATCCTTTCTTCGGTTAGGGGACGAACGCCCTCCCCCTTTACCTTCAGCGGTGATCTTTACACAGCCTGGGGAAGCTCAAACGCCGCCTGCAGATTTGTCCCTAAAAGATATTTGGATGGTTATTTCCCGTATCGAATCAACTTTGGGATCTTCGCTGCAGCGTGTTTCTGAGTTTTCTAAGGCTATTGTTCAAAAACTTGCAGACCATGAAAAACGGGTGTTGTCTCTTGAGCAAGGTGCTGCTTCTTTAGAGGCAGATGTTTTGGCTAATAAAGATGTGTCAGCTTCCCTTGCTCAAGATTGTATTTCTTTACATAGGCAAGATGAGGTTTTAGAGAATGTGTTGCGGTCTCGGAACCTTCGGTTTTTGAATTTTCCCTGCACACATTATCTATCTCCTATGATTCTTCTACAAAAATACTTAAAAGAGATTTTGTTGATTACTGATTTTCTGGTTACTGCTGTGTCTAAGATCTATTATTTGCCTTCGAGGAGTTTAAGTCAACAATTTGAGGGAGTAGGAGTGGTTCCTTCTATGTCAGAACTAGTGGCTACTGATAAAGTTCTTTCTTCCACTTTAGATATTTCAGCTTTTTTAGAAACTACTTCTGATGACATTTCCTCCAGGGCTACCTTATTGGTATCTTTTACCTCTGAATTGGATAAGGATAAAATTTTGCGGGCTTATTTTAAAAAAAAATCCGAAAAGTTTTGTGGTCAAATAATTCAAATATTCCCTGATGTATCTCGGGCCACACAGTTGCGGTGCAAAGCCTTTTTAGACTTGCGCCCACGTGTGGTGGCCGTTGGTGCAGCCTTTCATCTTAGGTTCCCATGTAAATGCCTTATTATCTTTCAGGGTAAAAGATATCTTTTTTTTGATCCTAGGCAGTTGACTGATTTTTTAAAAGATAAGGTTTGAGTTTAGTCTCTTTTCAGGAGTATTGATTTAGACTTCTCTGGGGGCCTTTCAGTGTTCTTTTTTTAATTTAGCAGCTCTTCTTCTTGAAGTGGTCTTCAAATGGTGGATGTCCTTAAGTTTTTCTTTGATACTTATTATGTGCTTGTTTTGCATGATTGTTTTGTTGTAATATGATTAAAACTTTATAAATAAAATAAAAAAAATGCAAGGTCATACATTTGGGTTGCAGCAATCCAAGGGAATGATATGGTATAGGGGATGAAGTACTTCTGTCTACAAAAGAAGAGCGGGACCTAGGTGTGATTGGGTCTCATGAACTTAAAGTAGCTAAACAGATAGAAAGGGTGATGGCAAAATGCTAGAAAGATATGTGGGTGCATAGGGAGAGGAATGGCCAGCAGAAGAAAGGAGGTGATAGTGCCTCTGTATGAGTCTTTGGTAACATAAGAGATACTTATGTTATTTTGATTTTATCTTGTTGCTATAAATGGTGCAATCTCATTTGGAGTACTGTATGCAATTCTTGAGACCACACCTTCAAAAGGATATAAACAGGTTGGAGTCGCTGCAGAGGATTGCTACTAAAATGGTTAGCGGTCTTCATTATAAAGCACATGAGGACAGATTTAAGGAGCTTAATATGTATACCTTAGAGGAAAGGCGGGATAGAGGTGATATGATTGAGACGTTTAAATACCTCCGTGGCATAAATGCACAGGAGGAGAGCCTCTGTCGATTGAAAGCAAGCTCTGCTATGAGGGGACATAGGATGAGAGTGAAAGAGGTTAGACTCAGGAGTAATATGCGGAAATATTTCTTTACAGAAAGAGTGGTAGATGCATGGAATAGCCTCCCAGTGGAGGTGGTAGATTTCTGTTTTTCCTATGCTTTTTTGAATTCAGATACTGTCCTCAGAGGATCTCTTAAGGAAAAAAGGGGAATGTTGTAGTGGTTGATATGGAAGGGCAGACTAGAAAGGCCATGTGGTCTTTTTCTGCCATCATGTTTCTATGTTTCAATGAAGATTGTGTATTTGTGACATAAATGTGTATATACTGTATGCAGCTGCGGGTTGTGCTATATTTACTGGTGGCTGCTGGCAGACACACCTCAAACTCCCCCTACCTAAAAGACACTAAGCATTTCTTATGTGCATGGAGAGGCAGCACTGAATAAAAGGGCAGAGTGTGAGTGTGTGTCACTAGGACATGGTAAGAGAGACTCAACCATGCAGGAGAGTCACTACACAAGTGCACCAATGTGACCTTCACCCTCTATTTTTTGTATATGATAGACAGCAGAGGTGAGTCAGTGCTAATTAACTATCCTTTGTAGATGGCGGGCCCTTATCTGAAGGGCTTTACATACAGGCCTCTAAAGCAGCTGCATGTCCATTGCAGCAACCTCCTTTAGTAGGGCAATGTGTGTAGGCTTTCTTCTGGAATGACTGGCTAGGGACAAGGTAGAAGGATTAAGGCCCCATAGAGCAGTAGTTCTCAACGCAATCCTCAGGGCACACCCTACCAGTCAGATTTTCAGGATACCCACACTGAAAATGCATGAGAGATACTTGCATGCACTGCCTCTTTGGTACGGAAATCTAAGAGACTGCGTGCAAATCTTTCACATGCTTATTCATTGTGAATATCCTGAAAACCTGACTGACTGGGTGTGCCCCAAGGACTAGGTTGAAAACCACTGCCACAGAGAAATGAAATTACACATGACTACAGCAAATGGTGAACTATAAAAAACATTTATTGTAAATGGGAATATTAGTTTTTCTTAAAAAATAAATTCAATATGTCTAATATGGTCTAGAAAGCATGGGCAATGGTTTATTTTTGCGGGGAGGGAATTGGTAAGATACAGAGCCAGGCCATCCCAGGTGGAGGAGGAGGACAGTTGTCAGGAGGTGGAGCAGCTATGGGGCGAGCATGTGGTGCATGCCAGCATATTCAGAGATGAATGTCATCAAGCGCCTCCCACATTCTCTCTTGAACAAGCGACATCCTTTGTCCACTCGCCAATGCGCCAAAGCTGCTCTTCCATCTCCATTGGGAGATGAAGTTGGGTCTTGACCTGCACCCCCTTTTGCAGAGGAGATGCAGCTGTGGCTGCATAATTGGTACCTGGTATCAGTAACAGGTGGCTGCCAGGGACTTCCAAAACAACCACCTCCTGACTGTCATCCTCCTCCTGCTCCAGGGATTAAATGGGGGAGAGGGCAATGTGGAGAGGTTCTGAAAGATGGTGGGAAAGAGAGGTGTGAGAGCCTCAGCGGGTACGCCATCTCTTCTCTACTCGCTTTCTGGTGTAGAAACCTGGTGGTGGAGCCAAACCTGTACCTGCATGGTGCCAAGGATCTGGAGGAGACCTGGTGGCAGCAGCATCTAGCTGGGATCTTGGGTAAAGATAAAGCTGATGAATATATTGCAAATGTCAATAAGCAATAGGCCTTCCTGCCATCATTGCATAACCATTATTTGAGTCATATATAAACTACTTATCATTGTGGTTCAAAATCAACTGTATTCACTGGCACACATTGTTTAATAGTAGCCTTCTTTGCAGCACTCCTAACCCATATTTGATCATTTGATTAACGCCACCTGTTCTCCAATGGGCGCTTGTTCTTTGCAGAGACTGCTTTTGGATCCCAGTTCCCTAGATCTCTTTGAACCCCTTGTTTTTCTTATATTATTACTGCTACTACTACTACTGAACAATTGTATAGTGCTAAAAGATGTTCGCAGTGCTGCACAGACACATGTAAAAGACTGTTCCTGATCATCAGAGCTGACAATCTAGTCAGTCAACACAGTAGCTATAGACAAAGAATACATCTAGGGAGAATGGTAAAGAAAGACAAAGAAGATTAGGTGAATCAAGATCCAAAGGTGGCAGAAAAGAGATGATTTTTCATTCTAAGGGCCAGATACGGTCGATGTACAGCCTCAGGTAGTTTGTTCCAGGCATAAGGAGCAACAAGGTGAAAGGACCGGTCTAGAGTTAGCAATAGGAGAGAATGGCACAGATAGAAGTGATTTGCCAGAAGAGTGGAGTTCCCGAGGAAGGGTGTAGGGAGAGATAAGAGAGGAAATTTAGTGAGGAGCTGCAGAGTAAATGCACTTATAGGTCAGCAGAAGTTTGAAATGGATGCAGAAATGGATAGGGAGCTAATGAAGTGACTTGAGAAGATGGATAATGTGAGCATGATGAGGCTGTTGGAAGATTAGTCGCACAGCAGAGTGTTGAACAGATTGAAGGGGAGAGAGATGATTCAGCGGGAGACCAGCAAGGAGTAGGTTGCAATAGTCAAGAAGGGAGATAACCAAAGAGTCAATAAGTGTCTTAGTAGTGTGTTCAGAAAGGAATGGGCAAATTTTGGTGATGTAGAGAAAGAAACGTCAGGTTTTAGCTATCGGTTGTATGTGTGCGGAGAAGAAGAGGGAGGAGTCAGAGATGACCCCAAGGTTGCAAGCTGAGGAAATAGGGAGGAGTAGAGAGTTATCCACAAAGACTGAAAAGGGAGGAAGAGGAGAGGAGGGTTTGGGGGGAAAATAAGAAGTTCAGTTTTGGCCATGTTCAATTTCAAGTGGCAGTGAGACATCCAAGCAGGAATGTCAGAGAGTTAGGCAGTGATCTGGGCCTGGACTGCTGGAGAGATTTTAGGTGTAGAGAGATAGATCTGGGAGTCATCAGCATAAAGATGGTACTGAAAGCCATGGGAAGAGATGAGTGTACCAAAGGACTGGGTATATAGAGAGAAAAGGAGTAGACCCAAGACAGACCCTTGGGGTACACCAACTGAGAGTGGGATAGCAGTAGAGGAGTAGGATCCACCAGAACAAACACTGTCTGTCTGTCTTGATTATATTGTAAGCTCTGAGCAGGGCCCATCTTCTATCTGTCTATCTGTTCTTATACAGCACTGCATATGCCTTGCAGCACTATATAAATGATTAATAGTAGTAGTAGGAGGAGTTTGGGAGGGGGGAGTTAAGTGGCCTATTAAATTGGTGTTATCTACTGTTATACTAGAACTACTGGTGCATTGGTTAGGCTTTTTTAACACAAAGTTATTTTGGACCCTAATGGCAAGCCCAAGCCTGACCAATATGTCTTACATTGAATAGAATCATTTCAGTGCCAGAATACCATATCTCTATACCATGAAACTATTTCCACATTACATTAGTGTCACGTGTAGTTGCGTATCAGTACACACAGATTATTCTAGGTGCAGGCCAGCTACTAGATCAGTGTTATATCCTCGTATCAGTGAATGTGACATCAGTTGCTTTTAACAGAAGGCATTGTCATGAGCAGATAGGATAAGTCTTCCTTGGTATGCTAAGTCTGCTCCAGTACCAATTCATATTATCAATGTCAAGATGCAACAGTTGCCGTTCATACAATATATCCATTACACACCTTCATAGGTAGATCACAGATGCCCATTTATATTTGCATATTGAATGTGATTGGATGGGTAAGATAGGAACTGTATTTAAACACCCGGAAGTAGTGATAGGCATATGCTTGCCAGAAGAAAGGGTGTGTAATGAATATACCGTATGAACGGCAACTGTTGCATCTTGACATTGATGATATGAATTGTCATTTCATAGCAGATATTGGAAGAATATTGAAAGAACGTTGAATTGACGGTGAACACTCTGGGAGAGACTGGAAAAGAACTGATACTGGGGGTTTAGGACTGGAAATGGCCTGGGGATGGGAGACTCGGACTGGAAGGAAACTGATACTGGGGGGGGGTTAGGACTGGAAATGTGCTGGGGATGGGGGATTGAGACTAGAAGGGAGCTGGTGCTGGGAGGGACTGGAGGATGACTAATACTGGGGAGATAGGACTGGAAAGGGCCTGGGGATGAGGGACTGAGACTGGGAGGGACTGGAGGAGGACAGATACTGGGAGGTTAGGACTGGAAATGGGTTGATGCTGGCAGATGGGGGACTGGGACTGGAAGGGAGCGTATGCTGGGAGGGACTGGAGGAGGACTGATACTGGGGGTCTAGGACTGGAAATGGGTTGATGCGGGGGGATGAGCAAATAGGACTAGAAGGGAGTAGATGCTGGGAGGGGCTGGAACTAGAAAGGAATGGATGGTAGGGGAGGACCAGAAGGAGGTGGGGATGGGACTGGTGGGGGGGAAAAAAGTTGGGGGAGTGAGGATCGAGAGGGAACAGATGTGTTGTGTGGGAGGGAAGAAAAAGCTATGATTGGCTGAGAATTGGGAGAGTAAGTGGGGGTTGAGGATGGAGCGGTGAAATTTGATTGGATGAAAATGGAATAAAGAAAGAGATGGAGGAAAGAGCAAAAGGGGAAAGATCAGTATGTTAGAGGCAGATGTAGAGAGAATGACAAAAACTAGAAGAGAGAAAAAAAGTCAAATAGACAGCAGACAATGGAGAGTTAGCAAAAGACATGAAGAAAGCAGAAGAAAGAGACTGGGGCAATTGCAACTGAAAAATAAAATGTCCAAACAAAAAAAAGGTAGGACAAATTATTTTATTTTGAATTTATTAACTGGAATATGTCAGCTCTGGGAAATGTACATCGCTAACGTTTTGTTTAGTACAAGATGAAATTAATTTATAGTTTTATTCTCCATTGTTGTTGTTCATTCCAAGTTTTGCTTTGGGGTTCCCAGTTTAATTATTGTCGTCCTATTTCTAACTTGTGATCTCTCGTTCTATGTTTGGTGATGGACTATGTTTTGCATATGTAACCGAGCTGCAGTATTCTGTTCATGTAGCTTCTATGTGACAGTCCCATTTGTTCTTTTTCCCCAGTAGGAGATGTACTGGTATTCTCTAATATTTGCAGTGCTGCCTTTTGATAGGTAGTGTTGTTATGATCGTGGGTTTGCTATGGATTCTAAATGAGCAGGGAGTATAGTACTTCCTAAAGTGCCTGGCAGTTGACACTGGAGTATAGTAATGTAGAATCTGGTAGTCTCTTTATCCTCACTGCCCATGTAAATGGTATTGAGACATAGAAATATAGAAACATAAAAATATGACGACAGAAAAAGACCGCATGGCCTATCTAGTCTGTCCTTCCATAACAACTACAACAGTCCCCTTTTTACCTTTAGAGATCCTCTGTGTTTGTCCCATGCTTTTTTTAATTCAGTTACTGTCCTCATCTCTACTACCTCCACTGGAACTACTATTCCACGGATCCACTACTCTTTCCATAAAGAAATATTTCCGCATATCACTCCTGAATCTATCTCCCTTCACCCTCATCCCATGTCCCCTCATAGCAGAACTTGCTTTCAATTGAAAGAGGCTCTCTCCCTGAACATTTATGCCATGGAGGTATTTAAACATCTCAATCATATCACCTCTATCCCGCCTTTCCTCTAAGGTGTACATATTAAGATCCTTCAGTCTGTCCTCATATGCTTTATAATGAAGACCACTAATCATTTTAGTAGCCACCCTCTGCACCGACTCCATCTTGTTCACATCCTTTTGAAGGTGCGGTCTCCAGAATTGAACACTATACTCCAAATGAGGTCGCACCAAAGACTTATAGAGAGGCATTATCACCTCCTTTTTTCTGCTAGCCATTCCTCTCCCTATGCACCCAAGCATCCTTCTAGCTTTTGCCGTCACCTTTTCTACCTGTTTAGCTACTTTAAGATCATCAGACACAACCACGCCTAGGTCCCGCTCTTCTTTAGTGGACAAAAGTACTTCACCCACTATACTATATTGCTCCCTTGGATTGCTGCAGCCCAAATGCATGACCTTACATTTTTTAACATTAAATCCCAGCTGCCAAATTCTAGACCATTCTTCAAGCTTAGCTAGATCCCTCCTCATGTTATCTACCCCTTCCTGGGTGTCTACTCTATTGCAGATTTTGGTATCATCCGCAAAGAGGCAAACCTTACCCGACAGCCCTTCCGCTATATCACTAACAAAGATGTTAAAAAGAATCGGACCAAGGACAGATCCCTGGGGTACACCACTGGTAACATCCTTTTCCTCAGAGTGAGCTCCATTTACTTCTACTCTTTGTCGCCTCCCACCCAACCAATTTCTAACCCAAGCAGTAACTTTAGGGTCCATCCCTAGGGTGCTCAGTTTGTTTATAAGTCGCCTGTGAGGAACAGTGTCAAAGGCTTTACTGAAATCTAAATACACCACATCTAGGGCTCTCCCTCGGTCCAACTCCCTGGTCACCCAGTCAAAGAAATCAATCAGATTTGTCTGACAAGACCTGCCTCTGGTGAATTCATGCTGCCTCGGATCCTGTAATCCGCTGGACTCCAGAAACCTCACTATTTTCTCTTTCAGCAGCGTTTCCAATAATTTACTCACCGCCGAAGTTAAACTAACTGGCCTATAGTTTTCAACCATATCCTTACTTCTGCTTTTGTGTAAAGGCACCACATGAGCCTCGCTCCAGTCCTTTGGCACCACTCCCGACTCCAACGAGGCATTGAAAAGGTCAGTCAGTGGATCTGCTAGAACGTCCCCAAGTTCCCTCAGTATTCTCGGATGTTTCCCTTCCGGTCCCATCGCTTTGTCTACTTTAAGATGAGATAGTTTCTCACAAACACAGTCTTTTGAAAATTTTTCAAGATGTCCTTTGCTTCTGTTCCTATTTGTGGGTGTTTTCTGAGGTCCTGCTCCTGGTGCTTCATCTGTGAACACAGAACAAAATTATTTGTTAAGCAATTCCACTTTATCCTTATCAGCTTCTACATATTCCTCCCCTGGACCCTTGAGTCTGACAATACCACTCTTGCCCTTCCTCTTCTCACTAATATATCTGAAAAATGTCTTATCCCTCATTTTATTGCCTTGGCTATTTCCTTCTCCTTTTGAATCTTTGCTTTCTTGACTACTTTGCTAGCTTCTCTAAGTTTTTCCAAATACAGATGCCTGTCTTCCTCTCTCTGTGATCTCTTGTATTTCATGAAGGCCTCCCTCTTTTTCTTCACTTTTTCAGCTACTTCTTTCGAAAACCATAGTGGTCTCCTTTTCCTTTGACCTTTATTTACCATTTTAACAAAAAGGTTGGTTGCCCTTAAAATATCCCCTTTCAGTTTTTCCCACTGTTTTCTACATCCCTCAGCTGTTCCCATCCAACTAACGACTCCCTGAGGTATTGGCCCATCTTTGCAAAGTTAGTCTTCCTAAAGTCTCAGATCCTCGCCATTGAATGGATTCTAACAGCCCTAGTCCTAATACTGAACCACACCATCTGGTGATCACTGGATGCAAAATGATCTCCCACTACAACATCAGAAACACTTTCACCATTGGTAAGCACCAAGTCCAGTATGGCCCTTTCACTTGTGGGGTCTGTTACCAATTGCCTGAATAGTTCTCCCTGTAGAGAATCCAGAATCTCCTTACTTCTAGATGATACTGCAGCAGGAATGTGCCAATCAACATCTGGCATATTGAAATCTCCTATCAGTAGCACTTCCCCTTTCCTAGCAATGCTGCACATGTCTTCAATTAACTCTCTGTCCACCTCTTCCTCTTGTGAGGGAGGTCTGTATATCACACCAATGCAAATAGATTTCTCTTTCCCTCTTTCTAGTTTAACCCACAATGCCTCCTCTCTCCCTTTTAAGCTCTGTAATTCCAAAGCCTTAATAGTAGTTTTTACATATAGTGCCACTCCTCCTCCCCTTCTTCCTACCCTGTCCTTTCTGAATAAAGTATAGCCAGGAATAGTTACATCCCAATCATGGTTTTCTGTGAACCATGTTTCTGTAACTGCCACTAAATCCAAGTCAGCCACTCCCACCAAAGCTTCAACATCAGGGATCTTATTTCCCATGCTACGGGCATTTATACACACTGCTTTCCATATGTTACCCCTGCTACCCATTTCCATAAAGTTATTTAATGTCTCACCTACTTGGGGGCTTTCACTTACCTGGTGGCTTTCTTCACCCATCCCCAAAGAATCTAGTTTAAAGCCCTCTTCAGTAGATTAGCCAGTCTACTACTGAAGACGCGTTGACCTTTCTTGGACAGATGGATGCCATCTCTGCTCTGCAACCCTTGGAACAGCATCCCATGGTCTAGGAAACCAAAACGCTCTTGATGACACCATCCACGCAGCCATGCATTCATCTCCAGGATGCGAGCCTCTCTGCCTTGGCCTTTACCCTCAAAAGGGAAGATTGAAGAGAACACCACCTATGCACCTAACTGCTTCACCCTCTGTCCCAGAGCCATGAAGTCACTTTTGATATGTTCCAAGGTATACCTGGCAGTATCATTTGTTCCGACATGGATTAGCAACATTGGATAATAGTCAGTGGGCTTGATGAGTCTCGGCAAACTCTCCGTAACATCTTGGATTTTGGCACCAGGCAGACAGCATACACTCATTAAAAAGAATGTCTGCTAAAAGTTATTGTGCATTCACAAATGTTAATGTGTGCTAAGTGCAGCAAAACCCATTTATTTCTATTGGCGCAGTGGCACTTTAACACACATTAATATTTAGTAAGGATGCCTCTAAGTCATTGTCAGGATAAAAAAAGGCTTGTGAAGAGCTCCTTTGAAACTTGCCTAAAATTTTAGATGGACAGCATATATATTTTAAAATAAAATGATTAAATTTATGCAAATGAAGTCCAGTGGCTATGCAAATGAGGCCCCATAATGAGTCTCCACACATGGCCCCACATCACCCTTGGGCCGCCCCTGCGATCAAGGCCCCCACGCTTTCCATTTATACTACTACTGCAGATACTGGCTGCTGCTCCAGGGCTTCAGCTATGTGGCAATCGACTGTGGTGCTGGGAGAGGTTGAGAGTACTGGACTGATGCAGGTCCAGAAGGGGGGTAGGGAGAGAAAAAGCTGCAATTGGAGGTGCTGGATCAGGGGAAAAGGAGAAGGTTGGATTCTGAACTACTGGAGAGGGGAAGATAAGAGAGACAATGGACATGATGGTGGATGGAATAGGACAGATGACAGAGAGATGCATGACATTGAAGATGGTAGTGAGGAGGAGAGACAGAGGGAATGCTGGATGTTAGGAGGGAGTACTAGAGGAATGGAGATGATACTGGACATTGGAGGAAGGGAGACAAGAGAAGCTGGACATAAGGGGTGGAACCTGGGATTCAGAGGAGATGCTGGGCATGGGGAGAACTAGGGAGAGAGGAGATACTGGGCATGGAGGAGACAGAGAGGAGATACTAGACATGGGGTAGGGTGAACTAGCGAGACAGGAGATAGACTGTATGAGGAGAGGAAGAGAGAGGAAATGCAGGACATGAGCAGAGGAGAGAGCTAGTGAAAGACTGGGTAGTAAGAGGCTTTGGAAGGAGAGAAAGATAGAGAATGAGAAGTTTGGGTGGGGGAAGAGATGGAAAGCTGTAGGAATGCAGTAAAAAGCAGGAGACTGAGGATTACAGGATAAAAAGGAGATATGGACTCTGAATATAGAAGCAGAAAAATACATGGAAGAAAAAGGATAGGAAGTGTAAGTGTTTGAAATTGTAGTGGAAGAAATGAAGACGGAAGGAGAGAGAAGAAATGGCAAATGGACAGGAGACCCTGGAAACAGAGTTAAGAAAAGACAGTGGAAAGCAGAAATAAGAGCCAGGGACCAACAGGTTAGAACAATAAAGTGTCCAGACAACAAAGGTAGGAAAAAATAATTGTATTTTCTATTTAGTGTTTGTAATATCTCAGCTTTTAGAATGTACATCTGCCAGAACAGGTGTTAATACATGGCTGACCCAGCCATTCATTCCTGACACCTAAATGCATACACACATTGTGGTACCCAAGCCTGGGCCAGAGGCTTACAGCTATGGGCTGCCTTGTCTGTCCTTAAATGAACTGTATTTTCCCTTTGCCACCAGCAATGCACTCTGGGACTTGTAGTTGAGAAAACTGTATTCAAAAAGACAAACTGTAGTTGTGCAACTGGAGGTTGAGGCAAACAAGAATATTTTTATTATTGTGGATTTCCACACGCATTAAAGTTCTATACACGAACACAAAAAATGGATAACTTCTCCAGTAACAGAAGAGTAAACAAAAGGAAATTGTACTTGAAGTAAATGCAGCACAAGTCTCTTTAAACACAAGCAGCTGTCTTCATGACAATAAACATAACACAGCCTTATGAGCTCCTTCTAGCAGAAATACCTTCTTTCTTCTACAAAAGCTTACTTAGTCTTGCACACAGGAACTTATGCTTCCCTAAGACAAAGAGAGCAATCCATCTGGCAATCTTCTGGGGAAGATTGTGACTCAGGTAATTCTATCTGCATGGGCTCCGGTACTGCGGCTGGTTTATCTCTACTCCAGGCCTCAGCACTTTCTTCAGGCTTTCTGGCTTGTAAGAATTCCCAAAATTCATTCCATAATTTCTCCTTTTGGTCATAAACATTTACATAAGGAGAGTAAGCTTCTCCTCCCTGAAATGCTTGCTTCAAAGCTTTTACTGAGTTCAAATTAACTTCCCTGCTAACGGTTGGGTCCTGGTTCTTTCCCCAGGGAAACAAATCCACCCACCTTTTGTCAGTTGAAGTTTTCAGCTTAGGATTCTGAATACAGGATAAAGGAACCTGTTCCCACAGGTTTGCAGCCTTTCTCCCAGAATGTTGACTGGCTTTTGGTTTAGGAACCTTTCCCAGACATGGAGTGTTTCCTTCTCTGCTCTTAGCTTTCAGCAGCTGGAAATCAGCACACTCACGTCTCTCAGGTATCCATGAGCTCCTAGGACCTGGACTCAAACTGGCACCTTCTCTCCTACGGCTGGAACTCTTTGAACCAGATGAACTCCTGGAACTAGCACTCCTGTTCCTCCAAGCTGAACTCAAATGAGAGCTGTGAACTCCCTTCTTCTGTTTGAAGATGGGTTTAAAAACCTGTTTCCTTCCTATCAGAGCTTCCTCTGAGCATGTGTGCTCATAATCAGCAGCTAAGCCTGCCTGCCTCATTACAGCTAGGGCGTGGCTTGGCTTGGCTTTTTTTCATAGTAGCTTTCCTACCTCTGTGTAGAGCTGAGCTGTCCGTAGTTTTAATGGTACAAATGTTTTTTTCTTCTACTTCCACTTTCTCCTGCTCACTCTCCTCGCCACAACATGCAGCTCTCATCCATTCAGACCCTGCACCCATATATTGCAAATGTTCAAGAAGCTGTGTTGTAACTTCCAAGCCAGTGTGTGCTAAGTGTGGTGAGAGCATCAGATAATTATTTTAAAAAGCACATATTTACACATGATTGTTGTTTGAGTGATAATTGTATTTGGTTACCATCTGCGAGGGGGGGTGTCATTTGAATTGTCAGCTGCTTAAATCAGGTCACACTGGAAAAAACGTTTGGGAAGCACTGATCTAAAGAGAAGGGGGACATGCAGAATAAGGGCCCAGACACATGCAGAAAACCAGCACGTCATAGAAACATGCCCATGCGATGTGGATGTGTGCAATACCGGCTACATAGACAGATCAGCACCGTTATCTCTGAACTGCATATGCATATGTCACCACATACATGTACCGGCCTGCCATTTCAGAAAGTGAGATATGCAGTACACAATAAAGCTTGAATATGTAGCAGCTAGGTGTTTGTTTTGTTTTTTTTGTATATAAAATTGTATTGAACAAATACAAAAGCAGTAAAACTCCAAAGAGCAGACACAATAATAGTTCTGGAGCATAGAACAATTTGAGTAGCAGTTTAGGAAAGCCAAGTATACTCACATAAAACACCAGTACGAGTAAATGCTGAACTTTTGAGAGGAAGTATACACATGTCATATTATGTACGAGATGAAGAAAAACAAGAACAAGGCCCCTCAGGCAACTCCAGACAGTGAAACTGTAATAGGAAACCAAGTGAAGAAAGAATTACCCAGGAGTCTCTATTAGGAAGCAAGCCTTTTAATGTGGCCACAGGCTCAGAGAAAATACTTTTTCCAAAGTATGAGCTGAGCCCAGCCCAGCCCAGAGAAATAATCCAGACTATATAGACATGTTATCAATTCATCACAGCATTTCTTCATGATTGGTCCTATTTTAGTACAGTGTAGTCCCGATTGGAGAGAGTCTACTGTACTCTTATCTCTAGCGAAGCAGAGGAAGAGACGTTATCTCTAGCAAGCAGAGAGAACTGCAGGACAAAGGAATAGGGGAGGGAAGAGCATGTATCAGGGTATGACTTCACCAAGGGGGGTGTATCCTTTTCACACAGCATAGGGGAGAGAGAGAGATGTCTCAGTACCTTTCTCAGTTCTCATTAACCCCTACAGCTCTCAACCCTGCCTGGATTTCTACCTCATTCCCCCCTTTTTAAAGGAAAAATTTGTCCTCAATATGAAGGAAGCCAATTTTCTCATATGAGTTCATCTGACTGTGGTAGGGACTTATATTTGCATACTGCCATCACATGGGCAGCAGTTTTCCGCTCCACCATGGTCTCAATGATGGAGGTAATAAATTGCATAAGGATAGGGATACAGCATGGCAGGATAAAACATAGTAAGAGAATGAGAAGAACTCCTACCACTAGGGTTTTAAGTCCACTTAACCAATTAAACCATCCCTCAAACCACCCGGCACCTGTGGAAGGGGCAGTGATCTGATTAGCCAGGTCACATAAGTCTTGAATAGAGCATTCAATGGAAACACACTCATCAGTGACATTAAAACAACACATATCCTCAAATTCCTCACAGCCATGATTTAAACGTAGGAGAAGAAAATCAATGGTCATCCTATTCTGCAGAATCGCCGTCCGCAGACTGGACATCTCATGATTCATAGTGGCTAGGATGGTTGAGGTAAGATTAATGGATTTGGCAAAGGAACAAGCAATACGGCTTACTTCCATAGCATCATGTAAAGCTAACACAGGTGCTCCTACAATGGATACTGCCAGTCCTAGAGCTGTCTGATCACTATAAGGTTCTACATTAGAGTTATAGGTAGGGGGCATAGGTTTTGATCGAGGATAGCACAAATGGGAACTAACCTTACTGGAGGTATGAGAAAAAGCAGCAGTAGTAAGTCTGCCAAACGTGCAAGGACCTCCAGTAGCGTTTATGGGAACATAAGTATAAGCAGTTTTACCACATAACAAAAACCATCCTAAGGGAAGATACATTTCTGAGTAAGCATAAGATACCTTCATAATAGACTTGCACGATAATACGGTGTTAGACAAATTAAAACCCTTTTAGTTGCATTTACAAAAATAAAGCAATCTGTGGCGTTGAGCATGGAGACAACCTGCAAGGAGAAAGGGATCTTATTAAAATAGGCTGAAGAAGGACGAGTAACACCAATGATGTAGAAAAATGTAGAAAATGTTAGCTTTGGCTGTTTGCAGTTCAGATTATGCATTACAGTAAACTTCTGCATTTCACACAAAGTAGTAGGTACAGCAATAAGGCATGTTGATAAAACAAACTCCAGGCTGCGATGAGCTGCGTACATAAAAGTCCGAAATATTCAAAGCAGTTCCGGCAAGTAGTGTTACTACATTTATAGTTCCTGAGGCCAACAAGGGAAGGCCCCACATGAATGCCAGAACAAAAGTCAGCATAGGCAGGTGCATATTGACCATGGAGCTGGTGTTCCACTACACTTCTGTTCCGTAACAGTATCTGAAGATGACTCCTCAAGCTTCCGCCATGCGTAGACTAGCCGGCTTCCGGTGTGCAGCTAGCGCAGGGCTCTGTCTGCTGATTCCATGGTTCTCCGCAGTATGAGGCGTAAGGGATCCTGCAAATATTTGTGCACCGTCCACTTGTCGTCCAGATCAGGAGCAGCTTTCTTGAGACGAGTATGATGAATCCATGGGGTAACCTCTGCGACCTTGACTGCGGTTGGTGTGGCCAGGAGAACTGTGTAAGGACCTCTCCAGGTAGGACACAGTGGTTCACGTTTCCATTTCTTAATCCACACACGATCTCCCGGCTGGTGGGGGTGGAGCGGCTCTGACAAAGAGATAGGCAGTCGCTCTTGTATCCTCCTGTTCGAAGACTGAAAAACAGATCCCAATGCCAGTAGGTGTTGTCTCGTAAGTTCATTACCTATCTGCTCTAGGTCTCCCATAAGGCCCTGAACAATGGGTGGTGGTCGACCATACAGTATTTCATAAGGGGATATTCCTAGGGTCCGAGTCGGAGAGGACCGGACATGGAGAAGGGATATGGGCAAGGCCTGATCCCACTTAAGATGAGCTTCCTGACAGAGTTTAGACAACTGGAGCTTCAGGGTTTGGTTCATCCTTTCCACTTTTCCCGAACTCTGTGGGCGGTAAGCAGTATAAAGTTTCCAGGTGATCTGGAGAGCCTTATAAAGGTCCTGGAGGCACTTAGCAACAAACGCAGGGCTATTATCTGACCCTATAGTAAGAGGTAGGCCAAATCTGGGAATAATCTCTTTCAGCAGGGCCCTGGTAACTTCTCAGGCTGTCTCTGTTCTACAGGGGTAGGCCTCAACCCATCCTGAAAAGGTACATACTATCACCAGCAGATATCGATAACCCCTTACTCGGGGTAACTCAGTGAAATCAACTACAATATTCTCCATAGGGGCAGCACCAACCGCCTGTATGGAAACTGGGGGTAGAGGCCCCTGGCGGGGTTTATTCCTGGCACATTGGAGACAGCGACATGCTGCGGCTGCTGTCAAGGCAAACAGATGTGGGACATAGAAATAAGACTGTAGAATAGTTTGCATGGAGGTCTTGCCTAAGTGAGTGGTCTCATGAAATCGCCGGACAAAAGCAAGTGCTAGACTCTCAGGGATAACATATCGGGGTGGATCTCCCAGTAACTGCAACCACCCAGCAGTGGTAAGGGTAGCCCCTTCCTGAGTGAAGAAATCCATCTCTCTCTTGGCATAATGAGAGTCCCACTCTGATATAGGAATTGGAAACATGGGAGCTTGAACACTTACTGGGACTGTTCCTCGCTGGGCTGCTAGCTTGGCCTCCCTATCTGCCCTGCGGTTACCCTGAATGACCAGAGTGTCTCCTCGCTGGTGTGCCTTGCAGTGAACAACAGCCACCACTTTTGGTACCCACACAGACTCTAGTAACTCCAAAATCTCCCTCCCATGCTTTATAGATTTCCCGCTCGAATTTATGAGTCCCTTTTCTCTATAGAGGGCCCCATGGGCATGGAGTGTAGTGAATGCATACTAAGAATCAGTGAAGATGTTTGCCTTCAGACCTGCAGCTAACTGGAGGGCTCGAGTAAGGGCAATGAGTTCAGCTTTCTGGGCAGAAGTCCCCAGGGGTAAGGGCTCAGCCTCCACAACAACCCCAGGAGTGACCACAGCATATCCGGCCTTCCGCTGTCCATCTTCCATGAAACTGCTGCCATCGGTAAAGTACTGAACATTGGGAGAGAACAGCGGTACATCCTTCAAATCTGGGCGCTAGAATACATTTCATCCATAACCTGGATACAATCATGTTCAGGTAGCCCAGGTGCTATAGGGAGTAGAGTAGCAGGATTGAGTGTTTTCACTATCTCCAAGTGAACCCGAGGATTTGCACATAGCATGCTCTGGTACTTTGTCATCCGCTCATTGGTAAACCAATAATTGCCTTTGTACTCCATCAGTGTCAGTACTGCATGCGGCACTTTAACATACAGTTCTTGCCCAAGGGACAATTTATCAGCCTCTGTTGCCAGAAGAGTTGTCGCTGCTACTGCGCAGAGACAAGAAGGCTACCCCCTCGCTATTGGATCCAGCTATTTGGGCAGATAAGCCACCGGTCATTGCCAGGAACCTAGGCTCTGAGTGAGGACACCAACTGCCATCCCCCTTTTTTCATGGACGTACAGATGGAATGTTTTTTCCACGTCGGGCAGTCCTAGACTGGGGGCTAATAGCAAAGCCTTCTTCATATTCTGAAAGGCCTCCTTTTGGTCCGGGCCCCAGTCAAAAGGATCTCGTTCTACCCCTGTTGTAGCTGCATACAGGGGCTTTGCCAACACTGCATAGTTGGGTATCCAGATTTGACAAAAACCGGCAGCCCCTAAGAAGCCTCTTAACTGCCTGCGATGTTGTGGCTCAGGAATAGAACAAACAGCCTCCCTCCGCTCAGAACCCAGTCTTCGGAGGCTTTGGGCAACATGGAATCCCAAGGACTTCAGTCTGGCACAACTGGGCTTTACTTCGAGACACCCGATAGCCAGACATCCAAAGTAAGTTCAGAAGTTCTGAAGTAGCGGCAAGACATTCTTCTGGGGAAACAGCGGCAATGAGTAGATCATCCACATATTGTAGCAATACACATTGAGTTGGGCATGACTGGAACTGACGCAAATCTTGACTAAGTGAATCCCCAAACAGCGTGGGGGAGTTCTTGAATCCTTGGGGTAATCGTGTCCATGTCAGTTGTCCCTTACTGCCAGTAATAGGGTCTTCCCATTCAAATGCAAACAGTGGCTGGCTAGAAGTGGCCAATCTCAAACAGAAGAAGGCATCCTTTAAGTCCAAAACAGTAAAACAGGTAGCTTGTGCAGGAATCAAGCTCGGTAAGTTGTAAGGATTCGGCACAACTGGATGAATGGTAACAACAGCTTCATTAACCCTCCGTAGGTCCTGTATAGGTCGGTAATCATTAGTACCTGTTTTTTGAACTGGCAGCAAAGGGGTATTCCAGGGTGATTGGCATGGTTTCAGGAGTCCAAACTTGAGTAATCGCTGGAGATGTTTATGAATGCCCTCAACAGCTCTTCGAGGCAGGGAATATTGCTTGACACGAATGGGACAGGCATCTGGTTTTAGTTACACTATAATAGGCGGGATGTTAGGGGCAAGGCCGGGAGGATTACCTTCTGCCCATACTCCAGGGAAGTTTTGCAGTTCTGGTGGGAGGGGTTGTTGCCGATCAGCTTGGGAGTACAGCCGCCACTCTTCTTCCCTTGGAATTTGTAGAGAAAATAATCCCGATACTGGCAGCCCCAAAACCATTTGAGCCTCTCCTGTGGGGGTAATTGAGATCCAGGCATGTAGCTTTGATAGGAGATCCTGGCCCAGAAGTGGTACCGGACACTCAGGCATGTACAGAAATTGATGGGCGATTTGCTGTCGTCCTACTTCGCAGACTCGGTTATGGAGAAAGGGCCGCAATACCCCGTTTCCAGTCGCCCCCACCACTGTGACAGTCCTTCCAGAAGCACTTGCTAGCGGTTGGGACACAACAGAATGCTCTGCCCCAGTATCAACCATAAATGGTATTTGCTGGTCCCCGATTTTGATTGTGACCATGGGCTCATGGGGACCAAGAAGAATCTGCGAGCCCGGTCTGTCCTATTCCTGATCATCCAGGTTCTGGTCCATAGCGGTCAATCCAATGAACCCCGCTAGACCCTCACGCTCCTCACTGGTGTCCTAAGCTGGTCTCCGAGTATATCTCCCTCCTTCAACTTGCCCTCGGAATGCTGGTCTACCACGGTTTCCTCTTCCTGCATCACTTCGGCCGCCTTTGTTGGGACATTCATTTTTCCAGTGGCCCATTTCTCTACAATAGGCACATTGATCTTGTTCCAATGGTCCTCGTTTCAACGATCCACACTGGATTCCTCTACCCTGGCCTTGGCCCCTCAGTTCCCACGTCGACTTTCCTTGTCCTTTCTCAACTAACACTGCTGCTAACATATCAGCTTTCTTTTTCATCTTTCATTCACACTCACGCTTCATCTCCTGATCTCTGTTCACAAATACTTTCATAGCAACTTCCATCAGCTGGATTATATTCATTCCAGCAAAACTCTCAAGCTTCTGAAGTTTCCTTCAAATGTCCCCCTGTGATTGTCCCACAAACGCTGTATTCACCATCCGCTGGTATTCAGGTGCCTCGGGGTCGAATGGAGTATAAACACGGAAAGATTCACAGAGTCTTTCATAAAACTGGCCAGGGCTCTCATCAGGGGTTTTCAGGACCTCAGATATTTTCCCTACATTCATCGCTTTCTGGCCCCCCTTTTTAAGGCTTTCCAGGAGAGCTCGATGACAGCGATCCAGTGCAAGGTGGCCTGCAGCACTGTTTGCAGCCCAGTTAGGTTCTAGGTCAGGAAAGTCTCTCAGAGCTGATTGCTGGGGATCCTGTTCACCTGGAGGGTTTTCTTCCAACCATTTCATGGCTGACCTAGTCACCCGGTATCTCTCTTCGGTACTGAGTAAGGTTAAAAGGAGCTGATGGCAGTCTGCCCAAGTTGGACGATGGGTTGGAATAATAGATGAAAACAAATCTATCATAGTTTGAGGTTTATCAGTATATGAAGGATAATGAGTTTTCCAGTTCAACAAGTCTGTGGTAGAAAAAGGTACATTCCCCCAAGTTTCTAGGGCCCTCGACAAGCTCTCCTTGGGCATTAAAGGCAGCTGGTCCTCGAGCCTCTCGGAGGGGTAGGTAGAGACTAACTTCTGGAGTCTGTTTGCTAGCACGTATTTTGTGGTGGTCTCTCCTGAGGTCGTAATGCTCCAGTACTGGGGGAGGAGGGGTACTAAACTAAGACTGACCTCCTTCAGATCTGGGACTCAGGGAATTTTCTGAAGTGCTGGGCAGGTCTGTATCTGAAAACGGCATTCTTGCCTCACTGCTCTTCTAACTATCAGAGAAAGTAGTATCTGTTGAGAGGGGCGGGGGAGAAGTTGTATCAGTTCTAACCGGAGTCCCTGCTGAGCCTGGTAATTGAGCTGGAGTCATAGGAATCTGCCTGAGGACATAAGGGGGAAGGGAATTCTTCTGTCTCTTGCTCCTGTACTAAACCTGGTAGTTTTGATTTTTCTTTCGGCAGCATTTCCTGTGGACTATGGGACAGAAGTATGCGACAGTGTTCTTCATGGCATTTCCTGATCCAGTGGGTTTTTTTCCAACATACATCCAGCCAGGAATCATTATAAGGGAATTGATCTGGATGATGAACTACCACAACGTTATGCACTCTGCTAACCAGGTCATAATCAAAGGTTCCTTCCCGGGGCCAATCAGTATTAAAACTCGGACACTCATTCTGACAATATTTCTTTAACAGGGAGGGGGTCATACGAACCCCATAATCTGCAGAGAATCCTTTCCAAAAATGTTTTATCATACACTCTAAGGGGCTGTGTTTTGACTCTGAGCTGCCCATATCTCTCCCCCAGTCTCTGAAAACACAATGCAGCCGGTAAAGGATCCTGCTGCCCTAGACACAAGAAGGGTGACTAAGAAAATGGCGCTTCCTGACTAACAAAATGGCATTTCCTGCTTCACGTGACCTGGGCATGGTCGCCCAGCCAGGAACTGCAGACTCTCCAAGCCTCTTCTCGTTCCAAACAAATCAATCAATCACACACCAACACACAGACACCCCAGGAAACAGTCTGACTATGAGGAACGCAGTTTCACCCACCCCTGGGCTACTAAGACATTTTCTTGAGAGTTGATCAGGCTCTCCTTCTTCCCGCAGGAAGGACAGATTTTTCCTGAACTGCAGATACAGAAACAGATCCCCTTTATCACTTACCCCACTCAGATGTCTTCCGAAGAATAATGGGTTGTTTCCTGAACTCCACACAGGGTTCGTAGGTTTCTTTTGGACAGAGCCAGCAACCATGATGAATCAGGAAGGAATACTCTCCAGAACAATTGGTCTGGGGGTGCCAAGTATTTCCTCCCGCGTTCGCCAACACCCCCCCCCCCCCCCCCGGCTCAAACCGATCGAGCCTAGAGGCAGCAAGACAAACCATTTCTTTCTTATCTCGCTCCTTTCCCAGTCGGGAACCAAATGTAATAGGAAACCGAGTGAAGAAAGAATTACCCAAGAGTCTCTATTAGGAAGCAAGCCTTTTAATGTGGCCACAGGCTCAGAGAAAATAATTTTTTCAAAGTCTGAGCCCAGCTCAGAGAAATAGTCCAGACTATATAGACATGTTATCAATTCATCACAGCATTTCTTCATGATTGGTCCTATTTTAGTACAGTGTAGTCCGATTGGAGAGAGTCTACTGTACTCTTAACTCTAGCGAAGCAGAGGAAGAGAAGTTCTCTCTAGCAAGCAGAGAGAACTGCAGGACAAAGGAATAGGGGAGGGAAGAACATGTATCAGGGTATGACTTCACCAAGGGGGGGGGGGTATCCTTTTCACACAGCATAGGGGAGAGAGAGATGTCTCAGTACCTTTCTCAGTTCTCATTAACCCCTACAGCTCTCAACCCTGCCTGGATTTCTACCTCAAAACAAACCTTGGAGCAATCCCCCTAGCCTCCCCCACCCCTCTCACTTCAGACGACTATCTCAGTGGCCGGAATGTAGAAGAGACTAATCATCAGAGCCGCTCCCGAGAAAGTGTTTAGGGACCACGGAAATGTGATAGCAACAGTTAGCAGCGGGAGCTCTAGTCTTGTTAATGAAGCCAAACAAACTAGTGGGAGTGGCACTTCTCTAATCTCCCTCACTCCACCTTTAACTCTCTCTTCCCTCTATAAAACATCCCCTATCAAACCCCCCTCCCACTCTAACTTCTGGAACTTTCGCATCTCTGGCAAGTAATAGATACAACATAGTTTACAAGGACTGTGCAGAGAGCAATTATAAAAAAATCTATGCGCACCATAAGAACATCCAAAACAACACATAACCACACCATGGGTGGACAAGCAGCAGCAACTCAAATTCAGTGGCAACAAAGCCCTAGAAAAACACCAGCAGTCAAGGGACAACTAGAATTCAAGCACAAAGCTTAGCGCAAAGCAAGCAATCGTCTCAACCAGAAAGGGTCAGGACCTCCATACGTAGAAAGTCAGACCACAGCACCATCACCACTTCAGGCTTTCCTCAGAGGTCAGCTGTGGGTTTCTTCATTCTGTAAACCTTCCATACCTTTACTAACCAGAAATCTTTTAATAAGATTCAGAACACTACCACATGAATTGGTTGCATTAAATTGTACACAGCCATTGCAATACTGTAGAACTCTTTTAGCATCTTGCAGTGCAAATTAATCAGTCTATAGATATGAGCCACTGAGTACAGGCTGCTGGAAAGGTGAAGCATACAAAGCAGGGTGCTACTTCTACCCCATTGCCCCTTCCCTCCAAAGCTTCCAAAGTATCTGGGCATCCTCCCCAAAGTCTGCATTTTCCAATATCATAAATATTACTCACACCCCTGACTTCTCCCCTCCCCTACCACCACCACTTACTTCTAGGACCAAGGAACAGCAGTAGCAGGAATGCAGCCTACCTTGCTCTTAAAACTTGGCCAGTCCTCACCAAAATGAAGGCTTTTACCACCTCATGCTCTGAACTTCATGTATGCATAATGTATATTTCAAAGCCACCATTCTGGTAAGGATTAAGGAAATGCGAGTTCATTAGAGTGGTGGGTGGGAGACCAGACATTTTGTGGGATCCTAATGAAGCCATAGGTCTGGAGGCATTTTACTTGTTTTTTTTGGGAAGAAGGTGAGAGGCACAAGATGGAGCCTACTTAATCTCCATTATAGCATGTTAAGATGATTCACCTCATGGTGTAAACATAACGGCTCCTGAAGACACAATTAATTTTCCAGCATTCAGTGGACTGAGTCAAGTATTCATCTTGAGTCTTCTGCCAGGAAATTTAAGAAATGTGTTAAGACTTGGCTAATCTAGTGTGCTTATTCTGAGTATCTTTAATTGGAACAATTCTGTCAGTGCTTGGCTTCCTGGCTTGTGAAAATGTGTAACCCTTTCCTATTGTGTTCTGCTGTATCTTATTTGTTAGTGGAAGCAAATGTTGTTCTATTCATCACTCTCCTTGTATTTCTTGTTTTATTTAACATTGATACTATATAGTTCTGTTTCAATATTGTTTACATTGATATTTTATGGATTTCGTAAACTGCCACAAATATGTTTTGAATGGCAGTACATCATATATTGAATAAATAGATAAATTAAACAAATATTAATGATGGGTGATGCCTACACCCTTATTACCAAATGAGAACATTATAATATTTTTGATAGCATAGACAGCGGTGAATTCCAATCTGCTCATCTCTCTCTTCCCAGAACTGACAGTGAGACTCAAATGGATTTAAAACTATGGTTTGCTTTATTGTTTCCAAAATTACATTAATTATATTTTCCCAAATCATTCATTGAGAAAAGTATTTTCCTTATGTCTTAGTTGCCCACTGTTGAAAACCAGGACAACTTTGGTTCAGTGAGACTGTGTCTTGAGTTACAGTATGTTAAGCATCTGCCATAATCCGTTAGATGCCCCCCAATGTGGCTAACTCCAGCTCACACTAAGGGGTATGTTTACTAAAGGGAGTTAAGCTAGCAGGCATCATCGAGCATCAACAGCAGCGATAAGAGAATTTCCATGCAAAAAAGGCTCTGGGCGGACAGGAGGCATTCCGGAGCTAAGGTCACAATGGGCCACTTAACGTGTGCAAAAAAAACATCTGGCGTTAAGGTATCAAGTTTGCACCTTAATGCCTGAAAACAGCTGTTACTTTACCCCTCGATAAGGGAACCCCAGCAAAATCCAATGTAAAGGTGATGGATGGATGGAAGGACAGGTGAGAGCAGATGGACTTGACAGATCTGTTGGCACCCTACGTGGCAGTCAGTAAGTGGCATGAGCATGAGGGAGGCAGCTGTACTGATGCACTAGGGTGCAACCATACAAAATGCTGCATTGGCAGCAAGTGGCAAAGGATGGGGAAGACATGTCCTCTTGCATAGTCAGTAGCGACACAATGTGTGTAGCCAAAGGATGATGAAGCAGGAGTGGTGACATGCAGATCAGACACAGGAGAGGTGTGCGTGAGAAGTGGACATGCAGAAAAGAATACCTGTGTGGGCCAGATTGTAGCAGCTTGCAGGAGAATACATGACTCCACCTAGCTGGCAGTCTGATAGATGGGCTGAAGGAGGGATGGCAGTAGATGAGAGTGTGATACAGGCTGGCAGCGGCAATGTACCTGAGTAATTCTTCCTAGTCCTGTGCATGTTGGTGGGATATTTTCCTGCTGAGGCACATTTCTCCAAGCCAAAAGGGATGAGAAAGGAAGACAGCAAACAGGGCACAGGCACCATGCTATCAATTGTCTCTTAACAGGACAAGGAGTCACAGATTATGATGCCCTCAATTGCATGTATATTTGGGGTATTTTTACTGAAGTAGATATCAATGCAAGGTATGTGCGAAAGTCATGCACTACTTGTTGGGGGTCTTTTCAGCATGGCCCCAGCAGGTATTGCACCGATCTGGACTCTAATGCATGCTGTGTCAACATGAACGTACCTAACACCACTCATTCAGATGGCATTAAGTGCACCCACACTAACTGTAACACTGACGGCGAATCAGTGGTGTCAACCTCTGCCGTAACCACCTTGGACAGACATGCCTGAGCTCTGCCCCTATTCCTCTCTGTCACACACTAAGCTAATAATGTGGAATTACCCTTGCACTGTCTGTTTAGCATGTGTACTGTTATCGTGGACAATTAATGCACACTCAAGCTGTATTAATAGCTAGTGCAACTTTGTAAACATGCCCTTTAGTGTCAAGGCATCTTAATACTATCATGTTTTCTTTTTTAAGTGACGTCAAGTCAATGCTGACTCCTGGAAACCCAGCAACCCCTGGATTTTCTTGGCAAAGTATTACTAGAAGTAGATTGCAAGGCCTTTTCTTACAAGACAATGGAGGGTAAAGCATAGTTACTCTCCTGTAGCAGATGTTCTCTGTGAACAGCAAGAATATGTCCTATGTATGGGTGATGTCCTTGACAGAGCCCCACATGGGAATGATCTCCAGTTTCTATAGGAAGCTTTTGGGAGCTCCATCACGCATGAGCACCTGCCTTCCTCCCTGCCACAGCGCCATCTTATCCCCATTATGATACCAAGTTAGTAGTCAAAAGCTCCATGGGGAGGTGGGAGGGTTGTGAGTACTTATTCCTGCTGTTCATGGAAAACACCTGCTACAGGTGAGTAACTATGTTTTCTCTGTGAACAAGCAGGAAGTAAGTCCTCACATATGGAGCTCCCAAGCTACAGGCTACTGACAACGAAAAATCAGCCCAATAGGGGCAGCAAAACTGGAGAACTGGAAGAAATAGCATGCGTAGTCCCTCTTGGGGACTCGACTGACTCAGCATCCACAGCAGTAAGACTCTTTCGGTAGGCTGGATGGACAGAAGGGCCAGTGGGAAGGAGTTGAGCCTAAGTTACAAATGGATGCCAGAGTGAGGCTTGTCTAACGTTACTGTCCCGCTGGGAATCCCCATCCAGACAGTAGTGAGCTGTGAAGATGTGGACAGAGGACCACTTAGCTGCCCTGCAAATCTTCTCCGTGGAGACCAAGGGCAAGTTAGCTATGAGCAGCCATGGGTCAGACATTGTGAGCCATAACATGACCCTTGAGGCTCAGATCTGCCTGAGCGTGGGTGAAGGAAATGCAGTCTGCCTCCCAAATGGACAGTGCACTTGGAGATGGCTACGCCAGTTTGTTGGGATCAAAAGAGATGAGAAGCTGGGTGGAATGCCGATACAATCTTGTTTTCTCCAGATAGAAAGCCTCAGGGCATGTTTACAGTCCATTGTATGTAGCTTGACCATTGCACTGTTGGCATGAGGCCTAGGAAAAAAGGTGGTTAGGACCACTGAGTGATTAAAGTGGAAAGAGTAGCATTTCAGGGCCACCAGTGTCCGGTGTACACCATATTTCCTGTGGGAGAAAAGGGGGACATGTGTTCAGTTGGCCACTATCATTTTTCCTGTTGTGCATACCTGTATCCTGCAACGGTCTGGCGACATGCCCTTCCTAGGGGCAGGGGCATACCCATGGGTGCTAGGTTGTGGTGGCAGAGCTGCTTGCAGGGATGGACAGGTGCCACATGTGTGGTTTCTGCCACAAGTCCCCCCACAACACCACACCAGGGCACAGGGGCTAGGGGGTGGGGCAGGTGTTCAGGACATCTACACTGGCTGACTGTGTCCCCTGCCATGCCCAGCCCTGCAACAGCTCCCCCTGCACCTGGCTTTTCCATTGCTGTGCATGCCCTGTGACATTGCTACCATCCACCACCAGAGGGTGCAGCACCCTCACCACCTACTATGTGTGGGTATGTCCCCTTCTGCAGGCATTCAGGGCTGGCACTTGTACCAATGCATGGCCTGTCCCCCCTCC
Organism: Ichthyophis bannanicus; assembly: GCA_033557465.1. Taxonomy (NCBI): domain Eukaryota; kingdom Metazoa; phylum Chordata; class Amphibia; order Gymnophiona; family Ichthyophiidae; genus Ichthyophis; species Ichthyophis bannanicus. The sequence goes on from CM066033.1 coordinate 620,562,178, forward strand.
CCCCATCTCCATATAGGCACACATTGGGGCAGCCCACCAGCATGTGTCTTCACATCATGCCCTATCTCCCTGTGCAGACACATAGTTGTGCCTTTCAGGGTGTGTCTGCCTAGTATGGTGCTCCCCCCCTGCCTGTTGTAGCCTCCTCACCTGAACAATTGGAGTTGGATTCCCCTCCATAGGGCTGTTGCCAGCCTCGTATTTGGGCGATGGCCCTCCCTGGGGTAGAGGACCCCTCATGCTGCAGCACAGATCGGATGAGGCATTCACTCTCATTCAGGGAAAAGGTCACACTTCTCCTTGCCACCATGCCACTGGTGTCTGTCTGCCCAGCCAGAGGGCACTTCTGCACATGCAGCCTGTGGGTCCTGCATAATGGTGTCATCTTTGCATGGGTACGCCGGTCGGGAATTGACCGGGTATGCCAGTTGGGCGATACAGGGGTTGCTGACCATGGCCCACTGTGCATCTCTAGCCGCTGTTGGGGGGTGGCCACATACAAGGGTATCGCCTCTCCCTTAGGTGTAGTGCCCTGGTTATGCACCTTGCGCTTATCCGTCATTGCCATGGTGGGTGCCTGCCATAATGCTCGGTTTGTGCTGCATTTTCGTTGCTTCCCCGTTTTGTCGGTGCCTGACTCATGATTCAAGCACCTTTTCTGAACAGAAACTTTCCGCGGGTATGGCCAACCTCTGCACCTTGTTCAATATCGGGCCTATTGTGAACTACTGACACGGAAATCCCAAGGATTTTGGAGATGGTCTTTGTACCCTTTAAAATTTGATGTTTGATGATAATGTCTTTTCTGACGTTCTCAGGCAGCTCTCTTGTTTTCACCATTGTGAAAATGGAACAGGGAGTGAATGTGGCCACTTTAAACATAAGAGCCATTATTCATTGGTTGATTCAAGCCATGTGAGTACTGACAATTGATCACAGGTGTGTCTAATTTTACTGCAGTGAGAATGTGATTCTTCTATTCAAACTGATTTGAATTGTTTATAAGGGTGCCAATAATCATGTCCCGACAATGTCTCAGCCTTTACACTATTTCCAACTATTTTCTTTTTTAATTGGTCTTGTTTTATTTGATTCTTTTATTTGTCAAATATGTATGCATATATAGTCCAAAGCCATTTCATTAGCCACTTTTTTAGGAGATATTGGACATTAAGGGGTTGAACTACAACTGTAATTACCCACTATATGGGACTACAAAAGGGGACTGCTACTTCTGGAGAGAGATCTGCAATTGTAAGTATTTACTTCTGGGAATTTTTCTAAATCTTGGGGAAAAAGGAATTATTTAGATTAAAGCTGATTAATCTTTGAACCCAGTGTATTTGTTAAATCAGTCAGGGCCTAGTAGCAGCAAAGAGCTTTCAGTTTAAATTTAAAACACAGCAGGGTGCTTTCTGGTTAAATTTAGACCCCAAGACTCCCTCTATTTAAGCAAGGGCTGTGGGAGTCCTCCTTGAAATTGGTCACAGATTACCTTAGAAGCACAGGACAGGGTACTGTGCAGCAGCCAGCTTTTAATAAGCCTTTTCCCTACCTCCCTCCCCAAAACCCACCCACCCCTGGGATAATTGTAGCTTTATAGGTGCATAAACCTCTCAAAGGAAAGAAGGTGCCATATTCACTCTCAGGTACAGCTGTTTGTCCTCATCAGGCATACATTAAGGACCTGAGATTAATTCAGTTTCAGGTGAACAAAGTACATTAAACGTATTAGGTGTAGTTTTATTAATATTTATTTATTTACATTTCTCTTTTATACCGTGCTATTCTGCATCAGTGCGGTTTACATTGAACAAACTGAAATTACATTGAACAGGCCATTATAACTTGGAGATAACTATTTTACAGGGAACATGGGCTATGGAGGGTTAAGTGGCTTGCCCAAGACCACAAGGAGCACCTGTGGGACTAGAAACCCCAGTCCTTCCGGCCCAAGGTTGCTGTCCTCTAGTGGGATTTGAACCTCCGACCTTCCGGCCTGAAGTACCTTGCCCCAACCACTAGGCCACTCCTCCACTCCACTAATATAAGTATCTCCACCAACCTTTATTACGTAAAGAACTTAAATACCTAAACAAAACCTTAAAACTGAGATGCAGACAGCAGTCCAGCAGCAAAATGGGGTTTTCGAGTCTTTTACATTGAGTGTCACATGTATGATTTTCTCCCAGTTGGGGAGGGGTCTTACATGTGCACTAGGTGCAAGGAGCTCTTTGCTCTCAGAGAATGAGTCCGATCTCTGGAGGCTAGAGTAGCAGACTTGGAGGACATAAGGAAGACTGAGAGGTACATAGACGAGACCTACAGGGATATAGTACTGAAGTCCCACCTCTAGTCTGGCAGCATCCCTTTTGGCATGCCGGAGAGAAGTCATGTGACAGGAGAACATCGCCCTGGTGTGGCAGGAAGTGATCCTGTAGCTAGGACCTGTCCTCCAGGTGATGTAAAACCCTCTCGCATCGAGGATGTTTCTCCAGGGCCATGTGCCCATGAGGGAAGGTTTAGGACAGCCGCTATAGTTGGTGATTCGATCATTAGGCATGTAGATAGCTGGGTGGCTGGTGGTTGTGAGGATTGCCTGGTAACATGCCTGCTTGGTGTGAAGGTAGCGGACCTCACGCACCATCTAGACAAGGTCTTAGATAGTTCTGAGGAGGAGTCTACTATCTTGGTACATGTCAGTAACAATAACATAGAAAAATGTAGTAGGGAGGTTCTGGAGGCTAAATTTAGGCTTTTAGGTAGGAAGTTGAAATCCAGAATTTCCAGGGTAGCATTCTCCAAAATGTTTCCTGTTCTATGCGCAGGACCCAACAGGCAGGCAGGGTTCCGGAGTCTCAATTCATGGATGAGACGAGGGTGCAAAGATGAGGGTTTTGGATTTGTTAGGAACTGCGGAACATTCTGGGGAAAGGATGGTCTCTTCCGAAGGGATGGGCTTCACCTTAACTAGGATGGAACCAGGCTGCTAGCATTAATGAATGGAGCATGAGCATGAGTGGAGGAGTGGCCTAGTGGTTGGGGCAAGGTACTTCAGGCCGGAAGGTCGGAGGTTCAAATCCCACTAGAGGACAGCAACCTTGGGCCGGAAGGACTGGGGTTTCTAGTCCCACAGGTGCTCCTTGTGGTCTTGGGCAAGCCACTTAACCCTCCATAGCCCATGTTCCCTGTAAAATAGTTATCTCCAAGTTATAATGCCCTGTTCAATGTAATTTCAGTTTGTTCAATGTAAACCGCACTGATGCAGAATAGCACGGTATAAAAGAGAATGTAAATAAATAAAAATAAATTAATCTTAAAAAAGGAGATAGAGCAGCTTTTAAACTAGATAATAGGGGAGAGCCGACAGTTGCCCAAGAGCACATGTTTTGGAACAATGTATCCTTGAAGGATACTACCAAAAGAATGAAGTTAGGGCATATCAGCACAGAGTTTCAACAAAGAGAATAGTAGCCCAAATGCCCTTGAGCACGGAGCAGACAGAGCTTAAAGATTCCAAGTTACTGCTGCCTACCTATAGCCAGATTAATATGAATAAAATACAGTCTCTAAAATGCTTGTAATCAAATGCTAGAAGTCTAAAAAATAAGATGGGAGAGTTAGAATATATAGCACTAAATGAGAGGTTAGATATGATTGGGATATCAGAGACATGGTGGAAGGAGGACAACCAGTGGGACACTGTGATACCTGAGTACAAACTATATCATAATCATAGAGCTGATCAAATTGGTGGAGGGGTTGTGCTCTATGTTAGAGAGGGCATTGAGTCAGAAAGGATTAAAGTTTTGCAGGAAACAAAATTTGCTGTAGAATCTCTATGGATCGAAATTCCATGTAAAAAGGGGAAGGTGATGGCAGTGGGGGTGTACTATCGACTGCCTGGCCAGAATGAATAAATGGATGATGAAATGCTCAAAGAAATCAAGAAAGCTAACAAAGGTTACAGCACAGTAATAATAATGGGTGATTTCAATTACCCCAGTATCGACTGGGTCAGTGTCACCGCAGGACATGCTACCGAGATAAAGTTCCTAGATGAAATAAATGACTGCTTCTTGGAGCAGCTGGTTCATGAACTGACCAGAGGGGAAGCCATATTGGACCTAGTCCTTAGTGGAACACCAGATCTGGTGCAAGTGGTGTTGGGGCCACTTGGCAATAGTGATCATAGCATGATTGTGTTTGATTTAATTAGTGGAGGAGGGATAGTAAGGAAATCCACAGTACTACCTTTTAACTTTCGAAAGGGAGACTATGATAAAATTAGGAAAATAGTTAAGAAAAAACTAAAAGGAGCAGTTGCAAAGGTTAAAGACTTGCATCAAGCTTGGGTGTTGTTGAAAAATACTATCTTGGAAGCCCAGACCAGCTGTATTCCACGCTTTAAGAAAAGTGGAAGGAAGTCCAACAAACTGCCAGCATGGTTTAAAGGTGAGATCAGAGAGGCTGTTGTTGCCAAAAAAGCATCTTTCAGGAAATGGAAAAAAAGAGCCAAACGACGAAATCTGGAAACAGCACAAGCACTGGCAAGTTAAATGCAAAGCATTAATAAGGCAGGCAAAGGGAGAATTTGAGTAAAAGCTTGCTGCGGAAGTAAAAACACGTAATAACGACTTTTTCAAGTACATTTGTAGCAAAAAACCTGTGAGTCAGTTGGTCCATTAGATGATAGAGGGGTTAAAGTGGAACTAAGAGGCGACAGGGCGATAGCGGAGAGACTGAATGAATTCTTTGCTTCGGTCTTTACTGAGGAAGATGTAGGGATGTTACCCATGACTGAAGTGGTATTTAAAGGTGCGGAAGAATTGAAGGAAATATTGATACATCGGGAAGATGTATTACTATTTCATAAACTGAAGAGTAGCAAATCCCCTGGTCCGGATGGTATACATCCAAGGGTGTTGAAAGAACTGAAATATGAGATTGCAGACCTGCTATTAGTAATCTGTGAACTATCATTAAAATCGTCTGTAATACCTGAAGATTGGAGGATGGCAAACGTAACACCAGTTTTTAAAAACTGTTCCAGGAGTGATCTGGGAAACTACAGACCGGTGAGCCTGACATCAGTACCGGGAAATATGGTAGAAACCATCATAAAGAACAAAATTGCTGAACATGTAGATAGTCATGGCTTAATGGGAGACAGCCAACATGGCCTTAGACAAGGAAGATCTTGTCTTACTAATCTGTTATGTTTTTTTGAAGGTGTGAATAAACAGGTAGAGAAAGGTGAGTTGGTTGATATAGTGTATTTGGACTTTCAGAAAGCTTTTGACAAGGTCCCTCATCAGAGACTTTTGGCAAAACTAAAGAGTCATGGGATAGGAGGCAGTGTACTATTGTGGATCGGGAACTGCTTAAAAGATAGAAAGCAGAGGGTAGGGCTAAATGGCCAATTTTCCCAATGGAGAAAGGTGAATAGTGGTGTACCCCAGAGATCTGTGCTGGGTCTGCTGCTTTTTGACATATTCATAAATGACCTGGAAAAGGGAATGACAAGTGAGGTTATCAAATTTGCAGATGACACAAAACTATTTAAAGTTGTTAAAACCCAAGAGGATTATGGAAAATTGCAAGAGGATCTTGATAAATTGGAAGACTGGGCATCAAAATGGCAGATGAAATTTAATGTGGACAAATGCAAAGTTATGCACCTAGGGAAGAACAACCCAAACTATGGTTACATGATGCAAGGTTCCACATTAGAAACCACCACCCAGAAAAAAGATTTAGGCGTCATTGTGGATAACATGTTAAAACCCTCGGCCCGGTGGGCAGCGGCAGCCAAGAGAGCAAATAGAATGCTTGTATCATAAGGAAAGGAATGGAAAATAAAACAAAGGATATTATAATGCCTGTGTATCGTTCCATGGTGAGACCGCACCTTGAATATTGTGTGCAATTCTGGTCTCCGTATCTAAAAACCAATATAGCATTATTAGAAAACGTTCAGAGAAGAGCCACCAAAATGGTAAAGGGGATGGAAGGATACCCATATGAAGAAAGGCTATAAAGGTTAGGGCTCTTTAACCTGCAAAAGAGACGGCTGAGGGGAGATATGATAGAAGTCTATAAATTAATGAACAGAGTGGAACGGGTAAACATAGATCGATTGTTTACATTATCAGAATATAGAAAGACTAGGGGACATGCAATGAAGCTACAGGGTAAGCTATTTAAGACTAATAAAATAAAATATTTTTTCACTTAACGTGTAATCAAACTCTGGAATTTGTTACTGGAGGATGTGGTAAAGACTGTTAGTATAGCTGGGTTTAAAAAAGGTTTGGACAAGTTCCTGGAGGAAAGGCCCATAAACCATTATTAAAAAGGGACCCAAGATATCAGTGCTTGACCCAGTACTAGCATTGTGGAACCTGTGTCTTTTGGGGAAACTGCTTGGTACGTATGACCTAGATTGGCCACTGTTGGAAACAGGATACTGGGCTTGATGGACCTTGGTCTGACCCAGTATGGCATATCTTATTTTCTTATGAGTATAAACTATATCGTAATGATAGAGCTAATCAAATTGGTGGATGGGTTGCGCTGTATGTTAGAGAGGATATTGAGTCACAAAGGATTCAAGTTTTGCAGGAAACAAAATTTGCTGTAAAATCTCTATGGTTTGTAATTCTAGGTAAAAAGGAGAAGGCGATGGTATTGGGGGTGTACTATCAACTGCCTGGCCAGAATGAACAAAAGGATGATGAAATGCTCAAAGAAATCAGGGAAGCTAACAAAAGTTACAGCACAGTAATAATAATGGGTGGTTTCAATCATCCCGGTATTGACTGAGTCAGTGTCATGGCAGGACATGCAAGGGAGATAAATTTTCTAGATTAAATAAATGACTGCTTCTTGGAGCAGTTGGTTCATGAACCAACCAGAGGGGAAGCCATTTGGACGTACGCCTTAGTATGGCATATCTTATGTTTTTATGACATTGAAAGTTCATGGATAGTACAATGGCTGCCATTATCCAGATAAATCCCTTTGAATATGGGCCCATATATTAACAGAAGATCATTTCAACCAATATTTTTCTTTCTCTAAGTACAAACAGGATTATTAAACTACACAAGTGGGTATAGCCAAACTAGGCATGTGTCTAGGGCCCAGATATTTAGAGGAGGTTAGTGTTGCTAGATGTCTGACTTTTTTTTAGCGTTCTGAAGATTTTTGCATGCATGTCTGAAAGCCAGATGGGTGGCTAAAGTGTTTAGATATTTCAGAGTTTAAAACTTGTATCTGCAAATCTCTTTTACTCCCCCTGCCTGAATATTTGAGATCCTGCCCTACATAGTACCTAGGGGTGTGCAGACAAAAAAAAAATATTTTGTTTGTTTCTTATGTCCTTTGCAGGTTTTTTTTGTTTTGTTCTGTTTTAATAAATTTTTGTTTTCTGTCATTTTGGATTATTAAGATATCTTAAATAATTTAATGTGTACTAAATTGATTTAACAAACATTAATTAACTTAGCTCATCTCTATTCTTTGGTTCGTGCATGTTAAATCAATGTAGCATACTCTAAAAAAAATTCCCTGTTATAACAGGTGAAACTAACTAAAACCCCCCCGAAAATCAGGAAAAATCATGAAAAATAAATAAAAAACTAACTGAATTTCTCTTGCCTTTGCATATCCATAGCTGTTACCTATTTTTAACATGTCAGTGTAATAGTTATTAAATCTTGCATTATGATAAGCTTGAAAAAGTCAGCTTTTGAGAAGTAGATGCCAACCAGAGATCTCTGGAAACTGCTGGAGACTGTGATGTTGACCATTAAACCTGAAGAGTTTGGGTCAAATTCAGCAAGAGTTTGGGTCAAATTCAGCAAGATCTCAGCTTTGAAGAATGAAAGAGAGGCTGAGTTCCCTCATGAATCACCTGAGAAATATTTCTATATTATTGTATATATAAAAAATGGAAATTGCCCAATGGAAATTTACAATTCATGGAACAAGGTTCAGGAGAACCACGTCTTTTGAATAGTTTCTGACTCCTTCAGGTGTGTGTTTACTATAATACAGTAGTTTACTATAAGTTCAGCCCCAAAAATTAGCACAAGGTCCCATGCTAATGAGTAGGGGCATGTATGGCATGTCCCCATGTAGTCAACATGGCTCCACCATCATCCTCATGCTAATATGATTACTGAGTACCACAGGTGCACTCATGCTAACTGCGACATTGCAACTGTATGCCAATGACATCTGCGCTAACCGCAATGCACAGTGAAAGCCCACACTCTACCTCTAACCCACCCAGTCTCTGCTCCAACCCACACTACGTTGGTTAGCATGGGATATTTAACATAGCTGCATTTTTAAAGTTAACTATTGGCACACTTTAGTAAAGATACCCCTCAGTAGTTTAGTATGTTTTAACAAAAACATACCACACTTCAGTAAACAGACCCCTAAATCTTTTAAGGCATACTAACAGACCACATGTGTTTATGTTTTTGTTTATTTGGGCTTGATAGACTGCTCTTCACTTAATGCAGTAGAGCAATGTACAAATTTAAAACAAGTTAAAATCACAGACAGAAGAGGAATACTAGTTTTTGACAGGAAAGGACAGAGCATTCATTCACACCAGAGAGGGGGGAAAAGGGGGAGGGAAAGAGCAGGGGGAGGCAACATAAAAAAGCAGTCATGGCCATGGTCATGTAATGGGCAGGTCACATGCAGTGTGGAAAAGATGGGTTTTTAAGAGAGCTTTAAACTTAGAATAAGAAGGTTCAAGCTGGAGGGCAGGAGAAAGTGTGTTCCAAGAGGCAGGTCTAAGGAAATAAAAAGCTAAGAGTAGCAGGTGGATTCTAGCCGGGCCTGAGAAGCAGAGGGAAGGTGTAGGCAGTTTGCATGGATGTTTGTGGAGGACATTGTGTGGGGATTGAAGGAGCAGAACATCAGAGAGGTATCAGGGGAACCTGTATGTAATGTTTGGTGGACCAAGGTGAGAAGTTTGTATTGAAGCCGTTACTTAACAGGTAGCTAGTGGTAGCGGACTAGAAGAGTAGTGATGTGCTTGAAATGGGAAGCATGTGCAAAAATGCATACAGCAGTGTTTTGAATGATTTGGAGTCAGTGAAGCTAATATTGGGGGAAAACTAGAAAAACAATATTACATTAATCGAGCCTTGATATCATGAATGTAAGCAGAAGGGTAATCAGAAGAGGGAGAGGGGAAGGGGCAAATAGCATGAATTTGATGGAGTGCAAGAAAGGAATGATCGAATAGGCGAGGCAAGGTGAACATGAAAAGATGGGAAGAATCCATTGTGACTCCCAGATACTGAATTGAGTCAACCAATGGGATTGGAGAACTGGGGAGGGTATGAGGTAATGATGGGAGAGAGCTGCTGAAGGAAAACCAAATAGCTACAGACTTTGTGGGTTGAGGTGAAGGCAATTGTTGGACATCCATGTAGAAATACTGGAGATGTAGGTGTTAAGGGGTGTACAAATGTACATTCCTGCTGTTTTGTGAACATTTTCCATCATAATGTTGGTCTTTTCCATCTGGTAAAGATTTCTCTTCTCTCGTGGGGGGCGTGACAAGATGGTGACAGGACGCTCTGACCTGTGAGGCTGCATTCTTCTGTGGAGTTGGTGCCGGGATATTTTCCGCTTGCTGAGATGGGGCGGAGGAAGCAGGCTGTGGTTCCTCCCGGGGTGGTCATGCTTGGTGCCTCCGCACAGCGAACCTTGCGGGAGTGTGGTTTTTGTGGCTGGAGCTGAAGCTGAAGCTGTGTCTTCGGCAGCGCCGGTAGCAGAGGCATCGGCGCTGAGTGTGTTGGGGATTTGGCTCTCGCCGGAGCTACGTACCACTCCACCGCAACCCGGAAGTGCAGCACTGCCAGAGGTTGGATCCAGTATCGGCTTGCCATCGAGTACGCCGAAGGATGGGTCCTCAGGAGGAGCATCGGTTGGTGATTCTTCCCCTTTGGTGTCGGTAGAACAGCGGAGAACAACTCTAGGTGGTGTGTCATCAGAGAGAGGGATTGTCGATGAGGCCGCTCAAGGAGAAGATCTCTCGGGGAAGCTTCTGTTGGAAAAACCAGCGGTGATAACTTTAGAGGCACTATGGGATGGCTTGGCTTCGCTCAGTTCTTCCCTCAAGGTTATGTTTGGTGCTGTGAGTAATGAGCTCACTGGGATTAAGACAACTTGTGGAGCGCTTTCTGGCAACCAGGTTGGACAGGCGGAGAGATTAACCAAGCTAGAACAAGAAGTTGGACATTTGCATAAATTAGTGAATGCCCAGGTTTTGGACAGTAATGTGTCCTCCAGGAAAATGGAATATTTGGAAAACCAGGTTAGATGTTGTAACCTTCATTTTCTAAATTTTCCACATTCTCCCTTACTGTCTCCCCTAGAGATGGTGAGGAAGTATTTTGGGGAGGTTCTCAAGCTTCCCCAGGATCAGTTTCCATCTCTGGTTCGGGCGCAGTACTTGTCCTTAGGGTTGAGGGAGGTTGGTTATGGTATCCATAATGTTCCTGCTGAGAAGGGTGACTTAACGGGGTTTTTAGAGTCTTCCCTGGAGGTCATCACTGATAAGTCAACTCTGCTGGTAACTCTGGCGCTAGAATCAGATAAATTCTTTATACTTCGATTATACTTTAAGAATATCAATGTAGACTTCCTAGGGTCTTAAGTGCGAGTTTTTCCTGATGTTTCCCGAATTACGCAGTTGAAAAGGAAAGGCTTTTTGGCTTTTCGCCCCAGGGTATTAGCCCTAGGGGCGTCTTTTCAACTTAAATTTCCTGCCAAAGGTTATATTTTCTTTGATCCTAGGCAGCTTAATGAGTTTTTAATGGCCAGGGAGGAAGTGGTTATGGAGGTCTCTAAGTCACCCCATCCGGCCGATACTTAAGTCTTTACCTGTTTATTGTACCTGTTTGTGAAGGTGCTGGGTTAGTTTTAATCCGGCACTATTTGTACCTTTCCTAATACTCCCCCTCATATTTTCTTTGGTATTGGGGTCTAAATGATATGGGTGACATGATATTGTAAAAAAATTCTTCTTAATGATTCAAATGTTTTTTCTTTCATCTCATGTCATAATCCATTGATTTTCTGTTTCATTCATGTATTATTTGGATGTAATATGGTATATAACTATAAATAAAAAGTTAACAAAAAAAAAAGATTGCTCTTCTCTATTTCAGATGGGCAGTCAAAAAGTGTTTCTCAAATACGGGCAAGCTGATCAACTCAACATCTTGTGCCTTCAGCTGCAAAGAAAAATTATAACCTGTCAAAAAGGTAACAAGAAAAGAACAAATATCTCTAAAATGGAATTTATGTAGCTTTGATAGTTTAAGCCTTTCAATTATTTCAGACTTTTAAAGTTTATTTAATTAAGCTGTATTATTATGTATGTTCAATGTATTTGATTATAAAGGTTTTAATGCAACCAGAAATACAGATAAGTATTCATTTTTACCCTGCAAAACCATTTCATAACTCAATTTATTCATGACAGCTGAACATAGAAATAATTACTGCTCTTTCTTGAATTTTGAGAAGTAAAAGTCAAATAATTGGGATTTTTTAAATAAAAATGGACTTCTTTTTATTTCAACTTATATAGTGTTATATCAGTTGTGATAAGATATTTCACTTTCACTTAGAAAATGCACATACTCTATTTCGGACCAAGGTTCTAAATTTCTTGCAGACTGTGATACCTTTCATTGGGCCTACGAGTATATGACAGATTTCTAGAGATGATGATCTAGAAAAACACATAGGATATCTGAAGAGGAGAGCTAGGTAGTTTCATATATGTCTATGCTTATTCTTATTTGATTAACTGTTCTTAACAAGCACATCAGAGTGGTGCACATTGATAGGAAAGGAAAGTCATTCACTAAAGAGTAAGACAGATAAAGGAGAGAGGTAGCAGAGGGTCAGGGAGGGAGACTGGAGGGTGGGAGGGGAAGTTGAATGCTTTCTGGAAAAGGAGTGTTTTGAAGAGTGATTTAACACTAGAAGCCCCAAAAGGAATTTTACCTAGAAACCCCAAAGTGCGTCAATTGACGCATTATCAAGACGACTGCGTTTAGCATGAAATGCAGATGTGAATTAATGTAAAGTTACTTATTTGTTAAATAGGGGCAGTATGTGATGTCATTATATGATGTCATTGTGTGTTTCTTTGTAATGTCGGAGTAAAACTGTAAGCAGTGATTGAGATGCGCCACCTAGTGGAAACATGAATTTATACCTAGAAGTCCCAAAGTACGTCAATTGACGCATCAATTGACGTAATTTGGGGCTTCTAGGTATAAATTTATTTTCCTGCTAGGTGGTGCATCTGTCATTAATTTTCAATGCACATATTTGAACATCTTGACCTTGCTAACAAAGTCATGGAACATGACTGACATGGTTCTAGCAGTGGCGCTGTTATACAACTTCGAAGATGCATTTGCGTCAATTGATGCACTTTGGAGCTTCTAGTGTTAAATAGCTTTGTGCAACATCACATTTCTATAATTCTTGGAATAACTTCTGCTTTTACAACATATATAAGCTATGATTTACATTGTCATGCCCCCTTCCATCTTCTAAGTAGAAAACTTTCAACCCCCCAGTCCTGGAAAGAGTGGTAGATGCGTAGTCTCCCAGTGGAGATATAGTAGTAGAGATGAGAACTATGTCTGAATTTAAGAAAGCATGGAACAAACACAAGATTGCTAAAGGAAAAAAAGGGACTAACCTGGTTGGTATGAACGAGCAGATTGGATAGGCCAAATGGTCTTTATCGTCATGTTTCTATGTTTCTATAATCAAGTGAATGTCTTGGACAAGGTTTATAGGATAACAGATCACAATAATTAGATCACAATAATTAGATCAACTTCCCCTGGGAGAAGAAGGAAAGTGAAGCCTGACAGACTCCCCACAACATCAGGGGAAAGAAAGACAGACCTGAAAAATTCCCACTGTCTTAACTTTGTAAAGTCAGTAAACGTGTTGAAAAGTTCTGACTTGTTAAAAATCTTTTATTAAGGGGAAAGATCATTCTGTTACCTGGGAGCTGCTGCGGGTTGTGCTGCCGCGGAGCAGTGTAGCAGGTGGGAGCCAGGTACCTGCTCTGCAGGCATTGGAAGGTCGCCCTTGGTGCTGAGGACCCCCTTGAGCCCTACAAAGACCATCGGGAGTTGAACTGCGCTGGGAAAGATCATTCTGCTACCTGGGAGCTGCTGCGGGTTGTGCTGCCGCAGAGCAGTGTAGCAGGTGGGAGCCGGGTACCTGCTGGACCAACTGCAGGCATTGGAAGGTTGCCCTTGTTGCAGAGGACCCCCCCGAGCCCTACAAAGACCAGCGGGAGTTGAACTGCACTGGGAAAGATCATTCTGTTACCTGGGAGCTGCCGCAGGTTGTGCTGCCGCGGAGCAGTGTAGCAGGTGGGATCCGGGTACCTGCTCTGCAGGCATTGGAAGGTTGCCCTTGGTGCTGAGGACCCCCATGAGCCCTACAAAGACCAGCAGGAGGCACACGCAGATACGTGTTCGCGGCCTGCATGATCGTGTCCTAAGGGGCGTGTCACACGGGGCAAGACATGCCCCTTTTGTGCTCCTTCGGTTCTCATGAGCGCCGGAAGATTAAGTGTGTTTTACGATGGGGAAGCGAAAGGCAAAAGTCGCAGTCAAGGCTGTCTCTGGTGAAGGTCAATGAAGTAAGATAATTGGCCCCATGGATAAACACCTTACTCCCCTGTTACCTGTTAACCAAAGTATGGACGGGGCTTCTTTGAGCCCTGAGATCCGGACGCCACCTCCCTTTCCCCAGCTTCCGCATTCTTCTACATTTTTGGATTTGTCTCTCCACTTAGAGGCTCCGGTACTCTCTCCCGTTGACCCAGCTGTGCTTGAAGAAGTTACTACTCCCTTATCTCGGGAGGTGACTCTCTCAGACATCTGGTCTGCACTTCAACGGATTGATTCATGCTTATCTATGACTGTCTCTTCTCTGTGCAAGTTTACTTATTCGATTGTTGATAAAGTACAAGTTATGGATCATCAATTGGTTTCCATTTCTAAGTCTCTTGCCTGTGTTGATTCTCAGCTCCAGTCTTGTAGAGATACCAATGTTACTTTTATTAAGGAGATTTCTTCTCTTTTCTGTCGACTGGAATCACTTGAGAACCAACAGCGGACAAGGAACTTGGGTTTCTTAAATTTTCCTCAAACCCATTTACTTTCCTTTGATATATTACTGAAAAAATATTTTTCTGAGATTTTGCAATTGAAGGAGACTTTAGACATAGTTCAAATGTATTGTATTCCTGCTTCTGTTACAGCTCCACCGAGTGCAGAGGGAGTTTTTCCTCCTTCTGATATCTCGGTGGCGCAAGATTTAACCACTTTTTTTGAGGATTTGCTGGACGTCATCCCCAGGCGTTGTACCTTGGTGTTGACCTTCGGATCTGAATCCCTCAAATTGCGGGTGCTTCATGCATATTTTAAACATAAAGAAGCTTTATTTTGTGGTTTCAAACTGCAAGTCTTTCCAGATGTCAGCCGGACCACTCAGGCTCGGCATAGACAGTTTTTGGAGTTAAAACCAAGGGTTGTAGCATTAGGAGCTTTGTTTTTTCTCAAATTTCCTTGTCATTGTTTAATTACATTGGAGGGTCACGATTATGTTTATACTGAGGTAGCCCAATTGCGTCAGTTGTTACTTGGTAAGGAAGTTGTGGGGGTATGAGTGGATGGTTTTGTATATCTAGCTCCCTTATGTGGAGAGATTATATCACTCCTCTTTGCTTTTTGTTTCTCTTTTTCTCTGTTTTGGGTTGGAATGATATTTCCTCTTGATGTGTTTCTTTATGATGTGTTATATATTTCGTTCTTGATTATTGCTACCCTGTTATTTACATTACTTGATTTGTTTTTGTATTCAAGAAAACTTAAATAGAAGAGTTAAAAAATTTTTTTATTAAACCGACTATGTGAAATAAATTTTAAAAAATGCTTAAAAATTAGAAAAGAAATTCAGAAAATTCCAAAAATAAACCAAAATTGTTTGCCTCTGCGCATCCTTATATTGCCATGAACAGTAACATATAGAGTTCTATAATGTAAAACAGTTATGCAGCTAAAATATTGTTTTTACAGTGGAAATTGGCTTTTTCATTACTGCCCACTTTGCATGTAGGCGGAGAGCAATTTTATAAACTAGT
Source organism: Ichthyophis bannanicus (assembly GCA_033557465.1). NCBI lineage: Eukaryota > Metazoa > Chordata > Amphibia > Gymnophiona > Ichthyophiidae > Ichthyophis > Ichthyophis bannanicus. The sequence continues at coordinate 620,577,410 of CM066033.1, forward strand.
GCCTAGTTGTTATGCATTTTCATATACCTATTTTGCACCTGTTTTATAAAGTCAATCATATGCATACTTAACTTTATAAAGTACTAGCATACATGCAAATGAATATGCATACATGTTACACCAGCTCAAGGGCTGATGTAAATGTTAAAACATCCTACTGCATGTGTGTTCTGCATCTGCATGTATAAATTATGGAATTTTATATTCTATACATGTGTGGACTCTGCCCATGCTCTGCTCAAACGCCACATGTATTTATTTATTTATTTTTATTTATTATATTCTCTTATATACCGCGCTATTCTGCATCAGTGCGGTTTACATTGAACAAACTGAAATTACATTGAACAGGGCATTATAACTTGGAGATAACTATTTTACAGGGAACATGGGCTATGGAGGGTTAAGTGGCTTGCCCAAGACCACAAGGAGCACCTGTGGGACTAGAAACCCCAGTCCTTCCGGCCCAAGGTTGCTGTCCTCTAGTGGGATTTGAACCCCCGACCTTCTGGCCTGAAGTACCTTGCCCCAACCACTAGGCCACTCCTCCACATGCCCTCAGTGAAAGTACATGCCTTGAAATGTTCTCGTATGCACATAAATATCTGAAATACCAGAATTTACCTACGTTCTTACCTCCTAAAGTGCACATGTTGTGGAACAACGCACATTACTTTTATCCCTATGCTTTAGAGGCATTCTTTGTGTGGGAATAGGTTATGGAAGGCAAGTTTGGATATGGCTTTAAACAGTCAAAACTGCCTGCATGCTTTTGTCTTATAAAATTCCTACCCAGAAAACAGTTAAAAATTTATATGGGTGTTTTATGCTAGGAAAATAATTAAGCATATGTCAAAAACATCCTATAACACTAAGGTAACAATCCATTTATATGCCTGATCCAAAAAATTGTACCTGGTAGAACACCTGAATAAATTATTTTTTTAATTTGTTGGACCATTTGTCATGAGGATCAATTTCCCCCTGTTCTAACCAAGTCCATTTTTATATGGAAAAACATACAAATAAAAATTGAAGAAAACTCAATAAAATTATAAAGTTCAAAATTTTTCAAATAGTCTAATATGTAGATCACTAAGACTATCAGAAATTGTTGCAAGATAAATAATAATCAACAAAGTACTTGAATTGGAGTTCAGATCAGCTTGAACCATAAGGAGTTCTGTTCATCCGGGTGTCTATAATCATAATCGGCACCATACTGCATTTCGAACCATCCAGCTTCTACAAGGTTCTGCATAAGAATTCACTCAATCAACCATTACTGGGCTCCAAACTCATTTAGGATTTACTCCATACTTGCCATGTGTTGGAGATCCACTCTACTCCCTTACTTGGCACCAATATTCTGTTATATTAACACAAAAAGAAACATATGAGAACATTTACCAGGCATAGCCAGACAAGACCAAAACCTTGCTGATACAGTGCTGGACAACTTATCATTTCGGGGGAGGGGGGGCAAAAGAGAGCACACACACTTGTACAGGACAAACAGAACCATACAGAGTGAGGTGTAAGTACAAAGTCTTTATTTAACAAAAAGGCATCCGCACAGCCGTATTTCAGCAGGTTGCCTTTGTCAGGTGGCAAGTCTCTAGAACAAGATGAGCAACAAAAGTACATAAATATAAATAACACATCATAAATCTTATCATAAACACATTAAAACATTTTAAGCGATACAAAAATGATGTTAAAAGTATAATTATAATTAAAGTAAAATTAAAGCAAAAATAAGACAAAAAGAAAATACTTGTGGACAGCATCAATAAAAGAAACTAATAAAAGATAGGACAGATAATATACCAATTATAAGATTAACAATAAGATAAAAAAACATATATATAACCTAAAAAACAAATACAGATAGCTTAAATAGCTTTATGAAGGAAATAAATCATAAACTATGTATTCAGAAAAATAGAACTACAGCTAAAGACAGAGGGGACAGGAAAGGAAGGGTTAAGGGGGAGGAGGAGAAAGGAAGGGAAGGGGGAGGAGAAGGGAAAGATGAACTAGCATATGCAGAGAGGACAACAGACCCAGGGGTGCAGCAAAGGACTTACTGTGCGCACTACTGGAAACTGTCAATCGCACTTGAAGGCAAGCGAGCCTCTAGGCATGAAGAATGGCTGTTATCATGCAACACACAGTAAGAGGAAAACATACAAGGTCAGCCACAATATTTATTTTATTTATTTGCTTTTATATACCACGCTCTTTGAAAACAGTAAAGCGGTTTACATAGAACAGTTTGAATAGAACATAAGATATTTATTTTATTTTATTATTTTTTATTTATATTCTCTTATATACCGTGCTATTCTGCATCAGTGCGGTTTACATTGAACAAACTGAAATTACATTGAACAGGGCATTATAACTTGGAGATAACTATTTTACAGGGAACATGGGCTATGGAGGGTTAAGTGGCTTGCCCAAGACCACAAGGAGCACCTGTGGGACTAGAAACCCCAGTCCTTCCGGCCCAAGGTTGCTGTCCTCTAGTGGGATTTGAACCCCCGACCTTCCAGCCTGAAGTACCTTGCCCCAACCACTAGGCCACTCCTCCACTCCTGGGGGCCATACTGGGTCAGACCAAGGTCCATCAAGCCCAGTATCCTGTTTCCAACAGTGGCCAATCTCGGTCATACGTACCTAGCAGTTTCCCAAAACAGTTTACATTGAACTAGAAACAAGTAACAGTAAGTAACAATATATCCGCCAAGTAGTAAAAACTACATATTTAAATGGAAACAATCTTGACACCTGTCAAAACTATTTTAGTCTATCTCCCAGGAGAAGCCCTTGGTCAGTCAAATATTAGAGGTTTAAAACAAATTGGTTAATTGGCAACTAAAAACGATTTGGATGGGGGACAATGCTCAAAACTATATGCATCCATAAAACAGATCAAAGATAAAACATGGGAGGAGGGGAGAAGAAGAGAAACATTATACAAATAAAAATAAAAGGCACTGCAAAGAGGCTCCCCTGGTGTAATGTTGTTGGTACCTAAATGTATATCAGGCACCCCCTGAAAAAAAAAACAGCACTGGTAAAAATATGGGGCAAATATTTAAAAAAAAACCCTCACTACAACTAGCGCAGGAAAATGAGGACCTGCCAAAGCAAAGCATTGAGTAGTAGGGTGTCGCTACAGACAAAACATGGTAATAAAATCAGAGTATAAAAATCAAACTGTATAGTAAAATGTAATAACTAACAAACATAGAAAAAGCAATGTTAAAAGCAGGCTGTTACCTAAAAGAGCCATTACAATCCCAACATGATGGTCTTCTCACTTGTGCCATAAAAACTAAAAGATAAAACCTATTTAAAAAATAAGTAAAAACCAGCATTTTGTATCACCTAATGTGTTTTTTTTTTATACAGTTCATGATGTGTTGTTTATATTTATGTACTTTTGTTGTTCATCTTGTTCTAGAGGCTTCCCCACTGTATGCACCCATGAGGGTAAAAGGCATACATTCCCGCAATGGAGAGCATCTGTGAGATGAGGGTGATAGGTGTTAGCATGCCAACACATTGTACCTAGGCGGAGTGGAGGTAGCAACAAGAAGTGGTAGAGCACTCAAGGAAAGGTAGGACACATGTAGGAATGTGTCCTATAGATAAGCACCGTGTTCCAAGGAAGGTACTTGATGTGTCCAGATAACTGACCCCCTTACCGTCTCCACATTTATTGTTTGGAGCACCTGCTACTCCAGATCAGTGAGGTCTCAAGCTGGCCATCTGATCATCTCTCCATGGCCTTCATCTTAATCTTCCTTTTTACCTCCCTCCACTTGCATTTCAGGTCCTCTACCTCTCAGTTATGGTGGTAACACACTGATGGATGCCCAGACAGAGTTTTTGTTTATGATAGATACTCAGATAGACATATTTGTGGCCCAGGAGCACTCTCTGATGCTTGAGGACATCCTCAACATGAGTTCTACCTCACCATGACAGACGTTATTTTTTCTGGTCAGCAACTTATATTTCGGTGCCACGACATGGCCAGCATTAGCACAAACAGCAGTTCTAAAATGGGGTCACACACGTGTATGTCCCAGCCTTATAAATATTCACAGGCCAGTGGCTACACATCCCAAATTTACATATGTGACCTTCTAAAGTGAATCGCAGGTGGGAACATGTATGGTATGCACATGTGTGTCAGCCACTTAAGAAGCAGGGGAAAGCTGTTTAGGTACTTTGCATGTTCCCCTTGCAAAATAACCTGCTCATGAATGGCAAGTGGGATGCAACCTCAAACACTTCAGCTGCTTCCAATTTAGCTGTGGTAAGGAATACAGGCTCAGGCAGAGGCTAACATGTATGAGGGATGCACTCTGTGTGGTGTGGGCTGTGTTGTGGGATTGTTAGTCACCAAAATGTACTTCACCTGCATGTATCCAGAGGAGGCTGCCCCCTTCACAATCAGCATCTGTATACTGGGGGGAGGAGAGAGAGGTGGTGGGTGAGATAGTTCCATGTGGTGCAATGTCAAATGCTAGATGCAGACAAGGATTTCTCTTATTTCCTAGCAGGTGGTGAGCTACTACAGGGGAGGGTGGGACTTGGGGGGGGGGGGGGTGGAAGGGAGGGTTGGGTGTTTTAACAACTAGACATATTTGCTCATCAGAGGCCCCCATCACCTATTTTAACATGTGCATAGGAGCAAGGGGCCTGATTCTCTATATTATTGCTTTACCAATTCCATGTGTACTATGAACTCATGTCACACATATCTTATGGACCTATGCATCTCTGTGCATGGTTATACTTTGCCCAGACCTTCAGTAAACATGTTGTTTATATTTAGATCCTGTGTCCTGCTTCCTTTCTTCATGTGTTCATGTGCAGTGCTTGGTACATTGCCATTGCACCAACATTTTGTGCTGAAGCATTCCTTTGCACATGCTGTGGGCACAGAAGCTGCCAGATGTAGGTGTAGTTGGCTAGAGGCCACTGCAAGGTGGATGGATGAGGAGCTAATGGAAGACTGATGATGTAGAGACACCTTTGTAGAATCTGGGGCCCCCAATTCACACTGCTGGCAGCTGTGGATATGCATGGGCGACCCCTGACATGGAACCATGTATTTCAGTGTACCTTGTGGCAGTTCCAGAACTGGTGTACATGATGGCATGGGTATAAGTTGGTCCCCACCAGATCTGTGTATGCATGCCTGAATTGACCTGTGGATGGTGGCAGTACCAGGTATTACAGGGAGAGGAGGGTCAGTAAGTTAGAGTGTGTATGCATTGGTTGTGGCCCTGGTGGGGGGTTAGGAGCTACATAGCTTTGTGAGGGAGGGAATACTACAGATGGGATCCCAGGCCCTGGCAATAGCCATGTGTTTGGCCAGGTGTATCAAGGGTGCCATGGGATGGCTGGGGCTGATGTCACCGACTTGGCTCCCATGCTGGGCAAACAGGTGCTCATGTACCTCAGGATGAGGCCAAATTGCACATGTTTTGGTCATAGGACAGTGGAGAGCTGCATAGCTGCATCGGAAGACTTATGCACTATTGCTCGATATTGTGTGCTATTGACAGGAAACAATTGGAGACATGGAAAAAACGTTTTTGGCCTACACGGCCCTAGCAGTTAGCTCACTTTAACACCCAAGTTAAATGCTTACTGCACTTTAATAAACCTGCCCCTTTATCTTAGTGACTTTCACTGGAAATTTGGTAGTATTTACCTGCCAATAGGTGCAGCTCAATATAATGAGATGAAGTTACTTGGATAAAATTATCCAATTAACTTTAGGACAGCTTTGTCGGAGTAATTAGTTTGTCCGATCTGAATATCGGCAATGACTGGCTACAGTTCTGCTGTGCCTCGGGAACACACACTGAATCATCTCTTTTTGCTTGGGAAAATGTTTTAGGACAATAATTTGGTTAGACAAAATGCATCTGAGATGTGTGGAGAAAATGTAAAACTTTTGGGTTTGTCCAGCCGACTTCAATAGTAAGCCAGAGACAAACCTTTGAAATATTGACACCTGCGTCATTACCATAATCACCAATCACTTGCCTACATATGCTTTTCTCTTTCAAGGTGCTGGTTGCTCTTATTATAAGCTTTGTTGCTGAATGTACACTAGTATGTGGCTTTTCATTATCAATTCTTACCGCCCTTTCTCTGACCCTCTCTTATTTGTCCATCATTTTGTTTCATTATGGAAGTTATAAGAGGATTCCTAGCCCGCCAGCGTTTGCTGCAGAAGATGAGTGTCAAATTGCAAGAGGCTACATCCATAAAAGGCTTTCTGAAGAATGCAGAGAACATGGGTCTACAAGCTTACGATGCACTGCTCATCCAGAATGCCTCTGACATTGCTCGGGATAATGACCGCCTGCGCAATGAAATAAACACAGTTCATTATGGGGGCAAACTGGAGATTAGGAAAGAGCAGGAAGAAACCCAAGAAAGGTATGAATTGTAGCAGACAATCTGTGAGTAGAGTTCTGAGAATATGTCTGTACTACTTATGTCTTTTTCTCTCTTTTGCCTTTCATAGATCCATAATTTATACTTACCATTTATAGAGTTCTTTTAGGTCAATAGTAAATTCATAAACCAATGCTCCCCAAACTCTTATCCAATATGACCCTATTATACCACCTTAAAATTCAGATCACTCCATTCTCTCCTCTCCGTACTTATCCAAAATATGAAGACACCACTAGTAGTGGCAACAGTGGCAGCTGTCAGCACAGGTCCCAGTGTGCCACTATGTACTCACAGACCTCGGTACTCTACGTGGATTTTTGTTTTAACAGGAACTGCATAGAGAAGGAGGAGTCAGCAGGACCTATTAACATTCATTGACTCACAGGCCCTATGTTGACTGCCACTGTTGTATTAGGTCACAGTGGAAGTCCAGAGAGAGAAGTCCTGTTTCTGCTGATGTGATCCATTTGCGATCCCGACCACAGTTTGGGAACCACTGGCATAAACCAATAATTATATTTCTAGAAGTCAATATTCAAGAGTGGTGGTCAGTTTTTTTAAGCACCTGGCTGCCGCAGCTAAAATTCAAACCAGATATTCAGCACCAGAGCCTATGAATATCTGGTTTTACCTGTGATTGCGGCAAATCAGCGGTGATATTCAACTGCTAACCAGATAGATGAACCATATAAAGTTAGGACAGCCATTGACCTGTCCTAACGCAATGCAGTTTAGCTATCCAATTAGTAGCTGAATATTGCTACTGACCAGATAGCTTTCGGGACTACCCCAATTTACTTGGTCATCTTTCTTTTGGTCTGTGGGGATATTCAGTGGCACTTTCTGGATGATGCCACTGAATATCAGGATCCACCAGCATTAATGTGGTTTACAGCTCCTGTAAACGTTCTGAATATTGACTCCTATTGATGTATACATTGCTTCTAGACTTTATTATTCAAAATAGTTTTACTGTCTTTGTGTACATGATTCTTGAATTTAAAAAAAAATTCTCAAATATTATCTGCAATATATAATCTTGACATTTCTGCTGGACAAGTAGCAAAAAATCAGGAGCTTTGTTGTAACGCTGGTAGCCAGTTTAGATGCCTATCCCCTTCCTACCTTCTGCCCTTGCCCATCCTGAGCAAGTCAAAATTGGCAACACAAACTTGTTAACAATAGGCACCAACTTTATTGACAACACAAAAAAGGGGAGAGGATTAATCATAACCTATCCCCTGTCCCAGAGCCATTACAACCAGTAAGCAAACAGCAGTGGTCTCCGCCCCCCCCCCCCCCGAACTACTTGACATATTACTAGCAAAATGGACCCAGTCAACTATGAAGAACTTTCTATCAAAACAAACACTACTGATAGACTAGGACTCTGCCTCATTTCCTGGCACTACCCCAGACCCCATGTGGCACTGCTAACGTGATTACCTGCCTCCCCACCTTGGCAATAGTGATCATAGCATAATCGCCTTTGATTTAATTAGTGGAGGAGGGATAGTAAGGAAATCCACAGTACTACCTTTTAACTTTCGAAAGGAAGACTATGATAAAATGAGGAAAATATTTAAGAAAAAACTAAAAGGAGCAGTTGCAAAGGTTAAAGACTTACATCATGCTTGGGTGTTGTTGAAAAATACTATCTTGGAAGCCCAGACCAGCTGTATTCCATGCTTTAAGAAAAGTGGAAGGAAGTCCAAAAAACTGCCAGCATGGTTTAAAGGTGAGGTCAGAGAGGCTGTTGTTGCCAAAAAAGCATCTTTCAGGAAATGGAAAAAAGAGCCAAACGACGAAACCTGGATATAGCACAAGCACTGGCAAGTCAAATGCAAGGCATTGATAAAGCAGGCAAAAGGAGAATTTGAGAAGAAGCTTGCTGCGGAAGCAAAAACGCGAAATAAAGATTTTTTCAAGTACATTCGTAGCAAAAAACCTGTGAGAGGGTCAGTTGGTCCATTAGATGATAGAGGAGTTAAAGGGGCACTAAGAGGCGACAAGGCAATAGCGGAGAGACTGAATGAATTATTTGCTTCGGTCTTTACTGAGGAAGATGTAGGGATGTTACCCATGACTGAAGTGGTATTTAAAGGTGTGGAAGAATTGAAGGACATATCGATACATCGGGAAGATGTATTACAACTATTAGATAAACTGAAGAGTAGCAAATCACCTGGGCCGGATGGTATACATCCAAGGGTGTTGAAAGAACTGAAATATGAGATTGCAGACCTGCTATTAGTAATCTGTGAACTATCATTAAAATCATCTCTAATACCTGAAGATTGGAGGATCGCCAATGTAACACCAATTTTTAAAAAGGTTCCAGGGGTGATCCAGGAAACTACAGACCGGTGAGCCTCACGTCAGTACCGGGAAAAATGGTAGAAACCATCATAAAGAATAAAATTACTCAGCATGTAGATTGTCATGGCCTAATGGGAGACAGCCAACATGGCTTTAGACAAGGAAGATCTTGTCTTACTAATCTGTTATGTTTTTTTGAAAGTGTGAATAAGCAGTTGGACAAAGGTGAGTCGGTTGATATAGTGTATCTGGACTTTCAGAAAGCCTTTGACAAGGTCCCTCATCAGAGACTTTTGGCAAAACTAAAGAGTCATGGGATAGGAGGCAGTGTACTATTGTGGATCAAGAACTGGTTGAAAGATAGAAAGCAGAGGGTTGGGCTAAATGGCTAATTTTCCCAGTGGATAAAGGTGAGTAGTGGTGTACCCCAAGGATCTGTGTTGGGTCCGCTGCTTTTTGACATATTCATAAAGGACCTGGAAAGTGGAATAACGAGTGAGGTTATCAAATTTGCAGATGACACAAAACTATATAAAGTTGTTAAAAACCCAAGAAGATTGTGGAAAATTGCAAGAGGATCTTGATAAATTGGAAGACTGGGCATCAAAATGGCAGATGAAATTTAATGTGGACAAGTGCAACGTTATGCACCTAGGGAAGAACAACCCAAACTATGGTTACACAATGCAAGGTTCCACATTGGGAACCACCACCCAGGAAAAAGATTTAGGAGTCATTGTGGATAACATGTTAAAACCCTCGGCCCAGTGTGCAGCAGCAGCCAAGAGAGCAAATAGAATGCTAGGTATCATAAGGATATAGCGTTATTAGAAAAGGTTCAGAGAAGAGCCACCAAAATGGTAAAGGGAATGGAAGGATACTCCTATGAAGAAAGGCTAAAAAGGTTAGGGCTCTTCAACCTGGAAAAGAGACGGCTGAGGGGAGATATGATAGAAGTCTATAAATTAATGAACGGAGTGGAACGGGTAAACGTAGATCGATTGTTGACGTTATCAGAATATAGAAAGACTAGGGGACATGCAATGAAGCTACAGAGTAAACTATTTAAGACTAATAAAAGAAAATATTTTTTCACTCAACGTGTAATCAAACTCTGGAATTTGTTACCGGAGGATGTAGTAAAGGCTGTTAGTGTAGCTGGGTTTAAAAAAAGGTTTGGACAAGTTTCTGGAGGAAAGGTCCATAAACCATTATTAATAAGGGACCCAGGATATCAGTGCTTGACCCAGTACAAGCATTGCGGAACCTGTGTCTTTTGGGGAAACTGCTAGGTACGTATGACCTAGATTGGCCACTGTTGGAAACAGGATACTGGGCTTGATGGATCTTGGTCTGACCCATTATCGGATATCTTATGTTCTTATGTTCTTATGTGAAACTCCTGTTGTCACTTGTTTCCTCTAAATTTCCCCTTATAATACAAAGACTGACTTTGGTAACCCACCACAGACAAAGAAGAGAGAAATCTCCCTTGCACCTAACTATAAATAAAGCGGTTACCTACCACGGCTATGGCTGAATAAAGAATTCCAAGGTCTTCTATAGATCATTCAAATATAGTTTCAACCCAACATCAGATACCTGCCACCTTTGCCTCTCGGACCCTCATCTTCTGTACCTTTGCTGCTGGGAGCTGAAAAGTCATGGGCTTTGTTTCCAACTTGATCCCCTGGAAGTTCAGTACTCTCACTGGCTCCTGTTTTTTCCTGAACCAAAATAATTCTAAAATTTACAATATGTGGAGCCTGATTCTCCTAGGGGCATGTCCAGGCCATCTGGATGGCCCCAGGCAAGACAGGCCCATCTGGACCCGATTCTGGTCTGTGGGAACAAAACATTCCCACAGCAGCTAGAATCGGGCCCGTGGATGGCCCGGCATACCCCTGCCATCTGTGGGGATGTCCTCCCCACAGGTGCCCCCAACATCTGCAGCTCCAGCTCCCCTTACCCCCGCTGCCCGACCCACACCCGGCCGCAGCCCTGACCCTGGGGGGGGGGGTGTTTCCCCCAGGCCTGATTGCCAGGTTTTCACTGCTTATACCACCTCTGAGGTGCTATAAGCAGCACATCCCTACGGGCCCGGCAGTACATACAGAGCTGTGACCTAAATCACCCCTGTATATGCTGCCTGGCTGGCTGCCCCCATTCTGCCCAGAACCCACCCCCTCCCACCCCACGCTGGCTTTCCCCGTCTTACAACACAAGATGTATGGGGAGGGCAGGAAGGGGAATAGGGTCTAGGCGGCTTATGGGGCTGCATGTCCTGCTGGGAAATGCAGTCCCGCAACCCGCATTCATGAATCACCCAAAGAGTGCACAATTTCTCACCACCTACTCAACCACCCAATGCATAGAACTACAGAAAATTTCAAAGTAGGCATATGACCTGGAACATCCCACAGACATACACATCACAATAATACTCGTATGTGCCTTAAAACTGGAAACTCCACGAGGAGTGAAGGACCTTGCATGTAGAGTGTGGCAGTGTCCGGAGTAGCGCTTGAAAAAATACTCTGTCCATGTGAACAGTGTGTGCGACTTGACAATGAGGTGGCTCTGCCCCTCCCTGTGGTGTCATCTGGCCACACCACCAGGACACTCTTAAAAGAACTGTTGCTATTTTGTGGCTGCGAAGGGGCATGTGGCCAAAAGAAGATGCCCCTTCGGTGCCATTTCAGTACCACTTTGGGGCCTTTGGGCTCTAAAGTTTTGTATTTGAGATGCCCAAGGGAGTTGGGAAAAGGAAAATTAAGGAGATGAAGTTGACTTCTACATCTACATCATCTATGCCCAAGGTAACTGTGGGGCCTTTGAACCAACATGTGCAGGCAGGACTAACAGAGACAGGAGACACTGTAGTTTCATCTATGAGCCCTCCTTTGTCTTTTATCTGGGGCATCTCTCAGCCTGATAGAACTATGCCCCCTCCACCTGGGGGGAGTAAGGGAGTTCTTGGATAGGGATAATGTTACCTGCTCAATGGGGTCTGGGGAGGCAATAAAATCTGCCTCTTCCTAGATCCCAGGCAAGCCCCATTAGCAGATATTATGCCAATACCTATCCAAGTTTTTGGGTCTGTTCTGCTTCACTAGCCTCAGGAACTTTGATTTCTGAGGATTCTTTATTGGACATCTGAAAAGTAGTTTCACAGATCAAGATTTTATTGTAAGGTTTTATGGAACAAAAATTAAGTTTTCTGAGCAGTCTGTTAGCAAATTTCAGTTTTAGGATGTTAGGATATCTGCCCTAACTCAAAGACTGGAAAAGATCGATATTTGGTTGGGTTACTTACATTTTGCTGGTTTTTTGGGTATTAAAGATAGTCTAATTTTGCATAAACCAGCTGTGTCTCTGGAGAATTCTTTTTGTTCTAACAATCTTAGATTTTTAAATTTTCCAAAGATTTGGCTGTAATCTGTTTCTTTTGAAGAAAAAAGGTGAAGAGGTTTTGATGTTGCAAGGTGCAGATACCCTGGTGGTATCTACTGTAATCTATACCATTTATCTATTAAGGTTTTGTCTTAAGGATGGGGCTGAGGTTGTTCAGGCTGAGGAACAAACTGATTTGGTTTTAACTAATTTCCTTGATTCATCAAATGATGAAATATCCTCTAGAGTCACCTTTATTGTCATTCCTAACTGATATGGATAAGGTGAATCTTTTGAAGGCTTATTTTCATAAGAAAGATAAATTGTTTTGTGGTCAAAAGATTTACTCAAGCTAGGAGAAGATCCTTCCTCCAGCTTAAGCTTCAAGTAGTGGCTGCTGCAGTAACCTTTTTTCTTCATTTTCTCTGTAAATGTTTAATTGCTTAGCAACGGATAATTATCTATTTGTTGAAGCCTTGCCACTAAAAAATGTTCTTGTTGATAAGTGAGAACTTTTGAGTTTGTGATACCTCTTTTTAGTTTCCTTAATATTGGTGACATTTTGGATTTTTCCTTCAGGGAGGGATTCTAATTTTTGGTTTATATGTCATTCCCATGCCTAGGTTAGTCTCTGCTCCTCATGATGGGGGCTAGGAAACATGATTGTTGTTTCTTTTTTGATTAATTTCTTATGTATTGTATATTTATTTCTCTGTCATTTCCTGAGTGTTGTGTTTTGGTTTGGTAAAGTATAAACTTTAATAAAATAATTAAAAAAAAATTGGAAACCGCACATTGGAAGTGAAAAGGCATGCACTGGCAAAAGTCTAAAAGCCAACTCAGTTTTGACCTTTAACAACCAGGCTGCTCAGCTGCGACTCCTAACTAATGATACCACACTGTCAGAGGATATATATGGGGCCCTACATTGCTCCCTTGGCAAGAAAGCATTCACTGAATTCCTGTGAGGTTAGGATAAATTATAAACCAGCCTCTTCGTCTCAGCTTCCTTCTTAGGTGCAGCTCCCATAATGACAAAAACATTGTGCTAACAGTACATACCACGAGAAGCTCAGCAATCATCCCTAAAGACACTTCTACTTGCAATTTACCTAGCACAATTCCCGCCAACTTCTGAACTGATACGACGTTCAGACAAATATTATTGAACACCCTCTCAAAAGACATTTTAAAAACCATACTCAAAATCCTCTCAGATCAGTCTGGTTTCCTTCACTTTGCCATAGCAGGCCAACTGCTGCTGCGTTGCCTGAATATCAATTATTGTGAGAACCCTCTGCCACAAGGTCTCATTTTCCTTGCCCATCTCAAAGAACATAAAAACTGGTATACTGGGTCAGACCAAGGTCTATCAAGCAGCACCCTATCTGAATAGTATGTTCAAAAGTATACAACAAAAAATGTCTGTGCAACTTAGACATAGTAATTTCTAAGAAAAAAAACCCAAAATATAATCTGGACAAGATTAATGGTACCCTTCACTAATACTCAATTACACAACCCTTGGCATTGACGACAGACTCAAAAGTTTCTTGTGTTTGCTGGTAGTTTCTCCCACTATTCAATTGCATTTTGTTCCAGCTCATGAATGTTTCCAGGATGCTTCTTACCAATGGCATATTTCAGCTCTTTCCAAGGGTTCTCGATTATATTGAGATCAGAACTCATTGCTGGTCAGTTTGAAGCAGTGCATTTGTTCCTTTTTTTTCAATTCTTTTGTAGTTTTGGATGTATGTTTTGAGTCACTGTCCTGCTGGAGGACCCAGGACCTCTGACCCAGATCTAGCTTTCTGACACTAGGTAGCACATTTCGCTCCAAAATACCTTGGTAGCCCTCTGACTTCATGATTCCTTTAAAACGTTCCAGGCCTCCAGTTCCTGAGGCAGAAAAACAGCCCCACAACATTATGGAACCTCCACCATGTTTAACTGTGCGGAGAGTGTTTTTTCCTTATAAGCTTCATTTCTTCACCTGTTAATGTATCACTGGTCTGCATTGCCAAAGAGCTCAAGTTTTGTTTCATCTGTCCACAGAACTTCTTCCCAGATGGATTGTAGTTTCCCAACGTGGGTTTGGGCAAAGATCAGGCATGCCTTTTTATGTCTGTCTTTTGATCAGTGGGGTCCTCCTTGGCCTTTGCCCATGAAATCCTTTTCTTTAGTGTGTGGTGTATGGTGTGGGTTGAAACCACCACTCCAGATTGCTCCAGGTCAGCCTTAAGCTCTTTGGATGTTGTACTATACAGAGGCATTATCACCTCCTTTTTTCCGCTGATCATTCCTCTCCCTATGCACCCAAGCATTCTTCTGTCTTTTGCCATTGTCTTTTCTGTTTACCCACTTTAAGATAATCAGAAACAATCACTCCCAGGTCCTGTTCGTTTTTCATGGGCAGAAGTACTTTGCCACCTACATTGAACCACTCTCTTGTAATTTTGCATCTCGAATGCATGACCCTGCATTTTTTAGCATTAAATCTCAACTGCCTAATTCTTGACCATTCTTCAAGCTTAGCTAGATCCCTCTTCATGTTATGTCAGAGGATGGAGGGATCAGATCAGCTATGAAAGTGCGGAGTCAAAAAGATCTACTTGTATTTTTTTAATTGGAGGTTCACTCCGCTGCTGCTGCTGCCACTGCCAAGGGAATAGGAAAAGCGGTGGCGGGACAAGGGCAGACAGCATGGTGGTTGGCAACCTTGCATCATGTAACTGTAGTTTGTTCTTCTTTCCTAGGAGCATATCTTTGCACTTGCCCACATTCAATTTCATCTGCCATTTGGATGTCCAGTCTTCCAATTTATCAAGAGCCTCAAATCCTCTTGTGTTTTAACAACTTTGAATAATTTTGTATCATCTGCAGATTTGATTACCTCACTCATTATTCCCATTTCCAGGTCATCTATGAATATGTTAAAAAGCAACAGGCCCAGCACAAATGCCTGGGGTACTCCACTATTCACCTTTCTCCATAGAGAAAATTGTCAATTTAAACCTACTCTCTGCTTTCTATCTTTTAACCAGTTCCTGATTCACAATAGAACACTGCCTCCTATCCCATGACTTTTTAATTTCACCAAGAATCTCTCATGAAGGACCTTGTCAAAGGCTTTCAGAAAATTCAGATACATTATCAATCGGCTCACCTTTATCAACCTGTTTATTCACACCTTCAAAAAAACTATAACAGATTAGTAAAACAAGATCTTCCTTGGCTAAATCCATGTTGACTTTCTCACATTAAACCATGACTATCTATATGTTAAGTCATTTTATTCTTTATAATGGTTTCTACCATTTTTCCTGGTACTGACATAAGACAGATCACTTCTGGAACCCTTTTTTAAAATTGGCATTACATTGGCCATTCTCCAATCTTCAGGTACTACAGATGATTTTAATGATAGTTCACAGATTACTAATAGTATGTCTGCAATATCATATTTCAGTTCTTTCAGACTCAGATGTATACCATCCAGTCCAGGTGATTTTCTACTCTTTAGTTTATCAAATAGTTTCAATGCATCTTCCCAGTTTATTGAAATTTGTTTCAATTCTTCTGCTGCATGAGCTTTAAATACCATTTCAGGCTTGGGTAACTTCCCTACATCTTCTGCAGTAAAGACAGAAGCAAAGAATTCATTCAGTCTCTCTGCAATTGCCTTGTCCTCCCTTAGTTCCCCTTTTACCCCTCTATCATCTAATGATCCAACTGAGTCTCACAAGTATTTTGCTTTGAATGTACTTGAAAAAGTTTTTATTGTGTGTTTTTGCTTCTACGGCAAGCCTTTTTTCAAATTCTGTCTTTGCCTGCCTTATCAATGCCTTGCATTTAATTTGTCAGTGCTTATGTTGTTTCCCTTTTTCATCATTTGACTCCTTTGTCTATTTCCTGAAAGATGCTTTTTTGGCAATAACAGCCTCCCTGACCTCATCTTTAAGCCATGCTGGCAGTTTTATGTTCCTTTCACCTTTCTTAAAGCATGGAATACATGCAGTCTGGGCTTCCAAGATTGCATTTTTAAACAAAGTCCATACTTGATGTAAACCTTTAACCTTTGCACTTGCTCCTTTTAGTGTTATCTTATCTATTTTCCTCATTTTATTATACTCTCCCTTTTGAAAGTTAAATGGTAGTACTATGGATTTCCTTGTCATCTCTCCATTTCATTTATTAAATCAAATGTGATCATGCTATGATCACTATTGCCAAGTAGCCCTAATGCCTTTATCTTTTGCACCAGATCCTATGTTCCACTAAGGACTAGGTCAAAAATAGCTTCTTCTCTTGTCAGTTCATGAACCAGCTGCTCCACGAAGCAGTCATTTATTTCATCTAGAAATTTTATCTCCCTAGCATGTCCTGCTCTGACATTGACCCAGTCGATAATGGGGTAATTGAAATCACTCATTATTACTGTGTTGTAACTTTTGTTAGCTTCCCTGATTTCTTTAGCATTTTATCATCTATTCTCACCAGGCAGGAGGTAGTACACCCCCACTGCCATCGCCTTCCCCTTTTTAAATATAATTGCTATCCATAGAGATTCTACAATATGTTTTGTTACCTGCAAAACTTTTATCCTGTGTGACTCAACACCCTTTCTAACATAGAGTGAAATCCCTTCACCAATTTGATCTGCCCTATTATTTTGATATAGTTTGTACCCAGGTATCATGGTATCCCATTGGTTATCCTTCCACCGGGCCTTTCAGATGCCAATTCTAGTCCCACAGGTGCTCCTTGTGGTCTTGGGCAAGCCACTTAACCCTCCATAGCCCATGTTCCCTGTAAAATAGTTATCTCCAAGTTATAATGCCCTGTTCAATGTAATTTCAGTTTGTTCAATGTAAACCACACTGATGCAGAATAGCGCGGTATATAAGAGAATATAAATAAAAATAAATAAATAAATAAATTATGTCTAACCTTTCATTTAGTACTAAATATTCTAGCTCTCCTCTCACTTGGTTTGCAGCTTGTCGTGCTGTGAGGGCTTGCGTGCATCAGTGATGCTGAGAGCTAAACTATCGGTAGTTTAACTACTGGCAGGGTCTCCCAAGATGGACAGGTCTCAGCTGAGGTGCCAGACGAAGACAAACCACCCATCTGGGCAGCAGCAGAATGGGATAGTGTTGACGGCGGAGGATCACATTTCTGTGACAACGGCAACAACACCAAACTCAAACTGCGCAGAAGGAAGGCCCGGCAATCTACTTCTGTATCTTGCCATGAAAACCCAATGGATAGTTACAACAAAACAAATTGTGCTATGGTGCTGGAAGATGAGACTCCCAGGTCGGAAGGCACTCAACTAGCTACTGGGGAAGAGCTGAAGACTTTTCAGAGTAAAGCCAGCATTTATGATGTGGTTGGATCAAAGCCCTCGGGAAGTCTGACTGCTGATGTAGCTGCGCATGAAATGAGAGTCAGAAGCTGTAAAGATGTCTTACACATTGGAACATGGAACGTACGAAGCATGAACCAAGGGAAGTTGGAGGTGGTCAAGAATGAAATGGAACGTGTACAACTTGATCTGTTGGGTGTCAGCGAACTGAAATGGACTGGCATCGGGCACTTTGCATCAGATGATCACATGGTCTACTATGCTGGAAATGAAAGACAAAGAAGAAATGGTGTTGCATTTATAATAAAGAAGAAACTTGCAAGAACTGTAATGAAATACAATGCAGTCAGCGAACGCTTAATCTCTATTCGTCTACGAGGATTGCCTATCAACACAACTATAATTCAAGTATATGCCCCAACAACAGCTGCAGAAGAGAATGAAATTGAAGAGTTCTATGAACAAGTACAAGCTGAAATTGACAGAACATGCAAACAGGATATCCTGATAGTCATGGGTGACTGGAACGCAAAAGTTGGCAACAAAGAAGAAGGCAAAGTAGTTGGAAAATATGGACTTGGCAACAGAAATGAAGCTGGAGAAAGATTGATAGAATTCTGCAAGACCAATGATCTATTCATCTCAAACACCTTCTTCCAGCAACACAAGCGGCGACTGTACACATGGACTTCACCCAATGGATTGTATAAAAATCAAATTGACTACATCTGTGGAAGTCAACGATGGAAAAGCTCTGTAACATCAACAAAGACAAAACCTGGAGCTGACTGTGGTACAGATCATCAACTACTAGTATGCAAACTCAAGCTAAAGTTGAAAAAGAGCAAACCACTCATGAATGCAGCAAAATATGACCTTGAGAATATACCACTGGAATTTAAAGACTGCTTGCAAAATCGATTTGCTGCTTTAGATACAAATGACAGAACTCCGGAAGAGTTATGGAATGACATCAAGAAGGTTGTGCTGGAAGAAAAGCGCGAGAAGTCTCTACAAAAGGTGAAAAAGCAAAAACGGCCAAAATGGATGACGGAAGAAACTCTGAAAATTGCCCAGAAACGCAGAGAAGCTAAAGCCAAAGGAGAAAGAAAGACAATCGCAGAACTCAACAGAGATTTCCAACGTGCAGCAAGACAGGACAAGGAAAAGTACTACAATGACACTTGCAAGGAAATAGAAGCAGAAACTATTAGAGGAAGAACAAGATTGGCTTTCCTAAAGCTGCGAGAGTTAAAGAAAAAGTTCCAGCCTCGAATTGGAATGTTACAAGATGCTCAAGGTTCTATGTTGAATGATGCTGAGAAGATCAAGAAAAGGTGGAAGGAATATACAGAGTTTTTATATGATAAAGATCAAGTGGACCAACAGCCGTTTCAACCTATACCTTATGATCAGGAACCATTGGTGATGAAAGAAGAAGTTGAAGCAGCATTGAAAGCCTTATCAAAGAACAAAGCACCAGGCATTGATAGCATTCCCATAGAAGTATTGCAGCAATCTGATGCAGCTGTTACTGTACTTACAAGGCTCTGCCAAGAAATATGGACGACAACATCATGGCCAACTGACTGGAAAAGATCTGTGTTTATACCAATACTAAAGAAAGGTGATCCAACTGACTGTGGAAATTATCGCACAATCGCTCTGATCCCACATGCCAGCAAGATTCTACTGAAGATTATTCAAAAGAGACTACAGCCATACCTAGAACAAGAACTACCTGAAGTGCAAGCAGGGTTCAGGAAAGGGCGAGGAACGAGAGACATCATTGCGGATGTGAGATGGATCCTTGAAAAGACTAAAGAATACCAAAAGGATATCTATTTGTGCTTTATCGACTATAGCAAGGCTTTTGACTGTGTAAACCATGAGAAACTCTGGGCCACATTAAGAAGCATGGGTATACCAGAACACCTGATCGTTCTCTTGCGCAATCTGTACATTGATCAAGAAGCAATAGTTCGAATGGAACAAGGAGAAACAGAATGGTTTAAAATAAGCAAAGGTGTAAGACAAGGCTGCATACTTTCCCCCTACCTGTTTAATTTATATGCAGAACAAATCATCAGAGAAGCAGGATTGTATGAAGACAACAGAGGTGTGAAGATTGGTGGAAGACTCATCAACAACCTTCGCTATGCTGATGATACCACATTACTGGCAGAAAGTGAAGATGATCTGAAACATTTGCTTCTCACAATCAAAGAACATAGTCTCAAAATGGGCCTGCACCTTAATGTAAAGAAGACAAAGATCATGACAACTGGCATAATCAACAGGTTCATCGTTGAAGGAGAAGAAATTGAAATCGTGAACAACTTTAACCTACTTGGATCAACTATCAATAAAGAAGCAACAAGCAGTCAAGAAATCAGACGACGCATTGCTCTTGGCAGAATGGCTATGAAAGACCTAGATAAGATTCTCAAGAGCAGAGATGTCTCTCTCCATACAAAGATTCGACTTGTTCAAGCCATGGTATTTTCAATAACATCATATGGATGTGAAAGCTGGACAGTGAAAAGACAGACAGGAAGAAAATTGATGCCTTTGAATTATGGTGCTGGCGGCGAATACTGTGTATACCATGGACTGCCCGAAGAACAAACCAGTCGGTACTAGAGGAGATCAAACCTAAGCTTTCTTTAGAAGCTCAGATGACAAGACTTCGACTTTCATACTTCGGACACATCATGCGAAGAGAGAGATCATTAGAGAAAGACATCATGCTTGGAAAGATAGAAGGTCAACGCAAAAGAGGAAGGCCAGCAATGAGATGGATCGCTACAATAACAGCAGCTACGGGTACCAGTCTGTCAACAATGAGCCGCCTGACTGAAGACCGAACACAATTTAGGATAGCTATCCAGAGGGTCGCCATGAGTCGACTCCGACTCGACGGCACTTAACAACAACATTCTAGCTCTCATCTTATTTTTTAGACTTCTAGCATTTGCATACAGGCATTTTAGAGATTGTATTTTATTCTTATTGACAATCTGATTATCAGTTCACAAAGGTAATTTGGAATCTTTCAGCTCTGATCTGTACTTAAAAGCATCTGGGTTACTTTTATCTTTATTAGAACCTTCCTATCAGGATGCCCTAACTTCCCTCTTTTGTTAGTATCCTTCAAGAAACATCCTCTGAACCATGCACTCTTGGGCAACCATGCACTCTTGGGTTTTCCCCTATTATCTTGTTTAAAAGCTGTTCTATCTCCTTTTTAAGGGTTAATGCCAATTGCCTAGTTCCACCCCAGTTAAGGTGGAGCCCATCCTTTCAGAAAATCCCCCCTCCTTCCCCAGAATATTGTCCAGTTCCTAAGAAATCCAAAAACCTCTTCCTTTCACCATCTCCTCCTCCACATATTGAGATTCTGGAGCTCTGCCTGCCTTGTGTGTCCTGCGCATGGAACCTACCCTGAGAATGCTACCCTGGAAGTTCTCAATTTCAGCTTCATACCTAAAAGCCTAAATTTGGCCTCCGGAACATCCCTCCCACATTTTACTATGCCATTGGTACTAACATGTATTAAGACAGCAGGATCCTCCCCAACACTATCTAAAAACTTGTCTAGGTGGTGCATGTGGTCCATAGCAGGCAGGCCTGCTACCAGGTGATCCTCACATCCACTAGCCACCCAGCTAACTACATGCCTTAAATTGCCAACTTTAACAGCCATCCTAAGCCTTCCCTCATGGGCACATGGCTCTGGAGAAACCATCTCGGTGCGAGAGGGTTTTACATCACCTGGAGGACAGGTCCTAGCTACAGGATCTCTTCCTGCCACACCAAGGTGAAGCTCTCCTTTCATGTGACCTCTCTCCTCTCCTCTCCAGAGAGCTTTGCCTAACTATACTTGTTAATTGGGTGAGTCACTCTGCAGTTGGTGCATGGGTGCCAAAATTTGCAGTCTGAAAAACTGCACTTAGAGTGATTGTATTGCCAGATATATTGGTTTCAACAGCTGTTTTGGTCTGATCTGAGTGCCCCGAGGTGAAGCAAAAATTCTTTCCACCAACCATATCTGTCCCCACATGGACGTTTTGCACTCCCCCTGCTGGATGACACCTGATCTTTGCCATTCATTTCAGTAAGCCAAAAGCTCACAATCTGAGTTCTCCATAACATATGCCTTTTGTCCTCTATTTTATTCTGAAATTTGTTATCATAATGCAGTCAACTGATACATCTGATAGTATCAATTCCAAATCACCTGGACTGGATGGTATACATCCAAGGGTATTGAAAGAACTGAAATACGAGATTGCAGACCTACTATTAGTAATCTGTGAACTATCATTAAAATCAACTGTAGTACCTAAAGAGTGGAGAATGGCCAATGTAACGCCAATATTTAAAAAGGTTTCCAGGGATGATCCAGGAAACTACAGACCTGTGAGTCTGACATCAGTACCAGGCAAAATGGTATCATTATAAAATGACTGATAATGTATATAGTCATGGTTAATGGAAGAAAGCCAACATGGGTTTAGCCAAGGAAAGTCTTGTGTTACTAATCTGTTATATTTTTTTGAAGATGTGACTAAACAGGTAGACAAAGGTGATATAGTGTATCTGAATTTTCAGAAAGCCTTTGACAACATCCATCATGAGAGAGGCAGTGTAGTACTGTGGATCAGAAACCGGTTAAAAGATAGAAGGCAGAGAGTAGAGCTAAATGGCCAATTTTCTCAATGGAGAAAAGTAAATAGTGGAGTTCCCCAGGTATCTGTGCTGGGCTCACTGCTTTTCATAAATGACCTAGAAATGGAAATAACAAGTGAGGTGATAAAATTTGCAGATGTTACAAAACTATTCAGTTGTTAAAACCCAAGAGGATTATGAGAAATTGCAAGAGAACCTTGATAAATTGGAAGACTGAGCATCCAAATGGCAGATTAATTTTAATATGGGCAAGTGCAAAGTTATGTATGTAGAAAAGAACAATTCAAACTTTGGTTACACGATGCAAGGTACCACCTTAGAAACCACCACCCAGGAAAAAGATTTAGGCGTTATCATGGATAATACGTTGAAACCCTCCGCCAAGTGTGCATTGGCAGTCAGGAAAGCAAATAGAATGCTAGGAATCATAAGGAAAGGAATGGAGAATAAAATCAAGGATATTATAATGCCTCTGTATCATTCCATGGTTTGACCGCACCTTGAATATTGTGTGTAATTCTGGTCACCGTATCTTAAAGAGGATATAGCGGAATTAGAAAAGATACAGAGAAGAGCCACTAAAATGGTAAAAGGTACCCCTATGAAGAAAGAATTAAAAGGTTAGGGCTCTTCAACTTGGAAAGAGAAGGCTGAGTGGAGATATGATAGAAGTCTTTAAATAAATGGGTTACATTGTGGCTTTCTACTTTTTGATGGCGTAAACAACCAATCTACGTTAACCCATTCCACTCCATTCATTAAAGACTAACAAAAGAAAATATTTTTTCACTCAACTCGTAATCAAACTCTGGAATTTGTTACCAGAGGATGTAGTAAAAGCTGTTAGTGTAGCTGGGTTTAAAAAAGATTTGGATAAGTTCCTGGAGGAAAGGTCCATAAACCAGTATTAAAGAGGACCTGGGAAATCCACTGCTTACTCCGGGATGAGCATTGTGGAAACTCTAGACTTTGGGTACCTGCCAGGTACTTGTGACCTGGATTGGCCACTGTTGGAAATAGAATACTGGGCTTGATGGACTGGTCTGACCCAGTATGGCATATCTTACGTTCTTATGTTCCAAATAAGCCAACAATAAAACATGCGCCTCATATTTCCTTAAGACACTAGCCAGTCTCAAAAACATCCTAGTGTGATTTACAATATTCTTAGAGATCTTCCCTTTAACCAGTGTTTTATTTTTATTTTTTGCATATCCCTTTTTTTATCATCCCTCCATGAGGCAAAATATTTCAGTAGAACTCCTCTTTGGAATCTTCTTCCTTAGTGCCCAGGGAACTGTTTTCTATAATTCTGTCAATGGCAGCAGAGTTGGCGGACCTCTCCCATTCATCTCCCCAGCATTGTCCATTAACCGCAGATGAACTTCTGCCTGAGGAGGACAAAGAACTTGACTGAATCTGAAGAACATTAAGAACTGTCCCTTCTTTTATGCCTGCCCCTTTGACGACTCTTTTCACCTTTTTTGCCCTTTTCCTTGCTTGCTGCCTTCTCCTTGCTTGCTGCCTTCTCCATCCCACCTGACTCCCTTGTACCCTGGTGCACCCCAGAATTCTCTCTACCTGACCCTATATAGATGGAGCCATCTGCTAGACCTGAATATGCTAGATCTTCTTCCTACAAACAGGCCCACTCACTGAACTGCCATGGCTTACAGCAGCAACATCCTGAAAAATGAAACTGTTGGCTGTTCCTGCTGTTCCTTGTGATGATGACCCCTCAGTCACCCCAGGGTCACCTGACCCCTATCATAGTCCAGTGATGCTTAAAAAACAAACTTACGATCTAGATAAAGCCCATATCTCAAAATAACCCTATTCCCTCTCCTCCAAATGACATCATCCTATGTCACTAGGCCCCCTCCATTGTCCTTCCCCAGGGCTGAGCAGCAGGAACAACTATCTCCCAAAAAACATACCTAGACCTAGAACCAGACCGAGACCCTGGGCCCCAGCTTTGTGGTATTCTATGGAATCCCTCTCCTTAAAGGAAGAAGTCCAAGCTAGCTCTCTGCCAAACCAATCTGCCCTTCCTTCAGCACCTAGCTCTCTGCCACCATACCACCCTAAACCCCCTTTACCCCAGTCTGCCAGTCCTCGCACATCTGCCTCCCCTATCTATCCCTTGATAATTAAAATGATCCTCATTTCCAGCCTCAGTATACCAACCCACTCTAGCATCCTACCCCTGCATGTCTGCAGGAGATTGATCTGTTTTAGCTCCTCCCAATGCCCCTCCCAGTGTCTGACTCACATCCCTCTGAATCGCTGCCTCATGCAAATCCCCAGCCCTAGATCTTCTCTTCTCCTGGCCCTTGCTAGCTGCTGAAACCTGCAGAACAGCTTTACCATGACCTTGCTTGGACAATGGAAGCTATGCCTCCTTTTCCTTACCATGGTACTGCAGTACCACCTTATTGCCATGTGAACTGAACATTCTGGCTCTAACAGGAATAAGTGCAACAGGTCACAAAATTGCTGTCACAATTGCTAACAGGACTATCTGCTGCCCTGAACACCATAGGCCCGCATAGCTGTCGCTGTCGAACTTTAATCCTGGATATTCATCCAGGATCGCTGCACATGGCGCAAAAGCTAACTATGCAGCAGTGATATTCAGTTGCTGCCCGCTTAGCTCTGGAGGTGAAAATTAGGACAGCTTTGCTATGCCTAATTTTCGTCACTGAGGGATAACCGGGCAACGGCTGAATGTCACCACTGCACAGTTATCTCTGTTTACCTTCTCCAAACACGCAGACATGCTAAGCTGTTAGGATTGGGGCGCATAGCAGCATTACTAAGGGATATTCAGCGGCACTAACCATGTTAGTGTCGCTGAATATTCTGCTTAGGGGCATTTATATGGTTTACAGCTCTCTTACCTTCTCTTCTCTATGCTGTGCCACCCTCCATCCTCGCAATTTAGTAAGCTTGAGTGATGGATAGATCTGCATTTTTCTTCTACTAAGCATTATATTGTTTAATGTTATACGTTCACGTTATTGCTGTACAGTGTTTACATTGTTTGTAAACTGCTGTAAAATGGCTTTGGCAGGCATAAGTGGTAGAAAATGCTATTTAAAATTAACAAAAAAAAAAGAAATCCTGCCTGCCATCCAAAAAGAGAGGAGGGGGTTGGGCCCTAGTACCCAGCCAGATCATCAGCCTGGGCACATGCCCAAGCTGTCTTCCATTAAGAAAAACAATTACAGACAGAATTGAAACTGTGTTTAACATGAACTAAGAGTTTTGAAATTTCCCTGGCTAATGGCATCCCATAAAAATATGGAGGTCAGTCTTAAAGTTCTTTTCTTTGAATTTGCCAACAGAGACAAAAGATACAATTCGAACATATATTTTGCTATCTGGCTGAAATTTACTCGTAGGAAATGGGCTGACGCCAGAACTTCTATGGATAGTGGTAATAGTCACTATCATATAATTTGGTGTGTTCTAATCAGAATGTTCTAGCTTTATGCTGGTGATGTTATCGAGCTTTTCCTGTGTGTTTTCGCTCCAACCATTTTCCCGGGGAGGCTGTTCATTTCTCCACCATTCTTTCTGTGTGAAAATATTTCCTCATGAAAACTGCAATACTGGATGAAGGATTTACTCAGTATAATGCACTCCTTCATTAACTTTTATTTTTCCATGGGATTTACTGTATATCTATCTATCTCATTCTATCTCCTTGGAAATAATTCCTCTAACTTTTCTGCGTTTACATGCCAAACAAATATATTTCTTCTTACAGACTTTTATTAACCTAGAAATGGCAGTACATCTTTGGTTAATTAGCTTCAAATATACCTGTAATTGCATACTGGAGAAATACCTCTTTGTCATTAAACACTACAGTGAAAACACATTACCCACCGTGTGCGAAGCTTTATCTGAGCTCTTTCATTTATTGCTTGGCATCTGGATGCTCACGGTGGCGGAACTTTGGTTCTGGTGGTGATCTAGCAGGCATTAAAAGATTTATGCTGTAAAGTGATGGATTACGAAATGACTTAAAAATTAATCTACCTGCATTTTCTGACTGGAAAAGCACTTCACATATTTTCATTCAAACTTTATAAAATAAAGATTAATTTTAGTTACCTTAGGGGCCCTTTTACTAAAGCGCACCAAGCAGTTAACATACATTTTGCATGCGATAACTGTAGTCATGGGCCTCTGCGGCCTGTTAGTGTAGTGGCATGACAGTTTCCACACACTGATTTGTGCACTAACTGCCACGTGCATGCCTTAGGGTGCTGAATGGCTGGGGTAGGGGCGGAGAGTGAGTGTGGTGAGCAGTCAGCGTGGAAGAACAGATCGCGCACAGTCACTGGTGCCGCTACCCCAGTAGTTGGAGTTAAGGTCACCTGTGGAGATAGTACCATGTGTTAGGGTACTGATCTGCACATTAGCTGTCAGTAACATGCTGGCCACACACTGACAGTTACCGTGGAGACTCTGCACTTAATGCACATTAGTTTTTGCTCTAAATGCACATTAGGTGCAAAACCATAACACAGTTTAGTAAAAGGCGCCCTTAATTTGTTTAGGGGCCCATTTATTAAACTGCATTAATAGTTTAATGTAAATTACTGTGTGCTAATAGATAATCTTTATCTTTCTTTATCTTTATCTTTATTGGTGACTTAATATACCGCTCAGGCAAAAAGCGTCAGAGCGGTGTACAATATGCAAAAAACAGCTGCAGGAAAGAAAGAAAAGAACGCCAAATATATGACAGGAAAGGTTAGGAGAAAAAGAGAAAGCAAAAAGGGAGAGGAAAGGTAATAGGAAGAATAACTACGGAAAAGTCAGTGGCGGGGGGGGGGGAGGGGAAGCAGGTGGGGAAAGATCAAAAGCAAGACAAAAGAGGTAGGTTTTTAAGCGGGTTTTAAAGGTTTTTAGGGAGGGTTCTAGACGGAGGTCCGGGGGAAGTGAATTCCAGAGACGGGGCCCAAGGAAGTAAAAGACAGAAGAGTGGGTGGATTCAAGGTGAGCCTGTGAGGGGGATGGTAGAAGCAAACTGTTAGCGTGAATGGAGCGGAGTGAGCGGTGGGGAGTGTGGAGATGGATCTGATCTGCGAGATAAAGAGGGGTACCTGAGTGGATAGATTTGTGAACGAAAGTGAGGACCTTATATTGAATGCGGAAGGGGACAGGGAGCCAGTGTAATTGTATGAGAAGAGGAGTGATATGGTCGAAGCGGGAAGAGCGGGTGAGAATGCGAGCTGCAGTGTGATGAACCCTCTGAAGGCGTTGTAATTGGGACTGGGGAAGACCGGCCAGGGAAGCATTACAATAGTCAAGCCGGGTGACAAGTGAAAGGAGAAGGGTGGTCATGGACGAAAAAGAGAGGAAAGGACGGACAGAACGAAGTTGGCGCAGAGTAGAGAAGCAACGTTGGACAACGGAAGAAATATGGGGTTTAAAGGATAGGGAAGAGTCAAGGGTAACGCCTAGGTATCATAGGGAAGAGACAAGAGGGACAGGGGAAGAGGAAAGCACAGGGAAAAGAGACGGAGTAGGACTGCCAGCAGTGAACCATATTGCGGAGGTCTTAGTGAGGTTGACATGCAAAAAGTTGGAAGAGAGCCATGAGGCCACGGTGGAAAGACAGTTGTTGAGAGGTGTAATGTCAGGGGAGGCAGAGTTTGTGTGATAGAGTAGGAAAATGTCGTCGGCATAGTAGTGTGCAGATATACCCTGTTGTTGTACTAGGAGAGCAAGAGGAGCGAGAAAGACATTGAATAAGAGGGGGGCAAGAACAGACCCCTGTGGGACACCACAGGGAAGGGGAGTAGATGGTGAGGAAAGAGGACCAGTGGACACACAGAAGGAGCGACACGAGAGAAAGGACTGAAACCAGCGGAGGACAGTGCTAGAAAGACCTGCATCAAGTAGGCGTGAAAGGAGGGTACGGTGATCAACAAGGTCAAATGCAGCAGAGAGATCAAGTGAAACAGCAATAGTGAAGAGACCGCGATCGTGAGCAGAGTGAAGCTCATTAAGGAGGGAGAGAAGAACAGTTTCGGTGCTATAGCCGGGGCGGAAACCAGATTGGAGAGGGTGCAGAGTAAGTGAGGCTTCAAGATGTGAGGACAGCTGGGAGAAGACAAGTTTTTCAAGGAGCTTAGAGGGAAAAGGAAGGTTAGAAATGGGACGCCAATTAGAGGGGGAGGATGGGTCAAGGGAGCTCTTTTTCAGGACAGGGCGGATAATAGCGTGCTTCCAGGGGGTGGGGAAGATACCAGTGGAAAGGCTGTTGTTGATAATGGAGAGAAGATAGGGGAAAGAGCCAAAGAGGGATCTAGTAGCCAGCGAGAGGGAATGGGGTCAGAGGGATATGAGGTTTTACGAACGGAGTGAAAGACCTTGGAGAGGGTGGAAGCAGAAACGGGCTCGAAGGAGGACCACTTGTGGGAAAGGGGGGGGACAAACTGAGAGGAGAGCAGGGTGGGAGAGGGAGGAGGAGTGGGCAAGGGATTGGGTGGAGGAGGGGAGAGGGGAGAAGGACAGGAAGGGAAGGAAAGGCGAAGGGAAAGTATCTTCGAAGAAAAAAAAGCAGCCAAGACAGCTGGGTCAGGAGAAACAGGAGAGGGGGAAGGTGAAGAAAAGGAACGGGGGGTAGACAAGGAGTGAAGGACGGAATATAGTTGGCGAGAGGAGTTAGCAGATGTTGAGATAAGTGTAGAAAAGTAATCCCGTTTTGCATTGTGGAGGAGGGCGCGGTAGTGATGGTAACAGGTTTGAAAATGGTTCAGTGAGGGGGGGGAGGGATGCTTACGCCATAGTCTTTCAGCCCGGCGAAGGTATCTACGGTGGAGGGAAAGACCAGGGTGAAACCAGGGGTGACGGCGAGGGTGACGGGTAACAGAACGTGATCGAAGGGGAGCTATGTTGTTAAGAGCAGAAGAAAGAGTATCATTCCAGGTATGGACCTGGGCATCAACAGAAAGAAGATGAAAATCAGAGGAGAATAGGGTGTCGGGAGGGGGAAACTGAAGTAGGGTGTCAGAGGTAATGCGGCGGGTAAGAACAGGGGGGAGAGGGGTAGTGGGAGGAGGAGAGGAGGGAGAGTGTAGTGGGAGTGAAAGAGAAGAGAAAAGACAGTAGTGGTAGTGGTCTGTCCAAGGAAGGGATAGGGAAGAAAAGGAAGAGAGGGTGAAGGGAGTGGTCAGGGGAGAGATGAAAAGATCAAGAGTATGACCAGCAGAGTGGGTCGGAAAGGAAACAAGTTGATGGAAGGAAAGGTCTGCTAGAAGTGAGAGGAAAGCATGATCACGGGAGGAGGAGGGAGAAGTGGCATGGATATTGAAATCCCCAAGGATCAGGAGCTGGGGGAAAAGAAGGGAGATTTCAGATATGGTTGAAAGGAGGGAATCCCAGGAAGGGGAAGGAAGAGATGGCGGGGCATAGATAAGAAGAAAGTGGAGTGGTGGAGAGGAGGCCAGCCGGAGAAGCAAGGATTCTGGGTAGTGTAGTGCAGGGGAAGTTAATTCGTGAAGAGGGAGTGAGGAGCGGTAGAGGACAGCAATCCCTCCACCACTTCTACCCCGGCGAGAAACAGAGAAAGCAGAATAGCCCGGTGCTAAGCAGCGATTCAGGAGGGAGTCTTCACTGTCCCTTAGCCAGGTTTCGGTAAGGAAAAAGAGATCAGGGGTATGCTGGGAGGTGAGATCCTGGACTAAAGTAGTCTTAGACCGAAGAGAGCGACAGTTAAGAAGAGCAAGCTGAAGTAGTAGAATTGCTGGGGGGGACGGGGCTGGGACAGAATGAGAAGAGCAGGAAATTAAGTTAAGGGGCGAGCGAGCGAGTGGACCAGGGCTAAGCGAGACAGGGGGAGTAGGACGCCAGCCCCAGTGGACCGAGATAGCAGACATGATACAGAGAAATAGAAATAGAAGGCACAAATGTAGAGTAATGAAGCACATTAATACTTAGTGGCCCATTTACTAGAGTGCTAGCGGCTATCACGTGTTTGCATGTACGTTCACTATTAATGTGGACCCACAGCAGCCTCTACCACACTCTACTAGCAACCATCAAGATAAAAATCCTGTGCTAACTGCTTAGCATGTGTCCAGGCAGGAACGGGGTGGTTTTGAGGAGGAGAGTGGGTGTGGTGTCCAGTGACAGCATGCGGAATGCTACTGCCTGCTAGCTGTCACAACTGCTGATAGCACGGTTGCAATTAACACCACCTCAAGAGGGGACTATTAAGTGCAGCTATGCTACTGCAGTCTGATAGTGTGGCAGCTGCCAGGCTGTTAAAAAAATAAGCCAGCCATGATTACAGTGCTCCCCACTCCTCAATTGCACCCACCCTTAATACAATTCCCCATAGTTCCTATCCCCTCCCAAAACACCAAATTTACCGCCCAGGTGGGATCCCTCACCACCACAGTAGCTCTCCCCTTCCCTGCCAACTCCCCCCCACCCTCAGCACTCCCAATTAGTAAGTTGAAAGCCTCATATGAGATTCCCCCCTTCCTTTTTTTAATTGTATATGTATTAAATTATTCAAATACATTCAGGAATACCATGAATGAAAAGCATATGGCTGAAATGCATCAACAAAACTATTATATAACAAAGGAAAACATATTATTAGCCATTCATTAGATCATAAACAATAGGAAAAATCAGGAGGCCCCCAGAAATCCCAAAGAAATAAATACTCTTTACATAAGAAAAAGGAAATAAAACATATCAAAGAAGTGTGAGACTTATGCATCAGCCGTATGGGAGACTGGCGCAACCACAGGTTCCTCACTGACTACCAGAAACTCCAGCAACTGGCAGGGCTCAAAAAACAGAAACATTTTCTCTTTATAGGTAACAGGACATGGAGTCTCCATCTCAATGTAGGAAATTTCAACAAAAAAGACCCACCAAAGGAAAGGACCCTGGGCTTAAATCCCAGGAATTCCCTCCTCCTCAGCTGGGTTTCCCTAGCAAGATCTGGGTAAATATGATCCCATAAACCTCTCACTGAAATTCCTAAAATAGGATCTAAGAATTAACGATTTATCAGATTCCAGGACCAAAGTAATAAGGAGAGTAGAACGAGCCATTTTCAACTCCAGAGAACTTTCCAGTAACCCTGTTGGGGTCTCCAGCTTCTGAAGTATTTCCAAGGCTAACTCCCTGATTACCTTGCCCTACTGAAAGATATTGAACCCTTGTCAAAAGTGTTAGATCATCCCGAGGGATCCTCAAGACCTCCTGGAAGTATCTACGAACCATTTCC
Source organism: Ichthyophis bannanicus (assembly GCA_033557465.1). Classification (NCBI taxonomy): domain Eukaryota; kingdom Metazoa; phylum Chordata; class Amphibia; order Gymnophiona; family Ichthyophiidae; genus Ichthyophis; species Ichthyophis bannanicus. Next base: position 620,608,951 of record CM066033.1, read on the forward strand.
ATAAGTGACTGCAATGGAGAGCTGGGAAAGTTAAGAAGTCTCAGATTATTCTTCTGGACTTGATTCTCAAGATATTCCAACTTCCTAGAAGTCACAGTCCTATCCTTCAGCTGGGCATTGTGCAATCCCCGAAGTTGTTCAAAGCAAATCATTTTCCCTGTGTTCCTTTTGCACACTGGACATATCTTGAAAATGACATCTAAGAGAATTAGGGGTATGTTTACTAAACTGCGGTAATGCCATTCACGTTAGGTTCCGTGGTAAAGGTACAGATGCCCATATAAAGGCGTGGGCGGTGCATCGTTACAGCAAGCCGTATCAGCTAACACATGTTATAAACTAACACACACTACAAGGCGCCTCATAAGGCAACTTACAAGGCACCTTATAAGGCACTTTACAAGGCGCCTTGTAAGGTGCCGTATAAGTAAGGTGCCTTCTTAGTTGCCTTATAAGGTACCTTCTTAGTTGCCTTGTCAGGTGCCCTATAAGGTGCCTTGTTAGGTGCTCTATAAGGTGCCTTGTTAGGTGCTCTATAAGGTGCCTTGTAAGGTGTCTCATAAGGCGCTTTGTAAGGTGCCCTATACAGTAGGGCTCCTTAGGCTAAGCGCCGTATTAGGCACCCCTGGACAGGGCACCTTAGAGGGCATCCTGGGTTAAGGAACCATAGGTTACAGTGGCCTAACAAGGTTATGGTGCCCTAGGTTAGTTTGGCCTAAGGGCTGCAAGGTGCTGCAGGATGACATGCATGACCTGTGAAGAACAGAGACAGATGTAGGCCTAACACTAGATAGAGCACTCAGGAAAGGCAATGAACAGGTGAGTGAAGGAGGGAGAGCTGGGAGCCGCTGGACCTGCCATATCTGTGGGCATCCCATGTGGCTGCCAGTACTGATGACAAACATGGTGGGGGCAACTGTACCACAGCACAGGGTGTTGGCAATGTAAAGTACTGGAAAGATAGTTGGTAGCAGACGATGGGAATACGTGTCCCCCAGTGGAGGCGGAGGTGGCAGGATAGTTACAATGATTGGTGGACAGAGGAGTGGTGGTGCCATGCAGATCAGGCACAGGCGAGGCAAGCATGAAGAGGCGCAATGCAGGAAAGGGTAGCAGTGCAGGACATGGGGTGACAGCCCGCACAGGCAGACAGGTCTCTACACAGCTGACAGATGCAGATAGACGGACCGAGGGAATGTTGGCAATTGTGGTGAGGGTATTATGGGCTGGCAGCACAAATCTGCAAAAATATGACTGTTACAGGCATGCACACTATTTGAGTAGGACAGGCATGAGAGGAGGGAACAATGAGGAATTGAACCCATGAACACTGCCAAGAATGGCATTGTATTAAACAGTAGGCTATACCTCTGTGGTGTATGTCACAGCAATAGCTGGGTACAGAAGGACTGCAGGTCACCGCACAAATTGTCTGCTCTGAGTGCCAGGATAGGGTAACCCCACCAGTACCCATGATGCAATGCGCATGCTGAATAGCTGTCTAGAGCTGATCAGCAAATGGGGTCTGCACCTCTCCGGTACCTCAGCTTGGAAAGACGAACTGACAGTGCGTGATACTGGCACAGAGTAGCTACAGACCATGCCATTATGCAGGTTCTGCATTTTCCCTGAGGGATAGGATGGGTGCCCAGCACTAGGTCCACAGTACATGTGGTGCTAGAGATAGCCCTGCTGTACATCCCCATCACTACCAGTGTGTGACAGGTGTTCCTTGCAGTGCAGCTGAAGGTAATTCGGTGTCCATCTTTATCCTGCAGTCACATGTGGCCATCTGGGACCAGACACCACCCAGATTAGTGTGTACCCCGTGTTAGGCTCTGGCTGACATGGGCACCTGTTATCAGGGCAGAGGGGTTTCCAGATTTGCATGAGGTTTGTGTAGCAGTGCCTTTATAGATCAAAGTGGTATACACTATATACCCCAAAGGGCTCACATCACCCTTTTTGTAGGTAAGGGACAGGTGCCCCAGCCCCTGTGAAGCAACCTCCATCCTGCTGGTATGTGACAGCCTTACAGGTTTGGTGGGTCAGAGCCATACCTGTGGCTTGGGCAGTGGCAGACCAGCAGCAATGATGGGGTTAGCTCTGGAAAACCCCAACTGCCTCACACCACTGTCTACCAGTCACCAGCAGACAGCACAGTCAGACTACACCATATAGGTGTTCCGACCATGCACAGTCTAACTGCAGACAGTCCACTAGCCAGTCCATAGTGCATGCTCACAGAGGAACTATGTGCACCAAGCAGGCATCTCAGTGATTGGGGCCCCAGCACTGGGAACACAACAGGATCACAGGAGGCAGATAATGTAGAGCACTGTGTGGGAACCTAGATATGCCATGGTCACTGCTCGGTCAGAGTGCCCGCCCTCCCAGCATGCCATACTGTGGCAACCCTGTCCATGCAGGCGGTGGTCGGGCACTACAGTGTCCCAGCCATTGCCCCACACCCTGTAAAGATGCATCCTGGCCAATCCACCCTGTCCGGGCCATACCCACAACACCTTGCTCCTCATTATGCACATATATCAGGCTAACACTGGTAACAGTGGGACATTGTGGGCCCGGTGAGGTGTGGGCAGCCACAAAACAATGGATAGACATACACACACACACTCCTATTGCAGCATTGTGCAAAGATAGGGGTGGTTGGCAACCTTGCCCGCCACACTGGTCCTTATCACAGTGCCGACATTGCTAAACTGTGCAGGAGGTAGTAGTATTGCCCTGGTGATAACTGCAGCTCAATACTGGGGCCAACAGCCTGACTCTCCATGAATCTTTGGATTGTGGAGCCTGTGTGAGTGGGTGTTTGTACCCCTGTTTGCCGCTGCTTTGGACTTTGCACATGTTGCTGTTATATCTGCATTGTAGGGTAAAACATAGAGACATGCTCTGCAGGAACCACAGCTGGGGCTTGAACCTATGACCCTCTGCTTCTGGACACACTGGCTGGGTGTATTGCACCACACTGTTGCCACAGATGCATGGTGGTCCCTGGGGCTACTTGTACTTTTCCTCAGCCAGACCTTTTATGTTGCACTGGACACCACGTACTGGTACAGGAAATGGCCTAGGTCCACTTCAGGCAGGTGCCACTGCCCCCTCCAGCATGGGCACACCCCCCCTGCCATGCTGACATGGCCATATGCTGTCGGTGCTGATGGTGCGCAGTCCCAGGCTATCCACTGTCTGGGTAGGTGGTCACCTAGGGAGCGGAGTCTGGGCATGGGGCATACATGAGCATCCTCACATCCCCCCATCACCTCCTACTAATAGTCTGTTCCTTCCACTTGGGGGATGGTTGACTGGGGGGATGTCAGGTCAGTGCCCTGGGTGGACCAGGTACATGTAGGTGGATTGTGTTTGGCCTTTGTCAGCTGCTGTCATGCTGATTTCCGGTTTCTATGTTCCTAGGCGTCTGCCTAGTCCACGCTGTGCCCCTGATGCCCCCGCTACATGTACCGCCTGCAGCTCCCTATGCCCCACTTGCACCATCGCCATAGTGGCCTTTCATACTTGGGCACTATGCTGGTGCTGGAAATGGAGCACTACTATCACGTGTCTTGGGCTCTCTGCCTGTGCTGTACATTGCTGACACTGAAATGGTTTCTCTCTCCTGCAAATGTGCATTTACTGGCAGGTTTTCATTCGCGGTAGGATTCAGCCCTTCAGTTCAGCGTGTTAGTGTGCATGGAGCCTCTCCCCACCCTCTCTCCACCCTCTGCGGTGTTTACCGCGGCCGGGGACGTTAACGATTGTTAAGTAATGTTAACGCACGTTAACATTACATACCACGCGTTAACGTTACCTAACGAGTGTTAACGTTCCATAATGCGTGGTCTGTAATGTTACCGCAGTCTAGTAAACATACCCCTTAGTCTCAGTACTTACAGCTGCAGCAACAGACACAAGGGAAGAATTCATGGTCAAAATAGCCTCCCACCGCACCTCCAAAGTAACTTTAGCGGGTCTCACCAATACACCAACAGTCGGAGTGGACATAGCACCAGGACCAACAGGTAACTGACTAGCATCCAAAACAGATTACCCACTGCTGTTTCCACCTCCCCAGTTGGTCCACGGGGCTCAGCTGGTAGCGCCAGTGAGCCCTCTTCACTTCCCTGCAACGGCATGCTAGTCAGCAAGCCAGAGAGAAGCACTTCACCAGTCACCACAACACTTCCAGGGTGTGGAGGGGGGACCTGCAATTCAGGGGACAACAAAACCCCTGACGTGCTCAGGTTTGCAGCTTGAAACTCCTGCCGACCTGCCGAAGACGCCATTCCTGCATCCGGTATAGCAAAGCCACACGTAAGAAGAGTTTTCTGTCCGGTGATGGTAGAAACAGTCTCACTCAAGGGTAGGGAGGCTTGCTTGCACTTCTTACGCCCCATTTCTACTTTATGAAGTGCAAACAACCACCGAAATAGTGCTCCGCTTACAGGAGCCAGCTCAACCAATGCAACCCACTGCCGCCATCTTGCCTCCTCCCTTCTCCCCCCCCCCCCCCCGGGAGAAGATCATACATAAAAGGACCTCCCAAAACCAGACTCTCCCTCAAATAACATCCCCCTTTCAACCTCCCATCCACCCACTCACAGGTCTTACCCAGGGAATTCTCTGGAGTCTAGTGGGGGCAAGGTAGGCGCAATCCCCCTCCGCTCCTGGCACAGATGCTAAGGCTTTTAATGGTAGTCTTGCTAAGATTTTTAGTCATTCCCTAATGGTAGTCTTGCAGTATTACTGTTAGGGAATGTCTCTCAATTTACTAATTTATTGCTGTACAGGGGAGGGGGTGCTGAAAGGAGGGGAACTGTAGGGGTGCCGCTATAAAAATGCGGGATCCCACCTGGGAGGGAATAGGTATTGTGTTATTGGGTATTAGGGGTATTGTATTAAGGGGAGGTGTGATTGGGATGGGGGGTGGGGTTTGCTATGATTGCAGCCTCAGTAGTTCAGTATTGCCAATTGTTTTCTCCTGTTTGGCACTGGGCCATATTTCCTGCCTCAGAAGACAGAGTAGTTTCTCCTGTGCTACCTGCCAGAACAGAGAGCATGGGCCCGTGCAGTGTCTGCCTGTAAGGTAAATGCAGAGTGAGCCTCCTACATTTATCATGGAGGTTTTACACTTACATTTTTTATATAAGTAAAAGGGCTCCCTAGTGTGTGGTATTTCTCATGTTGAACAGTCAATGCAGAAAGGGACATGAAATAGGTGGAAAATGTGCCTTATAGCTAATGCCATGGTCATTACTCTGTGTTAACTATTAACATGACAGAGAATGCAGAACAGTCAATACCACCTCAAAAGGTGACTTTGCAAACTGTTGAGAACACCCTCAACAATTAACTTAGAGGTTTTGCAGTTATCACGTGGTAATTTTGGCATTTACCATACAATAACGGAGAAACCTTAGCACAACAATAAAGTAAAACAATAGAAGTTGTAGTTGAAGTTTGTTAGTATTATAAATTGAAAAGAAGATCCAGTACTATAGTACGTCATAGAAATATTAATGAATATAATCTCATGCATTTAGAAAGGAGGAAAAAACCACACATACACCCAAATATTATTCCAGCATGTCATTATTAATGAGGCATATTTACTGAAGCTTGCTAATGGTTAATGCGGGGTAAATGCTACCATATAATGAAAGCAGCCAGAGTGATAAAAATCCCACGCTAACTACTTAGCATGCAGTGGATCAGGGACTAGGCAAGTTAGAGGCGGAGAGTGGGTGTAAACTGCTCACTGCAGTGTGTGTGTTGGGGGTGGGGGGTGAGAATAGTTGCACTTCTGATCTGGTAGATTGACACAGACATGGAGATCGCAAGCAGAAAAAGGGGAGGGATACTGATTATCACCTACAAAAACACTCAGACACAATATCATTTGCAAGGCTGAATTCACACGTCCTCAGAAATACTACACAGAAGGACTCATGGACTAACACCCCTACCTGACCAAACTCTTTTCTGAGAATCATTCTCATACATGCTGCATAGACAAATGTAGGTGCCAGTGTCAGCAAAGTGGATTTTGAAATACTTTGAAGGCCTAAATATTTGAAATCTGCGTTTACACCCAAAATAACCATTGTTTAAAACTGAAGAAAGTTGCTAATGGTGCTATAGGGCGGAGTGGTTGGGGGACATTCAGTGCTGCTTTGGGGTGGCAGAATGGAGTGATATTGGAATGTGCGTTCCTCGCTGTATGTCCCAAGTTATCGTCCTAGAGTGCTGGTAGCTAAAGTGGTTTGAGATGTCAGAGTAAAAGGAAAGATCTTGTTGACTTTAGCTTGCCGATTTTTTTCTAGAAAATGAAAAAGCCTTTTAAATGAGTCAAACACGCTCCCCTAGTAAGCAGTGCTCTAGTTTGACTTTACATCTGTTTAAAAGAGGTGTAAAAAAAATCCCGGTTTGAGGGCTGCTAGAGGTGAATAGAAGGCATGTATGTATAGGAATGAATAGATGTTTGTAGGTGGCGGATAGGGCAGTGCTCCTGTTGTGATTTTGCTTGCTCTTTGCTCCAATGATTTCTTCTGGGGCAAATCAAAGATTTTTTCTTTTTGCCAGCTATCGGTCAAACATTTGCTTTTATAGCTGCTCCTCTTGTGTCTTTTTCAAATGTTTACCCTGCAGAGTCCAAAGAGAAATTGTGTGAATCCAGCCCACAATATAAGAACATGGGGCATGTTTACTAAACTGCAAGTGTGCACCATGAGTTCAGCCCAGGGATAGCTCTAGACCTGCTCTAAAAAACGGAGGCGAGTCTGGCATGACCCCACATAGCTAGTGTGTTTTTTGCACCACTTCTGCACTATGCTGTTTGGTGCGATCTATGCAAGTGCACTTAACACCACTCATTGCGACGGCAGTAAGTGCACCCATGCTAAGAGCGAAAACATTGCCAATTAGCATGCATAAAAAACGCCTGCGCTGACCACGATGTGCATTCTCCTCCCCTGAGCCCTCCAGTCTCCACCTCAACGCATGCTTTGCAGTTAATGCAGGATTTTTAGTGCGGTTGCATTTTTGGCATGCAGTAAATATTGTCCCAACACACTCGGTGCCTGCTAAACCCCACACTACTCGTTAGCACACTTCAGTAAGCATGCCCCTGTGTCAACTAAGCGCATTTGTGCGAGAAAGGTTGGATATTGTAATGAATCTCAAAGCAGGAAATAGGAGCGTGATAGTTGATTTATCTGAATGTGTTTGTTAGAAGATTACTGCGCACACCCTCCAGGCACAGCAGGGGTGGTTAGCGATTGTTTACCAAAGAGCAGCTATTATGATTGCAGGAACTGCTTTATTGTTAACATTTGAATAATGTGTTTGGATGTATTTTCTCTTTTTTTTTTTTCTTTTGTTGTTGTTGCAGAGCTGAGGAGAAAGGTGGTAAAATCCCTGAAGACAGCTTTGTGGGCTGCCAGACACCTAAGCACTTTTATTCCAGTTCTGTTCCCGTTCCCATGGCAGTGGACGGCTTGGTGCACTCTGTGACTGGATCATCCATCAGATCTCCTTCCTTGCATTCTGTGTTCAGCATGGATGATAGTAATTGCCTGTCATCACCACGGAAACAGCCTCCTCCCAAACCAAAAAGGGATCCCAACACACGACTGAGCGCTTCCTATGAGGCTGTTAGTGCGTGCTTGTCAGCAGCATGTAAGGAAACAACCGATGAAGGTCAGGAACACATAGAAAACACAGAGAAAAACACGATCTGGGTTAAAAGAAGCATTTTCAGTTCAGTACTTCAAATCCTTTTAAAATTATTAAGTACCATTATCTTTGGTATATATCCTGTGACAATATTATACAGTGCCATCATAGGCTAGAGTTCCTGAATAAGTGAATGCACAAGACATTTTATTAGAAGTTATTAGTCATCATCATCTTTTTGAACTGCTCAGCCTACAGTTAACCTCGTTCAGCTTTTAAGTAAACGTGAGCCTCTTTTACTAAATGGTTTTCTATGGGTGTCAGTTTTCAAAGATGCTAGATGTGTGATTCTGGGATTTAGGAAGCTAAGCTGTTCAGTAATTTTTTACAACAAGCAATTTGATCCTTTCCTGAAGCTGACCCTTTACAACTACATCCTGCTGTTTTAGAGGCATGCAAGGAGGAAATCCTTGACAGCATTTGGAAACAAATAACCCCAGACATCAGCAGCCCTGCAGTCATCCCCATTCTCTCCTTGATAATGAAGCCCACCTCCCCTGGAAACTGCCTGTCATAGCCAAAAAGGAATTGACAGAGTTTGTATTTGAAAATCTTAATAGGGCACACAATACAAACTTGACTACTAGCGCTAGTACCATGAGATTACTGCTAGGAGTCAACTGGCACCATTTTAATGCCAACAGCCTACCAGTCAGGTGTGAATAGGATCACTCCCATCCCCCACTGCTAGATACCAGGGATAACCCCAAGTAGGTTCAGGGAGTCTCTTCAGGGGGGGAAGGGACAGTTGAGTGTAAAGTACCCTTCCACTCCCTGAGAGCCCCCCTTAACAATCCCCCACATTCCTTAAATAACCGCTCCATCCCTAACACCCCCCCCCACACACACACACACATACACACACACACCCCTAAGCTCTCACTGGGGGTTCCATGGTATCTAGTGAGGGGCAGGAATAGTAGGAATAATCCCTGGACATTTCTCTCCCATCACTAGCCTGGGTTCAAAATGCCACTTTTGACCTCTAGCAGTAAGTAGTCTTGTGGTATTACCAGTAGCGGTCAAGCTTCCAAATAATGACCACACTGTCTGCAACTGTGGCAGTTGGTGCATGGTATGTGACTGTGCAGTAACTGCAAACAGTGTCCACTCCCATAACCCATCTGTTCGTCAAACCTTTCCTGTCCTCTCTTGCAGCATGCAAATACTTTGCAAATTAGTGCATGGTAAATGCATGACCGTGTAGTAACTATTACCATAGCTAAACAGTAACTGTTCCTGTGCATTAATTCACATACTCTTCAGTAAACAGGCCTCTTATTGCTTATGAAAGTTTCTGAGTGACAATACAGAAAAGTAGGGATGTGCATCTGTTAATATGCATTCAATTTGTTGATGCACTTCTCAGTATTTAGGAATATCCAGGTGTCTAACTCCACTTTGGCTACTAGATATTTTAAATATCAACCTCTTTGTGAATATTATATAATAACTGCTATTTTAGTTTAATAACTTCATCAGAAGTGAAGGAAAAAACCTCAGGCAGCCAAACAACAAAAATGAAACTCCTCAGAATCTAATTTAAAGTAGTTCCATCTCCTGTTGATGTTGTTAATTGCCATTGAGTTGATGTCTAGTAACACAGAATGTTTTTGTCCTTAGTTCTTACTAGACCAAGGCCACACAGTGATGACTACAGCACAATGAAAAAGATTCCTCCACCAAAGCCGAAAAGAAGCCCGGACACGAAGCTTAGTGGTTCTTATGAAGAGATATCTGTCATGAAGCCTGGAGAAGCAAAAAAGTCAAATTCAAGAACTAAAAAAGGTCATCGTGAAAATGCAGTTATGCAAAGAGCAGCTTCAGCAGATGGACCTCACCACTGTATGCTGAGTCTGTATCTGTCACAAGAAGAGGAAGAAGCTGAGCCAGTATACATTGAAATGGCAGGACATACTAGGAAGACATGCTCCACTGAATCAGAAAGTCCAGATCAAGGGGAGTCAGTGTACGAGGAGATGAAATATTTTCTACCAGAAGATAGCATCACTGGTAGTGGTACAGTGGCTGTCCTAACAGGATCTCCTCCAATTTTCTTTGAGAATGCAAAGCCTGTATCAGTAGAGGACTTTGACACAAGTAATCAAGCGGATGTGAGTGGTAAAGACTCTTGTGACATTCCACCCCCTTTTCCAAATTTGCTTCCCCACAGACCCCCACTTCTAGTGTTTCCTCCAACCCCTGTAACATGCTCTCCTGCTTCTGATGAATCACCTTTAACCCCATTGGAGGTTAAAAATATCCCTGTCCTGGAAACTAATTTGAATTATGCTATGCAGACAGATGTTTCCGCCCAATACTCCAAAAAGCAGAAAGGGGGAAACGAAAGGCCAGCATCTCCAAGTTTGACTATTTTTACTGTTTCAAGCAAAATATCTCCCCCTTGCACTCCTCCTCTCCCCCCTCCAGTGCCACCTCCAACGTCCCATCACCCATCTATGCAGTTTGGTTTCCCACCAGAGACATCTGCTACATTGTTAGCTAGCACAGGGAAAACAGCTATGAATGCAGATTTGACAAAAGTATCTCATAAACCTCCTATTCGGGCTGCAAACTCATCTACCTCTTTGAGCAAGCCACTTTCTTCCTCCTCGGTGAAGACTGCAAGAGCAGATTACCAAAAATCTCACTCTGTTGCAGCTACGACCTTTCCATATAGCCCCACAAACTCAAGTCGTGTGAGCAGCCCCTTGGACGAGTTAACTACTTTGTTCAACTCAGGACGGAGCCTGCTTCGAAAGTCTGCTGCAGGAAGACGGATAAGGGAGCCTGAAGGTAAGGGTGGTCATTTTGATGTTGCTTAAAAAGAAATATAGGGCCCAATATTCAGTACTGGTGGCTAGGCGCGAGTACAGTGCCTAGCCATTGATATTGAACACTAAACCCAGATATTCAACGTTTGGGTCATATGTGGCCCTGGCATTGAAAATCTGGGGTCGCTGCACAGCCTTCGCAGCTGCAGAAGCTAACAGGGTAGTGGTGATATTGAGCCAGCTTTTGCTGTGTCTAGCTTTGCCCATGTGTCGCTAACTGGGTAGCAGTGCAATATCGCTGCTACCCGGTTAGTGACTGTCACGCCCATGACACACCCAAGACTGCCCACGACATGCCCCGATGCTAAGCGGTTAGCATCAGGGGCGTGAAGCGGCATTAGTAGGCAGGGCCGGCCCAAGCCATAAATGCACTTTGTGTGACTTGCACATCTGGTGCCCCCCCCCCCCAATCACAGTTTGTCATTTGCCCCATGCCCAGCATCTCTCCATTTTACTTCCATATCCAGCCGGCTTTCCTCCGCGCTGCCTGTCCTTGCCAGCCGCTGCCCCCACTTTTCGTGTTGCCTTGCCAGCAATGGTAGCAATGGCAGCAGCAGAGCAGACATTCAACTGAGAAAAAAAAACGCAGGTCTTTCCGACTCTGCTTGCTTGCAGGTGTGATCCCTCCCTCCTCTGACGTATGCCCACATCAGAGGAGGGATGGACCAGACCAGTCATTCAAATGCAGGTCTTTGGCACTCCATACTCGAATGGCTGGTCTGGCCCCTCCCTCTTCTGTCGTGAGCATAAGTCAGAGTAGAGAGAGAGCAGACCAGCCAATGAAGAGTGGAGTTGCAAAGATCTGCATTTTTTTTCTCAATTTCCACTTCCGCCACCAAGGCAACCCGAAAAGTGGCATCAGATGAGAGAGTGATCAGACCGCCAAGGCAACAGGAAAGGCGGCGGCGGTGACGGGGCAAAGGGCAAGCAGCGTGGGGGGGGGAGCCAAGGCCAGCAGCACCAACTGTGTTAATACCATTGAATATCCCGTTCAGCATCATTTACATGGTTTACAGGTCTGTAAACCAATGCCTTTGAATATCGGGCCCATAGTACCTTGCATGCTAGGAGGTAGTGATGCATCGTCACGTTGATATACTGAAAAGGGAGCATGAGCAACTCCTTTTTTGGATCTCAATTAGGAATTAGATTCTGTTTGTAAAAACTCTCAATCCTGTGCAATGACTTATTGGCGGTAATTTTATAACAGGCCACCTTAGGAGGGCAGGTGAACACCTATTTTTATTCTGTATTATAAAGACACATAAGCACCATGCATAAATTTTGCAGAGATAGTGCCTAGAGTGAAGGTATGGACATTATGCCTGCTTGAGAACAGGAGTAAATATTAGCATGTCCTTTGTATGCATCGGAGCAAATTTTATAAAATACAAGTAGCACTCGCGTCTCTGCCCAGTCTCCACCCAAACTCCTCTCCTGGGCATATCCACTTTATGGATACACCCCAGCTTACACTGTATGTGCTTTTAGATGTGACCTAATTCTATATGAAGCCTTTTACGTGCATAAAACATTTTGGAGATAATTTTTTAAGGAGGCACGTAAAGTCAAATGCATTTTCTATGACATACCTGTGTGGATGGGCCTTTACAAATGTACTTTAGCTGGTTGCTATTCTCTAAGTTTGTGCGCCAGGTCAATGATGTATACTTTTGGTGTGGGCACATACGGGGGTGGAGCATGGATGACGTGCAAATCTACGTGCGTAAATTATGAAACATGATAGCTTATGGGTGTTCTCTGACAATCTAGGTGCAGGATTTACACCGTAAGTCCTTGTGCCTAAATTTAACGCATGTTTTTGGACACTTATGCTGCTATTTTCTAAAGAAAAGTAGGTACCTGTTTTCTTGATATAATAGACTTAAGATATGACCGTTCTGAGTGCCTAAAATGACCCTCTGTGCGCAAAATGTTTATAAAATTACCCTCATTATGTGCTATAGAATGTTACAAATATTTCTTTTCATTAGAATGTATATTTCAAATCTGTGGCATTATTTTTGTTCACAGGGAGGGGAAATGAGAAGCCATTTCTTTTGTAAAACAGTTCATTACCCACCAAAATGGGCTTGTGTAAAATTGTCCATCCTATATGCCGGGTATTCAGCAGGTGCAGTTTCCAGTCCTAGCCCCCCCCCCCATCAGCCCATTTCCAGTCCTAGCCCCCCCCATCAGCCCATTACCAGTCCTAGCCCCCCCATAGCCAATTTCCGGTCTTAGGCCCACCATAGCCTAGGTAGATTTTAAAAAAACAAACTTGCTGCTGCTGCCGCTGCCTCCGTGGCAGCGGCAAAAAATCGAGTGTCCCGTGGGGCACCCCTGCCCAGCAGAGTCCTCCATGCAACCTCAGCTCCCTCAGCGCGGGCTTTTCAGAACCGCGAAGGGAGAGTTTCCCTTTCTCATGGCTCTGTTTAAGCCCACGGGGCTGATGGGAAACAGGGAATCCTGTTTCCCATCAGCACCAGCGGCTTAACAGAGCCGCAAAGGAGAAGCTCTCCCTTCGCGGCTCTGAAAGCCGGCACTTAGGGAGCTGAGGCCGCATGGAGGACTCTGCCAGGCTGGGGGGGCCCTGCGGGACCCTCAATTCTGTCGCTGCCACGGTGGCAGCGGCAGCAGCAGCAAGTTTTTTTTTTTTTTTTTTTTTTAATTTACTGGCAGATGCAGAATGTTGTTTGCGTGGGGCCCCCTGAAACGCGGGGCCCTGTGCAAACAACATTCTTGCACAATGGACGGGCCGGCCCTGCTCAGAGTACCAGCACCTTTTTCATTGCCTGATAAAATTGACCCATGATTCTCATGTATCAATGAAAGAGTCCTGCATATGAGTGTCAGCTTCTTTTGTGCTAGGAAATGCACTGCTTTTGAACTTTCAGACATATGGCTGTATTTTATTTATTTATTTATTTAACATTTCTTCTATACCACTTTTCAAGATTATCAAGGCGGTTCCCATTGAACTCAACTCAACATAAAACATTTTAACTTAAAAGAAATATACATAAAAACTGGAAGGTATATGGATAGGTTTCCTGGGATGGTTTTCAAAGGGAATGTGTGTTTGTACTTCTACTTTGAAAATCTTGCAAAGCCCATGGAGTAAAACATTCATGAGCACTTTTCATCTATACTGTACAGGCAGTTATACAATTATCCCCTAAAGAGGCAAGGGTTAATTCACTCCCACCAGTGTTGGTTTGAGAAGGGAAATAGCAATCAGACAGCAGGGTGAGCTAGTGCTTCCCTCTGTGAACTCTTTGTGGTGGGGGCTTAACATTTCTCCTTTCTCATCTATTATTTACAGGTCATAAGTCAGTTCAATGATCAAAATAACCAAGATAGTCTAGTTAAATAAAAATAAAAAAAAAGGAAAAGGAAAATAAGGTGATACCTTTTTATTGGAGTAGCTTAATAAAATATGAGCTTTCAAAGGCTAAAACCTTTTTCAGGTTATTAAAGTGAACTAACCCAGCAATCACACTACTTTATCTAAGCTATCTAGGAGAGTGGAGGAGAAGTTTAATGGTTAGAGCACTGGCTTGGGAACCAAGAGGCCAGAGTTCAATTCCCACTAGCACTCCTTGTGTCCTTGGGCAAGTCACTTAACCCTCCATTGCCTCAGAAAAATCCAAGCTATCAGTGTCCCTGTTTAAACATATTACCAAGTTTAAGTTACAATGTAAACTGCTGTGACTAAAATGATAAAGCAGGATGCAAAACCTGTTAAATAAAAAGAAATATTCTAGTCAGGCTTATCAAAGTTTAAATACAAACTAGTGCAGTTTCATGTAGCAACCAAAACCAAAAATATAACCCTCTGCTTCTGTATGCTGGCAAGCTGCTGGACTTTCAAAGAGCTGGTTGACAGAGACGTTAACTTCTCATTCATTGGGACATATTTAGTAAAGGAGAATGCGTGTTAATGAAAATGAAAGTGTGGTAAGTGCTGTCATGGCCCATAGAAATTAATTGGCTGTGCTAGCACTTAAGGTGCATTATTTATTTTATTTACTTAGCAATATTTTTATACCGCTTTTCACCGGGTCAACACGGTTTGCAATAAACAATTTGAACTGGTTTACAGAGAACATTTAACTGTATACAGATGACAATATATATTTGAATAATTTGAACTTAGGTTGCTATGCTGTTTAACTATGCAAAATGTATTTTAAGTGCTTCACTAGGTACAGGTTGTTTGCAGTCATGTGGTTATTGGGTGGGGGTGTGATGTGGGTAAGGAGGGTTTCAGGTTGATTATGTTACATCAGCGAAGTACTTGGCAAAGAGAGAGGTTTTTAGCATCTTTCTGCATGTGGTGAGGTCAGTGGATTTTCTGAGGTTATCAGGGAGGGAGTTCCAGAGAGAGGGTGCATATATTTCGAAGGACCTCTGGCTGGCTTGCTGATTGCTTTTTGGTTTTTCAGGTGGTATTGTGAGAGTAATTGCAGTGGACTTTCTCATGGGTCGGGTTTAGGAGTGGGGGTGGAGTAACATTTTCAGGTGTGTGGAGGATAGGTTGTGGATGGTTTTAAATGTAAGGAGTATAGTCTTGTACAAGATTCTGGCTTGTAGAGGGAACCAGTGGAGCCGTTTCAGGATGGGTGAAATGTAGTCTGTTCTAGAGACCCCCTGGATTGTGCAGGCAGCGGTCTGCAGGGCTATTTGTAAGGGGTGGAATGTGGATTGAGGTAGTTCATGTATATGGCGTTGCAGTAGTCTATGTGTGGAATGGTGCAGGCTTGTAGGGCTGATCTGAAGTCAGTTGGTTCCAGTAGTGGGCGGAGGTGTTGAAGAGTCCAGATTTTGAAGTAGACAACTTTAGTTGTCTTGGCGATTTGTGGTTTGAAGATTAGCAGTTGGTCTAGGGTGATTCTGAGGTATTTGACTTTGTTCGTGACTTTTATTTCAAAGTTGTTGAGTGTGATGGTGGAGGGTGGAGTGAATGAGCTGTCATTGGTGATGAATAGTGCTTCGGTTTTATTCAGGTTAATGGAGAGGTGCTTTTGTTCGAGCTATCTGGATGTATCTGTGAAGCACCGCTGGAGGAGTTGGAGTGAGGGGTAGTTGGTGTTGAAGGGTGTGTATAACATGATGTCATCAGCATATATGTGGAAGGAGACGTTGTGAGATCGGAGTGTTTCACAAAGTGCTTGCATGTAAAAACAGTGCTGAAAGTGTAGATCCTTGTGGGACTCCTTGTGCCTGGATGCATTGGGTGCCAGTTTTCAAGGTAGGATTGGAACCACTTTAGTACAGTGCCCTTTATTCCTGATGTTTGCAATCCTTGTATGAGTATTTGGTGATTAATGGTATCGAAAACTGCTGAGATGTCTAGAAATAGGAGAATGAATCCAGACTTTGATTTTTGGATTTCTTTGATGAGTTTATTTATCAGGGAGGTCAGTAGTGTTTCCACTCTGTGGGTGGGGGCAGAAACTATGTTGTTGGTCGTCCAGTATGGTATATTTGTCCAGATGGTCTTGTAGTTGCTCTTGTATGGTTTTCTTGATCACCTTGGTGATGAAGGGAAGACTGGAGATTGGTCTGTAGGCTAAGGGGTCGAGAGCATCCAGGTGTGGCTTTTTGAGAATGGGGCATATAGATGACAGTTTTAGGCAGTCAGGCATATAGCCTTGATCAAGGGAGTTCTGTGTGAGTTTTGTGAGTAGAGGTGAGAGTATGGTGATTGTCAGTTTTATCCAGCTGACAGGGCAGGAGTCTAGTGGAATGTGGTTATTTTGAGTTTTTTTTATGATGGACTCAGTTGTAATGTTGCTTATGGATTTGAAGGTTAACTAGGGTGATATGTGTGCGCTTGTGGATACTGAGAGAGGAGTGTGTGAATGAGGGAGTTGGTGGCGTAATGAGTAGAAGGTGGCAAGTTGGTGAAGGGAGATGGGGGTGCTGTGGGAGTCATTGAGGGGGGAGGCACTGAGGTCCTTGACCTTCATTTATGTGTGTTAACCTTTAGGAAACATGCCCCAGTGTGTCTGATGGCATAATCAGCTTCTCGGAGAGTCATAAGAACTGTATGACCAACTATTCCACAAAATCCTCAAAGGTTGCCTGCTAGTAGTTTTTGAAGCCTCTGCAACCCTGGGGTCCTTTTCACCCTACAATTTGTGCCTGTATTTATTTGTTTCTTTGTTTCATTCTGTCCTGTCAGCTTCCTCCTCTACCTTTTGGACTTTGAGCTTCATTTGAATTAGCTCCTTTTGTACTCTGGCACCCTAAACTTTCATTCACAAATACCCATGAATTTTTCACCTATTTGTTATTGTCAGGGGCCGCAAACCTTGGCTCCTATAGAGATGACTAGGCAGTATCTAAGTTTGATCACTAAGCATAACCATAGAAAGGGTGGGAGGGGTATAGATAAGAAAGGGGTATGAATACAAAGAAAAATAAGGAATTTCTAAGGAAAAACAGTGGTATGAAATGAAGGAGGTATCTGAGGGCAAGATGCGAGACGTACCTAGATCAGAAGATAAAGGATAGGCAAACGGGTTCTGAGACAAGACAAATTTGGACTCTACTTGTTTCTGAGATAGCAATTCCAGCTCCATAGCAGAAGAAGTACACACAGAAATGCATTTTAAAAAATGGGGGATAGCAAAGATTCACAGGGAGGTCATGGATAAAAGCAATAAATCAGGCAAGAAGCACAGAAGCCGAGCTTCGAGGCAAATTAAGGAAAAATGGGAAATGCTTTAAGGGGGTTTCTCTAACCTTCTGCTGTATTTTACGTTAAAAAGGAAACATGTTTCAGATAGTTCAGTTTCAGATTTTTTTTACAGTTTTAATATTACAGAATTGTAAAAAGGTTGTAACCGTGGCCAAAGATGAAAATGGTATGATTTCTTTGAATTGCTCTAATTTTTTTTTTTTTTGCTGGAATAGCAGACATGGGGTTTGCATTTGTTATATGTATCTTCAGTTAATTTTAACAGCAAAGTTCAATTAGCTCAGCCCACATATTTGCAAAATGCATCAGTACTTCTACTGCATGTACGGTGTAGCAGATTTCAAAGACAAGCTACCTGAGTGAGTATTATCTCTTTTAAAATTGCTCAGTGTACAGCCTGAACACTAAAAAACAGTTTGCACCTAATATATGTGTGTGCATCAGAGGGAATAAAGTAATACATGTAGGGCCTGATAGTTGAAAGGCATGTACATGACTTACAGCCCGGTAAATCATATAAATGCTATCTCCAGGAACAAGCAGGAATGTAGTCTTCACATATGGATATCGTCGGTACCGACGGAGCCTGCGCGGGAACTCTTCCCAGCGTCCAATAGGAATGTATTGGGAGCATCCCTCAGCACATGCGCGCTGCCTTCCCGCCTTTCCAACTGTCCCTCTTCAGTTCTTCGTTTTCCGCGGAGCCGACAGGATCTAATCCCTGTCACCGCAGAAAATTCTGTCTTTAAATTTGTTTTCTTGTGGTCGCGTTTGCCTGCCACACAACGCTTACCGGTACCACCGGTTCCTTTCTTTTCTTAAAAAAAACAACAAAAAACAAAAAACATAGGCTTAGACTGTTTCTCTTCAGAAACCTTTCTCTTTGGTGCTAGGCGCCATTTTGGGCACTAGGCCCCATATACCTAAATCATGGAAAAGCCAACTAGTGGTTTTAAAAAATGTACTAAGTGTGGCGGTACCATCTCCGTCACTGACACCCATGATTGGTGTCTTAAATGTTTAGGACCTGAACATTCTCCAACTGAATGTCTCTCCTGTATGGGGATGACTAAAAGAGGAACACAGAATCGGGCTGCAAAGCTCGGTACCCTCTTATCTTCGGATGCCAGATCCATTGCATCGACATCGTCAAGGGCCTCTTCTTCCTCCCATGGATCTCAGGTAACTAAATATAAAAGCTGGTCCTCAAACGGTAGCTCTCCTGCTAAGCATTGAGAGGCCATTGGCATTGCCCTTGAGGGAACCACACCGGCAAAACAGCCCCGGCGGGAGGCTTCGGCTTCCAAAGCATCGATGGGGCTTCAGGATGTTCTCGAGGCCTCAACCTCGCAACAACTACCTGTGCCATGCTCAGGGGTTCCGGCCGTGTTTACCAGTACCGAAACCCAGGCATCGGCAGCGTCGATAGACCAGAGGTTCCTTGCTATTTAGCGCAGCATCGCATCTCTTCTGCCAGCTGCGGTACCGGTGGTCCAACGGGCACCGGTACCAACATCGGTACAGACACCGGTATTGACACCGGTGGGAACTCTTCCCATGCCATCTCTGGCTGGAATCGACAGATCGGTATCGGGTCAGCTTGGTACCGACTTTGATCGGTACTGGGACTGTGCTTTGCAGGAGCATCGGGGTCAGGAATACTTCGATTCCTCCGATTCTGAAGACTCTGACAATTCTGCAGGTACTAGAGGTTTTCTCCCAGAAGATCCCTCTTCTCCCCAACGCAGAATGTCACCTTCAGAGGACATGTCTTTTCAGGATTTCATCCGTGATATGGCCAAAGGTCTTTCAATCACAGTAGCTCCTGAAGAGGAACCCAGAGCAAAGACATTGGAAATTCTCCATTATCCTAAAGCTCCTAAGGAGGCAGCCACTCTGCCTATTCATGAAATTCTGTATAACTTGATGCTCAGAATGTGGGAAACACCTCTGACTACTTTTCCTCACTCCAGGAGACTTCATACTATGTATCGATTTCCGCCATGTCCTGGATTTCAGAAAACTCAGCTGTCACACCATTCAATGGTAGTGGAATCAGCCATGCGTAGGATGAAAAGTGCAAAGAGGCATGCATCCAATCCTCCAGGTCATGAATGCAGGACTCTGGATGCTTTTGGGCGCAGAACCTTTCAAGCTTCCATGCTTTCAGCTAGGATCAGTTCATATATCCTATATATGGGAATGTTCCTCAAGGAAGTCACAGGAGACTTGGAGCTTATGAGCCCATTTCTCCCAGATGACAAGAGACAAGATTTTCTTGCCCTAGTTAAGCATGCTCAAGATGTCTCCAAGTTTGTTAATCGTGCAGCCTTTGACTGCTTTGAATGCATCAGCAGAACCTCTGCTATTGCCATTGGCGCATAACGGATTGCCTGGCTACAGGCATCAGACTTGGAGACTTGGGTACAGGACAAGTTAGGCAACATTCCTTGCACGGGAGAGAATCTCTTCAGCAAGAACTGGCAGGAAAAGGCTAACGAGTTAGAGGCTGATAATACTACTCTAGATAGATTGTCAAAGTCTACAGCCACTCCAGCCAAAAAGAAGCCTTATAAAAAAAAATCCTCTTTCAGCAAAAAGAGGAAGTTTATTTATTTATTTATTTAACATTTCTTATATACCGCCTTTCATGATATCAAGGCGGTTTACATTGAACAAACTGAAATTACATTGAACAGGGCATTATAACTTGGAGATAACTATTTTACAGGGAACAAGGGTTCTATTCTTCTATTCTATAGGAAGTTCTATCCTTCCTATACCCAGCAAAGTCAATCTCAAGGTCAGGTTGCCCAAAAGGGACAAACTAGACAACAAAAGAAGCCAAAAGGCCCAAGAGCTCAACCAGCTCTGCAGGTTCAGCCCCCTCAAGGGCTTTGACTCCTTCCTAGAGAGCTTAGCCTTCCTGCCTCTGAGGGGTCCCCAACCCCCTCCCCCCATTATCCCAGGCAGGTTATGCCACTTTGCCAACAGATGGCATCAGATAACTGCAGAAGACTGGACCTTGTCCATTGTAGGAGAAGGATACAAGCTTCATTTTCACAGCATGCCCCCTCCTACAGTTCTAAAACAATTCAATTCTCAAACCTCTGCAGACAATCTGCTAGATCACGAGGTCTCAACACTTCTTGCCCAAGGGGCAATAGAGGAGGTACCCATTCTTCAATGGGGTGCAGGGTTCTACTCCCCCTATTTCTTATTCCAAAGAAAACAGGAAGACACAGACCCATTTTAGACCTCAGAGAATTGAACAAATACCTTTTTCGAGAGAAGTTCAAAATGATTTCTCTAGGAACTCTTCTGCCTTACCTTCAAAGCCAGGATTGGCTTTGCTCTCTAAACTTAAAGGATGCTTATACTCACATTCTGATCCATCCAGATAACAGGAAATTCTTGTGATTCCTTTTCAGAGGAAAACATTTCCAGTACAGGGCTCTTCCCTTTGGTCTGGCTTCAGCACCAAGGGTATTCACGAAATGCATGGGAGTAGTAGCTGCATTTCTACGAACCCTGGGAATATTCATCTTCCCTTACTTAGACGACTGGCTCATTCGAGCCCCTACAGTTGCAGAGGCCAGCACTGCACTGTCTCGCACAATGCGAATCCTCCAATACCTGGGGTTGGTAATAAACTTCCCAAAGTCTCAACTAGTTCCTTCCCAATGCCTGGAATTCATAGGAGCCTGTCTAGATACCAGACAGGCAAGGGTTTTCCTTCCACAGGCCCGGTGTCTTTGCATAATGCAACTGGCTTCTCAGGCAGCAGGCAAATCCTCCCTCACTGCTCGAGAGCTACTGCAGTTACTGGGACATATGGCATCCACAGTTCATGTAGTCCCATATGCTCGCCTCCACATACGAGCAGCTCAGTGGACCCTTTCCACACAGTGGACACAGGCCACAGGTCATTTGTCGTACAAAATAATAAACTCTCAATGTCTAATTTTGTCCCTCCAATGGTGGCAATCACTGGAAAACCTGACAGTGGGGTCTCCCTTTCATCAACCCCTTTTTCAGGCCACCCTTCCCCCCATCTCTCAAATCACCCACACAGCCTCAGACATTCCAACAACATAGCCCTGACAGAACACGAACCAAACTTTCTGCATTCCCAAAGTCATGATCCCAATATGTCACCTGAACTGTAAATTCAGACACTGATAATACTCTGTTTGTATATAATTTGTATATAGTTTCCCCTGTTATCTCCAAGTTACCAACCCTGTTATAATGTAAGCAAAGGATTGTCCCAATGCAAAATTTGTTAACTGTAAACCGCACTGGTACCAAAGAGCGCGGTATATAAGAACTGTAAATAAATAAATAAAATAAATAAAATAAATATGCATCACAGGTGGGTTGGGGAGCACACCTGAATCATCTCTCTACCCAGGGAACCTGGACTCCACATGAGGCTGGTTAACACATAAACCTCATGGAATTAAGAGCAATCTATTTAGCTGTTCAAATATTCCACGCCCAGCTCAGCTACAAGACAGTCCTAGTCCAGACGGACAATCAAGTAGCCATGTTCTATGTGAACAAGCAGGGCGGAACAGGCTCTCTGTCTTTATGCAACAAAGCTTTACGACTCTGGACCCTTGCCAGAGAGCATCAAATTCACCTTCTAGTGGTATATCTTCCAGGCATTCAAAACCTTTGGGCGGACAGACTCAGTTGAGTACTGCTGCCTCACGAATGGTCCCTCCACCTAGACCAGAAGGCAAACATATTTCATTTCTGGGGCACTCCAAACATATACTCTTTGCAAGTCCACTGAATGCCATACTTCCCCGGTTCTGTTCCTGGATTCTGGCTCACAATTGTCAGGCAAGGGATGCCTTCCTCCTTCACTAGGGCCAGGACTTCCTTTATGCCTTCCCACCCATATAGTGCTGCAAGAAGGGATTAAACCCCCTTGGCATACCCTTCGAATTGATACTAGAGTGTCTCCTTCACTTATTAAATTCTGGTCTAAAGACCAATTCAGTAAGAGTCCATCTTAGTGCAATTACGGCTTCTTATAAGCCTCTTAATGGACAACCAATTTCCTCTCATCCACTCATATCAAGATTTATGAGAGGCCTTCTTATAACCAAACCTCCCATCAAGCCACCACTGGTGGCATGGGATCTAAACCTAGTTCTCGGACAGCTTATGAAGCCGCCTTTTGAGCCTTTAGCCACTACAGCCCTTAAGTTTTTGTCCTGGAAGGTCATCTGCCTAATTGCAATCACCTCTGCACGTCGCATTAGTGAATTGCAAGCTTCAGTGGCTGATCCTCCTTATACTAGGTTTCATCATGATAAGGTTGTTCTTAGAACTCATCCACACTTTATGACAAAGGTGGTTTCGCCTTTTCATTTGAATCAATCAATTTATCTTCCTGTATTTTTTCCGAGGCCTCATGCCTCTAATGCAGAAAGAAACCTTCATACTTTGGATTGTAAAAGAGCCTTAGCCTTTTACATACAAAGAACACAGCAACATACTCGTAGAAAGTCCTCACAACTTTTTATAGCTTTTGATCCTAGTCATTTGGGACTTCCATTCTCCAAGAGAACTTTATCTAAATGGATTGCCCAATGCATATCCTTTGCTTATGAGAGTAAGGGTCTTCCCCTTCAGGACCATGTCATAGCTCATAATGTGAGAGCCATGGCTACTTCCACAGCTAATCTCCACTCTGTGTCTATTGATGACATTTGTCGAGCAGCCACCTGGGCTTTGGTACACACCTTCACAGCCCACAATGGCCTGGATAAAGCCTCCTGTCGGGATGCCTTCTTTGGCCAAGCTGTTCTTCGAAATCTCTTTCAGACCTAACTCATCTCCTACCCACCAACCCTGGTGGAATGCCAGAGATCCATGGGAGGAAGGATTCCCACCTTTCTAGGATGGCAACTTCCTGGGGCTATCTCCCTGGCATCTTCAGCTAGGGAGTCCCCATATGTGAAGACTACATTCCTGCTTGTTCCTGGAGATAGCGTAGTTACTCACCTGTAACAGGTGATCTCCGGGAACAGCAGGAATTTAGTCTTCACAACCCACCCACCTCCCCTAGGAGTTGTATCTCACTCTCTATCTCTTTCCCTCTCTCTCTCTCTTTGTCTCAGCTTTAAAACTCAACTGGAGAGAGGCAGTTGGGAAAGGCGGGAAGGCAGCACGCAGGCGCTGTGGGATGCTCCCAAAAGCTTTCTAATTGGACGCTGGGGAGCGTTCCCGCGCAGGCTCCGTCGGTACCGACAATACCCATATGTGAAGACTAAATTCCTTCTGTTCCCGGAAATCACCTGTTACAGGTGAGTAACTACGCTTTAGATGGGGATATTCAATGGCACTTACACGATAGCGCCATTGAATATCCCCTGCTAACTCCCCTTCGTGCCCTGATGCTATCTGGTTAGCATCGGGGTGTGTTGGGGACATTCTGGGGTGGAGCAGAAGCGGAGATTGCTGCTAACCAGGTAGCGGTGATATTGCACTGCTACCCGGTTAGCGATGCGTGGCTAAAACTAGGCCAGCTTTTGGCTCGTTGTAGCGGCGCATAACCTGCCTAGTTGAATATCGTATCTGTAGTTTTTAAAATCCCACATACACGTGGAGGATAATTCTAAAAGGAGCTATGATAATTGCTATGCCATTTATGCATGTAAACAACTGTATTCTAGGTCCCCTTTTACTAAAGTACACTAAGCGGTTAATGTGTAATTTCATATGTGGTAACTGTTACCGTGGGAGAATGACAGTTATCACGCACTGATTTGTGTACTTACTGCCAATCACTCATTGGGGCAGGGAATGGGCAGGCGAGGATCAGAGAGTGGGCATGGAGAGCACATTGCAATTAGGGTGGGGGGACATATTGTGTGCCGTCAGTGTTGCAGTTAGCACAGAGTTAGGATATGCATCCACAGTTAACTGCCGGGAACATGCTGGCCATGCCCCTGAGAGATTTTACACTTACGCATGTTAATTTTAGCAATAAATGTACGTTAGGTACAAAAACCTAATACACTTTGGTAAAAGCGCTCCTTAGTCATTGGGCCTTAAGTGAGTACTTTTGTGAGTGAAATACATGGTCACAATTCTATAAGTACGCACATGGGTGGAACTTGGATGGAGCGTTCACAGGAATATTTTATAGAATATGGGCGTAGGTGCATAAGATCCGCATCGTCATTTATACCAGCTCTACACTGGCTTAAATTTCTGTGTTAGCATTCACACTAGCATTCTATAAAGTCAAATCAGTGTGGATTTGATTTTATAAAATAGGCATAATTAACACACCAAAAAATGTATGTTAATTATGTGGGAGTTTATAGAATTGCTGTTGTGTAGCTTTACCACCTGGAACCAAAAGACATCCCTGAGAATGCCTCTTTTGAACTCAGTTAAAAGTATTCACACTATGGAAGCCCATATGCACTTTTAGCTAGGTAAAAGAAGCAAATTTCCAGACTGGTCAGTTTACCTGGTCAGTTTACCTATGCAAATTTTCACAGATAAATTGTCCTGTCTGAGAATTGTCCTCCTCAGTGGCAGCAAAGTCTTTGTGGGGGTTTTCAGCACATGTGCTTTTAGCCATATTAAGAAGGGGTATTTCCGAAGGGGCAATTAAGTCAGGTGAGTAAAGTATGCATGCAGAATGACATGTTCAAATCTTTACCTGCAGGAAAATCAGATGCAGAAACCATGGAGATACTTGTGCTCACATGCATTGTAAACAGATTCTCGAAGGAAAATTCTGTGCATAGTCTTTCCATGAAAACTGCCTACCAGGTCCATAGGTGCACAAGTACTCATCACACACTTTAAGGCCCAGTTTTGATAAGTCTGTAGAGCTCATTATTGAGGCATCCAGATCAGAACCTCCTCAGTTCCCCCTGTATTTTGCAATAGGGTTTGCCAAACACAAAGCTTTTGGTAAAAGAGCTGGAAGGTGCTAGCACATCTTGAGCAGAGAAACATGGTGAAAAAGGAGCATAAACTGGAATTGCTCTACCCCAAACAGTGTGAGTTCTTGACTGCAGTAACTTAAAGGGGCTGGTGGTGGGATAATGTTACCCACCTCTACCTTCAAGGGTCCTCTGACTCTCCTAAGCCTTCCTCTGAACCACCCTAGTTCTTACTGAGGGAAGATTCCCTGGTAGCCAGTGGGGAGCAGGGGGAAATCTTTGAATGTTTGTGCCCCATCGGCGTTCAGGTTCAAAATGGCACCTCCTAACCTCTAGCGATAGTCTTGCAGTGCTACCATTAGGGATTAAGATGTTAAATAACAGCACTCACTGCTTGTTTAGCAGCTTGCTCCCTAGAAATACTAATGTGAGACTACTATTAGGAGGTTAGCGGCACCATTTTGAACCCAGGTGCCGACAGGTTGTGCTTGGAGATAGCTCCTGACCTCCAATTAACCATCACGAATCCCTCTGGTAAGGTCCTAGGGGTTCAGGGGATTGTTATTGATCATGTCAAGAGGTATAATTAGTTTTGTTGAGGGGGCCTTAGAAGTGTTATTGCTCATGATTAATGGTTGGAGGAGTGTTATTGCTCATGATTGAATGGTTGGAGGATGATTGCGTGCTCCTAGGATTCAGGAGATGGGGATGATTTTGTTTTGCACCGGTTCCATTATGTACATACCAGATCAAACAGAAAGTTGGCTCTTGCATGTGTTCATAGATGGTTTAAAAGCTGATTGGAATTCGTTTTTTTCAAATAGACATATATTAGAAACATAGAAACAGAAATATGACGACAGAAAAAGACCACATGGCCTATCTAGTCTGTCCTTCCATATCAACAACTACAACAGTCCCCTTTTTACCTTTAGAGATCCTCTGTGTTTGTCCCATGCTTTTTTGAATTCAGTTACTGCCCTCATCTCTACCACATCCACTGGGAGACTATTCCAAGGATCCACTACTCTTTCCGCAAAGAAATATTTCCGCATATCACTCCTGAATCTATCTCCCTTCACCCTCATCGCATGTCCCCTCATAGCAGAACTTGCTTTCAATTGAAAGAGGCTCTCTCCCTGAACATTTATGCCATGGAGGTATTTAAACATCTCAATCATATCACCTCTATCCCGCCTTTCCTCTAATGTGTACATATTAAGATCCTTCAGTCTCTCCTCATATGCTTTATAATGAAGACCACCAATCATTTTAGTAGCCACCCTCTGCACCGACTCCATCCTGTTCACATCCTTTTGAAGGTGCGGTCTCCAGAATTGCACACCATACTCCAAATGAGGTCGCACCAAAGACTTATACAGAGGCATTATCACCTCCTTTTTTCTGCTAGCCATTCCTCTCCGTATGCACCCAAGCATCCTTCTAGCTTTTGCCGTCACCTTTTCTACCTGTTTAGCTACTTTAAGATCATCAGACACAACCACGCCTAGGTCCCGCTTTTCTTTAGTGGACAAAAGTACTTCACCCCCTATACTATATTGCTCCCTTGGATTGCTGCAGTGCAAATGCATGACCTTACATTTTTTAACATTAAATCCCAGCTGCCAGATTCTAGAGCATTCTTCAAGCTTAGCTAGATCCCTCCTCATGTTATCTACACCTTCCTGGGTGTCTACTCTATTGCAGATTTTGGTATCATCCACAAAGAGGCAAACCTTACTCGACAGCCCTTCTTCTATATCACTAACAAAGATATTAAAAAGAATTGGACCAAGGACAGATCCCTGGGGCACACCACTGGTAACATCCTTCTCCTCAGAGTGAGCTCCATTTACTTGTACTCTGTCGCCTCCCACCCAACCAATTTCTAACCCAAGCAGTAACTTTAGGGTCCATCCCTAGGGTGCTCAGTTTGTTTATAAGTTGCCTGTGAGGAACAGTGTCAAAGGCTTTACTGAAATCTAAATGCACCACATCTAGGGCTCTCCCTCGGTCCAACTCCCTGGTCACCCAGTCAAAGAAATCAATCAGATTTGTCTGACAAGACCTTCCTCTGGTGAATCCATGCTGCCTCGGATCCTGTAATCCACTGGACTTCAGAAACCTCACTATTTTCTCTTTCAGCAGCGTTTCCAATAATTTACTCACCACCGAAGTTAAACTAACCGGCCTGTAGTTTTCAACCACATCCTTACTTCCGCTTTTGTGTAAAGGCACCACATGAGCCTCTCTCCAGTCCTTTGGCACCACTCCCGACTCCAACGAGGCACTGAAAAGGTCAGTCAGTGGAGCTGCTAGAACGTTCCCAAGTTCCCTCCGTATTCTAGGGTGTATCCCATCCGGTCCCATCGCTTTGTCTACTTTAAGTTGAGCTAGTTTCTCATGAACACAGTCTTCTGAAAATTGTTCAAGATGTCCCTCGCTTCTGTTCCTGTTTGTGGGTGTTTTCTGAGGTCCTGCTCCTGGTTTTTCATCTGTGAACACAGAACAGAAATATTTGTTAAGCAATTCCGCTTTATCCTTATCAGCTTCTACATATTCCTCCCCTGCACCCTTGAGTCTGACAATACCACTTTTGCCCTTCCTCTTCTCACTAATATATCTGAAAAATGTCTTATCCCCCCATTTTATTGCATTGGCTATTTCCTCCTCCTTTTGAATCTTTGCCTTCCTGATTACTTTGCCAGCTTCTCTAAGTTTTTTCCAAATATAGATGCCTGTCTTCCTCTGTCTGTGATCTCTTGTATTTCATGAAGGCCTCCCTCTTTTTCTTCACTTTTTCAGCTACTTCTTTCAAAAACCATAGCAGTCTCCTTTTCCTTTTATCTTTATTTACCATTTTAACAAAAAGGTTGGTTGCCCTTAAAATATCCCCTTTCAGTTTTCCCCACTGTTTTTCTACATCCCCCAGCTGTTCCCATCCCACTAACGACTCCCTGAGGTATTGGCCCATCTTGGCAAAGTTAGTCTTCCTAAAGTCTAAGATCCTCACCTTTGAATGGATTCTAACAGCCCTAGTCCTAATACTGAACCACACCATCTGGTTTTCACTGGATGCAAAATGATCTCCCACTACAACATCAGAAACACTTTCACCATTGGTAAGCACCAAGTCCAGTATGGCCCCTTCACTTGTGGGGTCTGTTACCAATTGCCTGAATAGTTCTCCCTGTAGAGAATCCAGGATCTCCTTACTTCTAGATGTTACTGCAGCAGGAATGTGCCAATCAACATCTGGCATATTGAAATCTATCAGTAGCACTTCCCCTTTCCTAGCAATGCTGTGTATGTCTTTAATTAACTCTCTGTCCACCTCTTCCTCTTGTGAGGGAGGTCTGTATATCACACCAATGCAAATAGATTTCTCTTTCCCTCTTTCTAGTTGTAAAATGGGACATACACATTTATATTTGTCTATACCTGAACCAAGTCCAAAACACACCCCGTCACATCCCCTTAAATCTGGGGTGTGGATCTCTACATGTAAATTATGACTTTCTAAACTACTATTTAATGTGTATATGATCTGCGATGTAAATGTTGCTATTTATACATGTAGACGCCTTTCAAATGGCCTTTTTTGCATCTCGAGAAGTGCCTGAAAAGTTATTCGCAAGAAGTGAAATTTTCAAATCCATATTTTGATGTCACCTTGAGGGTTTTCTTATAAAGAGCCACTATTGCTTTGAAGTAGATATTAATCCTGATTTTTGAGTTTGTTGATTAGGCATAAATTAGGAAATTTTACATTAACCCATTGAAATAAAATTTTCCCCTTATGTATAAGATTCTGTAGGGTTGTTTCTAAGCTGCAGTAAAATCCTACGAACTACCTCTCAACAATCACAAAACCAATCTACTAACCTCCCTAACCCACAACCTATTAACCCCCCCCCCCCTCACCACTTACCTATCCCCCCTCTAAGCCTCGCTCCACCCTTTCCAAATAAAAAGCTAAGTTAAGTAGAGACCGACTCCTGTATATATGTAAATACAAAGTTAAGTTGACCCTCACTTTGTTTGTACAATCGTTCCTTGTAAATAGTTAATACCACTGTTCCATGTAAAAGTTATTCAACTGTTAACTGTAAACCACCCTTGATCTCTGGAAAGGGTGGTATAGAAGAAATGTATAAATGAATAAAATAAATTAATAAATAAGTCAAGGATTTTAACTCAGTTTAGTTTACTACAGGAGTCACTAATCTGACATAACTCAGTACTTGCAGGGTAGTGATTCCCACGGTAAAGGAATAATGCTGCTTATAGTGATCTAAAGCTATGTTATTCCAGGGGAAAACAATGCCAGCTCAAAGCTGGCATTATTTTTCCACTGTGAGCATTGGGATGCTTCCAGCGACCATCTTAAAGGGGCTGTAGGTATTGGTGGTCTGGGGGTCCCCATCCCTCGGTACCATCATGGAGGCAGGGCATCCACTCCAAGTCCCCCCCCCACCCCCACCCACAGGCTCCCAACCCACCTCCCCAAAGGCCTAAAGTCCATCTCCATAGTTTTTGTTCCATTAATTTTGTTGTTAGAGGATATGATAATTTTTTGTGGTTCTTATAGGTGCATAAAGTATTGAAAGGGGTGAAATTCTTCATCTAATAATAAATACCAGTACTCTAGTTCCAACAAAGTGGGAAGGGATGGGATGAGTATCTTTTTAGCTAGCAATCGGCCATTGCAGCTTTTGAGTTTGTTTTCACAAGAATCAGTATTAGCTAGGATTTACCTAAATTTTCTTCATGAGTCAGACAAGCATGTCAGCTAGGTTCAGCAACTCCGAATGAATTTAGGTTGTACAACAGCTATTATGAGGTAGGCAAATTCCTACAGAGAATGAAAGATCGAATGTTTCCATGATTTTAGGAAAGTATTGCCTCTTATGTATGTGTCATGTGCCAATAATATTTTCCTATAAACACCAGCTAAAGTAAGTCATTATTAACAAGCATATCTCACTGAAAGACAATAAAGTGAGATAGAGATGATATTCAACTGTTTTTATCTTACTTTAAGTGAAACCGTGTGGGTTTTTTTCCTTCCTTCTTCTTTTCATTTCTTGCAGGAAATTGGAATGAGAACATCTCATCCTTTTATTTGTGTGCCTTAAAAGAACTGGTTATACATAATAAAACTGTATACATACAATATACAGAAATGGAAAACTTGGTAGAAAAATTGGGCATTGCTAATTTAATTCAAATAGCTTAATGAAGGCCACACAATAACTGAATCTTTTTTTTGTGATCTCTAGAAAGGCAGTTTACCCTGCACAGTGGAAAACAACAGTCATTATTCAAAATGGGTCAAAACATGAGAGTGAGACGGAGATAAATCATGGCATTTCCATGTGCTGCAATCTGCATACAGATCTGTAATTTAGGGCTTTGAAATAAATATCATGATGACAGCTCTAAGCATTCTAGGATCTATGCAGAATGAATTATGCCATTTGCTACAGAATGTTTAAAATTTGTCATTGTAAGTTAGAGAATTATTCAAATGTGGAGCATATCTATGGACTGAAGTACATTAGCATAATGTACTCTCTTTCTTTCTCACTCAATTTTTCAGTCTATTTGGTAATCCAAAGGCCCTTGATATA
Organism: Ichthyophis bannanicus; assembly: GCA_033557465.1. Classification (NCBI taxonomy): domain Eukaryota; kingdom Metazoa; phylum Chordata; class Amphibia; order Gymnophiona; family Ichthyophiidae; genus Ichthyophis; species Ichthyophis bannanicus. Next base: position 620,639,804 of record CM066033.1, read on the forward strand.
ATTCTGTGATCAACGCTCCAGTCAGCTGATGGACTGAAGCAATTTTTTCTCACAGATCAGAAAATAATTATACTATTTCATTTCTAGTACGAATCATATCTTACTTATGAAACATTACGGGGGCTATTTACTAGTTTGTAGTAAGGTTTTCCAGTTACCATGTGCTGATGTGTGGTAATTGCAGTGCCTCTATATTAAGTCTTGGAGCTTCCCCAGCACTTTCCCATTTGACTAGAGTACAAAATTTTCATTTCTCACACAATGTGTGTTACTGCATGTATATATGGGGCCTATTTTATAAAACACTTTATGTTATAACATAGGAGCATAATGGCACATTGTAACCGAGTCATGGCAATTGCACCTGCCCTACATTTTTAAAGAAAGCCCATACATTATTGTATTTTAAAACATAGGCATATAAATTTAGGCTCCGCCCACTCTCTGCTCTTACGTTCACCAAAGTACACACCATTGGCCTGACACTCATAAAATAGTGGCTGCCTAACATATGTGCATAGGTGCCCAGGTATATGCGTAAGTTATGGAAAATACACGATTTATGCACATCAATGGTGCTTAACTTTACGTGGCTCATTATACAATTACCTCCTTAAGGCAACGACAAACGTGTTAATGCACATTAAGTGCATGGCAGATAACGTGATGCAGTGAGCTATGTCTCTTGAAGTCATATTAACTGCCCTGTTATCTGCCATACTAACAGTTAATGCACAATTTATTTCTGCAATCCCATCTCATTCCAAGCCCAGTTTGATGTTAGGTGGCTAATAAGGAAATTAGTACTCACGAACTGCTAAAGTGCCACATTAACTTTCAGCTGCCACTAAGGGGTCTATCTACTAAACCACGTTGACTGCTACCGTGAGGCTAACAGGGAAATATCACCCGGTGGTAGCAGTTAGTGCAGGGAAATGTCCACAATGTCTGCACTTTCCACGTAGCTGCTGGCAAAAACAGGACTAGAGAAGAGAGTGGGCGGGCCTGCAGTACCTGCTCTGATCTGAAGACTTAACCTGTGCAGATATTGTGGGTCTTTTGAAGCTAACATGGTGCTGTTGCAGCCGTTGTCCTGCATTAGCTGCAAAAGGCTTATGCTGTTCAGTAGACAGACCCCCCTATTAACTAGCGTGGCTTTGTAAATAGGCCCCTATGTTCTTCTGCACATTCTCTGATGAACTTAGTAGCATCATTTTACTGCCTAAAAACCTACTGGCCTAGCGGCAATATGCTGCAATTACATATAGTTTGGTATTGTAAAATTAAAATGTAATGTTGCATCCCTAAGGCTTGATACCCTTGAGCCTACTTTATTTATTTATTTAACTTGTTTTTTATACCGCCTTATCCTGAAATCAAAGCGGTTTACATTAAACTCAGAACATGAACAGGATACATTATAATTAGTTTGGGGTAAACAAGGGAGAACTGTTTTTAACTTGATCAACATATTTACACAATAACATGTGGTTGTGTTTGGTTGAATATGATTATGCATTTGTGTCCATATGGGTTGGTCTAGGATTCTTTGGTTGGGGGCGGAGAAACTGTAAGTTTAGGTAATGTGACCAAAGTGTTCTGTGAACAGGAAGGTTTTAAGTTTTCTACGGAAATCTTTAATGTCTCCAGTTGCACATATATCTTCAGGGAGGGAGTTCCAGAGTTGTCGTGTGACTAGGGAGAATGCTCTTTTGGAAGTTGATTTCTTGCTCCTTCTGTAGTCCGGAGGGATGTTGATCATGTGTTTGTTTCTGGTTCTTCTAGGGCAGGCGGAGGCTTCTTTTATGATTAGTGAGTGGAGGACATCTGCTGAGAGGTGATGGATGATTTTGAAGATGTTTAGTATGGTCTTAAATTTGGCACATGATTGGATTGGTAGCCATTGTAGTTGATGCAATATTGGTGTAATGTGGTCAGTTTTGCTGATTCTGCTGATGATTTGTGCTGTCGTGTTTTGAACCATCGGCAGTGGGTGCATGACTTGTTTTGTTAGACCCTGGTATATCGAGTTTCCATAGTCCAGAATCGGTGTGATGATGGTTTGGCAAACAGTTTGGAAATGGTCTTGTTGTAGGAGTGGTTAGAGCAGGGGTCGGCAACCCGTGGCTCTGGAGCCGCATGCGGCTCTTTCTCACCTTTGCCGCGGCTCCGGAGCACACTGCCCGCCCGGTATTTAAACGTGGCGTTATGGGCTCCCTCCATGTCAGCTCCCTCCCTTCTTCTGCAGCTGCGGCTCCCTGCCTCTTAGGGAACCGCGGCTGTGCTTTTAAAATCATCTCGGAGCCCTTCCTGTCTTGACGGGCTCCGTGCAGCATTGTCCCGCCTCCAAAACTTCATTTAGAGGCGGGACAATGCTGCACGGAGCCCGTCAAGACAGGAAGGGCTCCGAGATGATTTTAAAAGCACAGCCGCGGTTCCCTAAGAGGCAGGGAGCCGCGGCTGCAGAAGAAGGGAGGGGGCCTGACATGGAGGGAGGGGGGCTGATATGGATGGATGGAGGGAGGGGGGCTGATATGGATGGAGGGGGCTGATATGGATGGAGGGATGGATGGAGGGAGGGGGGCTGACATGGAGGGAGGGAGCTGATATGGATGGAGGGATGGAGGGCGCGGTCATGAAGGCAGGGAGCTGATATGGATGGATGGATGGAGGGAGGGGGGCTGACATGGAGGGAGGGAGCTGATATGGATGGATGGATGGAGGGAGGGAGCTGACATGGAGGGAGGGAGGGGGCTGATATGGATGGATGGAGGGAGGGGGGCTGACATGGAGGAAGGGAGCTGATATGGATGGATGGATGGATGGAGGGAGGGGGCTGACATGGCGGGTGGGAGCTGATATGGTTGGAGGGATGGTGGGGGCTGACATGGAGGGAGGGAGCTGATATGGATGGATGGAGGGAGGGAGGGGGGCTGACATGGAGGGAGGGAGCTGATATGGATGGAGGGAGGGGGCTGACATGGAGGGATGGAGGGGGCTGACATGGAGGGAGGGAGCTGATATGGATGGAGGGAGGGGGGCTGACATGGAGGGGGCTGACATGGAGGGATTGGGGAGGCGGGCTGACATGGAGGGAGGGAGCTGATATGGATGGAGGGAGGGAGGGGGCTGACATGGAGGGATGGAGCACTGGTAATGGGGTTGAGGGGACGAGCACTGGAAATGAGCTGATTAGGGGAGGCTAGGACTGGTAATGAGCTGATGGGGGGTAGGACTGGTATTGGGCTGATTAGGGGAGGCTAGCACTGGTAATGGGGTTGAGGGGGGATTAGCACTGGAAGCGAGCTGATTGGGGGGCTTTGACTGGGCATGGGCTGATTGTGGGGAGGGGAGGATAGAGCTGCTGGCCCTGGAAGATAACTGGGGGCTAAGGCTACAAATGGGCTGATATGAGGGGATGGGAGAATGGAACTGGATCTGAGAGGGGCTGCCATGGTATTTGTACTAGAAGGGACTGGTCAGTGGGGAAGGAGGGGGACTGGAAGGAAATGGACACCAGTGGCAATCATGGGAATGCAAGTTGACATTGGAAGGTACTGGGAGTGAGGACTGGAAAGGGGCTGATATTGGGGAGGGTTACTGGGACTGGAAATAGGCTGATGGAAAGAAGTGAAGAAAACGAAAGAAGAGATAAGAAATGGCAGATGGACCATAGACCACAGAAAGAGAGCTAAGAGAAGACAGGAAAGCAGAAGCCTCAGATCGGGACCAGCATGATCAAAGAATAAATTGGTCAGACAACAAAGGTAGAAAAAATAATTTTATTTCATATTAGTGATTTGACTACAAAATCATCATAATTTTGAAATCAAATATTGTTACTTGTTGTTGTGATATTTTCTGGCGTATTTTTTTTAGTGTGCGAAGGAAGAGGGGTAGTCTTATACGGCGAGTATAGGCCAAACACCTATATTTTAACAGGAAAAGTAGGGGGTCGTATATAGCATTAAGGTAAGAAACAATATATGCAGTGTTAGATTTGTTTTAAATGTCGCAATGGTTTTGCGGCTCCCAGTTTTTTTTTTCCCTTCGGAAACGGGTCCAAGTGGCTCTTTATGTCTTAAAGGTTGCAGACCCCTGGGTTAGAGTCTTCTTATAAGGTTCAGTTTGCGGTATGCTTTTGTTGCAGTTAGGTTCATGTGTGACTGGAGGTTGATGTTTTTATCTATTATTATGCCTAGATATCGCACCTCTTCTTTTACAGGAATGGTTTGATTTAGTAGTTGGATTTGTTGAGGAGGATTTGTTGAGGGGGGCTGAAGTTTGCATTACCACTGATGTATAATGCTTCTGTTTTTTTTATAATTCAGTGATAAGTTGTTTTTGTTGAGCCAGAGGGCTACATCTTCTATGCATTTTGTTATGGTTGTAAGGTTTGGTGCTCCAAAATCAATCGGACTGTATAGCATGAAGTCATCAGAATATAGGTGAAATAATATTCTGTGGGTTTTTTTTAACTTCTTTATTTATATTTTCGAACAAATACAACAAAACCAAAAATACAATTAAAATGATATTTCTTTTTAACATAAGAGCAAAAAAAAAAAAAGGTTTTAAATAGCCTTCCCCAACCATGACCCTCCCAACCTCGTGTGATCATCAAGAGGCCAATAAAGGCCTGCAAGGGCTATAGCACATCAGGTAGTCCTCTACTAGATAGGAAACAAAATGGTTTGACTAATAACCCCTTAGTTTACATCATAACAGGCTTTGGAAATGTAGTTATATAGGGGTTTCCATTTAGGAAAAGTGGAAGGCATAAGGGTTACACCATAATGTGACATTTGTTCATATTTGCAGCATAAACATAGGTGATTCCACCTTCTGAAGTATGTTTCCAGTTAGAAATAACAAGTTGCAGGGCCACTCCCATCATAAAATCAAATAAAAAATTACAATCCCTCTGCAACGATGAGATGCTGTTTGCTGACCGAAAAATGACCACAGACCAGGAGAGAGTGACCCTGAATCCCAACACCTCTTGGATACGGTTCCAAATCGAAACACAATAAGACTGAATGTTAGGGCAGTCATATACCACATCTCTCAAAGTGCCAACATCACTCCAACAGGAACAACACTCGTTCCCAGCTGCCTTATCCCACTTAGCCACCTTTACCGGAGTAAAGTGATCTCTGTGTGCAAAGAAGTATAAAGCTTGTGAAATAGAGGCAGACTGGGATACTCTGTTTGTCTTGCTCCATAAATTCACCCATGCTTCCGGAGAAGGAAATTCCCCAATGCCGTGTTCCCAAATTCGTTGAACACCAGTGACCTGTGGGGTGTGGTTCTGAGCGACTAGTTTATAATAGTAAGAAGCCACCCCAGAGGCCATATGGGTTGAGCCTATGATATTCAGCAACCCCCACTCTTCAGGCAAAGACTTAATTTCAATAGGGGATTTCTCTATACAATGTCTCAGCTGGATCCACTGAAAGTATAGGGATTTAGGCAAATCAAACTCACGTTGTAGGGAAGCAAAAGGTTTCAACTTGCCATCCGAAAATAGTTGGCCAATAGTCCAAATGCCCCTACTGAACCACTGCTGCCATGCAAACGAACTTTGATGAATTTTTAAAAAATGACTGTGCCAGATGGGGATTAATTTCGCTAGGCAATCCTCCTTAGGAATAATCTTCATTAACTGTTGAAAAGCCCTTTGAGTGTTAGCTATTACCCTATGAGACTTCAACCTCTTAAAAGACACCATGCCAGGAAGGAGCTTTAAGGGGAACGAAGCACTTAATCTCTATTCCAGGTCAAGCCATACTGGGCGTTTCCCTACGGCCACCTCCACCCATCTTGATCCTTGTTTTAGCAAAAAAGCACAGTGATAGGCTTGAAAGTCAGGAAAATTCACACCCCCTCTTCTTTTTTAGATTTAAGTTTCCTAAGAGCAATTCTAGGAGGTTTGTTCTTCCATAGAAATTGGACAAGGATCCTTTCAATTTGATGAAAAATGTTACTAGTAAGAAAGACTGGCAACATTTCTAACACATAGGGGCTTGTTAACAAAGCCGTGGTAGCGGTTTCCGATTGTTATTGGAGCCGCGGCCCCATTGAAATCAATGGGGCTGTAGCTCCGTTAACGATCAGAAACCGCTACCGCGGCTTTGTAAACAAGCTCCATAGTTTACTTTAGGAGGATCTGGATAAATTGGAAGACTGGGCATCCAAATGGCAGATGAAATTTAATGTGGACAAGTGCAAAGTTATGCACCTAGGAAAGAACAACCCACACTATAGTTACACGATGCAAGGCTCCACATTAGAAACCACCACCCAGGAAAAAGATTTAGGAGTCATCGTGGATAACATGTTAAAACCCTCCGCCCAGTGTGCAGCGGCGGCCAAGAAAGCAAATAGAATGCTAGGTATCATAAGGAAAGGGATGGAGAATAAAACAAAGGATGTTATAATGCCTCTGAATCGCTCCATGGTACGACCACACCTTGAATATTGTGTGCAATTCTGGTCACCGTATCTTAAAAAGGACATAGCGTTATTAGAAAAAGTACAGAGAAGAGCCACCAAATTGGTGAAGGGGATGGAAGGCTACTCCTATGAAGAGAGGCTAAGAAGGTTAGGGCTCTTTAGCCTGGAGAAGAGACGGCTGAGGGGAGATATGATAGAGGTCTATAAATTAATGAATGGAGTGGAACGGATAAACGTGGATCAATTGTTTACGCTATCAGAGTATAGAAAGACTAGGGGACATGTAATGAAGCTACAGGGTAAACTATTTAAGACAAATAAGAGAAAATATTTTTTCACTCAACGTGTAATCAAACTCTGGAATCTGTTACCGGAGGATGTAGTAAGGGCTGTTAGTATAGCTGGGTTTAAAAAAGGTTTGGACAAGTTCCTGGAGGAAAGGTCCATAAACCACTATTAAAAAGGGACCCAGGATATCAATGCTTGACCCAGTACAAGCATTGTGGAACCTGTGTCTTTTGGGGATATTGCTAGGTACGTATGACCTAGATTGGCCACTGTTGGAAACAGGATACTGGGCTTGATGGACCTCGGTCTGACCCAGTATGGCATGTCTTATGTTCTTATGTTCTTATTTTTATAGCGTCAAGATGACCCCTCCAAGAGAGATAGACTGGCGACCATTTTACTACTATATTACAAACTGTAGAGAGGATCTCCCCTTCATTGTACTGTAAAGTTTCACTGAGTGGGTAACAATAATGAACTCTCAAGTATTTCACCATCTTAGGCTCCCACACAAAAGGAAAATCCTCCAAATCCGTCCTACACACTCTTGAGTTTAAGGGGAATGCAACAGATTTTGACCAATTAATTTTATAGCCTGACAATCCTGAGTACTTATTTATTAACTCTAAGATAGCCGGTATAGAGCTGGGCGTGGTGAATAATAGTAGATCATCAGTGTAAGCAGATAATTTAATTTCCATGTCAGCTATGGATACACCATGAGCCGCAGGGCTTTGTCTTAATAATAGGGCCAGAAGTTCCAATGCCAGATTAAAAAGGATGGGAGAAAGAGGGCAACTCTGACGGGTACCACACCCTAAAAGAAAGTCTCTAGACTGAGTTGCATTCATCTAGATTTTAGCACTTGGTTTTGCATATATAAGTATGACTAGTTTACAGAAACTCTCACCAAACCCAAACCATTTCAGAACAGCAAACAAAAATGGCCACTCCAGCTGATCAAACGCTTTCTCTGCGTCTAACGATAATCCCACAAGTGGACCTTCCATTTCATCTGCGCCTTCCAGCACATGACAAAGCACTCTAGCATTGTCGGCTATAGAGCGTCTCTCTATGAAGCCACATTGATCCAGATGAATCAAAGAAGGGATCAGTTTGGAGAGACAGCCAGCTAAGATGGCCGCAAAAATTTTATAATCTGCATTTAGCAGCGAAATTGGGCGGTAATTACTAACCAACTGAGGGTCTCTCCCAGGCTTTTCAAGCACAACAATGTTTGCAGAGGCAAACGTTGAAGTATGGGCCCCATTTTCCAAAAGAAGTCTATAGTATTGTTTAAGATATGGGCCAAGAGTTTTGGAAAAAGTTTTATAAAATTCAACCGGAAGGCCGTCAGGTCCGGTAGCCTTGCCCACTTGCATAGATTCAATGGCCTGGATGATTTCCATGATTGTACACTGCTTATCTATTTCTTGATCTAACACCAGCCTCTGTATGTTGGTCAGTAAGCTAACAAACCTCTTCTCAGAGAAATCTATCTCTGGGGAATATAATTGGGTATAAAATTGACAAAAGGTCTCTGCAATGTCAGAGTCCTTGACAATCAATTGTTGCACCTGAGGGTCTCTCAGAGCAGTAATGAGAGAAGCTTCCTTGCGATCCTTTAACTAATTAGCTAGTAACCGTCCAGCTCTGTTACCTTCCAAATAGTACTGCCCTTTCTGCCCTTGAATATTCTGTGAAGCCTCAGTAGTCAAAATCGAGTTATATCTAAATCTAAGGCGCTGTAGCCTTATCAGAATGTTAGGATCAGTTCTCTGGCCTAAGATGCATGCTCCAGCTTTAATCTGCTTGTCTAATGCACCAAGTTCTACTTTACGCTGCTTGGCCTGTATGGCAAAACTGGTAATGGTGGCCCACATATTAGCTTTGAAGCCTTCCCACCACACCCACCCCAAGGTATCTTGAGGTAAATTAAACTGAAAATATTCCTCTATAGCCAACAAGATGGTCTCATGGAGCTCCTGGCTGGCGAGAAGGGTTCTATCAAAGCTCCAGCGTAAATGAGATTGACAGCTCGTTGAGTCAAATAGGGTGAATGAGATTGCGGAGTGATCAGAGATATGAGCCGCATGAATACTGGACTCACTTATTCTAGAACAGAGTCCTTTGGAAACTAGGAAAAAGTCTATGTGTGATACCGAATTATGAGGGGGAGAGAAGAAAGTATATTCTTTGTCCATAGGGTGCTGCTATATATCTATCAGGCCCAATTCTTGCATTAGAGACAAGAGAACAGGGTGAGCCTTGGGAACCTTAATGGTTCTCACTGGACTCCTGTCTATCAAGAGATCTAGTACGAGGTTGAAGTCTCCCCCCACAACAGTCAGATATCTGGACACCTCTTGCGCCAAGGCCGCAATGGAGCAAAAGAAGGTAGGGCAATCTATATTAGGAGCATAGATATTAATCAAGGCCAGTTCAGTGGATCCAATTTTAATGACAGCCATTGCCCACTGCCCTTCAATATCAGATCTGGTCTGTAAAACTATGGGGGAAAGAGATTTCCTCACTAAAATAGCTACCCCATTTTTTTTATGGTTGGCAGCTGAAAAGGCCACTAGTGAAAAGGGTTTTATATCTAGTTTTAATGACTCTTTCATATTCAAATGTGTCTCCCGCAGCAGTAAGATGTCAGCACTTTCTTTGCGGCCGTATAAGAGCATCATTTTCCTCTTTATTTATTTATTTATTTATTTATTTAACAGTTATTTATATACCGCTCTTTCCCTAGTATCAAGTGCGGTTTACATGGAACAGTATGTTAATTGGTATGTAATATACCAAGTCAGTTTACATAGAACAGATAATTATAATTTACAAGATATGTTGTAACATTACAGATATAACATATTAGAAGATATATACATTGTTAGTTTAAATCTATAATCATCATGTGAATGAGAGTGTGGTATGGTAAATAGTGTATTAGTGACATTTATTTTGAAAATAGAGTATGTAATAATAATGTATAAATGTTAGCCTGTATCTATTTGAGTATTCTGTTCTGAGGGTGTATTGTAGTGTAATATGAATAAGTGAGTTTTTAATTTTTTTCTAAATTCTTTTATATCAGACAGCAGGCGAATGTTGTCAGGTAGATTGTTCCAAAGAATTGGAGCAGAGTGTGAGAAAGCTCTCTTATTTGTTTGTTTTCTGGCTTTTGTGAAATCTTTTGGTATTGTTAAGGTATTTAAGTTTCTGCTTCTTTGAGATCGTTTATCGATGTCTATATTAATCAGTGTATTGAGTGCCGATGGTGCAAGATTATTTATAAGTTTAAATGTAGTGACAAGAATTTTATATTTGATTCGGGAGTAAATAGGTAGCCAATGAAGTTCAGCCAAAATTGGTGTACATGTTCAAGTGGGCTTATATTCATAATCATCCTAGCAGCTATGTTCTGAGTTATTTGTATCTTTTTAATATTTTGTTTTGAAATGCCATTAAGTATTGTGTTTGCAAAATCAAAATGTGGGGTGATGATAGCATGAATTATATTAATAAAGTCTTGTAGATGAATCAATGGTCTTAATTGTTTTAGAGTTTTGAGTTTGAAATGTATTTTTTTAGTTAGATATTTTATATGTGAATCCATATTTAGATTATTGTCAAGTATCACACCTAAATATTTTATTTCTTTTTTTGTATTTATTTCATGAGTATCTAGTGTGATCGTGTTTGGGGGTATGTATGTTTGATTTTTAGTGATGAATAATATATCAGTTTTAGTAAAGTTGATAAGTAGATTTTGTTCTTTGAGCCATTCAGTTAGTTCATTAAAACATTCTGTTATTTTTTGAAGAGGTGGGTGTGGGATTTCAAATGGGAGGTAGAACATTATATCATCAGCGTAGATATGATAATAAACATTGTGACGTTTAAAGATGTTACAAACTGGTTGTAAGTAAATATTAAATAATAGCGCAGATAATGCAGAGCCCTGCGGAAGACCCTGAGTTTGCTTGAAGGTGTTAGAAATTTGGGTATGGATTCTTACTGTTTGAGTTCGGTTTGATAGATAGGATTTGAACCAATTATAAACAGTAGATGTAATTCCAATTTGTTGAAGCCTGTTTAACATTATTAAGTGATTAACATTATGGGATTGTTAATGCCCTTAACATTCAGTGAAACAATCTTAAAAGAAGACATATTGACAATATAACAGAGAATGATAATCAAATATTACAGAAATATACCAAAATGTAGCATACAATTTTACATTGTAATTCCACACCCTGAATGCCCACAAGATGATAGCTGCACTTATAGCCCAAAAAAGAAAACCCAAGAAAAAAAGCCACTGTTTAGCCAAAGCCCTTGCACCTGATCGCTCATAGGAAGGACACATAATTCTGAATAACAAACTACCAAAAACCTGGGGGGACTATAAAAAAACACAAAACTTAATGAGTGAGCCCAAGAGGACAAGACAGGCATGGAGGGCTAAGTTGCTACTGCACTTCTACTTCTTTGTCACTTAACGGAACGCAAACTACACATCACCCATATCAGGAACAGAGACAGTGTCCCCAAAACCAGAATGCCAGAGCATTATCGCAGGACTGCCCCCGTCAAAGCAGTTATGGTCAAAGAAGGTCCCAAATAAGTGGACAAGGGCCATCCCGCTTCTCCAAGTCCCATTAATCTCCCAACCACTGCAGACATCACAGATAACATAAAACACAAAAGAAAAGAGAGCGAGACAGAGAGACATTTTGACCAGCGTAACACCCTGGAGTTTCTCCAAGAGAGACAAAGTGAATGTCCCAGTGTATGACAATTCTGCATGATTGAATGTCACCTCTGCATGAATTAAGCCACAACTACACGACCTCAGACCAGTCAAACACCCATGATAGAAGGCACAGAAGAACTTTAGCAGGCCACAAAGTACAAGGCAAATTTCACCGCATCAACCCTGACTCCTTGTCCTCCAAGAATGCATGTAACTCCCCTGGATCATCAAAAGTCTTAGTCTGGTTGTGCAGCGTGACTATCATGTGGGCAGGATAAAGCAGCCCAAATCGAGCCTGCAGCTGCAACAAACGTGGACGTAGCGCCAAAAAGCTCTTTCTCCGATCCACCATCACATTTGCAAAGTCAGGGAAGAATAGGAGTTTGTGCCCCTGATATTCCAAAGTAGAGAGTGCTCTGGCTGCTTCCATTATTTGCGAGACTTGCTGAAAACGAAGAACTTTCAAAATAATTTGGCATGGGCGCTTGCCCGCAATCACGGACTGAGTAGGCACTCGATGGGCATGCTCAATCTCAAACGGCATGGCGAATTTCAATTTCAACACACCCGGAATCATTGACTGCAAAAAGGCCACAGGACCTTCGGCTCCCTCGGGAACTCACAGTATTCTTACATTGTTCCTTTGAGCATGGCTGTTGCCGTCTTCCAACCAACTTTGCAATGAGCGTATCAACTTTGCCTGCCTCTCAACGGCCTTGAGTGGCTCCCCATGTGTTGCCACCATGTTTTCCACCTTCTCCAAGCGCACCGTGATTGACTCCAAAGATACTTTCAAGGTGCTGATATCTTTCTGCATTGTGCACAGTGAGTCACCATTGGATTTGACCAAATCTTTAACAGCACGAATCTCAGTCAAAAATTCCTTCAAGGCCTCAGGACAATCTTGGATGACCGCCATCTTGTGAGGTGAGAGAGGTTCCATTTTGGTTCTCTTTGCGCTGGCGTTGTGAGATATTTGGTAATCCAGCTGCATCGGTTTGGGGCCAGACATGTCCAAGATCAAATGATATCAAAGTAGGTAGGAACTATTTAGTTAGACTGAAGAAGTCAGGATTCTTGACCATTACCCTCTGGAGCACAGCTCTTACATGTCCATCTTGTCCAAAGCCAGGCTCCGCCCCCATATTCCGTGTTTTTTGATGATGTCACAAATAGGGTGTATCTATATGTTGAAAAATATTGTTACTAGTTACTGTTGGCACTTGGTTGTTATTTCTGCATATTTTTCTGGCATAGCCTGAGATGTTGCAGGTGTTATCTGTTATTTTCTGGAAAACAATGCAACATTCTCTGCACCCACAGTGCATTTTCCTGCTGAGGTTAGGGATTGTAAAATGTGCTAAACTGATATCACTAGAACCTGAATCTTCCATGTATTCATGGAACAGGTACAAAATGAACAGTGACAGTGCAAGCTTTCTATTGTCCTGGCAACGTGACTTGATCCTTCTCTGGAGAGTTGACTGCTAGGGCTGAGAACTACGGTAACTTTCATATCTGGTCAGTTTTGATCTCTTTTTCTTAATCTATCAGTAATATAAAAAGCTGACATCAAACTCTGATGGTTCCTTTTCTTTTTTTTTTTTAGTTTCAGTTTAATTCTTTAGTTATATCTATACAAATTTTCCACAACAACAGGAGAAAACAAATAAAAGCAAATCACATAGTTGCACTGCCAAACGAGTCATCTTGCAGGTTCTTTTGCAACATAACAGGCCGATGCAGAAAGCTGGCGCTGAAGTCACACTCTATCAACTTTTTACGCCTATTTGCAGCACCCTGATAGCACGCGACTTCAGCGCAGGCATGCAGAAAGGGGGACTATATGCAAATTAGGAACACATTAGCCATTCGTTAAACTGTGCGCAAATGACAGTGTTAAACTGGCAGAACGAGCCAAACACATGACAAAAGAAGCTGGCACTATTTTGGCATGCTATTCCAGAAAAATAGGGGCATCATGTGGCTAATTTGCATATGAGCCCCGACAGTATTTTGATGGCATCAGGGGCTTTCTCCGATGCCTGGATCATCTGAGGGGACATGTCAAACTCCTCTCAGATGATCCAAGCATCGTGGAAAGCCACTGATGCCATCAAGGCAAATCCCTGGTAGCCCAGCAGACACAATGCATCCACCTTCCTCCCAGCTAAAACTCAACCTAGTAGCCCAATGACTTCGATCCCCCCACCTCCTCACAACTAAAAATCAACCTGTTGGCCCAGTGGCCCCGAACCCCCCACCCCCACCTAGTACCTTTGGAAACGAGTGGGAACACTGCCCATGTGCTTCCATTCTTGCCCTGCCATCTTGAAAAATGGTGGTGCCTGGCTCCACACGGTGCATCCTAGGATGCATCAGGCAGGGTCAGATTGCCATATAAGGCATTATTGTACCTTATATGGCAGTCTAAACTTGCCTGGTGCTGCCATTTTTCAAAATGGCAGGGGATGAGCGGGAACGCATGGGCAGCGCTCCTGCTCATTTCTAAAGGTACCGGGACTGCTGGGCCACCAGGTTTATTTTTAGTTGAGATGAGGGTGAGGAGATCGGGGCTACTGGGCCACCAGGGATTTGCTTTCTGTCAAGGGCACCGGCCTTCAACAGTATTTTGATGGCATCGGGGGCTTTCCTCGATACCTGGATCATCTTTGACATGTCTGTTCAGATGATCCAGGCATCAGGTAAAGCACTGAATGCCTACAAAATACTGTTAAATCAAAAACGATTGCCAAATCTCAGATCTGTGTAATAAATCCAATTGAAAAATCAGATCATATATTTAGGACAAACAAAACTAACATTTACAACATAAAACATATATAAATTAATTAAATGTAGGAACATCCGTCAAGTCGGGGGACAAGAAACCCCTTCATATGAACGGACTTCTCCCTTTAATCTTTTTTATTATTTTATTTGTACAACAGTCTTAATGAAAACAAAGCAGACCCAAAGAGCCACAATGCTAAGATTATAAATTCTTAATGACCAAAAAGTCAAAATCAAACTTAGCTGGCAATGGGGTCCTGCAGTAATCTTCCAATTATTTCAACGGGAAAACCTCCCAAGATATTTCAATGGGAAAACATCCTCTACAATTGACTCATCGAGAAGGCATTTTTTCAAAATTCCATAATGGGAAAACATCCTCTACAATTGACTCATCGAGAAGGCATTTCTTCAAAATTCCATAACCCAGCGCTGTGTTTCGGATCCTCCGACCCTGCTTCAGATGGCATGAGAATAATCGTCTTTAGGTTTTGGGATGTCTCACAAATAGCCGTTATACTTTCAGAGAACGTCCTTCCAAAAGAATGGCGTCTGACGTCAGTGTTCGTAATCAGTGTTCGTAATACTAGGAAGATGAATCTTAGTTTTACAGCAAAGCATGATTATTACACAATCGATTTTCTAGAGGTTTGTTTATACAAAACAGGCCATACCATCTGTTCCACGTTGTACCATAAATCAGTGCAACGCAACACTTTATTACAGTATCAAAGTTTTCATCCGGGTCCTCTTAGAAGAGCTCTTCCACTTGGACAATTCTTTCATATAAAACGAAATTGTACTACAAAGGAGGAATTTATGATACATGCAAAAGATTTATGTCAACGCTTATTATGCTGTGGTTATCCGGCACAAGTGGTTCAAAGAGCTTATAAGACAGCAAAATATGCACATCGTGACTGGTTGTTGCATTCTGCTACTCGGAAGGAAGCTTTATCTATTGGAGGAATTCAGGCATCTGATATATCTCATACCAAAATTGGTGACACTAATAAGAAAATTATTGGGGTCTTACCATATATGATAGGATCACCACAAACAGTAGCCCTTCTACGTAAACATTGGCATATTTTACAACTTGACCCTGCTTTTCAACAAGATTTCATGATTGCGTACCAACGAGGTGCTAATATCAGGGATTTTGTGGTGCATTCTATGAAGGATTTTAAGTATTCAGAGGAATCACGGATGGATGCAGGACACTTTTCTTGTGTATCCCCCCATTGTCAATGTTGTTTACAATCACAGATTTTTACCACGTGGACGCACAACTCCACGGGACGAATTTTTCAATTAAATTGGCATACTGATTGTACCTCCTCTTTTGTAGTTTATGTTCTTACATGCCCTTGCGGATTACATTATATAGGCCGCACGATATGTCCTGTGAAAAAATGTCTATCGGAGCATAAATCTCGGATTCATACAAAAACACTCACAGCTCCTTTAGTAGCTCACTGAGTCCAAATTAATCCTGTATTTACTGATTTTTCTTGGTGTATTTTGGATTATGTACCTGATGGCCCTCGTAGGGGGGACCGGGAACAGCATTTGCAAATCCTGGAACAGCGTTGGATCTTTTCTCTTAAATCAGTGACCCCAAATGGACTCAAGCAAGAGCTTGATTAGTGGAGTATTCTACCCACCTGATAGGGCGTTTCTGCCCTTCATACATATTGGCCCAGGGTATAAAACAGCTGATTACGAACACTGACGTCAGACGCCATTCTTTTGGAAGGACGTTCTCTGAAAGTATAACGGCTATTTGTGAGACATCCCAAAACCTAAAGACGATTATTCTCATGCCATCTGAAGCAGGGTCGGAGGATCCGAAACACAGCGCAGGGTTATGGAATTTTGAAGAAATGCCTTCTCGATGAGTCAATTGTAGAGGATGTTTTCCCATTGAAATATCTTGGGAGGTTTTCCCGTTGAAATAATTGGAAGATTACTGCAGGACCCCATTGCCAGCTAAGTTTGATTTTGACTTTTTGGTCATTAAGAATTTATAATCTTAGCATTGTGGCTCTTTGGGTCTGCTTTGTTTTCATTAAGACTGTTGGACAAATAAAATAATAAAAAAGATTAAAGGGAGAAGTCCGTTCATATGAAGGGGTTTTTTGTCCCCCGACTTGACGGATGTTCCTACATTTAATTAATTATATATGTTTTATGTTGTAAATGTTAGTTTTATTCAAAATACTGTTGGAAGAGACACGCTAGGTGTTTAAGCGACCTCTGACCCAGATGTAGAGATATTGGTGCTAAGGCTGGTTGCAAAATCCTCTACACATTTCTCTGCATTGGGTGCAACTGATTTTTGCATGCCAGTTTATTATGTGCAGCTCATTTCCCTATTATTCAAAAATACTTTTGGCGTTAATTGTATGCTAGTTTTTCCACTGTTACTTGCATGCACACATCTGTCTCTTCTCTGCATTTGATGGTAGCAGTAAGTGTGCTAAAAAGTGGCATTATCTGTGCTTAAAGGCTGCACTAGTTTTCGGCATCAGCCTTTAAGTTGCCATCTCTCCCCAGGGTAATGATACTGAATCACTTTGTTCCATTTCTCATATACTGCTCCCTTATAATTTTATATTTCTAATAATTCACAATTAGCTTAATCACTACAAGCCCGATTTTCATCTGGGCAGTGCTATGCGCCGCATCGGTGCATAGCCCACCCGCCATCCGTTTAAACTGGATTTTCAATGCTGGGGTCATATGCGGCCCCAGCATTGAAAATCTAGATCTCACTGCATAACCTGAAAGCTGCAGGAGCTAGCCAGGTAGTGCCCATTTTCGATGCTACCCACTTAGTCCCTGCGTCTGAAAGATAGGGGAGGAAAAACCTTGCCTATCTTTAAGGTGCAGAGGGCTAAGCGGGTAGCATCGAAAATCGGTGCTACCCATTTAGCCCTTTCCTCCGCCCCTGCTCTGCCCCAGAAAAAACCCTAATATGCCCCGATGCTAACCGCATAGCATGTGGGTGCGTTAGGGACATATCCGGGATTTTCGAAGGGCACTACCCGTGTAGGTGCCTTTCGAAAATCCTGGATAAGTCATTTACAGAGGTAATTAGGGCAGTTAGCCATGTAAATGCTTTCGAAAATTGGGCTCTACCTCATTAGTAAAGAGAATAACTGGGCATTCTGCTGACCATTCCATCACAATTGAATAAGTTAGTTCTTCCTGAATTGATATAATCTTGAAAATTATTTTCCAGACCGGTTTCCGGTATTGTCTGATGTTCAGATATAGTAAATCATAGGTGGAAAAAGTCCTCACTTCTAATTTGCAAGTCCCCATTCTGCCTATTTCGCATCACAGGAATACTAAGCATATACCAACTAAAAGTAGGTGCTATGTTTTCCGAGTGTCTATTTGTATATATGTGTATGCTGAAGCAATTTTATAATTATTTCCTTGAGTATGTAAAATACTGTTTACGTACTCGGACCTCTTATAAAATTATCCCCACCATTACATTCTATGGGGCATATTTACTAAAGGTTAACACACATTAAGTGCTGCCACTGTCTATTCATTTCTAGGGGCCATTACAGCACTTAAGATGCATTAACTTTACTTAACACATGCATTAACTTTACTTAACCTGTAGTAAACATGCCTTTATATGTGTGATTACTAAGAGTCCTTTAAAATCTGTTAAAAACCAAATTCCTTACATAGTTCTCTAATACATATATTTTCTCCTTGGACTAACAAAGGTAGACATATGGGACCTTTGACTATAGGGTCTTAAGCACTTTGCATGTCATTTAGAGTGCACTGTTATGCATGGCCACATCAGTAGTTACTGAACTGGCATGATACATAGCATGTCCTAATTCACACGTTAAATGCATAGCACTGATTGGGGAGGGGACTGGGGAAGGAAGGAATCTTGCAGTTGGATCAGGTTAACTTACCACAGCTTAACTGTTACCGCAGCAGAGAGCGCAGATCGCTTACCACATTGAGTGACATTATGGGGATCCATGCTATCTGCAATGCATAATGGGCCATGTTTTCTAAACATTAGCATGCACTATGTGCTGCAGCACCCATGTTATTCCTATGGACCTGGTGGCAGATAGCACATGCTAATGTTTGGGCCATGTTTACTAAACATTAAGGGTGGCATTTTTGAAGGCATTTAAATGGGTAACTGCCCTAGTTACCCGAGGAAATGCTTTATCCTGGATTTTCCAAAGGCACCTACATGGGTAGTGCCTTTGGAAAATCTTAGCTAAGTCCCTAACGCGCACAGATGCTATGTGGTTAGCATCGGGGAATGTTGGGGGGGGGAGGGGGTTCCAGGGTGGAGCTGGTGCAGAGGAAAAGGCTAAGCGGGTAGCAGCAATTTTCTGGCACAGTGGCTGCTGGCACATTCAGCTAAACCTGGATTTTCACTTCCATCGCAGCGGTTTAAGGGGATCGGCGGGCAGGCTATGCGCCGACACCACGCATAGCCTGCCTAAATGGAAATCTGGCCCTAACTAATGTGTGTGTTAATTTTTTAAAATCTGTGTTAAGATTTATGGGAATATGCTGGCTACATGCAAAATAGTAAATGCAGATGCTTTGCATTTTTGTGTATTAAATGTTGCCTGCAGTTTTCTGGTACCGTATTTACTGACAGATCATTGTGTTAACTGCCAATTTTTACTGCAGTTTAGTGAAAGGTACTCAGAGTTTTTTTCTCATTGCAAAATTTCACTACTACGATTACATCTACTACTTTTAAAGTTTGTATAGCACAAGAAGGTTTATACAGCAATATACATATAAATCTGATATAAACTCCTGTTCTCTGTCAAGAAATACAAAAAATAAATACAGTCAAGAAATACAAAAAATAAATAAGCATGTGAAAATCAGGAAAATAATTTAAAGTCTAAAAGTTGGTTTAATCAGTGTTATATAAGTGAAGATAAGGATCATTTTATCTAATAGGATAAAGCCATAAGGGTTGGATCATAATTTATAGTTGTATTTATTTATGCTAAAAATTTGGTATACCACTATACACACAGAAATTGGTATCCTAGCAGTTTACAATAGAGAATGCATCAATGTAAAAGAAAAAAAAATACAAAACATAACAACAGAAGCATTAACAGCATGGGACCAATATGGTTGGGTATGTGTGAATAGCACAACAATAGCAACTATTAAAGACCCAAAAGGCTGTGCACAAAGAGGAAGAGAAAAGCAACAGAGAAGCCCAAACCTAAATTACAGATAAGCCACATAGGATTTCTCAAACAAACGAGTTTTTAGCAGTTTTTTAAATTTCTTATGAGAACTTTCTAAACAAATCTGATGAAAACTTTCTAAACAAATCTGAGGGGGAAGAGAGTCCCATAATGAAGGGACATGACAGCAAAAGGTCGCCACTCTAATCCATTTGTATCAGAGCTGCCTGTAGGAAGGAACTACAAGGAGGTGTGACTGGGAGAAATAAAGGGGACAACTAGGGCTATAAGGGATGAGAAGAGCAGATAAGTAAAGAGGAGAACCAGTATAGAAAAATTTATGAACCAATAATAAGACCTTGAAATTAATCTGACTGGAGATAGGTAACCAATGCTCTTTAAATAACATCTAGATAACATGTTCGAAATGGCCTGAATTAATTTGACTGCAGTATTTTGTATAAATTGGAGACATTTGATCAAATACTGAGGGACACCAGCTAGGAGAGAATTGCAGTAATCCAAATGGCTAAGGATTAGGGCATGGATTAACAAACATAGTGAGGGAAGGTCTAGAAATGGTTTCAAGGATCACACCAGTCTGAGCATAAATATAATTTTTCACCACCGAGGAAATATCTGAATGAAAGGACAGATCCTTCTCAATGAATACTCCCAAAGAAGAAATGGAGTCTTTTACAGGAATTTAAGAATTGGCCATCATAGGGAGAAAGTCACAGAGGGAGTTGTCCTTAGTAAACCAAATACCAGAGGTCTTGGATTTATTTATTTATTTAAAAGCTTTTCTATATCACGCTCTTTAAAATCAGTGTGGTTTACAATTAACATTTCCTTGTACAATGCAGGAAGGACCTGCATTGTACTTACATTGAACGGGTGACGTAACTTGGATTTATAACTGGGGCAACTATATACAGGCTGAGCCCTTTGTCGCTACAACGTTCAACGGTATGGCTGGGACTCGTAACTATGTACAAAACCTGTCATTTATTTACAGTTATTTACAGTCTTACTTTATTTACATTTGTTAGCAGTTCGTTGGCCTGTCAGGTGGCTGGGTTAGAGCTCCCGGTAGTCTCGGACTGCATAGGGTGTGTTGGGGATGCTATTGGGGTGGGCTGGGGTGTGTCAGATGGGGTTGCATCATTGGGCTATGAGTAATGTCAAAGAAACAGATGGTGCTTTAAGGCCTTCCTGAATTGGGTGAGGTCCGTGATCGCTCTGATGTTGGGTGGGGGGGGGGTGTTATTCCAACATATTGGGGCATAGAACACAAAGGCTCTGTTCCTTGTTGCCTGAGAACATTTTGTTGTTTCCTTGGGGATTACAAGTGTGTTGGTAGCAAAGGACATTCTTGATCTGTTATGGGGGGTAGGGTTGAGGAGATCTGTGAGGGAGGAGGTGGATAACTTGTGGATGGCTTTGAAGGTCAGCAGTATTACTTTGTATGTGAGCTGGCAGTTCATCGGTAGCCAGTGTAGGTCCTTCAAGATGGGAGTTATGTGGTCACTTCTGGAAATCCCAGCGAGGACACGGGCAGCAGCATTCATCGCGAGTTGCAGCGGGTTTAGTGTGCTCTTGGGGAGACCGTGTAGAATGGCGTTGGCTACATTCAAAACTAGTTTACAAGAAGAGAACCAAGACACCTGAGCACAGAAGATGGAGTCCCAATGGTTGTTACTAATGATGATCTGAATATCATCAGTGAAATATGCAACCCAAAATCAAGGTCCTGAATTAGAATTGCTAACGAGGAAATTAAAATGTTAAAAAGGAAAGGGGACAAGATGGAACCCTGAGGAACATCACAGTGGAGAGGAAAAACTGAAGAAATAGCTATAGTGGAGGTTACAACTATGAAAGAGCACTGAAATGGAAAAGACTGGAACCAGTCCAGGACCAGGCCAGTTAGGCCAATGTCAGACAGTCTAGCCAGCAAAAGATAGTGATATAAGAAAAACAGGAAATGTGGTAGGTGAGTGAAGATTTGGATGGGATGCCATCTAGAGCAATTCACCCCAGACTTTCTTATTAATAGGCATATCCACTAAGCCAGGAGGTCCCAACCTTTTTGGTTGCATGGACCCTTCAGGGCCAGTCATCAGGCAAACTAGACAGTCGCCTAGGGCATCAGCTTCTAGGGGTGGCAAAGAGAAAAGCATTCCAAGCTAAACAATAGATTCTGGCAGCCATGGGGGCATAAAGATTAAAGTTTGCCTAGGATGCCAACACCTTGAACCAACTTTGTGGTCAGCCTTGTACCCCCCTTATTAGCCTCATAAAGGTTTACAGACTCCCCAGTTCATCCCCATCACTCTTTCTAGATCCCTTCCCTTCAGTGCCAAGCATTCCTCACCAGCTCTCTGTATCTCTCTTCCTATCTTGACCAGTCTCTTTCTCTTCCCTCCCCCAAGCCAGTCCCCACTAGTCTCTCTCTCCTCCTCACATAGGTTGTAGCAGCATAAAAAGACTTATTTCTCCACTCTGTGTCCTCATGTTGGTTTGACAGATCCCCAAAGGTCTTGTGGTGGTACCACTAAGGATCAAGCTGCTAAATAAAGGACTACTGCTAAGGTTTCAGAGGCACCAATTTGAACCCAAGCATCCAACAGGGCAGGTACAATGGGGGATCAATGTTGGACCACATTAGATACTAGGGGCCTCCTGGTAAGAGCCAGGGGAGGTAGGGGCCAAGAGCACCATTGTAAAACCTGGAACCGCCATGAGCAGGAACAATTGCAACGCTGGTAGGAGTCAGTGGATGGGATCAGGGGAGTGGGTTAGGTTGTAGGAGCCTGTTGGGGGAGGGGAATTGGGGAAGATTTCTTGATGCTGGGAGGAGGCTCAGTTGGGAGCATCAATGTTTGGGGGAGAGACTGGATGTCAGAGATATCAGGGGACTTGAAGGGGTGTGTGTGGGGGAGGAGGGTTATCTGGGGAGGGACTTGCACTGCTGGCCAGAGGCAGTCAGAGTGTGCATTGATATCAGGAGCAGCAATTTTAAAAAGCTGCTCCTACACACTTATGGAATAAAGCTGCATGGTTTTTCCCCACTTGCATCTTTTAAAAATTTCTGTTCCTGCTGGAAGTGGGGATACATTGATGCACAGTCCTACATGTTCTTAAATGTATTTTATATGAGACTGTGCATACATGTCTTAATTCCCTTCTCTGCATTCTACTGTATCTAAAATTGGCTTTTTTATCTCATATCAGCGCAGTGGCTGTAATTGTGGAAACTACATTGCGGGAGCTGTAATTAAATTTTCGTAGTAACACCTTGCTGTTTACATACATTATGCCTGATTCTGACTTCCTGTTTGAAAACAGGAAGTCAGCATTGGGCGGTCTGAGGGGGTGGAAGCAAACAGCCCTGCTGCACCAAAGTTGTAAGGGAAGTGCCACAGGGCTGTTTGTGGCCATTGCTGCTGCTGCAGGTTCCGAAAGGGGCAACAGCGGTGGCAGTGGGTGCCCCTGGAGTGCCGGTGCTCTAGGCAATCACCTAGTTTGCCTAATGGTAGCATCGGCCCTACTGATAGGTATTTGTGACCTGGATTGCCCACTGTTGTAAACAGGATACTGGACTTGATGGACCCTTGGACTGACCCAGAAAGGCATATCTTGGGCTCATGTTCTTATGAGGTAAACTGGTTTTCATTTTCATCATTCTGCTGAACATACTCTGCTTGGCTTATTAGTCTTAATCTGGACAAAGGTAGAAAAGTTCTTCTTCTTTCTTTAGATCTGTCAACTGCATTTGGTTTAGTTAATCATTCCATACTTTCTGACCTACAGATTTCTGGTACCGTATTTACTGACAGATCTTTGTGTGTTCTGGTCCCAGTCCACTTCTGTCCCACATAGACTGTCTTGTAGAATTCCTCAGAGTTCTGTCCTTGGCCCCATTCCATTTAACATTTACACAGCCCCTCTCGCCTTGCTGATTCAGTGGTTTGGTTTCACTTTCTTCATGTATGCAGACAATATTATCAAAGAAACAAATATCAGTGAGATCAGGCTGAATGCAATTTTATTAGAAAGCTGAAGGGAACAGAGAAAAAAGAAAGCTCTGACCAACGATGCAGAAAAAATCATAAAATTTATACTTTCTAGGTCGTTTAGCATATCTATTAGAAAATCTTGCAAGATTCTAAATCTTGCTCCCCTTAATTAGCCCTTGTAAGTCTTTTGAAGCTTCATCACTTTGTTCCTGTTTTCACATAGCCATGCCACCAGCACTAACAACACTTGGGCAAATGCATAATCTTTCCTTGATGGAACTTTCTTTGCATATTCATTAGGCTGACACATTAGGTTACCTTTGGTTACTTCTGATTTGTCTTTTCCACTTTGGCACTGTCCAGAACCAGTTTCACGGTTCAACATCTTCTTTGGTCTTTCCCATTATACTATCCCATCTCACCTTTCATAATACCCGTCCTCACATGCATCACCCGACCAACTACATACATAGGCCTTCTTTGTCCTTATATGGTAAGACTTCTAGGAACATCAAGCAACCAATAGCATAGCTGCAATCTCTTTCAAGTGAAATATATGTAAAAGATATACATTTATATTTTAATAGTAAGCAAAACTTTGTGAGAATAAAGAGTGTTCCTTTTTCCACTAAATTAATTTTTATCTAATAGGTACAGATATTTAATCTCAATAGTAATTCCCTAAATATGAGGATTTATTAGCTTTCAGATTTAATATATCAAAAATCCTTATATTATTGTATTGAAGTTTTTAGGAGAGAAATTTATCTTTTCACAAGAGAAAATTTATTCTTTCACAATATTCATTTATTAACTACTGTATATTGAACCCCCATTCTTCCAACTTGATTTCTGAAGTCTTAAATTTGATAGTATTGCAGAATTTATGCTCAGGAATGGCCTTAAGCTAAGCCCCTGTAAAATAGACACTATTATTTTTCTTGGAGCAGTTCACCTTCTCCTCTGCTTATGCCAACTATTCGAGGTGTCCAGAATTTAAAGTTTGACCTACATATTACAAATGTGGTGTAGAAATCTTTCTTTGCCTTGAAGCAGCTATGTGTAGTTTGTTTGTTCTTTAATAAGAGCTCTGTCCATTCTCATTCATGCAACTCTAATGAATTGCTTTGATTATTGTAACTCTTTATATCAACGCATAAAATCCTCCCAGAGTAGAAGATAGATATTTATTTTAACACCTCTTGTAAATTGCTTTTTAGTGCCAAGAAGTAGGATCATGTCACCCCACACCCCCACCCCTCCTTAGAGTGGGACATTAGCTTCCTATTGCTTATAAGGTTCCATAATTAAGGTCCTTACTGTTATTCATCAGGTCTTTTCCACTGGCCTAACTTCTTAGCCATTTCACTTATTTCTTATGCGCCTGTATGAACACTTCATTCCTCTTAACATAACCTTCTAGTAATCCCATCTCACCTATGTGTCAATCTAGATTGCACAGCACACTCTTGCATTAGTGTTTTAGACCCTTCTCTTTGGTACAATTCAGGGTGATTCTATTTTTAGGCAGAATGAGGCAGCCACCTCAGGCGGCAAAGTTTTGGGAGCGGCTAAAATGCCTCCAAAACACTTCAGCCATGGCCGTCTCACTCTGCCTTATTTAAAAAAAGAATATTTAAAAAGACCTGCAACAGCAGCGGCATCACCCTCCTACCCCATCTAATGCTGCTGATGACTCAGACCAGATGAGAAGCTGCGGCAGCAGCAGGCTGAGAGCTCTTGCAAAAACCTCCAAACAAACAAAAATATCAAAAGCATGGGGTCTTCCTGACTCCAGCATACATGGAAAGCCCTGCCAGTCCACTCCCTTCTGATGCAAGCTTACATCAGAAGGGGCAGGACAAGCAGGCCTTTCCACACGTGCTGGAGTCAGGCAGAGCCTGCGCTGTTGATTTGTACTTGCTGCCCTGCTGCAGAAGTTGAGAGAGAGAGGAGGGAGTGGTGGTGGTAGGCTGCAACAGGGAAGGATGACAGTGTGGGGAGAGGCAGGAGACAGATCTTGGGCACTATGGGGGGAGCATGGATGGCATCTATCCCTCCCCCTTTACTCCCTTGTTAGCCCCTCTTCTCCCATGAAACCCTTTTCTTTCAGTGACTACAATTACAAAAAAAGAAAGAAAAATAAAGCTTAGCTGCAACGATTATGGATCCTCCCAGCCTAAGCAATCTTGAAACCTCTTCTGCGTCCTGCCCAGCTGTCAGCAGGAAGTGTGTGTCAGGGCGGCAGGAAGCGGAAGAAGTTTCAAGATTGCTTAGACTGGGATGCGCTGCGGTCGTCGCAGCTATGCTTTATCGATACTGTGGGGGGAGGGTTAATTGTAGTCGCTGCCATGAGCAGAATAAGTTTTGAGGGGAGAAGAGGGGCAACAAGTGAGGAAATGGGAATGGGGATTCTGGATGGGGGCTGGGGGGCAGAGAAATAAGGGAGATATGGGGAAGTGAAAGATATGGTGGACCTGCAGCTGGGAGAAGAAGGTAGATGCTAAGAGGTGGGGATGCTACAAGGGGGCCAGCTGCCAACTCGAGGGCTAGTGCTAATGCAGGGACTGGGATTGGGGCTGGAGCTTGGAGCCAACATGGAGGCTGGGAGCTAACACAGGAGTTGTGAGTAAGGGGCTGAGGGCTAATCAGAGGTTGGGAGAAAGAGAGGCTGGGAGTTAATGCAGGAACTGAGAAGTGGGGGCTGGGGGCTAACACATGGACTGGGACTGGGAGAAGGGGGCTGAGAATATGCTAAAAGGTGGGGATAGGAAAAGGAGCCTGATGCTAGGACTGGGAAAGGGAGCCAGGGGTTAAATCAGATATTGGGGCTGTGGGCTAATGTAAGGGCTAGGGGCTGATGAGAGGGCTCGAGATGGCAGAAGGGGCTGCTGTGGGAGTGAGAGCATATACTGTAAGGGAGGGAGATGCAAGGGCATATGCAGGGAAAGGGATGGATGGAGGGGCAGAGGAATGGATGCTGATGTTAAGGTGGAGGAAAGGCAGGTAAATGAATATTAGAGGATGAGGTATGTGGATGTATATACTGAGTTGGGGAGAAGGAAGTATGGGAGAAGAGGCAGAGGAATGGATGGCTGGGCAAAGGGGAAAAGTTGCAGAAGGCTATGAAGAGGATGAGAAATAAAGGACGGGAACACATCTTTGAAGGAGGTGAGAGAGAGAAGGTGGAAAAAGGAGAGCTAACAGAGGGAATGGGAGGTTATATGAGGGACTAAAACATAACAAGGTGACAGGAGGCATAGATGCCAGCTCTGTGAGTGCTTAACACCTCTAATATTAAGGAAGTTCCTTCACTGGGTACAGGGAGGAATGATTTGTGTTGTGTTTAGTACCCCCAGTTGTTCTGAGAAGTTGGCACCTAGGATTGGAGGTGAAGAGAGGATGAGTGATGGGGAAGAAGTTGGGGTTGGAGAGATGATGAGAGGCAGAGATAGATGAGGCTGGGGAGGCAAAGAGGACAGAGGATAGAAATGTGGGGCTTGAAAGTGGCTGAAAGATAGGGAATAACAGGCTGGGAAAGGAATATGAGAACCATATGGGAATGGGAGTGTTGCAGCGAAGTGCACACAATGAATAATACCAGGAGTCAGTGCAGAGATTCAAGCCAATTTATTGTGCACAAGTCTCAGGCAATGACACATTCAAAAAGGTCTGAGCAATGGAGTCCAGCAAACAACACCTTTTATACCTTTCTTCTTCAGTTTAACATAGGCAAACTTTCTATTGGTCCCCAATGCCCCAGCCCCTATCCAATTGGGAACTCTCTCTGGGCCTAGCACTCTGTTCACCCTGCTCAGAATTCTCTAACAAAGGCACAGTTCTTAGACTTTGATACTTTTCTCCTACAAGGTCACTTCTAGCTTAGAGAATGTGTGAATACAGAGCACTGGAACATATCTGTCAGCAGCATAGAAGAATTCAATAAAGGATTCATACAACCTTATCAAAAGCAGTTTAAAGCAGTTTTTCTAACTTTTACTGACTTTGTTTTTTCTCAGCATTATTATTCTCAGGTGGGGGTTGGGACTCAGGCCTAGCTTACAGGCCTCTCAAATGTTTACAGGCTATTCTAGGCCATAGCCTACCACATTCCCCCCTTTGATTATTCTCACCCGCAAGTGAGAAAGGGTGAGAATCAAATCATACATTACACGTGGTCATCAGCATCATGTTGGGGTATAGGGGAATATTGCCATATAGCAAATAACTTTGTTGCTGTTTTACGCTCAACAGTACTATCAATAGTTGAGTTCAGCATATGTAAGCATAAGGGTAGGAAACATGGGAGAAACAAGCAGATAGCCAATATTGATAAGACAATGAGCACAAGTGTTTTCAGGCCGCCCATCCCTGAAAACAGAGAACCAAACCATCCATCGAGTTGCAAGCCATGTCAGGTCTGGACCGGTACATAAGTTTGCTTTCTCATGTGATTGGCTATATCTTCTACAACTTGTCCTTCATTATCGATTTGCAAACAACAGTTAGTTCAATTCAACTTTCCACACACCCCTCCCTCAGCTGCGAGTAAATAATCTAATGCTAAGCGATTCTGGTAAATAGCTGTACGCATTTGCGTGGCTTGTTTAGCTAACAGGGTTAGTGCTCTACTAGTTTCATTGGCTATTATTTCAACAACAGCTTGCAAACGTATAATACGATTTAGCATATACACAGGGGTGCGGTAGGTAGCAGGTCCGTAGTAGGAAACGATTCTCTCCGGTGGCCATTCTTCAGATGTCGCATCCCATTTGTCCCATTGGCCTATCTTCAGAACCTCTTGCTTCTGTCGACTTCTATATATGGTGAATCCCAGTCGTTCCCCGTGGGAAATAGGCAAGAGGAAGAAGGAAGGTCTTATGGTCCCCAAAACACACGCACCTCCCCAGTTAGCAGGGAGTCTAGCATATGCTCGAGTTCCACAGATCCAATATAGTCCAGGTGGAGCTTGCCAGGTATTGTGAGAAGCCAGATTTGTCCATAACCTGACAAGGTTAGGAAAGATAATCAGAGGATTGGAGGGTTCTGGGGCATTGGCTCCTGACCACCAGGATGTCTTTCTGGTAGTAGCATTATAGTACTTCTGGTTTAAACAGACCAATTGTCCCACTAGCATAGTCAACTGTGGTCCAGCACGAGCAAAACATAGGTTACCAACAATGGGGTTAGCTAGGACCCATTCACTAGTAGCCTTATGCAGATCAGTCTGATTGTATGGTACAGAATAGTTCAATTCTTGCGCTTCCCAAGGCCACTGGTCTCCCATCTGAGTTCCCCCACAGACAAGACAGTCAGAGACATGGAGACTTGATGCTACAGCTCCAGCTAGTTCAATGAACAAATTTCGGGAAGCATGGGGAACTACAAACTCTGCTTTCATGGCCTCATAAAAGGTATGATGTATTCGATAAGGTGAAGAGACATGAGTTTTCGTGTTAAGCTGGATATATACAAAAGTTCCAGGGTCAGTTCCACTTCCTGCTATGCGTAGACCGAATCGGAATCCCTGCTTCCACTGGCTCGGGTCGAGGATGAGGAGCTGTAGGGGATTACAAGCACCTTTCTTGCACTTCCGAGGTTCCAGTAGGGGTAATCTCTCTAAATTGGCCTTACGATTATCTCCGTCTTGTCCAGTAGGGCTACCAGACCAGGTAGCATAGTACAAACAGCCCCATTTCGGACAGAAATAGTCATCTTTTGATGGCTTACCATAAGTGGATGGAGAATGTATCCCAGTGCATATTCCCCATCTGTATGCACCTTCGGGACACATATACTTGTCATCATAGTAGTAAGCTTGTTCCCATGACCCACATCTGTAATAGTCATTTCTGTTTATCAGATCACAAGCATCAAAATACAGGGGTACAGGTCGGGTGGGATCAGAGAGTTGACTTGTAGCATTTATGAGGGCTCCATCTTCATCATTCCATCGTAGTTCCAGGACATAGTAAGAAGGGTTCTGCCGGGGTCTAAAACAGGTACGAGTCTTTCCTTTCGTGCAAACATTCAGTTCTGTGCCATTATACATGCACTGGCTGACTGTACCAGTGCAGGTGTAGTAAGAGTGATAAAGTAAAGTCTGGGTGACCTTTATCCCAGTTCGGGTAGTGGTTATACAAGCTGCATAAGGGGGCAGGGGAAAAGTTGTTCCAAGGGGTCCCAGGGCTACCGCAAAGATGAAACAGTAGTAGGTGATCATCATGATCATAGTCTCTGATGATGGATAAACTGAAATGTTGATAACTCAGAACTTGAAGACTTCTCCTTCCTCAGCTTCCAAGAGTGGGGTTCTCAGATCTTCACGATGGTGGTTTTCTTCGCAGTGTAAGTCGCAATGGTGATGCAGGATCGGCTGTCGAAGTCCAAGGTTGACTCTCAGGAACTGCTGCTGGCTTTACTCGACTGTGGTGAATCCAGGAGTCGATTTCTGCCACTTTAACTGCTGTTGGCGTTGACAGCAAAACAACATATGGTCCCTTCCAATGAGGCGCCAACGGTGTTGTCTTCCACTCTTTGACCCACACCGAGGCTCCAGGCTTGAAAGGATGCAATGGTTCTGTCAGATTGATAGGCAACTGGTCCTGCACCCAGGTATGGAGGCCCTGCAAGACAGAACTTAGAGCCAACAATTCTTGTCTAGTGATTTCTGATCCAATCTGACTCATATCCCCCCTTATTCCCTGAACTATGGACGGGGGTCGCCCATATAAAACCTCAAATGGGGAAACTGCTAATGACTTGGTGGGGGCTGAACGTACTCTGAGGAGGGCTATGGGGAGAGCTTGGGGCCATTTCAGGTGAGCTTCCGGACAGAGCTTGGACAACTGGGACTTCAGGGTTCGGTTCATTCTCTCTACTTTCCCTGAACTCTGGGGTCGATAGGCTGTATGCAATTTCCACTGTATTTGTAAAGCACGGGCTAACTGCTGAGTTACTTGGGACACAAAGGAGGGCCCATTGTCTGACCCTATGGCTAGGGGTATTCCGAACCGAGGAATGATTTCATGGAGCAGAGCCTTAGTGACTTCTTTGGCCTTTTCAGTTCTGGTGGGGAAAGCCTCCACACACCCGGAAAAGGTACAAACTAGAACCAATAAGTAGTGATATCCATTTGCTCGTGGAATTTCTTCCAAGTCTATTTGGATATTTCCCATGGGGGTAACTCCCACTGATTGAACTCTTGGAGGTGGGACAGGACCCTGCCGGGCATTATTCTTTGCACAGGTTACACATTTTCAGGCTATTGAGGCAGTTAAGGGTCCCAACAATGAGATACAAAAATACGGTTTTAGAGCTTTTTACATTGCAGTTTTCCCATAGTGTGTAGCTTGGTGGAAGGCGTGGACAAAAGCTGGACCCAGGGCTTCAGGGATCACAGTCATACCAGGGGGTGAGCCTCCCTCGGGTGGTAGCAACACTATCCATCCAGTCTCTGATAACTGCCCCCCCTTATTTTGACAGTAGTAGTCCAGTTCACTTAGGGTGTATCGAGGTGTCCAAGCACTGAGAGGTACTGGAAATATGGCTGCTTGAACTGTAATGCTAGGGACAGAAATATTTCCAGTGATTGCTGCTTCCCAGGCTGTGGCATCGGCGAATCTGTTCCCTCGGGACACTTCTCCATCTCCGGTCTGGTGGCCTCGACGGTGCATTACAGCAACTTGTTTGGGGGCCCATACAGCTTCCAATAAAGTCAATATTTCTGGGCCATACTTGATGGACTTGCCTCCCGAGGTTATTAATCCGCGCTCTTTGTACAAAGCTCCATGGGCATGTAATGTTGTAAAGGCATACTTAGAATCTGTGTATACATTCAGACGGATCCCAGTCCCTATTGTCAGCGCTCGAGTGAGGGCTATTAATTCGGCCTTTTGTGCTGAAGTTCCCGGGGCCAGAGCTGATGATTCTATTACCATGTCCAGGGTCACCACTGCATAACCGGCACATCGTTGTCCATTAATAACGAGACTGCTTCCATCCACGAAGAAAGTTCTTTCTGGGTTGCTTAAGGGGATATCAGTTAAGTCTGGGTGGCTTGAGTACACAGTGTCCATTATTTCTAGGCAATCATGGTCAGGAGGGCCTGGACCAGTCGGCAGTAGGGTAGCAGGGTTCAAGGTTTGGCTGACATTCAATTTTAGCCGAGGATTTTCACACAGCATACTTTGATATTTCAACATTCGTGTGTTGGTGAACCAGTAGTTCCCTTTGTGTTCCATTAGGGTTAAAACAGAATGTGGTACAGTAACTTGAAGATTTTGTCCCAAAGTGAGCTTGTCAGCATCACTCACCAAGAGGGCTGTGGCTGCTATGGCTCTTAGGCAAGGTGGCCATCCTTTTGCAACAGGGTCAAATTGTTTTGATAGATAGGCTACAGGTCGCTGCCAGGATCCAAGGGGCTGAGTCAAAACTCCAAACGCATTCCCATTTGACTCATGGACATAGAGACGAAATGGTTTCTGTACATCTGGTAGGCCCAAGGCTGGTGATGACATTAATGCTGCTTTTAGCGATTTGAACGCTTTATCTTGTTCTGGGCCCCATTCCATGGGAGATCGTTCCACTCACTTCGTGGCTTGGTACAAGGATTTTGCCAAAAGTGCAAAGTTGGGTATCCATATCCGGCAATAGCCCGCAGCTCCCAAGAAGGCCCGCACCTGCTTTCTGGTGGTGGGGGTTGGGATGCGGCATACTGCTTCCTTTCGCTCAAGTCCAAATTTCCGGATTCCTCTGGACAGATGGAACCCCAGGTATTTCACTTCTGTTTGGCACAACTGCGCTTTGGCTCTTGAGACCTTGTATCCGGCTTCATTCAGGAGGTGCAAGAGATCACTGGTAGCTTGCACACATTCAGTCTTGGAGTCGGTGGCTATAAGCAGATCATCTACATATTGGAGCAAGATTCTTTTTCCTGGAGTCACAGAGTAGCTTGAAAGATCTTGGTTGAGAGCTGCACTAAAGATGGTGGGTGAATTCTTGAATCCTTGAGGTAATTGAGTCCAAGTGAGCTGACCTCGTCTTCCTGTAGTGGGGTTTTCCCATTCAAACGCAAACAAGAGTTGGCTGGCGGATGCCAGGCAGATACAGAAGAAGGCATCTTTTAAATCCAGAACGATGAAATGAGTAGCTTTTGCTGGAATCAGTCCCAGGAGAGTGTAAGGATTTGGTACTACCGGATGTATAGTTTCAACTACACTGTTCACTCATCGCAAATCCTGCACTGGGCGGTAGTCACCTGTCCCAGGCTTCTTGACTGGGAGGAGGGGGGTGTTCCAGGGCGATTGGCATTCTCGGAGTAGTCCATACTGTAGTAATTTCTTTAGATGACAATGAATGTCTTCGATTGCTGGTCGTGGGAGAGGATATTGTCGCACATGCACTGGTTCTGCTCCCAGTTTAAGGGTGACAAGCACAGGAGCTATATTATTTGCTAGGCCAGGAGGATTATCCTCCGCCCTCACCCCGGGTGGAGCTGAGATGCTGGTGGGTATACAGGGGCCAGCTGCTTTGGATGAAGGTAGACTATAGAACCGCCATTCTTCTTCTCAGGGGACAGTTAGCACCATCAGGCCAGCAGATTTCGAATTCACAGTCATTTCCATTTTTCTTCCTTCAACCAAGGATATCTGCGCCTGGAGTTTAGCAAGCATGTCTCGTCCCAAGAGGGGAACTGGGCATTCAGGTATGTACAGGAACTGATGCGTTATTTTCCGTCCCCCCAGTTCACAGGTGCGGTTCTGCAGAAAAGGTTTTGTGGTTCTAGTTCCAGTGGCGCCAACAATGGTGACAGATCGGGAAGACAATGGAGCCACTGGCTTAGCCACTACTGAATGGTCGGCCCCCGTATCCACCATAAAGTCCATGTACTGGTCCCCAATCTTTAAGTTGACCATAGGCTCCTGGGGACCCAGGGAAAACTTGGAGCCCGGTCTGGCCTAGTCCTTATCCACATAGTCGTCTTCGGTGGTCGCCATTCCTTCTACGGCGGCTTCTTCCTGCTGGAACTGTGCGCGCTGCATTCCTCCTCATTGCTGGAATCGCCCCCCTGCTCTCCGGGTGCTCCCTCCTCCCCTCCAGGGGGTGGAGCTAGTATTCGGGCATTCATTCTTCCAATGTCCTTCTTCCTTACAATAGGCGCACTGATTTGCACCTCTGGGGGACCGAGCGTTCCTTCGGCCCCTTCCCCATCCTCAGGTCCGTCTGTTTGAGTATCCTCCTCTACGTCCTTCAACTAGAGCTGCAGCAAGCAGATCGGCTTTCTTCTTCATCTTTCTTTCACTTTCCCTTTTACATTCTTGATCACGATTCACAAATACCTTCTGGGCAACTTCCATTAGCTGTGCTGTGTTCATGCCCGCAAATCCTTCCAACTTTTGCAGTTTCCGTTTTATGTCTCCCTGGGACTGACTCACAAAAGCCGCATTGACCATACGCAAATTCTCCTGGGCTTCTGGATCGTATGGGGTATAAAGTCTATAAGCTTCCGATAATCGTTCATAGAAGGCGGCTGGACTTTCATCTGGGCACTGAAGAACGTCTGCCACCTTCCCAACATTCATAGCTTTCTGGCCTCCCCTCCTCAGGCCTTGCAGTAGGGCCTGGCGGAAACGGGCGAGGGCCCTCTCTCCATCTGTACTATTTGGATCCCATCTCGAATCTTCATTCGGGGAAATCTGCGGCCGCTGCCTGTCAGGGATCTAGGTACCTCCCGTCTACAGGGTTCTCTTCCAGCCATCGAGTGGTTGCTCGCACTATCTGTACCCGCTCTTCAGTAGTAAAAAGGGTGGACAAGAGTTGGCGGCAATCAGACCAGGTAGGCTGGTGGGTCTGCCTGATACTAGACATTAATTCTGTTAGGTCTTGGGGTTTTTCAGTATAGGAGGCATAGTGCGTTTTCCAGTTCAATAAATCATAAACGAGACTAGCTGGACCGGCCACAAACTGACCCTCTTCATTGAGAATAGGTAATCGGGGACCTGGTGTAAGGGTATCTGGCGAACTTCTTTTTGGCCCGCCCCTTTGCTTCGGAGGGCGTAGCGCAAATTTGTGGGCCCAGCGGTGGCTCCTCCGCTGGGGCCTAGACTAATGGGTGACCCTGGACTGGCAGTTGATCCCCCGCTGGCAGTTCCTTCAGAAGACGGCGGTTCTGCCGTGGAACTTTGTTCGGGACTGGGACTCCTGCTTCGGGGAGGGGGTTGCTCTCCCTCGGGCAACGGAAGTGGCTGATGGGGTAGAGGCAAATCAGCTGGAGGGACTCTCTCTTCCTCTGGCTCTGCTCGGGGTATCAGTGGAGCTGATGGGACTGGTCTATACAGAAACAGGGGCGGATAGTTCGGGACTTCGGGAGGTTCTGGGGCTGAGTAAATGGGTGGCTTTTCTTCCTTAGCCCCCGGGACCCCCTTCGTAGTTGCTAACATTATTCTGCACTTCTCCTCACGGCAGCGCTTCATCCAGGGGGGTTGCTTTTCACAAATATCTAACCAGGAGTCTATATAGGGAAACTGGTTGGGGTAATGTCTACGCACTATCCCATGCACTCGGGACACAATTCTAACATCAAAAGTACCCTCTGGTGGCCACACGGCGTCCAGCACCAGCCACTCCCTACCACACAATATTTCTAATCGGGACGGCGACATTTTGGTCCCGTAATCACCGCTAAATCCCTTCTTAAAATTCGTGATCATACAGTTCAGCGGAGTTTGCACAGACTCCGCCCCTCCCATTATGACGTACAAGACAGCAGACAAAGAGGGCGGGTAGTATGGCTGCCGGTAAGGGGTCCGTACAGCCCAAGGAACAGTAAAGGAGACAAACACCAAACGCTTCCTCCTTTTCGCGACCTGGACGCGGTCGCCCAGCCAGAAACTGCGCTACTTAGGAGTCCGCTCTCGCGTGTTCTGTGTTTCAAGACCTCTCATTTATTCAAACAAACAGGCATGCCACCAGGTTCCCAAAATTCCATAAAGGCCTTCCTTACTTATCCATGAGGGGTGGAGTTTCGTCCTTGCGCATACTCATGCAAGGAGTACTCGGCCACACCCTGAGAGGTGATCAGGCTCTCTTTACCTTAAACCATATTAGTCTCGCGCATACTCATGCAAGACTTTCCCATAGCTAACTGACTAAAAACCAGACAAATTGCTACTCACCAGATCCGGTAACTAATGCGCTGCGCAATCAGTTCCTCCTTGGGTTGAATCCTGGACTCCCCTCGGGTTCGGAGGTGTTAGCCGGTCGGACCCGGCAGGCTGCCGTGGCAGGGCGGAACCCTCTCCAATAAAAAGGGACTGGTGGCGCCTGGGGTCCCCTCCGCTGTCGGTCGGCTGCGGTCCCGACCAGACCAAACCTGGAGGCGGTAATACATGGTATATTCACTTGCGCACCATTCACGTACCCCACCTTCCCGGCCAACGCACCATGAATATGTTGCAGTGAAGTGCACGCAATGAATAATACCAGGAGTCAGTGCAGAGATTCAAGCCAATTTATTGTGCACAAGTCTCAGGCAATGACACATTCAAAAAGGTCTGAGCAATGGAGTCCAGCAAACAACACCTTTTATACCTTTCTTCTTCAGTTTAACATAGGCAAACTTTCTATTGGTCCCCAATGCCCCAGCCCCTATCCAATTGGGAACTCTCTCTGGGCCTAGCACTCTGTTCCCCCTGCTCAGAATTCTCTAACAAAGGCACAGTTCTTAGACTTTGATACTTTTCTCCTACAAGGTCACTTCTAGCTTAGAGAATGTGTAAATACAGAGCACTGGAACATATCTGTCATCAGCATAGAAGAATTCAATAAAGGATTCATACAACCTTATCAAAAGCAGTTTAAAGCAGTTTTTCTAACTTACTGACTTTGGTTTTTCTCAGCATTATTATTCTCAGGTGGGGGTTGGGACTCAGGCCTAGCTTACAGGCCTCTCATACGTTTACAGGCTATTCTAGGCCATAGCCTACCACAGGAGAACTAGGGAGGTAAATGTAGGAAGTGGAAATCTGGTAAGTAGATAAAAGGTGGAAAGAGGTATGGCAAGGGAAACCCCCCAGGGTGGCAACTTTCAAGTTAAAGGCAAATAAACTTAACGGGGGAGTCCACTTTCCTGATTTCCGATGGTATCATATGGCTTTCAAGCTAAAGCAAGGCGCAGAATGGTGCTTCCCAAAGGAGGAAGGGTTGAAGCAGGTGTGGCTAGCCGTGGAGGAGCAATTGGGTCCCTCTCTTCCTATGGAATTGTGGATGGGTATGCGGTTTGGGGACTCGTTTAAATGTCTACAAATTATTCAGGCTACTCAAGAAGCGTTTTTTTTCTTGAGGGCCAAATAGACAGGGGGATTTTTCCCTCCTCTCAAATCCCGATCTGGAATAATCTGAAATTTAAAATCGCCCATCAGGAGATAATGTGGAATGAGTGGCAAGTAAAAGGGGTTTGGACAGTCGGGCAGCTTGTTAGCCGGAATAAATGGAAGTCTTTTGAGGAATTGCAACATGAGTTTGAGCTACCTGGCTCTTGGCGATATCAATGGATACAGCTTAAGCACTGTCTTGTTGGGAAACTGGGGGACCCCTGATGTGGGGAGAGCACTGGGAGCTATCACGGGTAGTAGAATTATGCCAAGGCACGAAGGGGACAGCTTCCAAGTTCTATGCCATGATACGAGATAATCCGGGGCATTCTTTGGCTGGGTTGGAGAAGGCTTGGGAGTCGGATCTGGGCTTATCTATCTCCGCTCAATCATGGTGTCAAACTTGGGGTCCAGTAAATAGAGTCTCCCGAGCAGCGGCTCTTTCCCAGTCGTTATTTTTTCTAATGCATAGGGCTTATTGTATGCTGGTTAGAGTCTCAAAGTGGCAGCCCATGGCCACTAACAAATGTTGGTCTTGTGCAGGAGAGCCAGGTACCCTGAAACATATGCTGTTCGAATGCCCTTACGTTCAGAGTTTCTGGAAGCAGGTATGGGAGAGGATTCAAAGAGTTCTGCGGTTTCAAGGCCCTCTACAATGGCAGACTGTAATTTTGCGCTCTACAGCGGATGGATTAGGTTTGCCCAAGGAAAAGACCTTCCTATTTAATTTTATGATGGCAATTGCCATTAAGCTTATCGTTTCTCATTGGAAGGACTTTTCTAGGCTGAATATATATCAGTGGTGGAATACGCTCTGTTTATTTGCCAAATATGAGAAAGCCCATGAGCGGTTTTCTCCACGTAGGGGCCTAAACCCTTCTTTTCGTAGAACTTCCAAGAAGGGGGAGTTCTTAGACTGTTTTGCAGCAGAGGCTAAATGCTCTGTTGAGTTTTCACAGCCTATAGAGCCCTGTTAGAGTTTTTCTCTTTCTATCTTATTTTATTGTATTTTATTTTATTTCTTTTCTTGTTGTTGGTCCGACCCAGGGTGGGGGGTTTGGGGGGGGAAGGTTTTCTTCCTGTTGGGGGGGGGGGGGGGGTTGTGCAATAATGGTGACAAGCTTTCCTGTGCTGGATATTCTGGGTGTTTTTCTACTGTTTTGATCTGTACTCCTGTTGTGAACAGTACTGTGTATTTGGTACTATGTTTCTTGTAGTAATTCATATTGTAAAACTAATAAAAATAAAATTTAAAAAAAAAAGGTGGAAAGAGAAAGACTGCGGGGGGAGGGGGGGATGAAGAATAAAATCTAGCTACAGGCAGATAAAAAAGGTAGATGAGAAAAATGAACAAAAAAGATGAAACAGAAGGATCAATGTCAGAGACAAATTATAAGGGAGGAATGGGAGAAGACAGGGAGAGTGCAGAAACAGAAAATAGAAATGAGATCCTGAAAAAAGACTGGAGAAAACCAACAAGAGAAGGTTATAAAGAAAGACCAGGACCAACCCAAATGGAGAAACAAAATGGTTGGACAACAAAGATCCAAATTAATTTTATTGTCAGTTTTTAGAGAATGAAATATTGTCAGCTTTGAAAATTTGTATTTCTTGTATTTTGTTCTCTACAGAAGACAAAGTATGTCTTCCCTGCTTGGCTACTCATAATCTGATTTCTTGGGTTTTCCATTTCATTTTTTCTTTAGATGTTCTAATGTGTAGTCTCTTGTTTTTTACTACATGACAGTCTGTTGTTTTTCTTGTGTTACCATAGTGAGAGATTCTTTTAGCATGTAGGTTCTGTGTAGGCGTGTTCTTTTTCCTCATATGGAGATGTACTGGTGTTCTAGAATATTTGCAGAGCTGACTTTTTCCAGATAGAGTTGGTG
Organism: Ichthyophis bannanicus; assembly: GCA_033557465.1. Taxonomy (NCBI): domain Eukaryota; kingdom Metazoa; phylum Chordata; class Amphibia; order Gymnophiona; family Ichthyophiidae; genus Ichthyophis; species Ichthyophis bannanicus. The sequence continues at coordinate 620,678,609 of CM066033.1, forward strand.
CAGTTTCAGTTCCTGGACTTTGTGCTGGTATGGTATTGTGGTACAGTATGGTAAGCATGTTGTTTTGCTACCAATTTTTTTCTCATTTCATATCTTCCCTCTTTATCAATAATTTAGTTAAGGCATTGACCAAATAAATGCGGTATGCAAATATGTATGCAAACAAGGTCTCATAATGAGTCTCTGCACATGGACCTGCACCACCCCATGGGTCACCCCTGGTTGCTGCACAGAGGATGGGGTGGGGGACGGCTCCATAGAGCAGTTGTCCCTGATTTCAAAATAAAGCACTTTGCATGTGCATGTTTATTCTTTCTATCTGTGAGCATGTGCAGCAGTCAGGCAGCGATCTGGCACAAAAAAGCTGCCTGCCTGCTTAAAAGGGAGAGAGAGAGGGAATCTAACATTTCCGTGCTCGTGTGGCTTGCCGCTTCTAGTAGACGACCCTGTAAGTTACTGCAGCGGCTGACCTGATGGCTCAGAGCAGTATAGTATGGTCACACTCAACTGAAGCAGCACAGGGCCAAAGAAGAACCACATGAGCCGCGAGAGTCAGGCCGCATGCAAGGCATCACTCCAGCAAGCAATAGCTGCCAGTGGAGGAATACGACAGCCGTTTGAGGCAGTTCTGTGTTTCTGCTGCAGCCTGAGACCGTGGGTGGTGCCTGTCCTGTTGTGGCCCGTGAAGGAGGAAGCAAAATCTTTTTTTGAGAAGTCGAGGTAGGAAGATTGATGGCAACTACCTGGAGGAAGAGGGATTGGTGGGAACAGTTCTGGGTTTTTTTGTGCTGTCACTGAAGCAAGGCAAATATACTTGCTGGATTGAGGCATGTGACCCTTCCCCCAATCCAGCATGTCTCTTTGCTTCAGAGGGCAGTACTGCACCCCCCCCCCCCCAAAAAAAAAAAAGCAATGCTGTATGCCACCTCCATCCCCTTCCCAATTCAGTATGTCCTCTTTCTTCAGTGGGCAGCACCAAAAGAAAAAAAACATTGTTGTGGGGGGTTTTGCACTGCCATTGAAGCAAGGGGACATACTGCATTGGGAGGATGGGGGGGGGGGCATGCAGTGCTGCTTTTTTGTTTTTTTATATGCTGCCCTCTGAAGGAAAAGGCATGCTGGATTGAGGGGGAAGCAAGGGGGAAATGCTGGAAGGTAGGAGTGGCAAAGGCTGGGGGGGGGGGGGGGAGCAAAGCTGGAAGCCAATGTTCCCAAGATACTTGACAATCTACTAGCATGCCATTCCTACCTTTGGGAATGGTGCAGCAATAACAATTTTGGTTGCAAAGGGCAACCAAGTTCTGCAGGATTCTCAATGTACCTTCCTACCTACCTGCTGTTCCTGATTGAAACTGTGATATTCTTGCGTCATATCCAATGGTAGGACTGCAGGTGGCGAACTCCTGTGCACCTTTGAGGGAATGTTGCTGGATGGAAGGGGGTGGGGAGAAAGAGAGATAGAGTGAGTTGATATGCTAGGGGCATGCAGGGAGTAGAGAAAGGAGATGCAGGGCATGTTGATACTATAGATGGTCTGTTAGCAAGCATATTAGTGAGAGGAGGATGCAAATAGAGCTTGGGAGGTGGTGAAAAGGGAAATTGCTCAGACTGGGTGAGGAAAAAGCAGAAAATGGATAAGAGACATAGAAGGAACATGGGTTGATGAAGGGATGAAAGACAGAAGAAAGCAGATGGGGGCTGGGGAGAGAGTGAAAACAGAGGATGGAAATGGGGAATCTGTGAAAGAGAGGAGGGTCTTATGTCTGACATAGTGCCATGTTTCAAGAATCTGTGTCAGGGACAAAAAGCCAAATTTCCATGGACCCGCAACTCATTATTTCTTCATAGTAAAGGTTTAATGAGCTATGGGCCCATGGAAGTTTATATGCAGAGATTTTGAAACATGACCTTGTATCGGACATCAGTGCCAATTAACAGCACATATGGTAATACCCTGATGAAGGTATTGTGTGATGGTGGGGGAAAGTACATTTGGATGTTTCTGAACACACAAGAGATAGTATTTATTAAAATTTGAGGAGTATTAAATGAAATAAATATATTTATCTCTATTTAGTTCACATCTTTCCAGTAGATGTTCAAGGCTGTCATTATTGAAGATGGTAGAACACATTTTGGGCCGTTTACTAACATTAGTGTGTGCTATCTAGTGCAACATCCATGTTAAGCCTATGGAAACCTTGGTAGATAGTGCATGCTAATGCTTAGAAAACATGCCCCTTTATGAGTAATATGGTGATTCTGGTGCCTTTTTATAACTTAAAGGACATTTTTAAAGTTTATTATTAATATATTACGATTCTTATAGTAGGATGTTACAGGGCAAAGGGGAGCCCCACACTGCCCCACCTGGCTCCACCCTGCCTGCGTTTCCTAGATTTGTAAACCAAAAATCTGGTAACCTTACCATATAGTTTAATCCCAGGCCCAGGGCCTGCTCCAGAGTTAGTTGAAGGTGTTGGCATTCTAGGCAAATCTTAAGCATTATGCCCACCCTGGTTGTCAGAATCTATTGTTTGCCTTTGAATGCCCTGTTCTTTGCCACCCTCCACACTCCCAAAAGCTGTCATCCTAGGTGACTGCCTAATTTGCCTAATGGTTGGGCTGGCCCTGTGTAGGCCCCACCAAAAATCAGCCTTGGCTGGGCTACTGATGCAGAGTCTGGCTGCTTTGGGTTTCAATTTAATTTTTGTCTACAGATGACTATTTTTATTTTATGATAATTTATTCCTTGGTGAGGATCTATTTTCTGAGTGTGTGACCAAAGCCAGCTATTCTGTTAGCATGGAGTTTCTATATAGGGATTGGTATTAATCAGGTTTATTTGGTTTTCTAAATAGGTGTATAGATATTCTAGGGCCCACTGCAATATTTACAGTGCTTCTCTTTTTTGATAGGCTCCTTGTGTGGATTTTGGATGTTAATGCTGTTATAGTATGATAGATTTTCTCTGTAGGTCCTAGGTCATTTTTACAAAGTTTTGTATGTCCGGTACTAGTGAGGATTTATATTGCTGTTAACTGAGATGACATCAGAATCAGAAATTATTTTTGGTATGTTGAGTTCTTTGGGAAATGTCTCAGTACTGCTCTGCACCCATTGTTGGAAGAGGAGTTTCTTTGAATGTGGAATATATGTTCAAAAAGAAAATGAGAGAACCTCAACACAGTTTAAAAAGCCAAAATAAAATTAGTTATAATAATTTTATTTTGATGTTATAAATTGCGTTCTGGTTCTTGCTTTTTTATTTTGCTCGTTGATATGTGATCACCTTACATCTTTGTGTCTTTTGCAGAATATTTATTTACATGAAAAACTATGCACGTCCAATGTGCAGTGTCAGGATTTGATATGTTTTATATTACATTCCCTGGTTAGATAATTAAACTGCTACAATTTTTGCTTCATATAAACATCATTGCAAAGGGATTTTTTTTTTTAAATTATATAGTCTGGAAACATATTGCTTTCTTTATTCTTGGGGCAGCCACCTGACTGGGGTCCTGAGTGAGGGGACCCCATGTTCCCTGGCTAGAATGTTGAGAAGGCCCCTCCATTTTGGCTGCTGGTGGGGGGACACCAGCTCATCTCTTTCCTCAGGCATCAGATTGTCTTGAGCCACCCCTGGTACAATTTGCCCCTCTTCATAAGGTTAGAAATTTCATTTAATCCGATTAAATCAGACCTGAAGACATTTTATTTCGTGCTGGCCTATCCCCATGAGATGGTCTTGTGACTTGTCTCTATTATCCTTAGACAGTTTTGCTCTCTTCTGACAGACTAGAGGTAACCTTGGTTGATGTTTGACATCCCTTCCTCCCTTTTGTGTTCTTTTATTACTCAGATGTAATTGTAACTTAGGCTTCCTCGTGTTACTTCCTTTTTGTTGTTGTTGCTATTACCCTCATCAATTTGTGGGAAGGCACATTTTACAAAGAACATCCACGTGCAATCTGGGACATACAAACAAGAATGTCCAAGAAAAAAGCAGGAACGTTCAAGTTCAGGCACGATTTCACCAATGTGGACATGCCGGATATGGACATCTACATAGACATCCCAAGAATAACATTTCAGAACAGTGACATCTAATAGCCTAATGGTTAGAATAGTGGGTTAGGAGTAGGTGGTCAGGGTTCAAATCTGGTGTGAATCTTTGTGATTGTAGGCTAGTCACTTAATTGTTCATCTTCTCTATGTTCTTTGGATGTTTTAAGGCCAAAACAAACACTTTCCTGATACCTATTCATGCCTGGAGAAGATCTAAATGTGGACATGCCTACAGATGTTCCCTGACTTTTTTTAAATCAAACGGGAATGTCTAAGTCCATTGCACCTCCCTAGACACACATCCACCACACCCACTGTCTACTTGGAGGTCCCTGCACCAGTAATATCTTTAAAAGCCATTTGTAAAATGGCTCCAGGGACGTCTCTGTGATTTGGACCTCCAAGCCTTCAGGCATCCAAATTACGACTAACAGTTTTAAAATGACTCCCACTGTGATTAACATTTATAGATCTTTTCTTTAGTCTCCTTTGTACTTTAATTGTAAACCACTCAGGTTTAACGTGATATGCAGTATATCAAATACATGTAAATGTAAATTATGCATATTTTAGAAAGTATGCATGTAAATCACAACACTGCTCATGCTCTGCCTGAAACCCACCCTTGAAAAGGCCTACACCAGAGACGTGCACAATTATGTGCGTTCTTATCATTGTGCATATTTATACATGAGGGGTAATTTTATGAGGCGTTTTATGTCCATATCATATACTGTCATGAAAATACCTTAATAAACTTACTCTGTCCATTAGTAAAGGTATAACATCTGTCCAGTTGATGCTTCTAAACTCCCATTTTCGTATGTCAGCAGATTCAGTATTAAGTAAGGCTACCCACCTGATTCCAGGCATGAAGGGCAGAAGAATTTGTTTGTTTGTTTATTTATTTATTTTAAATTGTTTATATACTGCCTTTCTATAATTCAAGGTGGTGTACATAGAACACAACAGAGCAGCGTGGGGACAACTGCTTTACAAGGAACAGGAATATGTAACAGCATAACATGCTATGTTACATAGCTGAAGTCGTCATAACAAAACTATGTACAACAAGGGGGTGAGTGGGAGGGAAGGTGGTCAGGACTGGTTAGGCTGAAAGGCTAAATCAGTTAGGTCACCTTTGGTTGTGGCCCGTGGGTTAATGTAGTGGCAAAATGTTCTTGGAAAAGGTGTGTTTTGAGCTTCTGCTTAAAGGTGGAGAGGTCCGAACATTCTCTCAAGTCAGTCGGGAGGGAGTTCCAAATAGTAGGTACAAATAAGGAGAAGACGTGGTTACAACTGGATTGTTTGCTTTTGGTTATTTGAGTCGGGACAGTCAGGAGGTTGAGTGAGTTGTGCCCTTGGTGTCTGTCAGTCTTCAGCCTGGAGAAGAGAGGGTGGAGGCAGTTTGCAGATTCATTGTGTATAATTGTATGTGTCAATATAAGGGCCTTATATCTTATTCTTGCTTGGATGGGGAGCCAGTGCAGGTGTTGTAGTACTGGGGTAATGTGAGATTATCTAAATATTTTGTGGATTATTCTTGCTGTGGTGTTTTGAGCCATTTGAAGAGGAAGTATTGATTGTTTTGGAAGACCATGATAGATAATGTTGCAGTAGTCAAGGGCTTGTAATGTAATAGCTTGGCACACTGTATGGAAGAGGTCAGGACTGAGGAGTGGGCAGAGGTTCTTCAAGGTTCGCAATTTGTAGTAGATGGATTGGGTTGTACATTTTATTTGTGCCTGGAAGTTAAGCCTGAGGTCAAGCATTACGCCCAGGTACTTGACTTCACTTTTTACTTTGATGGTGATGTCCTTGAGCTGTAGAGATTGGGGGGTGGGGAGAATGATGTATCTAAGTATATGTGTAAGGCATCTGTCTTTTCTTGGTTGATGAAGAGGTTGTGCCATTGTAGCCACTGTCTTACATTGAAGAAGCAGTTATATATGTTGGTGAAGTATGGTACAGAAGTGATGAATTGTGTGAAGAACATTACATCATCTGCATAGATTTGGTACTGCATCTTGTGATCCTTGAATATCTGGCATATAGTTTGGAGGAAGAGGTTGAATAAGAGGACCATTAGGCTGGAGCCTTGGGATGCTCCTTGTCGTTGGATAAATGGAAGTGAGATTCTGGGTCTGATTCGTACTTGCTGCGTTCTGGGTTCTAGATATGCGTGGAACCATCCGAGTGTTTTGTCTCGAAGGCCAATGTCGTATAGTCTCTGCAGGAGTTGGTAGTGTAGTATGGAGTCAAATGCTGAGGAGATGTTGAGGAATATGAGAAGGCATCCTTGTGTGGTGTTTTGTGTGTAGGTTAGAAATGAGTCTAGAAGTGATGTAAAGAGGGTTTCAGCTCCATGGTTTGATTTGAATCTGTGTTGGAAGGGGTCGAGAGGGGCATGGTCATCAATGAGGTTCTGGAACTGTGTTTGCACTAGTTTTTCTATAATTTTTGATATGAGGGGAATACTTGATATTGGTCTGTAGGAGTTTGGTGAAGTGCAGTCTTGCTTGCTTCCTTTTAGGATAGGCTGGATAGAACTCCTCTTTAAGGTGGTGGGCATTTTTCCCCTGGGTCAGGGTTGCATGGATAATAGGTTGTAGGAAGGGGCTGAGGTGTGTCCTTGTACTTTTAATCCATGTTTCAGGGCAAGGGTCCAGTGCAGAGATGGTTGAGTTGAGGTTTTTTATGGTAGTTTCAATATTTTCCTGAGATGGGAGGTCAAATTCAGACCATGTGGCCTGGGTTGTAATGGTTGGGCTAAGGTTGGCTGGCTGATCTGTAGCAAGATGGGTCACTTGGTACTTGGAGCAGAGGTAGTCCGCTGTATCTTGTGGTGAAATTCCAGCTTTGGGTATGGGTTTGGATGGTTCAATCTGGAGGGATTTTGTGGTTGAGAAGAGTTTTCTTGGTTTGTTCAATGAACGCGAAATGATAATGATGTTGTCAAGTATTCTCTCTTCCATCTTAGAGCTTCTTGGCAGTATAAGAGTAGTTTTTCCATGAAGGTGGTGTGGGAGAGTTGGTCTCTCGAGTCATCATAGTTCTTGTTTTAATCACAAGAGGGGGGTTGAGAACCAGGGGGCCCTTTTGGTACATTTGTGTGCAATTTCCTTAGGATGTACTTGAGCTGCAGCAGCAATTATCTTGTTCCATCCTTCTATTTGTGAGACTAGGTCAGGATTTTCTTGTTTGAGGAGCTCCAGCTGGGGGGTGACCGATTTGAGGAACGAATCATTATCGAATTGTCTGAATCTTCGCTTAGTAGGGGGAGCTATTGAGGTGTTAGTGCAGAGATTTGTGTGAGGGAAGGTGAAAATGATGGCTGCGTGGTCTGAACATGGCAGGGGGTATATAGAATGGGTTGTATGGGTGGCATCTGTTGAGAGGGTTTGAGGTATGAAGATCAAATCCAGGATTTTTCCTTTTTGGGTGAGTTGGGGGCGGTGATTATTTGAGTGTATTGCAGGGCTTCCATAGCTTCTAGGAAGGGAGGGGATTTCTTGTAGTGAAGAGAGGATAAGTTCAAATCGCCTAGAAGGATAATGGGGTAATGGATATTAGGAGGGGAGCGGGCATTCTCTGCTAGGGTGGATATGTCTGTAGTATCACCATAGGATGCTCTGTAAACTAGGCACAGGGAGGAACCTCTGTTAGAAACTATAAGGGTATCCATTGTGGTGGTGGAGTTTGATTCTATAGTGTTGAATGCCAGGTTCTTCTTCGCTATGATGCAGACTCCTCCTCCTCCTCTTCTGGTTCCTCTGTTGCATAAGTGGATGGTGTATGAATGCGGGCACAGCTGATTGGTAAGGACAGTGTCTGTTTTGTTAAATCAGGTTTCAGTTATGTAGAGTATGTCCAGCGCATGATCTAGGAGGAAGTCAACTATCAAAGATATCTTGTTTCTGGTGGAGCGGGCATTGATAAGTGCACATTTTTTATTGTTGTGTATGCGAGAGGTCCGATCTGGTAAGTTGATTAAGTTGATCTTCATTAATGAGCATTTCCATCTATGATAGTAGTTGTGCGAGTACTCTTGTTGGTAAATGTCAGGTAGGGGTCTATAGGTGTGGCTTATAGGGATCTCTGCATTGTGATTTAATTTAGCAGAGTTTGCAATTAGTGTTGAAAGAAGTAGGAGTAGGGTTGACCAAATGAGGAAGGTTGCGTACCTGCTTATGGTGCCTTCCATCTTGCTTTGGGTCCCAAGTCAACAGGAGCACCTCAGGTGATGTGGGTGGATAGTTCCACTTGGATCCTTTGGTGTGTTTGTTGGGTTGCCGGTGGGAGCTTTAACAGTTGGAGGATATCAGCTGGCCTGGCCTTTAGTTGATTGTTGTTTCTTGTTCTGTGTGTAAGTCCCCACCTAAGGGCCATGCCAAAGGGCCCTCTGGTGAGGCCCTCATGCATGGACCCGCTAGGCGCGGGCACACCTGATCTCACTAGAATATGAAAGCTGCATTAGGGGCTGGAGCTGCGGCCGGATTGGCTATGTCGGAGGGTAGCAGGGACGAACTCTCCCTCAATGCCACTGATCGCGCTGCAGGGCCTGTGAAGGGGCCGAGGTCTTGTGCTGACAGCTTTTGAATACTGCAGGAGCTGGAGCAGCGGCCCGATTGTCTGTGTTGCTCAATCATTTTAACCATGTGTTTAGCATTTAGAAAGTCCCAGAATATTTTGGAACAGGTGTTCGAAAAAAATCAAAAGTTCTCTATGATGTGGCACCAAATGTCATTTTATTGTTATATACCTAATTTAAACTGTTGGAAACTTTAAAAGATAAAGAAACATGCACCCAGGGACTTACTCACCCAGTGTTTCAAATATTTCTGGCAGAAAGATATGCAGTAACTCAAAGAAATGAAAATATTTGCAGCCTATCATTAAAAAAAGTTTCAAAGTGGAGTGCATATCTTGGAACTTTTATGTACTATTTTTATTTCGCCCACACTAGGAATCATGAAATATATTGTCAGCCTGCTTTCACTCTCTTTTCTCCTCATTATCCCTTTTTTTGGATATATGTCCCTGACCTTCTGCCCACACATGAAACTATGTCACATCTCATTATCAGAGAACAGGATGACAGAGATGTCAATCAGGTTAGGAGACTTACAGTTTTCTTGCATATTAAAGGCATGTATTAGGGAATTTCAGCAACCATGGCTTCCAAAAGAGATGTGACAAATGGAGACAGATTCTACTGAATCCTTAGTCATTGAAAAGTTTCGATGTTCAGAAAAATGGCTAGATATGGATGCAGATAGGCCGTGAAAGTGTTCTAGACAGGGATTAGGTGACCTCTTATTGCTCATCACCAAGATTTGGAAAACTGTAAAAATCAGTTGTTCAGGCAGTCAAATTTAATACCACCATGGCTAATAACAGGAAAAAGAAATTCTCTTTTCAAAGGAAGACCAAAGTAACATTCCCAAAAATTATAGACCAACAACTTGTCTGTCTATGATCAGTAATCTGTTCACTGCATTAGATGCTGACAGAATATATGATCATATTGATTCCAATAACGTCATGGCAGTTGAAGAGAAAGGTAACAAGAGGAGAGCATATGGAAACAAAGACCAGCCACTGTTAAATAAAGTCATTGTCGTTAGTGCTAAGAAAAGCAGAAATCGCAGTGTAGCATGGATTGACTATAAGAAAACCTTTGATAGTGTTCCACACTTCTGGATAATAAATTGTCTTGAAATGTACAAAATAAATGTAAATTGATTGAGTATATCAAATTCACCATGAAAATGTGGCAAACCACACTGCAGATGGACTATTCACTATTCCTAATATCAAGATCCACTGAGGAATATTCCAGGGAGACTCCTTGTTGCCATTCTTCTTTTGTTTAGCCCTTAATCCTTCGAGTGTAAGTCTTAACTCTTTGGGGTATAAGTTTAGACTTAATCCTAAAGCTGGCAGAGGTGATATCATCTTTTTTTGTAGATGACTTGAAGCTCTATAGCAGCGATGGCGAACCTATGGCACGCGTGCCAGCTGTGGCACGCGAAGGCCTTGCAGCTGGCACGCGGGAAGGTCGCACATTAAAAAAAAAAAAAAAAGCTGCCCGCTGCCGCCGCGGCGGCATGGAGTGTCCCGCGGGGCTCCCTCTGCCTGGCGGGACTCTCCCGGCGCTGCTCAGCCCCTCTCTGCCGGCTTGCAGAGACGCGAAGGGAGAGTCTCCCTCGCGTCTCTGTTAAGCCCGCAGGAGCTGATGGGAAATTTCCCATCTGCCCCTGCGGGCTTAAGAGAGACGCGAGGGAGACTCTCTCTCCCTTCGCGTCTCTGCAAGCCGGCAGAGAGGGGCTGAGCAGCGCCGGGAGAGTCCCGCCGGGCAGAGGGAGCCCCGCGGGACACTCCATGCCGCCGCAGCGGCAGCGGGCAGCTTTTTTTTTTTTTTATTGCCATGAGCCGAGGGAGGGGGGTTAAGACTGGCAATGGGCTAGGGAGGGAGAGAGGGGGGGTTAAGACTGGCAATGGGCTAGGGAGGGAGGGAGGGAGGGGGGTTAAGACTGGCAATGGGCTAGGGAGGGAGGGAGGTTAAGACTGGCAATGGGCTAGGGAGGGAGGGGGGTTGAGACTGGCAATGGGCTAGGGAGGGAGGGAGGGAGGGGGTTGAGACTGGCAATGGGCTTGGGAGGGAGGGGGTTTGAGACTGGCAATGGGCTATGGAGGGAGGGAGGGGGTTGAGACTGGCAATGGGCTAGGGAGGGAGGTTAAGACTGGCAATGGGCTAGGGAGGGAGGGAGGTTAAGACTGGCAATGGGCTAGGAGGGGGGAGGGGGGTTGAGACTGGCAATGGGCTAGGGAGGGAGGGGGGTTGAGACTGGCAATGGGCTAGGGAGGGAGGGAGGGAGGGAGGGGGTTGAGACTGGCAATGGGCTAGGGAGGGAGGTTAAGACTGGCAGTGGGCTGGGGAGGGGGGTTAAGACGCAGTGGGCTATGGGGGGGAGTTAAGACTAGCAATGGGCTGTGGGCTGATGAGGGCTGGCAATGGGCTATGAGCTGATGAGGGCTGTCTGGAAATGGGGTGATGGGGGGTTAGGACTGGTAATGGGCTATGGGGGGGTTAAGACTGGTAGTGGGCTGATGGGGGGGGTTAGGACTGGTAATGGGCTATGGGGGGGTTAAGACTGGCAGTGGGCTGGGGAGGGGGGTTAAGACGCAGTGGGCTATGGGGGGGAGTTAAGACTAGCAATGGGCTGTGGGCTGATGAGGGCTGGCAATGGGCTATGAGCTGATGAGGGCTGTCTGGAAATGGGGTGATGGGGGGGTTAGGACTGGTAATGGGCTATGGGGGGGTTAAGACTGGTAGTGGGCTGATGGGGGGGTTAGGACTGGTAATGGGCTATGGGGGGGTTAAGACTGGTAGTGGGCTGATGGGGGTGTAGGACTGATAATGGGTTATGGGGGGGGGGGCTAGGACAGGAAATGGGCTGATGGGGAGGGGTTAGGACTTGAGGTGGGCTGATGTGGTTAGGACTGGTAATGGGCTGTGGGCTGATGGGGGGGTTTAGGACTGGCAATGGGCTATGGGGGGCTGACTGGAAATGGGCTGATGGGGGGTTAGGACTGGTAAAGGGTTATAGGGGGGGGGGCTTAAACTGAAAATGGGGTGATGGGGGTTAGGACTGGAAGTTGATTGACGGGGGGCTAGGACTGGTAATGGGTTGGGGTGTTGCTAGGACTGGAAATGGGCTGAGTGGAAGGGGAGGCTTGAACTGCAAATAGCTGATGTGGAGGGGGCTTGGAATGGAAATGGGCTGTGAGGGAAGGGAGCTAGGACTGAAAATGGGCTGATGGAAAAGCTAGGATAGGACTGGAAATGGGCTGTTGGGGGGAGCTAAGATTGGAAATGGGCTGTGGTGGGGGCTTGAATTGAAATGGACTCATGGAGGGGCTAGAACTGGAAGTAGGCTCATGGGGGGGCTTGGACTGGAATTGGGCTGAGTGGAGGGGAGCTATGATTTGACATGGGCTGATGGTGGGGCTAGGAAATGAGTAGAAATGGGCTGATGGGGGGGCTAGGATTGAAAATGAGCTGATGAAGGGACTTGGACTGGAAATGGGCTGATGCAGGGACTAGAAGGGAATGGATGCTGGGTGAGACTGGAACTAGAAGGGAGCTGATGTTGGGGGAGGATTAGAATGGGATGGGGCTGGGAGAGTAAAATGGAGAGGGGAAAAATATTTTGTGTAGGAGGGATGAAAAATCTACAATTGGCCAGTTATTGGGAGAGTAATTGGGGATTGAGGATGGAGGGGTAAAATTTGTGTGGATGAAATAGGAATGAGGAAAGAGCAAAAGGAGAAAGATTAGTATGTTAAAGCAGATGTAGAGAGAGAGAGAGAATGGAAAAAAAACTAGAAGAGAGAAGAAAGGACAAATGGACAGCAGACGATGGAGAGTTAGCAGAAAACATGAAGAAACCAGAAGAAGGTGGCTGGACCAATTGCAACTGAAAAAAAAATGCACAAAAGGTAGAAAGATATCTCTTTATTTTGAATTTATTAACTGGAATATGTCAGCTCTGGGAAATGTGCATCATTAACATCTGCGCTTTGTTTGGTACAAGAGGAAATTCCTATTTGACGTTGCCACTTGTTCTCTTTCCCCAGTATTCTCTGAAATGTATTGGTTTAATATTTGCAGTGTTGCCAATTGATAGGTAGGGTATGGTGCTTTGTGAGTCCTGGTAATGCTGTCAGGATACGGCGGGTTTGCTATGGGTTCTAAATGGGCAGCGTTTGTAGTAGTTCCTAATGTGCCTGGCGGTTGGCACTGGATTATAGTAATGTAGAAATCTTTTAGTCTTTCTTTATCCATACACTCATTAAGAGACATGTTTACTAAAAGTTAGTGTATGGTAACATTATGCAAATATTTATGCAAATAAGACCACTTATGCAAATGACGTGCTGGCACTTTGAGGAAATTCTTTGGTTTTGTGCGGCAGTTTGGGCACTCGGGCTCAAAAAGGTTAGCCATCACTGCTCTATAGTCTCAGTGATCAACATCTAGCAAAATAGCTTTTTCTGGACAAATGTGCTAAGGCAACCCTCCTTGGAGGAAAATTGAGGAAAACTGAAAACCTCTCTCTGATGATTGACATAAAGGAACTTGAAAAAGAAGATGTATATGAATAGATAGGAGAAGAGGAAGAAGCAGCAATCCAGCATAAAGTGCTGAGAGAAAAGACCAGAAAAGAGTATTAGAGGAAACCAAAGCTGATACTATAAAATGCACTAATATCAACGAAAAATATATAAGTCATCAACCAACTTGCAATCCCTGTATTCTTGTAGTATAGCTTTGGAATTGTAGACTGGCCTCTGAAACAGCTTGAAAAATTGGACGTACAAACAAGAAAACTCCTCCATGCCTACAAGATAATTTATACGACTCAGTATATGCCAAGACTGTACATAGAGCTGACAGAGGAATGGGCCTCATAGAGGTTATACAGTATATATGGAGCAACCATCATAGGCCTCCAGGCCTACTTAACAGCATCTACAGATCCAAATGCAGAAAATGTTTTGCAGTATGAAAATAAATGACCAGAAACTGTCTCCATTATCAAACTTGGACAGACATTCCAATGAGAAGAAGGAATGGACTAAAATCCAAGGAAGGAAGCAACATATACAAGGAAGGAAGCAACATAATTTGCAAAACAAGAGAAACAGATCTTCAAACAATTAAATCAGCAGACAAGAAACAAGAAATGGCAAATGCATAAATACAGTGGGAAATATAAAGCATTATGCCAGGAATCATTTGTAGAAACATAGAAATATGATGGTAGAAAAAGACTACATGGCCTATCTAGTCTGCTTTCCCATATCAACTACTACAATAGTCCCCTCTTTTCCTTTAGAGATCATCTGTGTTTGTCCCATGCTTTGTTGAATTCAGATACGGTCCTCATCTCTACCCCCTCTACTGGAAGACTATTCCACGCATCTGCCACTCTTTTCATAAAGAAATATTTCCGCATATTACTCCTGATTCTATCCTCTTTTACCCTCATCCT